>CM075980.1:69370197-69909990 GCA_038087875.1 Malacoraja senta
CAAAGGTTGTCCACAGCAGCCAATTAACCAAGAACCTGCATGTCATTGAGATCTGGGAGGAAACTGGATGAAACGTTCACAAATGCAGGGAGAACAAGCAAGCTTCACATAGACAAGCCTGGAGGTCAGATTGAAACTTGATCTCTAGCACTGAGAGAGCTGCTTTATGAACTGGGCCACCGTGCTGCTGTGCTATTGTTGGAAACACTGGAGCATCCCGTGAGAATATGATATGGAAGTTACAAACTATATTTAAACCAGACTTTCATTTGTTGCTTTTTCCTATTCTGTCGCATTAAGATTTGGCAGATCAGTAAAGTTCTAGTTTTGATCCCTTGTGTTCCCGGTGTCTCTCTCTGGAGGCAGTAATAAATGCATTGACTTTCAGAAGAAAGGATATCCCACTACTAATTGATGTTAGTAGACCCTGTTGGACTACTGTGCTTTGGTGCAGAGGAGGATTGTGCTTTCCTGCTGTCACCACAAAGTCGCATTGAATTCTGAGAAGCCATTGAACACTCAGAATTGTATTCAAATATGGATTTGGCATCCATGGGCCAAACAAGGAAGAAACCTGGTACTGTAAAAAGCCGGCCCTTTTAAACCAGATTCCTCTGGCATATTCTAGAGAACCTTCAGTCCAAAGAGCTCAATTTGAACATCTTGTAATTGAATGCAGATAGCGGGGCAATGAAATGTATATCCATTCTTAAATGGTCTCTTTTTTCACCCCAAAGGTTGTGATTGGAGATAAAGTGGTGCTGAACCCAGTTAATGCTGGCCAACCACTTCATGCCAGCAATTGTGAATTGGTCGACAATCCAGGATGCAAAGAGGCAAGGAATAAACGCTCTATTTGTTTCGTGGCACTATACCTCATGTGGACTGTTATTCATTAAACAGTATATGCAGTGGACATTTTGTGTTAGTGGGAAGTAAACAAACATCCAGCAGACAGATGAGGTTTCAGTGGTTTTAATAGGACTCATTTTGAGGGAGAATTTTTACCTGTCAAGAGAATTTTATGTGCTTCAGGCCACCAGGTGATTAATCTGTACTTGAACCAAGCTGATTATTATTTAATTAGAAAAAGGCACTATGATGTAGCATTTAGTCGGTACTGCACTGGACTTTTTACTTAAGTCCTGTTGTAGGACTGCAACCCTCAATCTCCTGATTTCTGAGGGCTTACAAATAAGACGGGTTTGCTAATGGCATGAACCACAGAGTCATAGAGCTTTACACTATGACAACGGGCCCCGCAATCCAACTCGTCCAGGCCAACCAAGTTGCCTACATGAGCTAGTCCCATTCACCTGCATTTCTCCCATATACCTCTAAGCCCTTTCAATCCATGCACCTGTCCAAATATCTTTTAACCATCGTAATTATGCTGCTTCTTCTCCCACCCCCCACACACCCTCCCGTGATCGGGCTTCTGAATGGTCCTTCTATAAGCTAGGGTGCTGTTCGATTCACCTCTAACCCATTCAGGACATTGGACTTTGTCTAAGGAACTGATGTGTTACAATGTTGAGACCTATATTCTGCACTCCGTATCCTCCCTTTTGCTCTATCTATTGGACTGGAGTTTGAACTGATTGTATCTGTATATGGTGTATCTGATCTGTTTGGATACCATGCAAAACAAGGCTTTTCACTGTACCTCAGTACGTGACAATAATAAACCTAAACCTCAGTACATTTGAATATGACGTCCCAGCTTTTGTACTTGATGAAGATGGGTGTGCCAGATGCCTTCTTCGCCATTCTGTCTACCTATGTTGCCAGTTTCAGTGTACAATGTATTTGTACCTCTCACTATTCCACAATATTCTCCAGGGCCATGCAATTTACTGTGTAAGTTCTTCCCTAGTTTAACTTGAACATGCATCACTTTACACGTGACAGATTTAAAGTCCATCTGTCATTCTTTGGCCCTTTAGCCTAGTTGATCCAAATCCCACTGTAATCTCAAATAATTTTATACACTGTCCACCACTCTACTGATTTTAGTGTCATCAACAAACATTATCAACCATGTCAACTACATTCTCATACAAACAATTAATTTAGATGACGAAAAGGGACAACTACATTAGAATATTTTACATTCGATAAGCACAAATCACCAGTTGTCCTCGCAATTGCAAGGGAGTTGACTTATGAAGCTGCCCATATTCTGGAAATGCCTTGCTTGTACTGATGGGGAACACAGATTCTGTGTGAATGATTAGAGTCAACTGAAGAAGACCGGTTGAATAATGCTGGGGATTTTGCCGCTACGACTCATTTTAGAGAAAAATTTGATATTTTTAGGCACAACTGAAAGCAATGAATAAACAAAACGACCTTTTTGGAGGCTGAGATTAGGACAATAGGAACTTGAATAACAAACTTGCGTTCTTTGGAAATTGTGTTTTGCAACAATCTATCAAGTGCGATCAATTTAATTGAAGTTCTGTTAAAAATCAACCCCACGCAGTTGTTTTAATCAAGATATGCTTGCATGCTGTCTGTTCTAGGTTAACTCTGTGAATTGCAACACTAGTTGGAAAATCGTGCTGTTCATGAAATGGAGTGATAATAAGGAAGACATCTTGAAAGGGGTGAGCTAATTGGCACTGCCTGCAATGTATCTGAATTGAATTATAAACATTGATGTTCAGATGGCTCCTGGAGGAAGCTGTTGAAAATATTCTCCAAGTAACAGATTCTTCTGATGCAGGGTTCCAACCTAAAACATCACCTTCCATGTTCCCCAGGAATGCTGCTGACCCACTGAGTTACTCCAGCATTAGTATCTATCAACAGAATGGAAATCCCTGTCTAGGGACTGCTCTAAATAATGAAGCAGTGTTTGTGATGGTGCTGAATCCCTTTGGGTGTATGCAGATGAAGGGAGTAACCAACCAATCTCCCCACCTGCCTGTTTTATCGGAACCATGTGTGATACAGTCTGTCGATCCCACTTTGGGCTCAAAAGCCATTTCAGATCCTGAAAGTAATTCATCCTTAACCCCAAAGAGAACCTAAGATGCTTTTTATTTACTTTGAGCATACAGGGCTTTTATCTACTGTAGTTTAGTTTAGAGATACAGCGTGCAAACAGGCCCTTCAGCCCACCAAGTCTGTGCCGAACAACGATCCCTGGAAACTGACACTATCCAACATGCGCTAGGGATAATTTACAATTTTACCAAGCCAATTAGCCGACACACCTGTACGTCTTTGGAGTGTGGAAGGAAACCGTAGCTCCTGAAGTAAACCTACGCAGGTCACGGGGAGAACGTACAAACTCCTCACAAACAGAACCTGTAGTCAGGATCGAACCCAGGTCTCTGCCGCTGTAAGGCAGCAACTCTACCGCTGCGCCTCCGTGTCACCCAGTTGGGAACTATTGCCTTAAAACAAACCTTAATGGATGGTATCTCGGTTACCATCACCAAACTATTAATGCCATTATTTTAATCTCGCTCTCCTAGGGTGATGTTGTGAGACTGTTTCACGCAGAGCAGGAAAAGTTTCTCACCTGCGACGAGTATCGGAAAAAGCAGTATGTGTTCCTCCGGACCACAGGGCGGCAGTCTGCTACGTCAGCAACCAGTTCCAAGGCACTGTGGGAGGTTGAGGTATGGCATTGTGTTTAAAACGTCACTCGTTGTAGTAAGGTAACATTTACACCAGGAAAATGTCCACACAGGATGAAACTTGTAACTGGTTCTAGTCGAGGTCTGACGTTCGCTTCAGTTAATCAGCAAAATCCTTTCTCCCCATAACTTCCATCTCCCATGTACCAATAGAATCCCAGATCCCAATAAACCGCTGGGATCGAGGGTCCAATTTCCTCAGCTTGATGTTGGTTGTCTCCATCGATCTTGTCAAGACTGGTGAAAACTGATAAATAGATGCAAGGATGCATGAGCAGGTGTACAATGTTGCAGCTGTCCCATCGTCCAGCATTTTGTGCCAGCATTTTCTCTACACCCTGCAAAGTGACAATTAATGTCCTTTTGAAATGTTGTTGCCATTGTATTTTCATTTCTTCAGGAATCTGGCCAAATACAATGCTGCTGCAATATCCTGGGTGAATATTGGATTGTGATCAGCATTCTACCTGCGCTTGGATTCATAAGGTCATAAGTGATAGGAGTAGAATTAGGCCATTTGGCCCATCAAGTCTACTCTACCATTCAATCATGGCTGATCTATCTCTCCCTCCTAACCCCATTCTCCCGCCTTCTCCCCATAACCTCTACTAATCAAAACTTACACCTATTCTTTGGGCAAAAAGGAAAGAATGCAGACAAAAATGGCTAAAATAGCTTGTCTTCACTGTTTACTAGGTTGTTCAACATGACCCTTGCCGTGGGGGAGCCGGGCACTGGAACAGTCTTTTCCGCTTCAAGCATTTGGCCACGGGCAATTACTTGGCAGCTGAGGTTGGTGATGTGAGTGTTTCCTTTATTTCAGAGTTTTTCAAATTTAACTAAGTTGCGATCTCTGCAGGGCCTAACGTTGAATTGTTTTTTTTCAGGCTAATCCAGATTACCAGGAGGAGTGTCAAGAATCCCGATCGTCGGTGAGTGAAGTTCATGTCAGTCATGTGGCAATGATATGAGACAACTTGACACTGCATATTCTTGAGTAATGTCTATGATCGTCATTGAGCCAAACAGCAATGAAACGGGTTCTTCAGCTTACTGTGCAGAAAGGAACGGCAGATGCTTGTTTACACTGAAGATGGACACAAAATGCTGGTGTAACTCATTGGGTCAGGCAGCATCTCTGGAGAAAAGGAATAGGTGATGTTTCGGGTTGAGACTGAACCGACGTTTCGGGTCGAGCGTCTGAAGAAGGTCTTGACCCGAAACGTCACCTATTCCTTTTCTCCAGAGATGCTACCTGCCTGACCTGCTGAGTTACTCCAAAATGTTGTGTCTACCTTCATCTTACTGAGTCCATGCCAACTACCAAGCAACCATTGACATTAACCCTTTATTAATCCAATTTTAACTTCCCCACATTCCCATCAACATCCCCCCAATTCTACCATATACTTGGGGTTGGGTGAGTGGGTTGGTTGGGGGGGGTGGAGGTGGTAGAATATACAGTGGCCTACATCCCTAAGACCCACATGTCTTAGGGATGTAGGAGAAACTGGAGCACCTGGAGGAAACCCACACTGCTATAGGGAGCACATATAAGGTTTCATTAGATAGCACTGGATGTCAGGATTGAACCTGGAGCTGTGAAGGCAGCAGGTCCACTAGCTGAACCACTCTGCAAATGATTTCCTGAAAATCATTGTTATTCCCCTGGCTTTCAACAATGTTTCCAGATGTGGAAGTATTGAATTTCAAGCTAATTATAAAGTTTTCAATGAATTTCATTGCCACGCAGTGATGGAATTGAATATCCCTCCATCTTCAGAGGTAGGTGGTATTGATCAAATTCTTAACCTTTGTATTCAAGTTTAAAAATAGGAACAAAGCAATTGCTAAATGGAAAGGGATGAGATTAATTAATTTGTGTTGGTTCAATCACCCTGATACATGATAAACCCGGATGATTTATTGTCTTACTCTGGTGTATCAATTACAAGTGATTAGTGTAAAGAACATCCAGAAGATGCTGAAAAGGTGTCGGAACTGAAGGCCCAGAGTGGCTTATTACAGTAAAGAATGTTGAACGTTCCACATTGAGTTTCCAATTATTCTTGTATAATATAGCAAAAATATAACCTTCTGAAAGCAGTTAATAATTTAAAAGGAGAACAACTGAGAACTATCAATAAAGAGAGGCTTGTTGTGGGAAGTTGGGTAACTTTGAATAAAGATTTCAAATGCTAGTGTATGCAGATTGATAGATGAGACAAACGTTTTGATGTAACCTTTAGAGTTGAAGCCTCATTCATTTTCGAACTTTAAGGGCCTGTCCCACTTGCCGATTTTTTGACTGACGCCGAAAAATTCACAGCGTGATGCGGCGAAGACGCGATGTGATGACACGCGGTGTTTTTTCAAGTGTCGCAATATTTTTTTTGACGCCGCTGGATTTTGAAATGTTCAAAATCTTTTGGCGACACTGATATGACGCTGGCAGTCGCCAAAAAAATCACCAAGTGGAACAGGCCCTTAAGGTGTTAATTGTTACTCCAGGAAACACCTGTACCAAAAATATGACGCAAAGTTCTGGATTACTCAGCAGGTCAGGCAGCTGGAGAACATGGATAGGCGATGTTTTGGGTCAGGATCTTTCTTCAGCCTGTAAAGTATAGATGAGTAGAAGAAACTGAGGGTAGTTGATGAGAATGTCAGAGTAATAAAATGGTGTAAATGGTGCTTAATGCTCAGCATGCACTCATTTGGTCAAAGGACCTGTTTTTATTCTGTGAAACTTGTGATAAAACCTAGTCCATTCCTGGTTTAATATGGTCAATGAGCTGAATCCTCTGCCTGTGTAGTAGAATTCT
This sequence comes from Malacoraja senta, assembly GCA_038087875.1. Classification (NCBI taxonomy): domain Eukaryota; kingdom Metazoa; phylum Chordata; class Chondrichthyes; order Rajiformes; family Rajidae; genus Malacoraja; species Malacoraja senta. The sequence goes on from CM075980.1 coordinate 69,376,673, forward strand.
AAAGGCTAATGCTTCTAATGTCTATTGTTGGCAACTTATTGGGGGCTGTTTTCGTTCTCCTGTGTTGATGACCCTGGACTGTGACATGCTCATAAAATGTAATTGCAACGTTCGGAGAGGACCGAAAACTTGGAAACATAATTAACAATAACAATATGGAAGATATTTTACCTCAATGCCTCTTTCCTCCTCTCACCCCATGATTCCCTCGAATCCAAACATCTATCTATCTCTGATGTTGGAATTTCAGCTTATTCTCTCCCGAGCATTATGGGTTAAGAAGATTTAATCAAACATTTCCTTGAATTTGTGATAAATATTGGGATTCTGTTAGCAAGGCTGGAGTGAAGCCGAGGGCATAAATACAAGGCGAAAGAATCTGTTCTAATTTGAGTAGGAAAGAACTGCAGATGCTGGTTTTAATCGAATGTAGACACAAAATGCTGGAGTAACTCAGCGGGACAAGCTGCATCTCTGGAGAGAAGGAATGGGTGACATTTTGGGTCGAGCCTTCTTCAGACTGATTCTTCAGTGGGATGGTAGAGAAAGCTGATTCAATAATGGCTGTCATAAAGGATTGAATGGAAGAAATGTTGTAGGGCTGTGGAAAAAAAAGGATTAGAGGAATAGGTAGCCTTTTCAGAGAAATAGTGCAAGGCCGATGAGCCAAAGGCTATTGCATTTGTGTCAGGATTGCATGGTATTAAGAGATGTCTGGTCATGTACAAATGACAGCAAGATAATGTAGGACACTTCCAAGTTCATATCTTATCACCTCCCCTCCCAACTTCCCACCCCGTAATCCGTTACCAATATTACCCCCATTTTGTTTTTCTGTGCTAAAAAAAGGTTGTTAGTAATTCTCCAATAGCATGACATAGTTTGGTAATATTTGGACTGCTGAGAAAATAGGTGAAAGGCCATGTGGCTCAAAGGTGATTGAATCTTGAGTTTAATATGGATTTCCACTTTGGTAACTGCTTCATTATTGAAAGGTTTATTTATCACATGAATGATCATATCAAAGTATCGATCAATGGGAGACCTTACAATCTTCTTGTTACAATAAATTGTACAATCTTCTTGTACAATAAATACAATTTATTTCCCACATTTGCCAGTTGAGTTTCTTTGATGGCAATCGTTTGGTAATTTTCATAGTTTTCCCAACTAGGACGAGATGGCACAGCAGGTAAAGCTGCTGCCTCACAACGCCAGAGGCCCAGGTTCGAACCTGACCTTGGGTGCTGTCTGCGTGGAGTTTGAATGTTCTCCCTGTGACCACGTGGGTTTCTTCTGGGTTCTAGGATTTCCTCCCACATCGCAAAGACGTGTGTGTTTGTACTTTAATTGACCTCTGTAAAATGCCCCTAGTGTGTAGGGAGTGAATGAGAAAATGGGATAACATAAAACTAGTATGAATGGGTGACCAATGGTCAGCGTGGACTCGCTGGGCTGAAGGCCTGTTTCATGCTGTATCTCCAAAACTAAAGATGTAATTAGTTTTACCTTGCCTGAGACCGCTGAACTTGGATTCCACTTCTGGTGAAAGATACAATTTGAGCAGCAGGGGGAGTAGTTACTCTTTCTCACTTGCTCCTGTGCTCACTTCGAAATTGTTCTTTTTAAACCTCAATGAACGTGAATGGGTGCCGAAGCAATCTGTCCCTTACAATCTGACACAAATTTTAACATGGAGATGTCTGTACTCATCTCTATTTATACATAAAATGACTGAATGTGATCAGTTCTGAATAGTTACTGGATTTTAAGTTGACTACCAACTGGAATTGGATCTTGGCGGCAGGGTTAATGTCAGTTTTACCGATTGCAGATTCTCCTGAAAAAGAAGTTGGAAATTCCTCCATTAATTCGTAACACTACAAAACAAATCCTATGGGAGATTCCTCATAGCAATAATACATGACTAGGCACAGGGCAGTCACTGTACACTTTCAGTGAAAAATTAGCCGGAAAACCCATTTGTTTCAAATCTTGAACTACCATTCTCCAGTAGGTAATGTAGCCTTCTCCCTGCTGCCTCTTGAGAAATTTTTATCTCTATTTTCCAATTTGCTCCACAGCGCCATTCTCCAACCCCCCTACCCCCCTCCCCCACCCCCCCGCAACCAAACTATACAAATTGCAGATTGAGTTATAAATAACAGTATCCTGCTATCCAGATTGATAGAAGATTCATAAACACGACTCGGATTGTAAGAAGCATTTTGTCAGTTCTCATTCCCATTTGGGTATTCAACTTCCATTTTATTGCCTGCTCTCTAGTTTATATGATGACATTTAGTTCAAATATGTAGTTGACTTGGCTTCTCTAATCAATACTGGTAATGCGTAAAACATTGCCTAGTCTTAGAACAGATTTTATTTCTATCATTCTCAGCCTTGCAAATCTGATAGCAATCCTAAATATATGATTCATTGCTTTTTTTTCCTTTTAAAATATTTTATTAACTTCTGGTTCCTCCGCAAGTGTGGTGCCAAAATATCTCCTTATTCCGTAAGGTCAAATCTGCCAGGGTGTGAGTAGGATGAAAAGATGGCTTGGAATATTTCTTTAGACTTTAGACCTTAAAGGTACAGCATGGAAAAAGGCCTTTCGGCCAACCGAATCCACGCTGACCAGCGATCATCCCGCACACTAAAATTACCCTACACACTAGGGACAATTGACAATTTACAGAAGCCAATTAACTTTCAAACCTTTAGGCCTTTGGAGTGTGGAGGAAATGGGAGCACCTGGAGAAAACCCACGCAGTCACAGGGAGAACGTATAAACTCCATACAGACATTTCTGTTTTGCAAGTTTACATTCCATCATTCTTCATTGTAAATTCTGCCTAAAATGTTGGAATAAACCATGCCAACTAGGTTCCTCCATTACTCCATTTGAGTTCCTAGTCACTCAGATTCAAAACCTGGCAAATTCACCCCACTGACATGAGCCAGTCTCTTCTTTTTTGGTTGGTGATCAACCTGCTTTTCTGTGGAGATTTTTGCATTGGATTTATAAGAGGCCATTTGTCTCATTATCATAGGTAGACACAAAATGCTGGAGTAACTCAGTGGGACAGGCAGCATCTCTGGAGAGAAGGAATGCGTGATGTTTCAGGTCCATTGCTCCATTGGGGAACCTCCTTGTAATATTGTATTCACTTCGCCTACTGTAATGCAACTTCTTATATGCCTACCAATTCTTCCCTGCCTTGTGTCGCAGTGTAAATAACAATCCTTTGACCTACCTTGTAGGAGATGCAAACCATCCCCTTTTGACAAGGCAATCTTAATAGTTATACTTTGATACATGAAAGACAATTCCTGCACATTTTGCAATTGGGGTACATATTCCGCCACTCCCTTGGGCCGCAACACAATGTTTGAAAGGAATGTTGTGACAGTGCCAAAATTTTTTGGGAATGTCTACTTAACTAATGCTTTGGGAATTTGACAAGAGATGACTGCAGATGAAAGTCAGACAACTGTCTAAATCATGGATGAAGGAGGGCCTAAGTTAGGTAGATGGGGTAGTGAAGAAGGCCTTTAGCATACCTGCCTTCATCAGTCAGGGAATTGAGTGTAGAAACTGGGATGTTATGTTAAAGTTGTACAAAACATTGATGAGGCCACACTTGGAGTATTGTGTTCAGTTTTGGTCACCCAGCTATAGGAAAGATGCCATTAAACTGGAAAGAGTGCAGAGAAGATTGACAATGATGTTGCCAGGATTTGAGGGCCTGAGCTTTAAGGATAGGATGGGCAAGATAGGACCTTATTCCTTGGAGCCGTGGAGGCGGAGGGGTGATCTTATAGAGGTAAATAAAAACATAAGGGAAATAGATGGGGTAAATAGATGCATCTCCCCCCCCCCTCCCCCTCCCCGCCCCCCTCCCGCCATGTAGGGTAATCAAGAACGTCGACAATGTCTCTCAACGTCGACAAGATCAAGGAGGTGATCGTCGACTACAGGAGGGGGAGTGGAGAGGGTGGAGAGCTTCAAGTCCCCCGGTGTCCACAGCACAGAGGACCTGACCTGGACGACCCACATTTCCACCATTACAAAAAAGGCGCAACAGCGCATCTACAAACTCAGGCGACTGAAGAAATTCGGCCTGAACCCCCGAGTTCTCAGGGATTTCTACAGAGGCACCGTGGAGAGCATCTGGCTGTATCTCCACCTGGCACGGCAGCTGCATCAGCCACGCCCTAAGGGCCCTGCGGAGAGTGGTGCGGACGGCCCAGCACATCACCGGGTGCGAGCTGCCCTCGCTTCATGACATCTACTCCAGGCGGAGTAGCCCTGAGGATCATCAAAGACCCTCCCAGCCACGGACCACGGTCTATTCTGCCTGCTGCCCTCAGGCAGAAGGTACAGGAGCATCAGTTCCCGTTCCACTAGACACTCGAACAGATTTTTCCCGCAGGCAATCGGGCTGCTGAACCAACCAGCCCTGAAACTCACCTGAACTGGACTCTGTGTATAACAAGGGTTCTCAACCTGGGATAAATTTACCCCAAGGGGGTCAATTTCGCCTACCCAGGCCGTAAATTTGTTGATTCTGGAATTGTACATATTTTTTCTCATTGACTGACTGTTTGGTTCTGGTATAATGATCTGTTCATCATTAGTTGTTCATATATAAATGAAATAACATTGTTCTGTGCTATTAAAGTTGCCAGGGGTAAATGGGATGAAAAAGGTTGGGAACCCCTGGTCTATAATTTAATGTTCACTTTATAATTTAATGTTAAATTTACTGTACGGAATCCTCTAGCACAAGATTTTCACACAGGATTGTACTGTGTATGGAACTGGCATGACAATAAACCCCTTGAATCTTGAACTAGAGGGCATAGATGTAAGGAGAGGGGGCAAGCCTAAGGGGCAACATTTTCATACAGGGGGAAGTGGGTATTGTTAAAGAAAACTTTAAAACATACCACAATGATCGGTAAGGCAATCAAGACTATACTTTATTAAAGAGCGTACAAATAAAACAGCCTTTGGGAACAGTTAGTCTGGACTGTTCCCCGAACAAAGGTTCATGTGATCTTTTATGCAAGTTTTTTTTCTGTTGTTTGTTTCACTAATTAACCCATAACAGATTTCACAAAGGCACTCCTCTGCTATCAGAATGCCCCAGGAGCAGCCATGAATCATGCACCTCCAACAGACTCATTCACGTGCTTGGGTTTTCTTCACAACCAACCCCCATGACCACTATCCGAAATGCTTTCTTTCCTTTTGACCTCATTCTCCCCTTTTATGATTTTATTATTTGACATTAAATGAAACTGGCTGCCAGATGAAGTTGTTCAGGTGGGTACAATAAGAACGTTTAAAGGACATTTGGACAGATATATGGGTAGGAAAGGTTCAGAGGGATACGAGCCATCTGTGGACAATGAAACTATCTTAGATGGAGTATCTTGGTCGGCATGAACATGTTGGGCTGACGGGGCTGTTTCTGTGCTCTATGACGTAACGGCTCAAAGTTTAATAGCTAAATGTTGCAAGGTCTCAATGTGAACCAATATTAACTGTGAGCTAATAGATTTTGAGAAGCCTGCTGAAGATAACAGGTGAGCAGGCATTGTGAATAATTTTAAATTGCTAAGATATACTCATTGCAGTTCTTCACCATATTATCTCAAAACCTTTGTGTGCAATGTCTTCACCAGAATGACTCTGAGCTGGAAGCATTGAGGAACAGAATATACAGTTTCCAGGAGAAGGTGATGTACATGCTGGTGTCAGTACCCGAGGGCAACCACATCTCTTCCATCTTTGAACTCGATACAACCACCCTCCAAAGAGGAGACTCGCTTGTTCCGAGGTATGGCTGATTGGTGACTTGGTGGTGGGCAAGTTTATTTTCAGTTTTACAGATGGTAATCAAGGAATGGCTGTTTAATTTTTGGCATATTATAATGGTTTAAATTTATCTTTTGGTGAATAGAGCAATAAGGTTACATACATCTGGTGAAATATTTTGCTGACATATTGTTCTCATTGTCTGCAGTGTTGGAGTTATAAATACAATTTGATGAGGTTCATAAATAGAAAAAGACACACAATTCTTGAAAAAAATGTTAAAAACAGAAGATGCAAAAACCTTTTGCTGCTAATTTGGTGGACAATTTGTGCACTGATCTAATGAAAGGTAGACATGCATTTACCTGCTGCCCTTTTTAACCTCTGGATGGCTCAGTATTTTAGAGCTAATGGCTCGTGTGGAAGAGTGGTCAGCTACAGTACAGAAGCACTTATACTTGTGTACTGCGTATATGTAGAGTGTAAACTGCTGCTCCAGAATATGTAGATGCTGTTTTTTAGTGACGATAGACACAAAGTTCTGGAGTAACTCAGCAGGTCAGGCAGCATCTCTGGAGAAAAAGGATGGGTGACTTTTCGGGTCGGGACTCTTCTTCAAAAACGTCACCCATCCTTTTTCTCCAGAGATGCTGTGAGCTAAGTTCTGCTGAGTTACTCCAGCACTTTGTGTCTATGCCAGGATACAGACTGAGGGAAAATCCCGATAGTATTAAGCATCTGTACTGAACCTGTACATTATGTAACAATACACATGAATGCATAACTGAATCAGTGGAAGAGGGGGAACTCCTTTCCCATCTCAGTGAAGATTGTCACGCACCACAAGGCATGTCTAACAAAAGACCGTAACATGTGGTTACTGATCCAATAAAATCTCTCACAGAATTTGAAAGGAGACTATAAATATAGGGAAAACATAGGGTTAAATATAGCAGCTGATAATATTTTGCCTGCGGCGCTGGAATGTGTTGCACACCATCTTATGATAATGTGGTGGGAAGTTGGGACAAAATGTGAACATTGATTTAAATTCACAATAACAGTGAACTTTGTTCTTTGAAGATATTGCATTCTCATGCCAGGAGTTCACACTCAATTAGGAACATAAATCCATATAGTGAACTTCACACACACATATGCAGTGTGACAATGGAAAATAAATGATAGTCAGCTAACCTATTGGTCTCATAGAAACATAAACAGAAAATAGGTGCAGGAGGTGGCCATTCGGTCCTTCGAGCCAGCACCGCCATTCATTGTGATCATGGCTGATCGTCCCTAATCAATAACCCGTGCCTGCCTTCTCCCCATATCCCTTGATTCCACTAGCCCATAGAGCTCTATCTAACTCTCTCTTAAATCCATCCAGTAACTTGGCCTCCACTGCCCTCTGTGACAGGGAATTCCACAAATTCACAACTCTCAGGGTGAAAATGTTTTTTCTCACCTCAATGGCTTCCCCTTTATTCTAAGACTGTGGCCCCCAGTTCTGGATTTGCCCAACATTGGGAACATTTTTCCTGCATCTAGCTTGTCCAGTCCTTTTATAATTTTATATGTTTCTATAAGATCCCCCCTCATCCTTCTCAACTCCAGTGAATACAAGCCTAGTCTTTTCAATCTTTCCTTATATGACAGTCCCGCCATCCCAGGGAACAATCTCGTGAACCTACGCTGCACTGTCTCATTCTCCTGAGAAGTTTTTTTCTAACACTGTGATTCAATATAATTTGCCTTGAATTTTGGCCTCTTGTGTATCTCCAGTTTCTTTAACAAGAGGAGTTGAATATAAAAGCAAGGAGGTCCTTCTGCAGTTGTATAAGGCCGTAGTGCGACCACACCTGGAGTATTGTGTGCAGTTTTGGTCTCGTAATTTGAGGAAGGACATTCTTGTTATTGAGGGAGTGCAACGTAGGTTTACAAGGTTAATTCCCGGGATGGCGGACTGTCATATGCTGAGAGAATGGAGCGGCTGGACTTGTATACTCTGGCGTTTAGAAGGATGAGAGGGGAACTTATTGAAACATATAAGATTATTAAGGGTTTGGCACGCTAGAGGCAGGAAACATGTTTCCGATGTTGGGGGAGTCCAGAACCAGGGGCCACAGTTTAAGAATAAGGGGGTAAACCATTTAGAACGGAGATGAGGAAACACTTTTTCACACAGAGAGTTGTGAGTCTGTGGAATTCTCTGCCTCAGAGGGCGGTGGAGGCCGGTTCTTTGGATACTTTCAAGAGAGAGCTTGATAGGGCTCTTAAAGATAACGGAGTCAGGGGATATGGTGAGAAGGCAGGAACGGGGTACTGATTGGGGATGATCAGCCCTGATCACATTAAATGGCGGTGCTGGCTCAAATGGCTGAATGGCCTACTCCTGCACCTATTGTCTATTGTCTATTGTCTATTCCAAATGGCGGTTAGATTTCAGCTCTGAAATTTCATCATTTAACTTTCTTACACCTTCCTACACTTCTTTTCAAGATTTTTTTTGAAACCATTTTATTTGGACTTGAATGACGAGGTGTCAAATTCTGCTTAATTACACCATAATCTTGCGCCTCTGAACATTTTACAACATTAATATAAATGCTTGAAGTAGCAACAAGTGGTCAAAATCAATGACAAATGACATATGATTTGAACATTATTTTTCAGGAATTCATACGTTAGACTCCGGCATCTCTGCACAAACACGTGGGTTCACAGCACCAATATTCCCATCGACAAAGATGAGGAGAGACCAGTTATGCTAAAGGTACGTTTTAATTAAACTTAAATGTTAAGTCTTTAAATTGTGAGCTAACTGACGGAGTTGCCTCTTCTGCTTCCACTTCAGATCGGCACATCTCCAACTAAAGAAGACAAAGAGGCGTTTGCTATAGTGCCTGTTCCTCCAGCTGAAGTGAGAGACTTGGACTTTGCCAATGATGCCAGTAAAGTGTTGGCCTCGATAGCTGGCAAACTCGAGAAGGGTACGATCACACAGAATGAAAGACGGTAGGTGACAGCCCTGTAGCACACAACCAGCTATTTGACCACCCAGGTTTTCCTTGAAAAATGTGTAAATTCTCTCCCATCTTTCATTTTAAATCATGTCTAGAATCTTTTCCCCAATTTCATGAAGTTGCATTTTTGTAATCTCTGCAACTTTATTTGAAACTCCTTAATTATCCCTAACTTGCATTATCTGCAAAATAATATTTCATGGTATTTCATGGCTGAGCAGATTGAATATATTTTAAGCACTCTGGCGGATATAAACGCTATCGTAATGTTACGTTGAAGGTGATTTTATGGGAGTTGAATGAATGAATGAATGAATAGTTTATTTCGGTCATACATTAAAAAGAACAAAACTTTACAATCTGTGTGAATATGAACCAACACTGTATCCATTTCACACAACGTTCACATAATCAATGACCGAAAAAGGAATAGGCTGAAGCCACAAAGCTTATTTTTGCCTATCCTATACAATCCATAAGATAAGATAACCCAGAATATCAGCATTACAAAGGAAAGAAAAAAAAATTACTCTAAATTGTAATCCTTACTTATTTTACATTTTAATCATTTTACTTTATAATCCATAATTATTTTACTTTTTAAGGCTTTTTTGAAACTCGACGGAGAGCTACAAAATGTCAACTCATCACTAAGCCCGTTCCATAATTTGACTCCCAAAACTGAGACACATCTATATTTTACATTGGTTCTCACTTTACATGTTTAAAAAATACACAACCCTCTTAAATTATAATGTCCTTCTCTTAATTTAAAAAAAATTTGAATACTAACAGGAAGGCTTTTATTCCTAACTCGGAAAAGTATTTCTAATGTCTTTACATGCACAATATCCAAAAATGTTAAGGTACAGACTTTATGAATAATGGATTTGTAGTTTCACGGTAAGAAGCTTTATGTATTATTCTAATAGCTCTTTTCTGGAGTTTAATTATAAGGTCTATATTTGTTTTATATACATTTCCCCAAACTTCAACACAATATGACATATATGGCATTATGAGAGTTCAGTTTAGTTTATTGTCACGTGTACCAAGGTACAGTGAAAAGCTTTTGTTGCATGCTATCCAGTCAGCAAAAAGACAATACATGATTACAACCAAGTCATTTAAGTGTATAGATACATGATAAGGGAATTGCATTTAGAGCAAGGTAACACCAGCAAAGTCCTATCAAGGATAGTTGGAGGTGTCACCAAAGAGGTAGATAATAGTTCAGCACTGCTCTTGGATTGTGGTAGGATGATTCAGTTGCCTGATAATAGCTAACTTTGCATAAAAACAAATCCTTGAAACTCAAAATATCTGGATGAGCACTCTAGAGATCCAACTTCAAAATCCCACCACCACATCTGTGGAATTTAAATTAAGTCGACAATTGGTCTTTGGGACAATCTGGCAGTATTGTGAATAATTGTACATTATCAACTTAATTTAAATCCCACAGATGTGGTGGTGGGATTTTGAAGTTGGATCTCTGGATGGTTCATCCAGATCTTTTGCGTTTCAAGGATTTGTTTTTATGCAAAGTTGCCACATCAAACTTGAAGGCAAGAGCAGAAAATGCTGGAAGTGACTGTGCAGGTTGGGCAGCATTAGAAAGGAGTGCACCAAAGTCAACTGGTCAGATGGAGGACCCTTCCCCATAACAGGAGAGATGATCTTCTCCCTTCATTGAAAGAGACCCTGGCTTGTTTTTGTCCCTGTGGACACTGCCTGATCTGCAAAGTGCTTTCAGGGTTTCTGTTCTAATTTCAGGTTTTTGGCACCTAGATTTTTTTTTTCCAATTAAAATTAAAAACTAATGTGTAGAAAATGAGTTCCAAAATAATGTGAGATAAAAGAACCATCTATTTTTTGAAAAAATTGTGTGTTAACATAAAAAAAATTGTATTAACATTAACCACAGTATGGGAAGTAGTTCAATGATTCAATGATACAATAAAGTATCATGGAATCATTGAATGGAATCATTGAATAGAATCATTGATGTATTAGAAGTAATTTAATTTTTTCTAATCCTGGGATTATGCTGCCTAGCCGTTTATTTTGTTCTGTTTATTTTCAACAGTTTTGTTACAAAGCTTCTGGAAGATTTGATGTTCTTTGTTGCGGACGTTCCAAATTCTGGCCAAGACGTGCTCGAGGTGGTGATCAATAAACCAAACCGAGAGCGACAGAAACTCATGAGGGAGCAAAATATTCTAAAACAGGTGCGAGAGAATCATAAAGTATGGAAATAGTCCTTTGGCTTAATTCGTTGGTTCTGACCAGGTTTTATAAATTAACTAGTCCCTTTCGTCTGCATATGGCCCTTATTCTTCCAAGACCCTTCCTATCCATGTATCTGTCTAAATGTATTTTAATCACTGTCACTATAATTGCCTCCACAGCTTCCTCTGGCAGCTCATTCAATATAGTTTAGTTTAGAGATACAGCGCGGAAACAGGCCCTTCGGCCCTCTGAGTCTGCGTCGAACAGCCATCCCTGCACACTAGCACTATCCTACACACTAAGGACAATTTACAATCTTTACTGAAGCCAATTAACCTACAAACCTATGCGGCTTTGGAGTGTGGGAGGATACTGGGCACCCGAACGAAAACCCACGCGGTCACAGGGAGAATGTACAAACTCCGTACAGACAGCACTCGTAGTCAGGATCGAACACGGGTCTCTGGCGCTGTAAGGCAGTAACTATTGCTGCGCTACCGTGCCATCCCAAAGGGGCAGCATCGTCTACTTTGAGTAAGAGGCGACCGTGGCTGACAAGGGAAGTCAAGGACAGTATAAAAATAAAAGAGAAGAAGTATAACATGGCAAAGATGAGCAGGAAGCCAGAGGATTGGGAAACTTTTAAAGAGCGACAGAAGGTAACTAAAATAGCAATACGGGGAGAAAAGATGAGGTGCGAATGTAAGCTAGCCAAGAATATAAAGGAGGTTAGTAAAAGCTTCTGTAGGTACGTGAAGAGGAAAAAAATAGTTAAGACAAATGTGGGTCTCTTGAAGACAGAAAAAGGTGAATTTATTATGGGGAACAAGGAAATGGCAGACGAGTTGAACAGGTACTTTCGATCTGTCTTCCCTAAGGAAGACACAAACAATCTTCTAGCTGTACCACTGGCCAGATGAACTAGGGTGACGGAACTGAAGGAAATTCACAATAGGCAGGAAATGGTGTTGGGTAGACTGATGGGACTGAAGGCTGATAAATCCCCCGGGCCTGATGGTCTGCATCCCAGGGTACTCAAGGAAGCGGCTCTAGAAATTGTGGACGCATTGGTGATTATTTTCCAATGTTCTATAAATTCAGGATCAGTTCCTGTGGATTGGAGGGTAGCTAATGTTATCCCTCTTTTTAAGAAAGGAGGGAGAGAGAAAACAGGGAATTATAGACCTGACATCGGTGGTGGGGAAGATGCTGGAGTCAATTATTAAAGATGAAATAGTGGCACATTTGGATAGCAGTAACAAGATTTACCAAGGGGAAATCATGCTTGACTAATCTTCTGGAATTTTTTGAGGATGTAATCAGGAAAATAAACAAGGGAGAGCCAATGGATGTAGTGTACCTGGACTTTCAGAAAGCATTTGATAAGGTCCCACATAGGAGATTAGTGGGCAAAATTAGAGCACATGGTCTTGAGGGTAGGGTATTGACAAGGATAGCGAATTGGTTGGCAGACAGGAAATAAAAAGTAGGGATTAACGGGTCCCTTTCAGAATGGCTGGCAGTGATAAGTGGGGTGCCGCAAGGCTCGGGGCTGGGACCGCAGCTATTTACAATACACACTGATGATTTAGATGAAGGGATTAAAAGTAACATTAGCAAATTTGCAGAAGACACAAAGCTGGGTGGCAGTGTAAAATGTGAGGAGGATGCTATGAGAATGCAGGATGACTTAGACAGGTTGGGTGAGTGGGCAGATGCATGGCAGATGCTGTTTAATGTGGATAAATGTGGCAAGAACAGGAAGGCAGATTATTATCTGAATGGTGTCAAGTTGGGAAAAGGGGAAGTACAACGAGATCTGGGTGTCGTACATCAGTCACTGAAAGTAAGCATGCAGGTACAGCAGGCAGTGAAGAAAGCTAATGGCATGTTGTCCTTCATAGCAAGAGGAGTTGAGTATAGGAGCAAAGAGCAGGGCAGTTATACAGGGCCCTGGTGAGACCACACCTGGAGTATTGTGTGTGGTTTTGGTCTCCAAATTTGAGGAAGGACATTCTTGCTATTGAGGGAGTGCAGCGTAGGTTCACGAGGTTAATTCCTGGGATGGGACTGTCATATGTTGAAAGAATGGAGCGACTGGGCTTGTATACACTGGAATTTAGAAGGATGAGAGGGAATCCTATTGAAACATATAAGATTATTAAGGAGATTGGACATGCTAGAGGCAGGAAATATGTTGCCGATGTTGGGGGAGTCCAGAACCAGGGGCCACAGTTTAAGAATAAGGGATAGGCCATTTAGAACAGAGATGAGGAAAAACTTTTTCACACAGAGAGTTGTGAATCTGTGGAATTCTCTGCCTGAGAAGGCAGTGGAGGCCGATTCTCTGGATGCTTTCAAGAGAGAGTTAGACAGAGTTCTTAAAGATAGGAGAGTCAAGGGATATGGGGAGAAGGCAAGAACGGGGTACTGAGTGTGGATGCAGCCATGATCACAGTGAATGCCGGTGCTGGCTCAAAGGGCCGAATGGCCTCCTGCACCAATTGTTTATTGAAATCAAACTCACATTAAACTGAAGACACAAAGCTGGAGCAACTCAGTGGTTCAGGCAGCATCTCTGGAGAGTAGGAATGGGTGACGTTTCGGGTCGAGACCCTTTTTCAGACTGGTTAGGGATAAGTGAAACGAGATATATAGACAGTGATGTGGAGGGATAAAGAACAATGAATGAAAGATATGCAAAAAAGTAAAAATGATAAAGGAAACAGGCCATTGTTAGCTGTTTGTGGGGTGAATATAAGAGGTTAGGGTGATGGGTGGGGGAGGGATAGAGAGAGAGGGAATGCCAGGGCTACCTGATGTGAGAGAAATCAATATTCATACCACTAGGCTGTAAGCTGCCTAAACAAAATATGAGATGCTGCTACTCCAATTTGCGTTTAGAATCACGGACAATGGATTAAAGAAACGAAGGGCATGTGTGGTATCTTGGACATAGGTCGGGAGAGTAAGCCTATGTCCCTCTAGCTCTCGACTATTCTACCCTGGGTGAGAAAGACTGACCATTCACCTTATCTATTCTTCACATGGATTTGCATACCACTACCAGGTCACCCCTCAGCTCCCTTTACTGCAGGAAAAATGGTCTCAGCTTAAGCAATCTAATCTCATAACTCAAATTCTTTATTCTGGTAATATCTTGGTAAATCATTTCTGCACCCTTTCCAGCTTAATTACATTCTTCCATTAGCAGGACAATCACAAAACTCCAAAAGTGGTTTCACCAATGTCTTGTACAGCTGTAACATGACATCCCAACTCCTATGCTCAATACCCGGACCAATTACACTGTAATCGTGACAAAAATCAGGAACTTGCTGCCCAAGGATTTGCCACAGGATATCCGCAGCCTCTCAGCTTGATACAGCACCAGTTGGCCGACCATCGATTTACAGGCCATTCAGCCCTACTAATCCATGCTGTTCATGTACCACATGATCTTCCTCTAATTATTCCAGTATGCCAATGTATTCTTCCATTCATGCCTCTGACGGGTGTCTTAAATGTGTCCTTGCTGCTTATTTGAAACTCCATGTGACAGCAAAAAGGGGCCTGGAATTGGGTAGCAATCTGCTTCTGAATTAGAATGCTCACGGATCCCACAATTACCTGGAATGAAAACAGAAAATGCTGGGAAAATGCAGCAGATCAGACAGCATTTGTGGAAAGAGAAACAGTCAATGATTCTGGTCTGAAATCCTTCTTCTGAACTAAAGAGGCCTAAAGAGGCCACAAATAGGCCCCGACCTCAGGTGATTCACAGAGGAAGAGGACTTAACTTTTTGTTGCCTTTCCCCACAGTGGAAAATTTTGATTCTGTTGTGGGGGGATGTTCATGTTGAATTCTATAATGTGTTATGTCATTTTTCTGATTTTTAATTTTTCTACAGATGTACGGAAACGTTATTATTTATTTTATTATTTCTTTATGTAAAGCACTTTGGTTTCAACGCAAGTTGATTTAAACGTGCTATATAAATAAAATGTACTTACTTACTTGTGCTGAAATAGGGGCCGTTTCTCTTCTCACGGATGCTACCTTGACCTTCAAAATGTTTCCAGCATTTTCGGTGATGCAGATTTTGACCATTTGCAGTTATTTTATATTAGTATCTAGAACCTGTTTCGATTCTAAAGCAGTATCTCATTGATTTTTCAGTAAGCATAGATAATGTGTGGTTACGGTGGACAATTTGCAGGCTGGTGATCACTGGTGGTATCTTAGGTAGACAAAAATGCTGGAGAAACCCAGCGAGTGAGGCAGCATCTATGGAGGAAGGAATAGGTGACGTTTCGGGATGAGACCCTTCTTCAGATCCAGTCTCGATCTGAAACGTCACCTATTCCTTCACTCCATAGATGCTGCCTCACCCGCTGAGTTTCTCCAGCATTTTTGACTACCTTCGATTTTTCCAGCGTCTGCAGTTCTTTCTTAAACTGTTGGTATCTTGCTGCCCTGACTCCACAGATCTTTAAGCTGCTTCAGGCCCCGTTCACAGACAGTGGCGATGGCCCCATGCTGAGGTTGGAGGAGCTGGGAGACCAGAGGCATGCTCCATTTCGCCACATCTGCAGACTGTGTTACCGAGTATTGAGACACTCCCAGCAAGACTACCGCAAAAACCAGGTACAAGCCCAAAATACTGACTCGTGCTGTCCTGTCAGCTCTTTGCAGATGTCCTTGTTTAAAGCTTTACACATTTGTATTAGTAAGCACCCCAGTGGCTGATCAGTTGCATTCTACCTTTGTGATATATATTATATTCCATCATTATGGATTATGAGAGCAGGGTTTAACGAGTATCTCACTGACTTGACAATATTTGTAGGACATCTTTGCACTTGGGTGCTTTGATGTAGAAGACGCTCAACACTGTGTGTAGGAAGGAACTGCAGATGCTGGTTTACACCGAAGACAGACACAAAAAGCTGGAGTAACTCAGCGGGTCAGGCAGCATCTCTGGAGAAAAGGAATAGGTGATGTTTCGGGTCGAACAGTCTCGCTGAGTTATTCCAGTTTTTTGTGTCTCTCTTTGGATGCTGAAGACTTGCAATTTTGGAAACAGCAAGGGTAAGGCGAGGAGAAATTTGTTTTTCTGGGCATTTATTGAATCTCATAAGCTGAAAAAAATATCTATAAGTACAACCAGCCTTGTTTTTTAAGATGTCTCCTCCCCCAATGTCCATGCAACAGGTCAAGGGTTTAAGTGGGTGCATAGAACTTGATTGCTCCTCCCCATTGTTCAAGTAAATGTAGAGGCAGCTTTTCAGATACCTTGTTCAAGTGCTCCACATTCCTACTCATGTGCTCTCTTGTCCAGGAATACATAGCAAAACAGTTTGGCTTCATGCAGAAGCAGATTGGATACGATGTCCTGGCTGAAGACACAATAACAGCCCTACTGCACAACAACCGCAAACTCTTAGAGAAGCACATCACGGCAGCTGAAATCGAAACCTTTGTCAGCCTGGTCAGGAAGAACCGTGAACCGAGGTGAGTTCATTATGGGGTCGGGGAAATAAAACTAATAAAACGTTGTCATTGTGTTAAAAGCTGAAGTACTAGAAAAGTAATTGAAAGAAAATAAATACAAGGTGTTGGAAATTCTGAAAACTATGAGGAAGATGTGTAGATTATAATCTGTTTAACCCTAGAGCTCACATATGGGGAAGCTTGAGTTATGTCCCCATGGTGCCCAGGTCTGCATCCCATGATGAGGGATGTCACTCCAGCTTTTTTCCGTGTATAATATAGTTAGATAAGAGTGCAGGTCATACATTTGCAACATTGATCTCTCAAAACTGATTCAACTGTGTCTCATAATGTCATAAGGCATAGGAGTAGAATTAGAGCATTTGGCCCATCTACTCCGCCATTCAATCATGGCTGATCTATCTGTCCCTCCTAACCCCATTCTACTGCCTTTTCCCTCTAACCTCTGACACCTGTACATCAAAATTCTATCTATGCCTTAAAAATATCCACTGACGGCCTCTACAGCCTTCTGTGGCAAAGAATTCCACAGATTCACCACACTCTGATTAAAGATATTTCTCTTCAACTCCTTCCTAAAAGAATGTCCTTTAATTCTGAGGCTATGATCTCTAGTCCTAGACTCTCCCACTAGTGGAAACATCCTCTTTACATCCACTCTATCCAAGCCTTTCACTATTCTGTATGTTTCAATAAGGTCCCCCCTCATTCTTCTAAACTCCAGCGAGTGCAGGCCCAATGCAAACAAACGCTCATCCTAGGTTAACCTACTCATTCCTGGGATCATTCTTGTAAACCTCCTCGTCTCAATTGAACAAATTATTTTCCTAACTTTATTTTTGTCACGCATTTTTTCTCTATTTAACCTCAATTTCTTTCTGAACTAACAAAGTAATGTCATATCTTTCTCTACAACCACCTGATTCCACCCCAACAATTTTCTTCCCCTTCAATTTGCCTCTTTCCCTGACTTCTATCAAACACAAATTTCACTTCTCCAGGTGCCTTTACCTTCCTTCTCATGTAGCTTGTACCTTCCTGTGAGTCAACTCCCTTTTCTTGTCCCAAGCAAATATTTAGCTCATGGTTATTATTATGGGTTAAGCATTGGACAAACGTCAATTTATTTTAATAATTGACATCTATTTTCTAATAATGATTTTCATTGAAATCTGATTTGAGCTGTTCCTCTTTTCTAGGTTTCTTGATTACCTCTCTGACTTGTGTGTCTCCAACAACACAGCCATTCCAGTTACCCAAGAACTCATCTGCAAAGCTGTGTTGAACCCAGCGAATGGTGACATTCTCATTGAGACAAAGTATGTAACATACAGGAAAAATAGAAATATGCTGCTCATGAAATTTGGTTATTATTATTGAACTTGGATAAAGTTTTATTGCATGTGCACATTACTGGTTTGGAGGGTGACTGAATATGATTTGATCCTGTTTTTGTAAATAATTCTTAAGAAGACAAGCATTTATTGCTGCTCATCCCTGCTTGACCTTGTGGAAGTGGTGGTGAAGTGTTTTCCTGAACCCCTGCTATTCGGGTGCTGAAGTGCTTTCACAATCTTGTTCAGTGGGCTAACTCGGTATTTATGAAGTGATGGCTTGGGGCAATAGAAGTCTTGGGGCAGTGAGTCCAGTAGATTGCACATGTTGCAGCTATAGTGATGCTGATGAGTGGCTGAATGTTTAGGCTAGTGAATAAAGTGCTGATAAACCTGTCTGATTGTATCCTGGTTAGTACAGCTGTGGCTACCTCAATCCAGATAGTGAGTTGTCATACTAAATGGTACTTTGTAGGTCATGGTATCATACAGTGTAGTAACAGGTTATTTGGCCCAATTTGCCCACACTGACCAACATGTCCCATCTACACTAGTCCCACCTGCCTACATTTGGCCCATATCACTCTAAACCTGTCCTATTTATGTACCTGTACAAATGTTTCTTAAACATTGCGATAGTCCCTGCCTCAACTATCTCGTCCAGCAGCTCGTTCCATACACCCACCACCCTCTGTGTGAAAAAGTCACCCTTCATGTTCCTATTAAATATTTATCTCCTCACCTTAAACCTATGTCCTCTGGTTCCTGATTTCTCTACTCTGGGCAAGAGACTCTGTGCGTCTACCCGATTTATTCCTCTCATGATTTTATACAAGATAGTGGGAAGGCTTTAGTTTGTGAACAGTATAACTACTTGGCACGGATTGCCCACTGTGTTTAGGTGACTGGCCCAGTTCAGTTTCTAGTTATCAGTGACTGTAACCTGAGGGATTTCTCATGATGATGCCTTTGAACACTGGAGATGTGGTTCAGTCACACTCTTCCTGAGGTCACTCAGACACTTATGTTGCCAACATGTTAATCGTAATTTTTCTTAGCTCAAGATTGAAGACCTTTGGATGGCGCTGAGTACGGCGTGATCATTGGCAGAAGGCCCCAAGTGTGATCAATGGCCGTTTTATTTCCACGAAGTTGCTTATAAAGCTAAAATGAGTTGTGAACCAGGTTAACTTTGTCCATCAACTCGTCTTTCACAAACTGGGTTCAGTTTGGATCTCGTAGACTTAACCCCAGATAGTTTATATGGATAGGGTGACTTGAGCTAGCCCCCCCTACAATTCAATGATGAAATGGTGGTGTTTAACCGGACATGTGTACTCATCTTCTTTCATGTGTGGCGGAGAATACACATTTGTCAACCTTCCAAGTTTCCCTGCAGTGTTCAGCGCAAAATGCTTCAGTATACTTCAGTATACTTGCACAAATGGGAACATTCCCATGTTACATCATTTTCAGACCATGGTTGACAATGCAGTAGACACCATTGCCACATTTCCCCTTCGAGTATATGTTCATAGATTCATTGTGGAATAGCATGGAAGTGGGCCCTTCAGCCCACTGTCAGTGCCGACATTTACATTTTACACTAATCCCATTTAATTTTCTAAATTTCCCATTAGTTCCCCAGATTATGCAACCCTGCTGCACACTGGATGCAATCAATCTACCAAACCTGCACATCTCTGGGATGTGGGAGGAAACCCATGCAATCATAATCATAATCATCATTTATTAGCCAAGTATGTTTTGCAACATACTAGGAATTTGATTTGCCATACAGACATACCAAAAAAGCAACAGGACACATAACTACATAAAATTCAACATAAATATCCACCACAGCGGCTCCTCCACATCCTTACTGTGATGGAAGGCAAGAAAGTCATCTTCTTTCCTCCTTTTTCTCCCGCGGTCAGGGGAGTTGAACCATCGGCAGTCGGGGCGATCGAAGCTCCCGCACTCGGCGATCGAAGCTCACGCGTCGGGGCAATTGAAGCTCCCGCGATTGGGGCAGTGAAGCTCCTGCGGCTTGGAGCTCCCGAAGTTGGTCCCTAACCAAGGGACCGCGAGCTCCACGATGTTGAAGTCTGCAGGCTCCCGCTGTTGGAGCTCCCGAAGTCGATCCCTAACAAAGGGATCGCAAGCTCCACAATGTTAAGTCCGCAGGCTCCCGCAGTTGGAGATCCCAAAGTCGGTCCCCAGCAAGAGACCGCCAGCTCCACGATGTTAAGCCGCAGTGCGGACGGAGATACAACACGGAAAAAAGTCGCATCTCCGTCGAGGAAAGAGATTTTAAAAAGTAGCCTAATATTAGGTAGCCTAATATTCCCTGCAAACAAAAAATAATAAAAATGAATATTGAGTTCGGTGTGGGAACTAAAAACCTCATTTGATTGTGAATGCTGCTTCAAAGACACTTTACTGAAACCATGTCTTTATTTCTTTTTGCAGGAATAATCTGTTGTAGGATGTTTAGTGCTGTTAACCTTTATTCAATGAGTTGAGCTTCCTCTGTTTCTCTGCTGCAGGCTGGTTCTCTCCAGAGTGGAGTTTGAGGTGGAGAATGGTGGCGAGAGCCGGCTTGAAGTTGGCGAGGATGAAGAAGTGTGGCTCTTTTGGAATGACAGCGGCAAAGAGCTACGGAGCAAAAGCATTCGTGAATTAGCTCAAGATGCCAAAGAGGGCCAAAAGGAGGACCAGGAAGTTCTTAGTTATTACAGGTACATCGTCCTGCATAGCGCACAATAAGATATCACTGGATGGCAAGGTGGGGAAGTAGTTAGTGCTGCCTCTCCCCATCCAGGGACCTGACTTCGATTCTGACTTCGAAGCATTGGCTTCTGCCAGGTTGGTAAAACTGGCTGTTGTAAATTATCCATGTTAAAAAAGAATGGAAGGCAAGTTGGTGGGTATGTGAGAACAATAAGTTATAGGGATATAGGAAAAGAGAAGTGGGGGATTAGAATTTCTCTGCTGGTGCCCATCACTGATCTGATGGGCCATATGGCCTTCTGTTGGAATTAAGTTAAATTGCGACAGGAGGGTTTGGAGCCTTGCACAGCTCAATTCCAAGTCTCACACATTTCAGAGGTTGGTGGGTTCATTTCTAATCCACTGTCTTGAACACAGAAGGCAGGCCACTGGTCCCGCTGAGTGTTTCCAAATGCTGGAAGTTCTGAGCTATGGAGGTAATATTAAGCTGATGAACCTGAATCAATCTTTGCAGTCTGACACACAAGAAGCCATTGCACAATTTAAAGAAGAGGCCGTTCACTTGAGTCTTGGCAACTATTTGTCCTCCATTACTATTCAAAGTATATGGATCACAAAAGAATTAGAAGCTGGAGTAGGACCCCAGTCTTTTGATCCAGTTCTGCCATTCAATATTGTTGAACCTGTGCTTCATCCAATTCCCTGCCTGATCCACGCATCCTAGATTCCCTCATTATCCACAAATCCAGGTCTTAAAAGTGTTGAATCTCAAATCCTATGAGAATTGCAAAAATTTACAGTCTTCTGCATAATGAAATTTCTCCTTGATTTTTAATGACTGTTCCTTTGTCCTTACCCTAGCTAGATAAATAAAATCTTTAGAAAGAGCACGTGTGTGTTGGATTTTGTTTATGGATTGCCTATTGTGTTTCCATTTTCACAACACTGACTACAAGAGGGTTCCTTAAAATGCTTATTAAAGGGTCAAGGTTTATTGTTTTCCAATATAAAATTTATCGGAAGGTGGAATATAATGTTCAATGTTAGTGACTTTTGACATTGCCTGAATATGTTTAATCCATCTCTCAGCTTACCTGAAAGCCTGATGTTCGCTTACGATCTCTTGCTCTTACCTTAACATTTCTTTTTCTAGGTACCAGCTGAACCTTTTCGCTCGGATGTGCTTGGACCGTCAATATTTGGCCATCAATGCCGTGTCTGGGCAGCTGGATGTGGATTTAATTCTCCGCTGCATGTCAGATGAGAACTTACCATATGATTTGCGTGCCTCTTTCTGTCGCCTGATGTTGCACATGCACGTGGACAGAGATCCCCAAGAGCAGGTGACTCCAGTGAAGTATGCTCGCCTGTGGTCCGAAATACCTTCCCAGATAGCTATCGATGAGTGAGTATTCTAGCTTATTGATTATAGCCTTTTCATTGTAGGACCAAAGGTTTGGGTATTGACATTTCGGAAGATGAGTTAAAAGCTCCTCGAATGGCTTGGTATTATTCTGTTTGTGAGCAGCTAATCCATTTAGAAGGCTACAGGACAGGTTCTTCACTGTAGTTTAGGCTGGTGTAATGGTGCGCTCCAGGTTTAGTGTGGGAAATATTGGCCGCTCTTGATCTCTTCACTAGTGATAGCTGCAGGGCTTTAACATGTGCAGACGAACACTTAAGACATGTGTGTGATGGTCGTGGCTTAGGCAACCTAGCACTGTTCTTCAGATGGGATTGCAGATGAAGGCTAGTCACAAGTAGGTGTTTACACTGTGTGCAATGGGTCATTTGCACATCAACATGATTCCAGCTGTTCCATAGTGAATAATGTTTATGTACTAACTTCAATGTGAGGCGGCCACATTTAAAATGACAGTTTGTGTCGAAGAGTCATAGATAATAGATGGTCACAATCTGGGACATAGTTAGAGTGGATGGGGTGCAAAGGTCCAACACTAAAGGGCATAGAGAGAGCGGGGTAAAGTTAATGTGAGAGGGGGGGAGTTTTTAAAGGAGATTTGAGGCAAGTTTTTTTTTTTTTACGCACTGAGTTCCTGGAACATGCTGCCTGGTGAAGTAAAGAATGATAGCAAAGTTTGAGAGGCATTTACACAAACATATGAATGGGCAGGGAATGGATGGATACAGACCATATGCTGGCAGATGTGCTGATTAATTTAGCATCATGATTGACCCAGACATTGTGGGCCGAAGTGCTGGCTCTTGTGTTCTGTTCAGTCTTCTATGTTTTGGAATAGCAAATTGTTACTTTCAGTGCTTGACCAACTATTTGATGTGTTGGGGGGGGGGGGGGGGGGGTTAGTAGGATGACAGACTGAGTAGTCTACAAAATTTGCAGATTTGTTCCATGTGTACATTTTCTGGAATTCATGTCCAGTTTGTTTTATTTAATTAGTTATGACTCCAGTGGAACTTCCAAAGATGAAATAAAGGAGCGTTTTGCTCACACCATGGCCTTTGTGGAGGAGTATTTGAGGGATGTTGTCTGCCAGAGGTTTCCTTTCTCAGACAAGGAGAAGAACAAGCTGACATTTGAGGTAAATACACCCAATGCCTCTGCCTTACATGTGCAGCAACTATAAAGATGGGCTGTAACATGATGAGGAAGCACCTCTGAAATAACACGTTGTGAAATACGGCTCGTGTTGGCGGCACGGCTCGTGTTGGCGGCACGGCTCGTGTTAGCAGTAGAGCTGCTGTCTTACAGCACCAGAGACCAGGGATCACTGGTCGGTGCGGACTCGGATGGCCGAAGGGCCTGTTTCTGTGCTGTATCTCTAAACTAAACTAAATAATTTAAACCATTTATAACAGAAGTACACGTTTTGTTTTTTTAAGATGTAGACACAAGGAACTGCAGATGCTGGAATCCTTTTTAGAACACAAAGTGCTGGAATTATTCAGTGGGTCAGGGAGCATCTCTGAAGGATGTGGATGGGTCACGTTTTGAGTCGGGACCCTTCTTCAGATGTTTTTGCCTGTTTACTGTCTGGCTGACTTCACAATGTTTCCCAGTTCACTGCAGAAGAAACTGAAGCCATGTTTAATGGTTCCACTCAGTGCTTCCTTAAAATCTGTCGACCAACCCAGCTCTTATCTCATGATCGGAAGCCTGGTTACTCATAAAGACCTGTGCTAAGCGTTGCCTAATTCTACTTTTTCTCTTTTCCAATAGAGTCTATGACTCTATGACTTAAGCATTGCCTATTTCTACTTTATCCCTTTTCACAGTGACCCCTACAACTGTGTTCTCTTTAGATTTATCTGCTCCTTGTTTCTCATCCTCTTGCTCCATTAAGTTTGTTATTTCAACTGCTACATTTCTTCCTTCTTGACTTGCCTGATGATTAGGAGGCCATTCAGCCGATCTGGTCTATGCCAGTTCATAGCAAGAGAATTCCATTATTCACATTCACGCTTTCCTGTATCCCTGCAAACTTCTCTCTCTCGCATGACCACCAAATCTTTTTGGATTTTTTTTCGGTCAACTACACTGAGGGTAATTTGCAGTAGATTGTTCAACTACCAGCACATCTTCGGGATGTGGGGGGAAATAGGAGCTCCAGGGGCAAATCCACATGATGATATGAGGGCATGTAAACTCCAGCCAGACAACATCTGAGCTCAAGAGTGAACCCTGGCCACTGGTGCAATGAACCATCAGGAATACCCATACTTTCTGGAAATTCTTTTACTGATAATCAACTTTTCTGATTCCTTCATGTTACAAAGTACTGCTCCTATCTAAGGAATTGTATGAGGGGGCGACACGGTGGCGCAGTGGTAGGATTACTGCATTACAGCACCAGAGACCTGGGTTCGATCCTGACTGTTCGGTTCTGTCTGTACAGAGTTTGTACGTTCTCCCCATAACCACGTGGGTTTTTCCCCGGGTGCTCCAGTTTCCTCCCACACAATGCATTTAAGATTCCATTCCTGTTTTCATTGTCCACTCTTGTGTAAAGGAGCAAAATGGAAAAATGAAAATGTTTAATACAATTTCTTTATGTTGGTGCTTACACTTGAATAAAAATGAGCTAATTGTTTCCTCTCCACAGGTTGTGAATTTGGCTCGAAATCTTATCTACTTCGGCTTCTACTGTTTTAGTGACCTCCTGAGATTAACCAAAATCTTGCTGGCCATATTGGACTGTGTCCACTTGGCCACTGTCTTTCCAATCAGCAAGCTGGCTAAGGGGGATGATAACAGAGGTAAGACATTATTGTTGAAGTCCTGAAACATTGATTTCCATTGGTTGTGCCAACTACTCCTCTGCAGTTTGTACTGACTGATGAATGTGTGTGTATTGCAGGCAGTAATGTCATGAGATCAATTCATGGAGTCGGCGAGCTGATGACTCAAGTGGTGCTGAGAGGAGGTGGCTTCCTACCTCTAACTCCCATTACACCACAGGATGGAACGACTAAGCAACAGGGTGAGCCAGAGAAGGAAGATATTCTAGTTATGGACACAAAACTAAAAACAATTGAAATACTGCAGGTAATATTTTCATAATTAGGCTTTAATGTCATTGACATTACAGGTCACAACTTGAAGATTATTCTTTGGAATTTTGTTTTAGGGAGTTGCTTACATTGTTCCACATTTATTTAGCTGGTCATTTGCTGTTTTCGGTTCTGCTTTCTTTTTTCACCACAAAAACCTAGCCCATAATATGACAGAATCGTGGCCTATGATCTTGAGCAACTTCTGTTAAAGCTCCATGGTTCCACGGAACCCGAGAATAACGTGATGTGTTTTCCCCTGCGAATTCCCCTGCTTTTTTTAAGAGTAGCAAGGTGATACCATTACTGAATGTTGTCTTTTTGCTGCAGAAGCGCAACAACAGGAGAATTGTAAACATTTGATGCTATCAAAATAATAAATTGTTTTACTCCAGTGCAGTTATTGTTAAATGGGTTGGAACATTTCTCCATTGATGCAGTCTTCAGCCAGTTATTTGTGGAAAATTTGCTTTTCAAACTGCCGCCAGCATTTTTTAATCTTTTGCACTGGTGAGGTTTAAGAATGTTGAACCTGATTTCAGAGCAAACAGATGTCTGTATTTCACTCTTTCATAACTCCAATCACACCATTGCCCAGGCCTTTCCCCCCCAAGTCAGCAGAAGTTGCAACAATGAGCTGCCGTTATACAAAATTATTCTGCCCAATTCATGTTTACTATCCAATCTTAACAAAGCACCCACAAAAATGTAGTCTATTTAAAACAAACCTTCACACTGCTGTCCATTGTGTTAAAGCATTTAAGTGAAAAGTTCCAAATCTGAAAGAGGGCCAAAGACCCCGTTCAGCATTCCTCAGTGGTGCCGTGCCACCATTTTTTTTAACGTTCATACACGTCAAAATAACAAGCCTAGTTTTCCCACCTGTCACAGTCCCTTTAATGTTGACATTTTTCAATCTCCATATCAATTTAGGGTTACATTTGTGCCCTGCATCAGGAGGTTGAGTTTAAATCACATTCATAGGATCAGACAAATGTGATAGACAATGGAGAGCTGGACTGTTGGAGATGCATTTTTGATAAGGCCAAGACTGCCCTCTCCGATGACCTTGTTCAATAAAAATCTCAATGCTTTTGAAGAGGGGAACTGGATAACCTGGTTGGTATTTAACACAACCAATACTATGAAAACAAACTAACTGGTATTTGTCTCTCTTGTTTGTGAAGTCACACTGTGTTGCTAGATTCGACATTTCAAAAATACTTGGCTAACTATTAAATGCCTTGGGCTATCCTGAATTTGTTAAGGTGTTGCATATGATTTAATTTTGAAATAAGAGCACCTCTTAAAACCATCATCTTTTCCATTGCTGTTTCAGTTCATTTTGAATGTTCGTTTGGATTATCGAATCTCTTGCCTTCTCTCCATATTTAAACGAGAGTTTGATGAAAGTAATGCACATCATCAGTCGACCGACTCCCCACCGAGTATAGGGTCGGCTTCTCAGGATGGGACAAGTAATGTTCCAGGTTTGTATCAACTGGCTGGTTCACTTAATGTCCTGTTTCATTGTGCCAGAGGTTCTGAAGTTTGAGATTGCTGCAAACCCACAGCAGTAGCATCTGAAAACACCATCATTTCTCAAGTTACAGTGCCAGAACCCAGCTCCAACAACCCACCACTGC
Organism: Malacoraja senta; assembly: GCA_038087875.1. NCBI lineage: Eukaryota > Metazoa > Chordata > Chondrichthyes > Rajiformes > Rajidae > Malacoraja > Malacoraja senta. The sequence goes on from CM075980.1 coordinate 69,403,519, forward strand.
TCTTGACCATCTGTGGTCTCTATATTGAGAGACTGCAAGGCTGGCACTTCACGCTGCACGAGTACAAACTTTCCACAACCCCAAACCACATGCTCAACCCATCATGGTCACCATCATGAAACGTTCCCCGACCAGCGATTTCCTCTCCCTGAAAGGCCACTGTCTGAACCCAAACCAAATTGTCCACAAGCTTTGTTGTCATATGTGGGTTTTGAATCATCTCTCCACGCCAACACTGACCATCACCTTCAACATTATCCCACCTTTCTCTGGGTGTTCCGGTTTCCTCCCACATTCCAAAGACATGCAGGTTTGTAGGTGAATTGGCTTCTGTAAATTGTCCCTAGTGTGTACGATATAACTAGTTTATGAGTGATTGCTGGTTGGCGTGGACTCGGTGGCTTACTCTAATCGGTGGGCCGAAGGGCCTGTTTCCACTCTACATCTTTAATCTAATCTAAACTCGAAATTGTCCTAACCTCATTTCAGCTGCTGTTGAATACCAATCAAGCTGTACCTTTTATATTTATTTCAATATGCTGCTGGATGGACTCCTCTTACACTATTGTTCTTACACTATTATTCTTACACTATTCAATCCCCACCTTCCCCCTGAATTTACATTGTTTAACTCTACTGCCCATGTGCAAATTTGCACTCTGCAATTCTCCCGTATCCTTTGGTTGGAGTCGCTTGGTTAGTGCTTCAATTTTTAAACTTATCAACCTACAACTGGATAAAATAATTGAGAACTAGACCAATTATACAAAGTTCAGATGGGGAAATGAAACAGTATGCAAGAAGGTCAAAGGAAGAGTATGAGTTAAGACTTGCAATGAACAAAAGGGATTTAAAATAATTTTGTATCGACATGTATAACAAAGTGGGTTGTTGCAGAAAAGTTGAGGCTGATGGGGACCTAAAATGCTATCTCATTGAGGCAGAGTACACGGCCAAAGTATTTGACCTCATATTTACCCTGGTGGTATTGCACAACTCTCAGCAAAGGAAGAAGTGACCGAGATGGTGAATGAGAGAAAACTGATTAAGGCTCTGGAAAGGCTAGCTGCATTTAGAGGATAAATCACTCAGTCCAGATGGAATATATCCTAGGTTGCTAGATGCAATACATAATAAAAACATCTATAGATTTGGGAATAGTGCTTACGTTCTGGAGAATTGCAAATGCTCTAACCTTGCTCAGAAAAGAGTGCAAGGAAAAGCCCATCACCTACAACCTGACAGTTTAATCTCTATGGTAGGGAAATCTTTAGAAAAGATCATTGTTGTCTGAATTACAGTATTTATCGCTTGGACAAGTTTGATTTGATTAGAGTAAGCCAGCTTGGAATTGTCAGTAAAATATTTACTGGTGGGTAGGTTGAGTAACTCATTGGGTTCTTCCATTTATTTTACAGGGACGTTAGATTTTGAGCACATTGAGGAGCAGGCTGAAGCGATCTTTGGTGGAAGGTAAGTATTAATGTTTGATGTTTTGGTAAAAGCCATCGGGTAACTATATTTTCTTAGTGTTGTAAACTGTATCCCTTCCCAAAAGAGGTCTATGTAATAGGGCAGCACAGTGAAATAGGGCTTAAAACACATTAAGACACAATAAATGAAGGATGTAGGTGGGTTTGCACTCGGTTGTAATCCATTTATAACATAGTGAGTTGTGATTGTGTGTGTATGTGCTCTCTAATATGGTTGTTTGGCGTCCAGTCTTCACTCGTGTTCCAAGGATTTGATCAATATAGAGGAAGCCATCAGCATGGAGGGAATCATCTTGTAGGTTTGATGTTAAATTGAGGCACTATATTTAGATATACTGAGGCACTAGAGTTAGAAATAGTTCTTACGGTTAACGGAATCAAGGGATATGGGGAGAAAGCAGGAACGGGGTACTGATTTTCGATGATCAGCCATGATCATATTGATTGGTGGTGCTGGCTCAAAGGACTGAATGGCCTACTCCTGCACCTATTTTCTATGTTTCAATGTATATACCCTCTGATTAAGGCAAGGTATAATATCGAAGACGAGAGAAGAGTACTCCACAATGACCTGGCAAATACTTTTTGTTTGATTAACATTGAAAAAAACAAAATTATTGCATTGATATCCTCTGCATATTTCCTTTCATTTTGTTTTCAATCTAGCAGTAATTACTGTACATATGTATTTATTGGCTATAACATGTTCTTGGATATCCTGAAGTCATGTAGGATGCAACAGAAATGCAAATTATTTATTTGGAAATGAATATTATGTGCTATTTCTACTTTTCTTTCAATGTAGTGATGAAAATACCCCATTAGATCTGGATGATCATGGAGGCAGAACATTTCTACGGGTCCTGCTTCATCTCACAATGCACGACTACCCACCTTTAGTATCTGGAGCACTCCACCTCTTATTTAGGCATTTTAGCCAGAGGCAAGAGGTCCTTCAGGCATTTAAGCAGGTATTTGAAGACTTCCATTCCTACTGTAGGTTGCTGATGTAAAAGCCCCTAATTTTGCCAGCCACATCTATACACAGGAGTAAAGTGATGTTCTTTTAGACCTGGAATCTCCTATAGTCATTCAGGGATTGTGGGTGTGTGATTGTTACCATCACTTTTCCAATTGATATGCGATGTGTTTTCTAATGTGAGATATGTACAAAGTCCACACTTTTAGCATTTTTTAGAAAACCTGTTCTGATTGAACTCGTACAAATACAGAGGACTTGGCCATAAAGAATATAAATTTTAACTTTCTCCCTCCTTGGAGGGATAGTTCACAGTGGGAACTGTGCAGAGTCTCCTGTGTTTCGATGTTCACGGATTTGGAACGGTTATGGGACCACCAGATGGAAGCAATGAACATAGTCAACTCAATTAAATACCATTGTAAGGAGCATAACTTCATTTAGTCAACACTTTATGGAGCAAAACCTCCAGTTCCATTTGCTCATAGACTTGTGTCTCTCTGCTTGCATCGTTCTGAAAAGGCCTATCAGTGGTTTGCATTTCTTCAATACAAGGTGTTACTGCCATAGAGAGAGAGAGAGCACAGAGCTGGTCTGGAGAGGCAGAGGATCAACTACGGGACTGCTTGGAGTCAGTAGACTGGGCAATGTTGAAGGAATCGGCAACGGATGTAAATGTATACGCCACATTCGATACAGTCTTCATAAGGAAATGTGTGGAGGACTGTGTTCCTACATAAACCATCCAAGTGTTTCCTAACCAGAAGCCTTGGATGAACCAGGAGATCCGCATTCCTCTGAGGACCGGATGCTGGGCATTCAGGTCTGGCGATGCAGAGGTGTATAAGAAGTCCAGATATGACCTTGACAAGGCCATCAAAAAGACCAAAAGGGACTTGCGCTCTAAGCTGGAGGATGAGGCGGATGTTCAGCAACTGTGGCAGGACTTGAATGCCATCACTTCCTAAAAGACAAAATCAGGAGGCAGATCATGCGACAGCGAAGCATCGCTCCCAGACAAGCTCAATGCGTTCTACGCATGCTTTGATAGGGAGAACATTGATGTGCCATCTTGATTTTCCGATGGTATTACAGTCACAGAGGCCGACGTCAGAAGATCCTTCAGGGGAGTGAACCCTCGCAAAGTGTCTGGACCTGATGGTATACCCGGTCGAGTTCTCAAAAACTGTGCAGACCAACTGGCTGGAGTTTTTGCAGACATTTTCAACCTCTCATTACTGAGGTCTGAGGGTCGCACCTGCTTTAAGAGGGCATCAATAATACCCTTTGCCCAAGAAGAGTAAGGTGCCTCAACGACCCTCGACCGGTGGCCTAACGTCCGTGGTGATGAAGTGCTTTGAGAGGTTGGTTATGGTGCATATCAACTCTTACCTCATCAAGAACCCCAACCCACTACAGTTTACCTACCACCACAACAGGTCAATGGAGGATGCGGTCTCACTGGCTCGCCATTCTGCACTGGACCACTTGGACAATAAAAACGCATTCGTCAGGCTGTTATTTATAGACTACAGCTCGGCGTTCAATAACATTATCCCCTCCAAGCTGGTTACCAAGCTCACAGAACTGGGTCTCTGTGCATCTCTCTGCAATTGGATCCTTACTTCTTCATCTACAGACCACAGTCTGTTCGAATTGGCAGAAATACTTTTTCCTCAATAAGAATCAGTATGGGAGCACTTCAAGGCTGTGTGCTCAGCCCCCTGCTCTACTCACTCTATACTCATGACTGTGTAGCCGGACAGTGCGAACTCCATCTTCACGTTCGCCGACGACACCATCGTTGTTAGACGAATTTACAGATGGTGATGAGTCAGAGTAAAGCAGTGAGATCGATCGATTGACCACATGGTGCCAGCACAACAACCTTGCTCTCAATATCAGTAAGACCAATGAACTGATTGTGGACTTTGGAAGAGGAAGGATGAGGACCCATAATCCTGTTTACCTAAATGGGACGATGGTGGAGACAGTCAAAAACTTCAAATTCCGAGCATATTTCCGAAGATCTTTCCTGGACTCAGCACATTGATGCAATTATAAAGAAAGTACATCAGCGCCTCTACTTCTTGAGAAGATTACGGAGATTTGGTATGCCAGAGAGGATTCTCGTGAACCTCTACAGGTGTACAGTAGAGACACATTGACTGGTTGCATCACGGCCTGGTTCAGCAACTTGAACGCCCAGGAGCGAAGAAGACTGCAAATAATGGTGAACACTGCACAGTCCTTTCACAGATGCACTGTTGAAAATATCCTGACTGGTTGCATTATGGCCTGGTATTGTATTTCCAAGGCATAGGAATGCAAGAGGCTGCAGAGGGTGATGGACTCAGTCTTATCCACCATCAAGAGCATCGGCATGAGGAGCTGCTTCAAAATGGTGCCATCATTAAGGATCGCAGGTCATGCCCATTTCTCAGTGCTTCTATTGGACAGGAGGTACAGAAGCCTGAAGTGCCACTGCACCAGCTACAGGAATAGTGACTTTCCGACAACTATCAGATTCTTGAACCAACCTTTACAACTCTAATCCTTTCTCGGCAATGGAACACCTTGGACCACCACTTCCACCACTGTGGACATGTTTGTGTTGTGTTTTTGCATTAATGTCTTGTTTTGCAATGTCTGTTTCTTTTCACTGTCTTTGTATAATTTATGTGCCTTGTGTGTTGTCTGAATATATGTGCCTGCGATGCTGCTGCAAGCAAGCTTTTCATTGTACATGTATCTTACTATGCGTGTATATGACGATAAATTCAATGTGACTTGACCAACAATTTGGTTGTTGCATCCTAGTTCCATGACTGTGGAGGACTTGGATCCCCATGAGGCTGGATCTTACCAAGGTTATTTTGTGCCTCAACATTTATCCTTGCCCCTTTTCTCTGTATCTTGATATGCAGGAAGTCTGAACTAACACATTTGTTGAGTACTGTTTTATACAGAATTCAATGACTTTGCAGCCCATAAATATTTTGCACTACAATTTATTGAGCTATTAAAAGAACATTTTTTGGGGGGGACAAATTGAATTGGGGTAATGTTCCCTTTCTGTGGGCAGAGGTTAATTACATTAACCACGAGAAGTTGTCCATGCGTTTTATCTCCACCACTGCTTATTAGTTATGTCAGAAGACGAGACACATTATTTTACTGGAAAGAATTCTTGGAGTAAGAACGGCATGATTTCACTTCCTCCTCCATCCACTGGGCCACCCCATAAATCCTTTAGAGTTCACATGTATGGACATTGATTTCATGTGGTGAATAGATTGGACTGCAAGACGTTGAAGCACTGATGACTTTCTTCTTTCAGGGCTTTCCAGGTTTTACTGTTTGATCTCTCTCTGTGCTACCCTCAGGTCCAGCTGCTTGTCACCAGCCAGGATGTAGAAAACTACAAACAAATCAAAGCTGACCTGGACCAGCTGCGGCTGCTGGTGGAAAAGTCAGAGCTCTGGGTTTTCAAGGGCAACGCCCACGATGAGTCAATGGAAGGTGGAGACAATTCAACAGGCGGAAGTGAATTGAAAAAGAAAAAAGATGTAAGATGTGTTCCATTTGGCAGGAGAAGCAAGCTGATTGTCACCTGCATTGACAGCAAAAGGCACCGAACTGGGAGAATCATTGAAAATCCAAACACTGCAGATGATGGAAATCAGAAACAAAAATTAGAAAAGGCTGGAAGTATTTGGCAGGTTGGGCAGCATCTGACGAGCGAGAGAGAGGGAGAGCTAATGTCATTCCTTAATGTCAGGTTAATGAACTTTCATCAATTCTGATGAAAGATCATTAACCTGAAATGTTAACACCATTTTACACTCCATATATGCTTACTGGCTTGCTGAGTATTTGTAGCATTTTGTTTTTGAACCATCTGAGATCTTGTTGTTTGAATCTCCAGCATTATCTGGAAAGTCTGAGGTCTACAAGACACAAAATACTGCAGATGATGAATCTGGAGCAAAAAATAAACTGCTGGAGGAACTCATTCCATACTCGCCATACTCGCCACTCTTTGAATGAAAAGGTTGCTTCTTTGGTTCCTGTTAAATCCTTCCCCTCTCAATTTAAACCCATGTCCTCAGTTACTTGATTTCCCTGCCCTGTGTAAAATACTTTGTGCATTCACTCTATCAATGCCGTTCCCGATTGTATACACCATGTTAACTGCCCATTTACCTCCATAGATTCACTGAGTTCCTCCAGCATTTTATTTTTTTAATTTCTGATGTCTAATCCTTTTATACTTTGACAGCAATTTGAAAACATTGGAAAATGTGAGTTTAATCGTAAGTGTTTGGGACAGTTTCATATGGAAGCAGAGGCTAAGAGAATAATGGGCAGTGACCCTGGGAGGGAGGGCAAGGTTCGTTATTAACCTGCTTGATGTATTGTTGATAACATAGGGACCCAGCGGAGCATAATACAAGTATTTGGTGGAGAGGATAAACTGAAGTTTATGGAGCATGATTCTATTAAATTTACTAATCAGAGTTTTAGCCGCAGGTCTGAGAGGCAGAGCTGCAAATGCCTCATGTTTATTTTTGTTTTATGGTTTGTGAGGTGGGTCATATTCACATGAGCCTTATGTTCGTGTTGACATTTAGGTCTTTTAGTGGGAGAGGCAAAAGTGATTTGTTTATTTTTATGAGAATCAACAAGTAAATTGCTGCCTGTTCATAAATCCCACTCGAAGCTTTGAGAAACATTTCACACAAGCGTGCTGATTTTTTTTGTTGTTAAATGCAGTGCTATTCTTTAAAAGAAGAGAAAGCCATTTGTGTGCATGTTTTTTTCCCTCCCATACAGGGTGACTTTTCCAAGGGTCAGATTGGCAGTTCTGATGCGGTGGTTACCATTGAAAGTACCAGCAGCAAGAATTATCGAGTTATAAAGGAGGTGAGACTTTTGAACTGTGGTGTGTTTGTTATCTTGGTTACTTGGTTGCTTCTCCAAAGAGTCCAAGCCGTGCTTTGCCTGTTCCAGGTTCTGATCCGACTCAGCAAGCTGTGTGTTCAAGAGGGTTCATCCGTGAGGAAAAGCCGCAAGCAGCAGCAGAGGTTACTGAGGAACATGGGTGCCCACACCGTTGTCCTGGACCTTCTGCAGATTCCCTATGAGAAGGTCTGATATCATTCATAGCCCAAACTTGGGCAGTTACATGTTTTCTTCAGTTTCCTTTTTAGGATCTAACGTGATGAACAAATGTGCTCATAGTGTCTTAAGCATGAATCGTGCATTTGCCTCATTGCTGACCCTCTGAAGTGGCAAGAAATGTGTTCTCCATGGGAATAACTGGTCTCTTGGAGTCTGAGCCCTTGGGTGTGAAGTTAAGAATAATTGTGCCATGCATGAATAAATATTCACATCAAAATAAATGCAACTTTTGATTTGGTTCAGATTGAAGTGAGTGGGCAGTACGTTTTAATCTCTCTGACTACAGCGAAAATTAACAAAAGATTCAGATTTGATGTGAGCAATTGTTTTATGTGGCAAGTTCTTGTGGAGTAAAATTTGCAGCTAGAAAGAGATGATGGAAGCAAATTCTATCTTCCTTTGCAATGAAGAATTAGATAAATGGACCAAGGGGACAGTAAACATTGGACTGTGGAGACAACAGAAATGTCAGGCTAAGAATATAGTTCTGAGAAAGGCGTAGTGGGCTGCTTGGCTTCTGGTGTGTATTGTTTACTGAACTGGAAAACAGGGAGGGATGTGAGAATCCTGTTGAATAACATTGTCAACCCAGCACAATCTCCCCAACTAACAATCCACAGCCCTTGGTGCTGCAGTTCCCAACAAAGCGCAGTTGTGCTGTTGTCCCCAGACCCTGACCTTGTTGCTTTCTTGTTCTCCACAGGCTGAGGACCTCCGAATGCAAGAGATTATGAAGCTGGCACACAAGTTTCTGCAGAATTTCTGTGCTGGCAACCCACAGAACCAAGCTCTTCTGCACAAGCACATCAACCTTTTCCTCAATCCAGGGGTACGTACCGTCCTTGAAACCCAGCCGGGTCACTGTTGGAACTGGCCATTTTAACTTGGTGTGGTCCTGAGAATCCAAGTTGAATAGCTATGTGGATTCTGTATTATTTTGTTTGTCTCGTAGAAAGATCACAGGCAGATCAGGTGATTTAGTGGTTTGCAAAAAGTGGCAGCAGTGAAATTCTACCTTGGCGTCCTTGGCGTCTCGTGACTGAATAGGTAGCCATTATCAATGTGGACACTTGGAAAGGCATGAGAAACATGTATGTAACATGCAATGCATGTACACAAATGCATGTTCTATTCCATTTGCAATTCCTCGGCAAATGAAGTAGCCCATACATCCCTGTGGGGGGGGGGGGGGGGGGTGTGTATGGGCTACTTCATTTGCCGAGGAATTGCAAATGGAATAGAACATGCATTTGTGTACATGCATTGCATGTTACATACAGAATCCCCCCTGACCAGAATCCCCCCTCAACCAGCCACACAGATATTCTGGTTAGAAGGGCAGTCAGAGGCTGCACTTAATGGGATTGATAATTATTGGAAGGGGCCGATGGCCCTTCTATCTGCCTTGCACCATATACACATATGTACACCAGTGGACCAGTCACCATTCGGAAGCATGTACAAAGAGCCAGGTTAGGCAGGAGTGAGCCTGCTGGTGACAGTGCATATTCCATTGTCCACTTGTGAGACTGACCAAATAGGAAATGGTTCTCTGGAATATTTTCTCCCCTTCCTCTCTCTCCCAGTTCTCCCTCTTTCTCTTATGGCCTCCTGCTTTTTGAAAAATATAGTTCTTGTACATTACTGATTGTAGACAGCCCCTGATGGAATGAAGCACAAGCCAACAATCATTGAAGGCGAGAGGAGAGTGACTGTCCTTGATATCAAGGCTGTATTTGGTTGCACATGGTGTCAAGATACCCATGTGACACTGAAGTCAATGGGTATCAACGGGGAAAATACTCGTGTGTTTGGAGTACTTCCATATACAAAGGAACACGGTTATGGTTGAAGGAGGTCAATCATCCCAGACTGTTGCTGCAGGAGTTTAGGCCAAGCCATTGGCAATTGTGTCATCAATGATCTCCCTTCCATCATTAGGACAAAAATGGGAATATTGGCTGTTGGCTCGGAACTTAATTAGCCAACAGCTAATGGAATTAATGTTCTATTCCATTTGCAATTCCTCGCCAAATGAAATAGCCCATACCTGCACACCACAATGACATTTATTACTTAAAATGGGAGGTAACATTTACACTATAAAAGTTTTGGGCAGTGACCATCTCCACTTCCACCTTTCAATGGCATTATAACGTTCTATGGCATTATCACTAGCTTGTCTCCAACTATCATTATCCCGGGGGGAGGGGGGGGTGGGCGGGGGGGGGGGGGGGGGGTCCCTACTGACCAGAATCCCACCTCGACTGGCCACATAATAGCCTATTTACAAGAGGCTGGAGATAGACACAAAATGCTGGAATAGCTCAGCTCAGCGGGACAGGCAGCATCTCAGCATTTTGGGCTGTGACCCATCTTTCTCTTATATTCACGAATATTCATGAATATTTATTAATGCGTGGAACAATGATTCTTAACTTCACACCCAAGGGCTCAGACTTAGAATCAGTCTCAAAATAGAATCAGAGGCTGGATATCCCTTTGGATCGACACCCACTATGTGACACATCAAATCCTTTCCATTATCCAGAAGGTGGATGTGTAACGGAATGCTGAACATTTACCTAAATAACTCCAATAACTCAAAAAGATTAACACCGTTTAATACGAAGTAGCCGAACTACCTTCATCACCATCTACAAAAAGAGCCAAGACATCTGAACCCACTATCTCCATAAAGAACAAGGATGGAGGTGCACCACAGCCTGTGCTTTCCTTCCAAGTATCATGCAACCCTGACGGTGATTTGCTGGTCTTTCAGCAATGCTGGACACACACCCTGGAGCTCCCGACCCAATATTTTGTGAATACCTTCACCAGAAGAACTGCAGCTGTTCTGGGAGGTGACACCACCACCTTCTCAAATGCCATCAGGAATGGGCAATAAGTTCTGGCCTTGCCTGTGATGCACACATCTTGAAAATGAATGCCATTCTTTCTGTTATTCTGTGAACGAATATTCCTGAAGATATAGAATTTAAAGTAGTTAATTATCACAGCATCAATTTGTTAAAATATCATGTAGCCAGTAGATATTTCAGGATAACAAGCGACTGTATTAACCACACTTTTTGGTGAAAACCTGTCTAAGATACTTGACATGAACTGTTTCCTTTGCAAGGGCAGCATCAATAACTCGCTGCCTTGTTTTGAATTTCAGCGAGCAGCTGATTCTGAGATCATAAATGACTCCAATCTGCCCTCTGGGAGGACGTGATGAATAGAAGAAACAGCTGCCAAAGTTGGCTGTGCAGTTGGTAAAACCTCCATTGCCACTGCCTTTCACAACCAGCGTTCAATTAGCCCATTCCCACTCTATCCCCATATTCATAGGCTCCGTTAGTCCACAAGAATGTGCCCATCTCAGTTTTCATGACAATGATCGAACGTTCTTCTCTCCTGGGTTTCTGTCGGGCGATACATTATAATAATAAAGCCATAACATTGCATGTCACTGAATACCTTGCCTGAAGTACTAGTAGGGGAGGAGCAAGCAGCTGAGTTGATGAATCAAATCCATTTTACTGTCCATGCTTGAAAGCATTGTTCGAACCACAAGTGGAATTTCTAACCGCCCAGCTAATGCAGTTTCACTTTTGCCTGTGTTTGAAAGTCGTCTTAGAATTTCTAATTTCCCCTTTGATTCTATGAATTCTTTTTGATTCTATCGATTCCTTTTTCCTATTAACTAAAAGTGAAACTTTTGTAGTAAAGCTGTTGTTTTTGCATCATTTCAGTCCAAGTGACAGATTTTCAAGTTTGAGTTTTATTTGAACTTTGGGACCCCTGTTGATTATTGTGGACATATATATATTAATATACAGTAAGTGGCAGCTGGGGGATTTATCCACCGAATCTCTCTGACTCTATCACCCACCTCACTGAATGAGGGAAACAAATAATCAAAGACAAGGAAAAGAATGGGAGGAGGTCTACCTAGAAGATATGTATGCATGCATGAATGGGTGAGCCATGTGGGTGTATAAAATCATGAGAGGAATAGATCAGGTAGATGCATAGAGTCTCTTGCCCAGATTAGCTGAATCGAGAACCAGAGGACACATGTTGAAGGTGAAGGGGAAAAGGTTTGATAGGAATCTGAGGGGTAACTTATTCACACAGGGTGGTGGGTGTACAGAACAAGCTGCCAGAGGAGGTAGTTGAGGCAGAAACTATCCCAACATTTAAGAAACAGTTAGACAGGTACATGGATAGGACAGGTTTGGAGGGGTGTGGACCAAACACAGGCAGGTGGGACTACTGTATCTGGGACATGTTGGCCGATGTGGGAAAGTTGGGCTGAAAGGCCTGTTTCCGCACTGTATTACTATAACTCTATGACAATCATCAAAATTGGTGTTAAGAATGCATGGTCAATATAGATCCGAGACAGGAATTGAAATAGGTGGTTTCGTTGAACAAAATCATGAACAGCGTGTGTGGTTCTGGTCACTGAGTGGTTTGATATAGCTTTATCAATGCAGGGGACGGATTTTCAGTTCAGTGAGGCCTGAGTATAATGGCATAGAAAGGAGTAATCTGAGAGGTTGTTGAGTAGAGTCTGAAGGAGGATCGTGAATTGAAACGTGACCTATCCATGACATTGTAACTTTGTAAGCACCCTTTACGTGGCGACTATTTGCATACCTTGGGTAAGCATGCAAACAATTTCACTGTGACTTGTGATTAATTTGGATTTACTTTTATTCATGATGCCTTTCCACTGCCAATTGTCCAGATCACTGTCAGCATCTTTTCAAGCATTCACGTCCATGATTATTCAGTGAAAAGACGTACTGATTTGAGGTTCAATGTTTCAGATTCTGGAAGCTGTGACCATGCAACACATCTTCATGAACAACTTCCAGCTGTGCAGTGAGATCAACGAGCGGGTGGTGCAGCACTTTGTCCACTGCATCGAGACGCACGGCCGCAACGTACAGTATCTCAAGTTCCTACAGACGATCGTGAAGGCGGAGGGGAAGTTTATCAAGAAGTGCCAGGACATGGTAATGGCTGAGGTGAGTGTTGTTGGCCAAGTGTTGTAATGTGAGCAGAATGCAGTGAAATATTCGCAAATACACAGTGGCTTTAAAGCGCCGGAGACCTGGGTTCGATCCTGACTATGGGTGCTCTCTGTACGAAGTTTATATGTTCTCCCTGTGTGGGTTTTCCCTGGGTGCTCTAGTTTCCTCCCACATTTCAATTAATTAGGTCCTGTAAATTGTCCCTGGTATGTAGGATAGAACTAGTATACAGGTGATCGCTGGTCGGCATGGACTTGATGGGCCAAAGGGCCGGCTTCCACACTGTATCTCTAAACTAAACTAAACTAAATCTGAGCTTTGCAGCCATTGATAAGGGCTACAGCACCTGTGGGTTAATCATGGCTCTTATATGCAATGGACATCTATGCTATCAAGCCTCGGCAGGTTAAGATGACAAGCTGTCAAATTTAGATCCATTCATTTTTATTTAGAGCAAGTACAGTGATGTTTGAAATGAGGAAAAATGATGCCCAAAGACATTAAAAACCAACTGGCCAGTCTTTGGTAGGAAGGGGTAGAGTCGATACTTGTGCTGTATTGTGTGAGGGAAGAAATGTGAGAAAACCTGAGCTTTGTTACTGTAGGTTTGAAATAATTGGTGAATTGGAGGACAACTATGAGATTTCACCAAAGCAACAAGTTACAATGATCTAAATGTACAGCCTGACAAGGTGGTGGAGTGATTCAGTAATGTATAAAAAGGGAAATTGAACTGTATTTGATTGGGAGCGGGGGAATGTGTCGATCTGAAAACAGCAGAGAACCACTGAATGGCCTCCGTGCACTTTCATTCTGGACGCAGCCCAGACCATTGCACAAACCAACCTCCCTTCCATTGACTCCATTTACACCTTGTCAAGGCTACCAGCATATTCAAGAATGAATCACACCCCGGCCACTCCCTCTTCTCCCCTCTCGCATCAGGCAAGACGGATAGAACTGTGAAAATACACACATCCAGATTCAGGGACAGTTTCTTCCCAGCAGTTATCAGGCAACTGAACCTTCTTACCAGCAACTAGAGAGCATTCCTGAGCTACTAACTACCTCATTGGAGACCCTCGGACTATCTTTGATCGAACGTTACTGGACTTTATCTTCCACTAAACGTTATTCACGTTATTCCCTTTATCATATATCTGTACACTGTGGATGGCTTGATTGTAATCATTAGAGCCAGGATTTTTGCCATAAATGCCATGTGCCTTTTCATGCCTTACTTTGATGATTTCACCAGGATAATGCCTTTTTTAAGATCGAGTGCCTAAATCAGCCTTTTTTTGCCGTTTTGCTGAAAGGTTGTGCTATTTTCTCTAGTTGCACCGTGATTACAATGCCGTTTTCTATGTTAACACGTTAATATTAATGTTATTATTAACATGTTAACATAGTATAACTTACAAGAAAACTTCCACCATCGGGGCAAAACCAGGGGCGCAACCGTCGGTCGTTCATTCGCTCGTGCGTCTGCCCGCTGGTTCAGTCTTCTCCAAGATCTACAGATGCTGGAAAAATCAAAGGTAGACACAAAATATTGGAGAAACTCAACAGGTGAGGCAGCATCTATGGAGAGAAGGAATAGGTGACATTTTGGGTCGAGACCCTTCTTCGGACTAATGTGGGGGTGTGCAGGAAAAAGAAAGGAAGAGGCGGAGACAGTAGGACTAGAAGGAGAACTGGGGAGGGGGAGGAGGGAGAAGACAAGGGCTATCTAAAATTAGAGAAGTCAATGTTGATACCACTGGGGTGTAGACTACCCAAGCGAAATACCCAAGCTTGTCACCTCACTACATTTACTGCTGGCTCCAGTCGCAAATCTGAGTTTTCGAGTGATTTGTGCAAGGCATTCATTGATGCTGCAATTCCACTGTGGAAATTGACAACAAATCTCTCAGAGGTTTTTTAGAAAAATACACAGAGGAACATATACCAAGCGAGTCATCATTATGGAAAAATTATGTCGACAGCCACTTCAACATTGTTGTGCAGAAAATTAGAGATGAAGTTGCATGCAACAAAATATGGATCCCAATAGGCGAGACAACCGATGGTGTGGGGAGATATGTTGCCAATGTGGTCATCGGTACACTGGAGGCAGGTCAACCATCAAAGGAGTATTTGTTGACCGGAAGTATTGGGGAAGTCAAACAGCTCAACTATTGCTCAGTTGTTTACATCTTCACTTGCTGTACTTTGGCCAGAAGGTATAAAACATGAGAATGTACTTCTATTTGTGACTTAATGTTTTATTCCCCAAAATGTTGCATTTGACATGCTTAGCTCAAGGACTTCATAGAATTGCCAAGCACAAACGTAGCTTGTTTCCAAATGTCGATCGCCTAGTTTCTAATGTCAAGAAAATTTTCCTCAAAGTACCGTCACGTGTGCAGTTGTTCAAGGAAATGGCACCCGAGATTCTGCTACCTCCTCAGCCCGTTTTGACGAGGTGGGGTACATGGCTCTCTGCTGTACTCTACTATGCTGCAAATTTTGAAAAGGTAAAAGAAATAGTCAACTGTTTTGAAGAAGAAGAATCTGCTGCAGTCAGGATCGTCAGTGAAATCATGCAGAAAAAGTCCCTCCACTGTGATCTTATGTTTATTGCTTCCAATTTTGCAAACTTCCCACAAGCTATCACTTCCCTTGAGAAACGTGGCGAAACATTAGTGAATAACTTGCAGGTTTTCAACAAAGTAACTGACGATATTCGTTGGCAATGTAGGGGTAAAGACATACAAGGAAAATGTGAGAGAGTGATTTTTGCTACAAAGATCTTGAAGAAATACAAAACATAGCTAAAGTTCTCAAAGGTAGGTGTAATGCGCAAGATATCAACATGAATTTAGCTTGTTTCGGGTATGCACCAGTGACCTCAGCTGGGGTAGAAAGAAGTTTTTCACAACTGAAGCATATTCTGTCTGACAGACGACAGTTTAACACCAGATAAATTGAAAAAATGCGAGTAATTATGTGCAACCAGGCAACTTTGGTCATTTAATGTAGAATACTTTTATATTATTATTTTTAACCATGTTTTGGTGGCGGAAATAAATGGTTTTTATGCTTTTTTTGTCAATAAATGCCTTTTTTGTGCCTTTTTTGTAATTTTATTATGCCCTTTTGCCTGCCTATTTCAGAGTTTTTTAGTGCCTAAACATCCTGGCTCTAGTAATCATGTATTGTCTTTCTACTGACAGGTTAACACATAACAAAAGCTTTTCACCTTGGTACACGTGACAGTAAACTAAGCTAAAAACTAAACACAATGGCCCTTTCTCCACTGAGGTATAAGCCCCAGCTGCCTTTTCAATGGAACTGGCTGCATATCCTTAAACAGGCTGACATTGGAGCAGCTGGAATATCTATCTTTTTTCAGCAGCTAATGATGTGTGTGGCTTAAGGGAGTGGGAAAACTAGGAGGCAAATCAAAACTTGCCATTCTTCCTAAAATGAAATAAAAGATGTTTTGGCTGGCTGTTCGCTGAAGATGTCTTGAAATAATTAACTGTGTTGGTGATGGTGCAAGCTCTCCACTGGGTGTCAGTATGGACCATTCCTAGGCCTGATTCTTCAATCACCAGGTGCAGTATAAAACGTAACACCAGTTGCTGCTGCTGTGCCAACTGAAGGTAGAAAGTACCAAAGATTGATCAGATTCACCTGGTTAATCGAAAAGTCAAATTTTGCATATCCTGTGCCCTATCCTGCTTTTGAATCCTCTAGTCTGAACTATTCTGGAACCTTTTATGTGTTGGCAGCTGGTGAATGCTGGAGAAGATGTTCTGATCTTCTACAACGATCGAGCTTCCTTCCAGATTTTGGTACAGATGATGCGGTCTGAGCGGGACCGGATGGATGAGAATAGTCCCCTCATGTACCACATCCACTTGGTGGAGCTACTGGCTGTCTGCACTGAGGGAAAAAATGTCTACACAGAGATAAAATGCAACTCCCTTTTACCCCTGGATGACATTGTCAGAGTATCGACCCATGAAGATTGCATACCTGAAGTAAGTGGGTGGATTGTCTGGGTTCTTGCTTTTCTGGTGTGGATTATACATAACAAATGTCCATTTTGATACGGGAACCGTGGCAGAACTGATGGGAAGAGTTGTGCTTTATTGTGGAATTATATTGCTGCCATCCTTTTATTGCAGTGGAAAGTGCTTCAGCTTCCAAGTCCCATTGCTTTCTGCCAAAGACGGTGGCTGCAAGACCTAATCATGCTCTGTCACCAGCTTGAACTTTGTCTCTGTAGGTCAAGGGACAAGCTATTCATACGTTTGCCATATTGTGTCTTACTGGGTCAATCAATCTCCCAATATCAATATCCCAAGCCACGTTCCCCCAGAACTCTATGCTCACTGTCAGATTGTGTGTGACAATAAGTTGTTTCTTTTTCTAGGTGAAAATTGCTTACATTAACTTTCTCAATCACTGCTATGTGGATACAGAGGTGGAGATGAAAGAGATTTATACCAGCAACCACATGTGGAAGCTTTTTGAGAACTTCCTCGTAGACATCTGCAGGGTAAGTATTCTTGTCTTTGGAGACTGCTTGAATTGTTTGCCGTGTTTGTGGTAACTTGTTGCTTGCAAGGGTGCTTTACATCAATGATCCTTCATCTTGGATGGATGACAACCAGCCAATAGCTCAATTTTATTAAGATTCCTGGCCTGAACATTGAAAAGAGCGATAACAAAAAATGGGTATCTTCAGGCCATCACATTTGCAGCCAAATTAGGAATTATATCTATCCCTTTACAGATGTCGCACATGCCTTAACACGGAGGTGCCATGTTGCCTTGTTGGGGGATGCTGATACATGATAAAAATGAAGATCAGGTGGCTGTTTGCACAATTATATGCTTTGGGCATACATGCCTGAGATCAGGAAATTAATGGCCACCCTTTCTTGACCCACTGGGAGGCTTTATCCATTAAGATTGTTTACTTCTAGCCAGTTGCTCAATGTGCCTGCTCAACATTGCGAGAACATTCTATGTGGACTGTGGTAAGTGAAGTCCAGGTGTGCTTGAGGGAAAACCACCATTTTCTGTCACACCTAGTCATGAAACCCTTCAATAGAAGTATTATTAAAGTTGTCCTGAAGTGAGGAAGGATGACTATTTCTTCCAGATGGTGGTCAATCTCTGGCATTCTCTACCCCCGACGGGTTTGGAGGCTGGATCATTGGGGGTATTTAAAGAGGAAGAGAATTAAACAGCCTGGTGGTGTTCCAAGCCCCTTGCTCCCAACAATCACGACAAGCCAATTGTAGTTAGCTCTCCTTGGAGATCATGAACAGTGAGGAGGCAGGCAAGGGAATTTGTGTCCATTGTCAGAAATCTCTTCCTTGTTGCTAAGTTGCTTTGAGACTGTCTTCCAATGAATCCCTTGCTGATTTATCACTGTTGCTAACGAACTTTATCACCTGTCTCTCGGGTTACCCCTGGGCTCTGATTTCCAGATCCTTTTAGCTTCTGTGTAGCTTTTATTAATCCTCTTAATCTGTATTGTTAGCTCATCACTCTCCGGAAAAGTGCCAGAAAGCACTGCACATTGCTCACAGCTCTTTTCTAACATCCTTTACCCAATCGGTTTATTGGAAGTCCATGCACCAGGAACCCTTTTCCCTGCTAAATTGTACATCTCTCATGACTCTTCCCCTTCTGCTCGATGACTGCAATGGGTGCACAATTCTGCCTAGAAACATCACCTTTTCAGCAGGAAAAACAATGCATTTGAGATCAAACCACTTAAGGTAGGTGTGCTGCTCAGTTGGCATGAATAAGAGCAAGCCACACAGTTCTAATCTTAGTCCTTGGTAATATCTAGAATTAGCCTGGTTGGCAGTAAAAAAAAGCTGTAGTGTTGCAAAGAAGCAAAACACAGTTCAAATTCTGCAATGGTTTAAAAAAGGCAGCACAGTGATGCAGCAGGTAGAGTCACTGCTTCACAGCTCCAGTGACCTAGGTTCAGACCTGAACTCTGGTGTGGAGTTTGCACGTGCTCCCACTGGCTATTAATAACTTACTGATATGCCTCACAGGTCCAACGACCCAAATTCAGTTCTTTACTTTAGACTTTAGAGATACAGCGCGGAAACAGGCCCTTCGGCCCACAGAGTACATGCCGACCAACTACCAACTCTGTACACTAACACTTCGGACAATTTTACCAAAGCCAATTAATCTACAAACCTGTACGTATTTGGAGTGTGGGAGTAAACTGGAGTACTCGGAAAAAACCCTCGTGGTCACGGGGAGAACGTACAAACTCCGTGCCGACAGCACCTGTAGTCAGGATCGAACCTGAGTCACTGGTGCCATAAAGCAGCAACTCTACCACTGCGCCACTGTGCTGCAATGTTCACTCCTGACCACTAGTACTGTATCCACAGAATTTTAATTTTCTCCCTCTGACAACATGGATTTTCTCCAAGTTTTATGGTCTCCTTCCACATCCCAATGATGTACAAATTGGTAGGTTAATTAGTCACTGTTAATTGCCTCTAATGTGCAGGATGATAGAATTTGGGTGGAGTTGATCAGAATATGAGGAGAATAAAATATGATTAGTGATGAGTATAAATGAATGCTTGATTACCAGATCAGGCTGAATTGTGCATCATAGTCACAGATTCATTCAGCATGTTTCCAGGCCATACAGATCTATACCATCAAACCCTTCTTTCCTGTAATCCATCACCTTTCCCAGATAAACTGTCATCTTTCCAAACTGCCAGTTAGAGAGTCAAAAACAAGGAAACAGGCCCGTCGGCCCAATTTCTCAATGTCGACCAAGATGCATCTTCTAAGCTATTTGCCTGCATTTGCTCATATCACTCTAAACCATTCCTCTCCACGTATCTGTCCAAATGTCTTTTAAATGCTATTATACATATCTCAACTACTTCATCTGGCAGCTAGTACCATATACCCACCACCCCCTGTGGAAAACGTTGCCCCTCCGGTTCGCATTAAATGTTTTCATCTCACCTTAAACCTATGATCTCTAGTTCTTGATTCCCTACCCTGACAAGAAGATTCTGTGCATTCACCTTGTATATGAACCTCATGATTTTATACACCTCTATAAGATCTCTTCTCAGTCTCCTGCGTTCTAAGGAATAAAGTCCTAGCCTGTGCAACCTCTCATAGCTCAAACCTTGAGTCGTTGCAACATCCTCACGTCTTCACTCTTTCCAGCTTAAAGGCATATTTCCTATAGCTCAGTGACAATACTCCCAAGAGTGGCTTCAGCAGCGTCTTGTACAGTTGTAACGTGATGTCCAATCTTCTCTGTTTAATTCCCTGCTTTCTTTACCACCTTATCTACCTGTGATGGAAATTTCATGCAGCTGTGTACCTGTGCTCCTGGATCCCTCTGCTCCACAACATTCCCAAGGGCTCTGTTGTTCACCGTGGAGGTCCTGCCCTGGTTTGACTCGGCAAAATGCAATACCTCACACTTAAGTGAATTCAACTTCATTAACCATTCTTCGTCCCACTTGTCTACCTGATCAAGATCCTGCTGCAGCTCTTGATAACCATCTTCACTGTCTGTGATACCACTTATTTTATATCAAATTCTTTGTTTTAACTGAATCTTGTGCAAGGTGCAGCAGTCTTATGAAGGAGTTGGTGTTCTGATGCAATAAATTACAATGTTCTCATCTTTCAGGTGTGCAACAATACCACTGACCGAAAACATACTGACAATGTCCTGGAGATATACGTCACTGAAATAGTCATGAGCATTGTCACAACTTTCTTTAGCTCTCCCTTCTCTGATCAAAGCACAAGTTTACAGGTACAGCATACCATCACCTCAAATTGTTATGTGTGTTACTGAACTTCCCTTACCTATTTTCCTCCCTTATCCTTTTGATGCAGGGGAACTAATGCATAAATGGATGTTCTTGTATAGATATAGCAAAAGGAAATTATATGATTGCTAAGGTGAAATAGAAAAAAGAACTACACATTTTTTGCAACCCAGAAACTGACTTTTGGCAAAGTTGAGGATTAATGATTTCCTTCTTTGTTATGTACTGCTGTGTTACATTATTCATTACAGTCCTGAGGCAGGGTATCAAGCTACATTGTAGACTGAGAACAGTTTTGCGGCCTTGACTTTTTCACTGGCTACATCGAACAAATGTTTAGCTGTGGAAGTGGAGGAAAGGCTGACCCATTGAGGCTCAAGCCTTGTTTGAGGCTCAAGCCAAAGACGGAGTTGCAGCATCGGTCAGAATGTCATTCACCACAGGCTTATGGAAGCCTAATGAAGGAAGCAAGTCATTGACTGAATTGCATCCCTCTCCCATTTTAGAGGAGACTGAAACAGCAAGTCATGCATATGAAGATGGACACAAAATGCTGGAGTAACACAGCGGGTCAGGCAGCATATTTGGAGAAGAGGAATAGGTGACGTTTCAGGTCAAGACCCTTCTTCAGACACATGAGTTGGGAGAAGGAGCCTGGTTACCTTGTTTTTATTTGTTTTTGATCGATAAATTCAGGTTTTGGCATCCATGTTTTGTAAAGTATTAATAGAGGAAATGTGCTCTTGAGTTTTTGTATTAAACTAAAGAGGTTGTTTGTTCATGCAAATCAAAGCCTCTAAATGCAACATTAGTAAAGTGTGTGTTTATAATCTCATCTCTAAAATTGTTTTTTTATGAAGAAAATTCCAGGCTTGCCAGCAAACTGGAAAGAAATGTTGCATTGCACAAGCCACTTATTTTAAACTATAATTTTTTTTTCTTCTTTTTTCCGTTGAATTTGGGCCTCTTCATTACAATATTCTCCAGATCTTTGCCAGCTATGATTTTAAAATTGGGTAATGAAGCATATTGATTACATTTGCTTGCCCCTTGTATGGTAAGTTAAAATGATTCTCATGGGGTTCATTGTTCAAGGGAAGGTGAATCTAGGGATGATCAACAGAATCTGAAATTCAAGTAAGGTTCTGATCGATCTCCTGATCTATAATCCCACACTTGAATGAGTAAGCAGACTTTAAAGTCTTAGCTCTTTTATCTTCAACTTTTCATCTTCCAGTCTCTATCCATGACTTTTTTTCACAGATTACAGGACAATTTTTCATTGCATTCGCAGGTTGGAGAACAAATGCACTTAATTTAGAAAAAAAATGTTCAGAAATGTTTCAGTCTTATCCTAGTTAGACGCTCCATTTAATACAAGACTATCTCTCGTCTTAGCCAGTCCCTTAAGTTCACAGGTGACGTGCCTCCACTCTGAGTTTCTGGACACTGGAATGACTGATGACCATACCTTTGACCATAAACATTATGCTGGGTTTAAGATCTTAACCTTGAAATGCATTTTTCAACAGATGGTTGAATTTATTGTCACATATGCACAGCACAGTGAGATTCTCTTGGAAATGGATAAAGGTTTCACAGATGGATAAAGGTTGAAAATTTCACCACGTATTCCTTCATACAGAAAGTGGTTATTTTTTTCCCAGGATTTTGGGTTGGGACCCCTCAACTCCATAAGTCAGAAGAAGGGTCCTGACCCAAAACATATTTTGTCCATTTCCCTTCTAGATGCTGTCTGACCCACTGAGTTCCTCCACCAATCTTTTTTTAACTTCAGGAAAAATGCAGTATCATCCATGATATTTTGTCTCCTGACCTGACAAAAGCTTCTGTGTGAAAGTTTTAAAAATGGACTCTGAAGTCAGTTGATATTGTGTCTTTCATGACCTCTGGCTAAAAGGCATGTTGGAACATGGAGTAATAGAGCTTGCACAGCATGGAAACAGGCCCTTCAGCCCGTATTGCCATGCTGACCAAGTGGGCATTTTGGGCTAGTCCCATCTTTATTTGGCCCATAGCCCTCTAAACCCTCCCTATCTATATAAATCTGTCCAAATGTCTTTTAAACCATTCAGTGAAATAATTTTGAAGATTAGGCAATGTTGTAATGTATAAAATTCATCAATCAAGTCACTCACAGCAAGATCCAACAGGCCGCTTTGTGGTTGGTGGTGATCAAATAATCAATTAGCAGAAGTTTTTGTGTCTGGCTGTGCCAGTCAGTTGTTGCAGGATGGATGTTATCGCTCAGATTATTGGTGGAGGCTATTTGGCCCACTGTTCTTTGAC
This sequence comes from Malacoraja senta, assembly GCA_038087875.1. Classification (NCBI taxonomy): domain Eukaryota; kingdom Metazoa; phylum Chordata; class Chondrichthyes; order Rajiformes; family Rajidae; genus Malacoraja; species Malacoraja senta. The sequence goes on from CM075980.1 coordinate 69,426,386, forward strand.
AACACTCTGCAATTAAATCTATTTCAGTTCTCTCTATTCTCTAGTCCTTCAGATTATTTCATTGTCAATAATATAAACCAAATCCTTTCCGTGGCTGAATTATCTTCAGCTGCCCTTTCATTCCAGAACATTGTAACTCACTTTCTAAAACAAAATTCCTCTTCTCGTCCATCCAATGTTCATGCTGGTCTGCTAATGTAATACGAATGTGTGGGTTTGAACCAGAGCACTGGTTGACAGACTTGACCTTCAGTCTAATCCTGCTAAAGTGATTCTCTCTGTTGGCTTTGCAGGATCATTCATTATGCACCTAATGTTTGGAGTGGGATTAAAAGGCATTCTTGACACATTGCAGCTCTATTGCATTTCATTGCAGATAATAAACAGATTTGCCTTTGGCAATCGTGATAAACAATTGGACAAAGACACTGGAGATGACCAATATGAATGAATTAAAATTCTGATTTTATCATCCTTATTTAAGTAAACAGCCTCTGACCCTTTGTATGACCGTGTTCAGATTACTAAAGGGGATTTAATATCTTATTTTTAACCTGAATTGAATTTCGCAGCCAAGAAAATGATTGTGTGACAACACCAGAGATTAGGCAAAGAACACAAGCAGTGGAATGCAGAACATGCTATCTATGCACTGCACCTGCAGAAAGAAGGGAAGGGCTCAGCAAGTGTCTGAATGAGCTGCATCCTAAACACTTATCCCTTTTATTGGCTTTGACAGATTCTGTTTAGCATAAATACAAACTGCTCAGAACACAGATCAAATCCTATAAGGCTTCAAGGAAGTAGTAGCAGGGCATTAAAAAAAGAGATAAAGTGAAAAGGTAGATGCATTTATTTGGATTTCCTGAATATGTGTGGCATGGTGCCATTAAGAGGGGTTGGGCAGGTATGGTATGGTTGTGGCAAACTAATAAAATCAGAGTTTGGATAAATGAGTCATATTTGGATTGGCAGTCCATAACTAGTGGGGTGCCACAGGGAACAGTGTTGGAGCTTCACCATTTTACACTCTATTGTCTGGATGAAAGGACAATGCGTACAGTGGCCAAATAAGAAGAGTTGTGACAGAAACAAAGACCTGCAAAGGGCTATAGATAGTGAACAGTTGAGTAGTTTGCAGATGAAATATATTGTGTAAGGACACCAGCTTCTTCAGTTGGGAAGGAAGAATGAAAAAGTATATCATTATTATTAAAAAGTGTGAGCCCATAAAATGTTGGAGTACAAAGGGATCTGGGTATAGGTGGGTCCACCAAGTAATTGAGAAAGCAATAGTCTTTGTTGCAAGGGGTAAGAGGTAGACCAGGAGGTAAGTTTTCCTGCAGTATACAGGGGGCTGGTGAGGCCACACTTGGACTCCTGCAGATATTTTTGTCTCCATCTTTAAGGATGGGTTTGTTTGCAATGGAGGCAATATTGTGAAAGTTTACCAGGTTAATTTAGGGATAAAGAATTGATGTATGAAGAAAGGTTGAGCCTGAACTCATTGGAGCAGAGATGATTTTGGGGGAAATGTAAATCTGAGGGAGATTAACAGGATGGATGCTGAGAGGAATTTTTCCTTGGTGGGATGGGGCATAACTAGTGGATAAGGGGACCTCCATTTTAATTCAGATGCAGGAGAGGAAGAGAGTTTTCTATGAAGGTCACAAATCTTTGAAATTCTCTACCCCAGAGAATTGTGGCAGTAGAGTCATGAAGCATATTGATTGATCAATGAACGACAAGGATTCAGAAGGTTGAAAGTGTGCACCACCAGACTCAGGAACAGCTTCTTCCCCTTTTATCATGCTTCTGAATGGTCCTTCTGTACGCTTAGGTACTGTCCAATTCACCTCTATCCCATTGTGGACATTGGCCTTAGCCTATGGAACTGATGTACTATCATGCTGAGATCTATATTCTGCACTCTATATCTTCCCCTTTGCTCCACCTATTGTACTTGAGTTTGACTTGATTTTATTTATTAATGGTATTATCTGATCTGATTGGATAACATACAAAACAAAGATTTTTACTATACCTCAGTACACATGACAATAATAATAAACCTAAACCAAAGTCCTCCTTCCAAGTAGGGAGATAATTAATCCGATAATATTTGGTTAATTTGTTGGCCAGGACACCATGTAAAATCTCCTCTAACTAGCATAGATGCATGGGACCTTTTGTTTAATCCACCCGAGTAAATTAAGAGGATCCCAGCCCCATTTCCGCAACTCAACTGAAACTTGACCCTTGCCCAAGGCAGCAGATGTACATTGTAGTGCTGTGCTGATTATCAGCACAAATCCTGTATTGGGGTCTGAAACTATAACCTTGTGATTCAAGTGCGACCAACTGTGCCACACTGGGTAGCAAACAGCGTTAAATATAACTGCGAAGTAAAATGTAGTTGAGACAAATTTATTAAAAAAATCAGCTTTAATAGATTGAGTGGAAAAGTGAATGAATTAATCCAAATTTGGACTGCAGAGCTGCTGCAAGGAACAATCTGACCAAATTATGATGGTCATGTGATCCATCTCTCATGGTCTTGTGGTAAGTTTCGTTTCGTTTAGAGATACAACGCGGAAACAGGCCCTTCGGCCAACCGAGTTCACACCGACCAGCGATCCCCGCACATTAACACTACCCTGCACACACTGGGGACAATTTACTTTTATACCAAGCCAATTAACCTGCAAAACTGTATGTCTTTGGAGTGTGGGAGGAAACCGAAGATCTCAGAGAAAACTCACACAGTCACGGGAAGAGCGTACAAACTCAGTAGCACCCGTAGTCGGGATCGAACCCATGTCTCTGGTGTTGTAAGGCAGCAACTCTACCGCTGCGCCACCATGCCGCCCTAAACTCTGTCACTGATTTGACGATGCTTGATGTTCATCTCAAAGTAAAGGATAATCAAATATAAATTTTTACAGACATTTTTGCCTTTCAATATTCCATTAACCAGCTGGTCATTTTTTTAAACAATTATACATCAAAACCTAATTAACGTTTCTGATTTCAATATGTAGTAAATCTATCTTTTGTTTCATTAGAAAGAGGTCCATTCCATAAACTTAACCATGAAGAAATAATCAGCTGAGTTTAAAGAGAGTCCTTCTTGCTTATGCATCAACAAATAATGAGATCTAAAAATACTTGGCAGGGAAGGCAGCACCTGTGCAGAGAAAAATTATTTAGCATTTCAGCTCACAGCCTTCAGTATTTTGTCTTTTATTTTTGACTTCCAAAATCCACAGTATTCTTGGGTGGAGGCACTTCAGTCCCAGATTCATGTGATGCAATATCATCAACTAAATGCTCTCATACTGAGCTTTTTAAGATATCTGCTTGGTTTAGTGTAAGTTTGATCAGGCTAATTACAAATACTGTAGTGTCTACATTGAGGTTCAGCTTAGTTTAGACATACCGCGTGGAAATAGGTTCTTCGGCCAATCAAATCGACGCTGTCCAGCGATCTCCGTACACCAGCACTATCCTACACACTCGGGACAATTTACAATTTTTGCCAAAGTCAATGAACCTGCAAACCTGTAAGTCTTTAGAGTGTGGGATGAAACTGGAGCACCCAGGGAAAATCCATGCGGTCATGGGGAGAATGTACAAACTGCATACAGACAGCACCTGCAGTCAGGATCGAACCAAGGTCTCTAGCGCTGTAAAGCAGCAAATCTACCGCTGCGCCACCATGGTGCCCGGTGGGTAGTTTTCGAAAAACCAGATGTTCATCATAATTATATGTGTTCGTTCATTCCTTTAGATCTCCTAAAGTTCTTGGTCAATATGATTATCAAGTTCCTTTACAAATAATTACCAAATTAGATTTTGTGTTAAATTGCAAATTTACTTTTCTATTAAGTTCATTGTTCCAGATGCTGTCCAGAAACTAATTTCCAGTTCCATTTAATCATCAGCTGGTTGAGTAGAATATATAATCCAGGTTTGCAGTATGATAATTCCCAATCTTTGGTGAATACTGCAGGAGAGTCATAGTGTGATACAGTGTGGAAACAGGCCCTTCGGCCCAACTTGCCCACACCGGCCAACAATGTCCCAGGTACACTAGCCCCACTTGCCTGCACTTCGTCCATATCCCTCCAAACCTGCCCTATCCATGTACTTGTCTAACTGTTTCTTAAATGATGGTATAATCCCAGCCTCAACTACCTCCTCTGGCAGCTTGTTCCATACACCCACCACTCCTCGGATTCCTATTAAATCTTTTCCCCTTCATCTTGAACCTCTGTCCTCTGGTCCTTGATTCCCCTACTCTGGGCAAGAGACTCTGTGCATCTACCCGATCTATTCCTCTCATGATTTTGTACATCTCTATAAGATCCCCCCCTCATCCTATTGCGCTCCATAGAATAGAGACCCAGCCTACTCAACTTCTCCCTATAGCTCACACCATCTAGTCCTGGCAACATCCTCGTAAATCTTTTCTGAACCCTTTGACAATATCTTTCCTATAACATGGTACCCAAAACTGAACACAATATTCTAAATATGGTCTTACCAACGTCTTATACAACTGCAACACAACCTACCAACTTCTATGCTCAATACTCTGACTGATGAAGGCCAAAGTGCCAAAAGCCTTTTTGACCACCTTATCTACCTGCGACTCGACCTTCAAGGAACCATACACCTGTACTCCTAGATCCCTCTGCACTACAACACTACCCAGAGGCCTACCATTCACTGTGTAGGTCCTGTTCTTGTTCGACATCCCAAAATGCAACACCTCACACTTCTCTGTATTAAATTCCATCAACCATTCCTCCGCCCACCTGGCAAATCAATCCAGATCCTGCTGCAATGTTTCACAACCATCTTCACTATCTGCAAAACCACTCACTTTTGTATTATCAGCAAACTTGCTAATTTTGCCCTTTATGTTCTCATCCAAATCATTGATGTGGATGACATACAGTAACGGGCCCAGCATCGAACCCTGAGGCACACCACTAGTCACAGGCCTCCAGTCCGTAAAGCCACCTTCCAACATCACCCTCTCCTTCCTTCCATGGAGCCTATTTGCTATCCATCCAGCTATCTCTCCTTGGATACCATGTGATCTAACCTTCCAGAGCAGCCTACGATGAGGAACCTTGTTGAATGCCTTACTGAAATTCACGTACACAACATCTACAGCTCTGCCCTCTTCAACCTTTTTAGTCACGTCTTCAAAAAAATCAATCAGATTGGTGAGACACGACCTCTCACGTACAAAACCATGCTGATGATCCCTAATCAGCCTTTGCCCATCGAAATGCCTGTATAACCTATCCCTCAGAATAATCTCTAGTAGATTTCCAACTGCAGATGTTAAACTCACCGACCTATAGTTCCCAGCATTTTCCCTGCACATCTTCTTGAAAAGAGGCACAACATTTGCCACCCTCCAGTCTTCCTGCACCTCTCCTGTATTTAAGGACGACTGGTAAATTTCAACCAGGGCTCCCACAATTTCCGCTCTAGTTTCCCGCAATGTCCTCGGATATATCTAATCAGGCCCTGGAGATTTGTCTACCTTCATACACAACAGTACCTTCAGTACTTCTTCGACAGTAATACTGACTGCTCTCAAGACACTTCCATATTACTATGTATGTTTAACGCAGGTCTTTGCTAAGATGGTGGCATGATGATCATGCCAAACAGACAAGTGACAGCAGAGTGCAAAATAAGACACAGCTAAAAAGTGCCCTTTGACCCATCATACCTGTTCTTCACCATGACATTACAATCATTTCTTTTTTTCCCCCAAGTCTTTTGTCTGGAGCTTCCTCAACTGAGAAGGCAAGGTTAAGATAGAAACTCTTACAGGTAACAATTGAGATTTGCAGTGGATTCACTTTCTAAGATATCACCTAAATCACAGTTGCCCTCTATGAGGGAGCAGATTCTGTCCACTTGCATGGTCTGTGGTGGTTATTCCTGATTCGACTGCACTTGTGCGGAGTTTGTGTGAAGTGTTACTTTTGATATTTAACCTGAAATCTTTCTCAGTTTTAATAACCTAGTATCAGAAATTGGGCTTTGCTCACCCTTAACAATGCAAGTTTTAATTTTGCATTTCAGCTGTGCTACATATTGTGCTTGTAAACTCCATCGGGAAAGGAACTATTTGTGTTTTCTGTTGTGGCAGTGCACCAGTGGTAGCCTTGGGTTATTTTTGTTTCAATAAACATTTGGTGCAAAGCAAACTTATTTTTTTTATTATTCAGACTCGCCAGCCGATCTTCGTGCAACTATTGCAAGGAGTGTTCAGAGTCTACCACTGCCCTTGGCTGTCTGCCACCCAGAAGGCTTCAGTTGAGAGTTGCATTAAGGTGCTTTCAGAAGTAGGTAAGTATTTTACTGGCAGCTGGTGTGTGGGCTGATAGCAAGGCTATTATGGGATGCTATATTCTTCTACAACTCTGTGAGGAGTATCACCGTACCTAAAGTCACAGAGTACCGTTGCAGTGGGGGAAAAAAATCAGATTTTAATATACCACCGCCCATTATTCTCTGTTACTTTGTCTCTTTTGTTAATTTGTGACCATTGTTCACAAACATTCTTTATCAAGTAATACAGATAAAAAGCGGGATAAAAACAGTGTAAAGACACTTAACAGATCAGATACTTAGCAGGTACTGTCGCAACGTTATAAGAACCCATATGGACAGGTACATGGATAGGAAGGATTTAGAGGGATACGGGCCAAATGCAGGCAGGTGGGACTCGTATAGATGGGACATGTTAGTCGGTGTAGGGAAGTGGGGCTGAAGGGCCTGTTTGCATGCTGTATGACTACAACACTATGACTATCAGGCAGCATCTGTGAAGAGTTAACGTTTCAGGTCAGATCTGTCATCTGTTCTGATGAATGGATGTTGATCTGAAGGTGCAATGAACTTCTTCTACTTCATCCTAATTTTTTTTTTAACTGGTCTGGCAGGTATTGAAGTTACCCCATTTCTGCATCAACCTATGGCCACTTTGATCATTAGCTTCTGATTTGGAGCATTGGCAGAATCTACTTCACGTGAACCTTTTTCATGGCTTTGCAGTCTCTAGGTCTCATCAACCAGGGCTGTGCATGAAACAGGTGCCATGGAAGAACAGCATGCAACTGTGCTGCTGAATCATCTTACATTAAATTGTCAGGTTATATGGAAGCTGTGGTGGTGAGAATGTATCATGACATGAATTCAGCAATGCAAAATGTTTTGCTGTCAATGAAGATCAAGTTCTGAAAGTAGATTAAACAATTAGTTATTGGACATAAGCAGCAAATGATGGTTTGCTAATTTTTGGAAATGTTATAAGACAGGCATGGTGTAAGAGCTTGGAGTGAGATGTGGGCAGGATTTTGAACTGTATGCATTATTAAATCAGGCACTGACTCTACCTACCGAGAGATGATAAAGTGATTGCCACACTGTTAGTCAATTATTCTTTCCTTTTTTTGCTAGAGGCAAAGCTAGTGGAAGCAGTTTCTAGCAATACATCAAGGCTGCACGTACCTGCAATGCTATCCTTGGTGAGAAATGGCTGCTGCATGGTGTAGAAGTGGGAAATTCAGAGAAAACTTAGAAGAGAGTGAGAATGGGCAGAGTCTCAAAGGCAGCAAAACCGCTGAGATGAGAAGAAAAGAGACAGTCCTCCCTATCTGTCACAAAATAACTTGATTTTATTTAAATGGCTTTGTAATTGGCTTTGAAAGCTTGATGCCCTTTGTTCACCGAGTTTAGAATGTTTCAGCATAATTGTCTTCGCGCTCAATAAGAACTTTCACTAAATCTTTTACATTTATGTTGTTCTCAAATGCAAGTCAAATGCTTTAATTTACTTGGTCTCCGTTACAGCCAAGAGCAGAGCCATAGCCATCCCCGTAGACCTGGACAGTCAGGTTAACAATCTCTTCCTCAAGTCTCACAACATTGTACAGAAGACAGCAATGAGTTGGCGAATGTCGGCACGGAACGCCGCTCGGAGAGATTCTGTTCTTGCCGCCTCTCGAGATTATCGGAATATTATTGAGCGATTGCAGGTAAGCAGAAAAGTGTAGGTCTCAAAACCCGGCAGTGTCCTACATCATCGATTTTGATTAATTTTTGTAGTGAATTAAATTCATTTTTTTGTTGCTGTTTCCATATTTTTGTCATCCTAAGACTCTCTCATTCTTTTCCTTTCTGCAGCTGTGCTTTTTCTTTGAAGATCTATCACTGTTGGTACCATGTCTGTTTGCATATCTTTCCTTTATTATGCTTGTTCAATGGTTCTTTAATTCCTGGTACTTTTCCCTTTGTGTCTATAATCCATCCAGTTTGTTCCTCTTCTCTCATGGGCACTGATGATGAGATGAATTGTGTTGAGCATGAGGTGAAAGTGGGGTAAAAGCTGAGTTCTTGCTTGGTCGGCATTGCTCAATAAAAGCAAAGTGGACACCCAACCACTGAGAGAAAAAAGATCTCTTTTTTGGGAGAAACCTGGCTAGTTACTGTTTGGCGAAACAAAAAAATAACCAACTATATACTGTAGTTACAATTTTTTAATGCAATAATTCTAATCTATTGTGATCATAACAGCAATATTTATTAATGTAGCTAAAGCACTGAGGATAAATGTGTGAAAAGAGCTGGAAACGCAGGCTATTTCTGTGTTCTAAATCCATAATGTTGGATTGATGAGGTAAATCGTAGCATCCCATCTGCCATCTCATCAGAGCTAGGATTCCAGCTCTTCCTAGTCTAGTACTGTATCCAGTATTATCCTCATCATAAGGGTCATTTTCTACACAGTGAGTTGAGAGGGAGGGAACGATTCTAATTTCAAATCTTTCTTTCACACAAATGGCATCCAATACAATTACTGCTGCTTAAATTATAGTGTTAGATTTTGGCAAAGATTTTAGAATACATAGACACAACAGCATGGAAGTAGGCCCTTTGGCCAAACTTGCCCATGCCGACCAAGATGCCCCATCTACATTAGTCTCACCTGCCCGCATGTGCCCATATCTCCCTAAACTCTCTTATCCATATATCCATCCAAATGATTGCACTACTTTCTGTGGTTCAATCATAATCCTTCATGTATGATCTTGCAATTGCAGTATATCTCTAGGTTAAATGGGTTCCCATTGAAAGTGGATGAATTCTATTGAAAATTGACACGAGTTGACTATTTCGGGCATGGTGGTGTGAAGGTCTAACTTACATATATTGAAATTGTGAAATTGTAGATTAATTGGCATTGTTGAAATGCAGGATATAGGTGTCCGCACATTGAAGATAGACTCCGACCCCTTGTCCAGGCTGAACTCTCTGTACTGGTTGATGTACTCCATCGGCCAGAGCTGCTTTTCCCAGAGAACACTGAAGCAAGGCGGAAGTGTGAAAGTGGAGGGTTTATCTGCAAGTAAGTCCCCAATCAGTTTCTACAAATGCAATAATTTATTCTCAAATTGTAGCATTGAATACACTGCAATTATAGAAAACGTTGCACTATCAAAAATGTTTCCCCTTGGAGAAACTAGGGTTGGAAGTGGATTTGGAGCTGGTCTATTGATTGTCCTCCCAATATATCCAAGGACTTAATTAATGAAGACATGGCAAGATAGTTGGAGCAGTGGTGAAGAATGGACTGCCTTCAGTTGTCACCTCATTCCCATCTCGTCAGTGCTCTGTATTAGTCAATATTGGCATCAATGTCAACAAGGAGATGAACATCTTTCGAAAGGAGGGAGGATGGATCAAGTAGGGAGTCACATATATTGCTCAGCTCTCTTCACCACACACAATATAAACACTCAATTCCTACCAGGAGGAGAATTAAGTAGCTGGTGAGAAGCATCTGTGATTTCATTGAAACATGTAAATTTTTTACAGTGGCTGAATTCAAGATGTTTTCCATCCTTGGGATATCAGGAAATGGGAAACATGGTCTCACGTGAGGGTTTGATCACTGCTACCCCACCATCAAAGATACCGATTGCTCCAACCCTAGCCCTCATCTTTGGAAAATCGGGCGACCTGCCTGTGCTCCTTCCTCCTTGCGACTCTAAGAGAGCAGGTCCGGTGTGATGCTTACGGAGAACTGATTAGGCAGAGGAACAACTTTGGGCTTGCTTGGTGTCATTAGATTGGGTGATGTTCAAGAACTCTACAACAGACCTCAACAAATCCACCATGGTCACTACCGACTTCATCAGGAAATGTGAGTAGGGGGAGTGTGATCCCACCAAGACAATCTGGATGTTGCCAACCAGAAAGCTTGGGTGATCCAGGAAGTCTGCAATGCTATTGAGGACAAGATCTTGGGCATTCAAGTTTGGTGATACAGGGTCATATAAGAAATCAGGAACAACCTCAAAAAGGTCACTGGGAAGTGAAGAGACACTTGAGGTCTAAGCTAGCAACTGTGGCAGGCTTGCACACCATTACCTCCTAAATGGCAAAACCAAGTAGTAATTCAAGTGAGAGCAGAGCATCACTCCCAAACAAGCTCAATGCTTTCTATGCTCACTTGAAAAGAGAGAACATCGATGTACTTCTCAAGCTCCATCATCCCCGCAACTGTAATCGTATTCACGCAGACCGATGTCCAGAAGTTCTCGGAATTCATCCAGTTCGATGATGTACCTGGCTGTGTTCGCAATAAATGCGCGGAAAAACTTGCTGGACTTAATGCGGACATTGTCAGCCTCGCATTAGTCTGGTCCAAGGTCCTCATCTGCATTAAAAGGACGCGAGTCCCGATGGTCAGTGGAGGACAAAGAGGGACCGGGGGGGGGGGGGGGGCGCTGCGAACAAAGAGGGACTGGGGGGGGGGGGGGGGAGAGAAGGAAGAGGGACTATATTGAATACTGTTGTAACTTTGTGACTCTTGCATACCTGTACTGTATGCAACAAAGAATCTTACTGACCAAGTCCTTGTGACAATAAAATATTAATCATCTCAATCATCCATAATACCAATCCCCGACAAGAACAAGGTGACATGCCTCAATAGACAATAGGTGCAGGAGTAGGCCCTTCGAGCCAGTACCGCCTTTCAATATGATCATGGCTGATCATCCACAATCAGTACCCCGTTCCTGCCTTCTCGCCATATCCCCTGACTCCGCTATCTTTAAGAGCTCTATCTAACTCTCTCTTGAAAGCCTCCAGAGAATTGGCCTCCACTGCCTTCTGAGGCAGAGAATTCCACAGATTCACAACACTCTGGGTGAAAATGTTTTTCCTCATCTCTGTTCTAAATGGCCTACCCTTTATTCTTAAACTGTGGCCCCAGGTTCTGGATTCCCCCAACATCGGGAACATGTTTCCTGCCTCCAGCGTGTCCAATCCCTTATTAATCTTATATGTTTCAATAAGATGCCCTGTCATCCTTCTAACTTCCAGAGTATACAAGCCCAGCCGCTCCATTCTATGAACATATGACAGTCTCGCCATCTCTGGAATTAACCTTGTGAACCTTCGCTGCACCCCCTCAATAGCAAGAATGTCCTTCCTCAAATTTGGAGACCAAAACTGCACACAATACTCCTGGCGTGGTCTCACCAGGGCCCTATACAACTGCAGAAGGACCTCTTTGCTCCAAAACTCAACTTCTCTTGTTATGAAGGCCAACATGCCAATAGCTTTCTTCACTGGCTGCTGTACCTGCATGCTTACTTTCAGTGACTGATGACTTTCAGACCCATCATTTATTTATTTGCCTCTGTACTCCACAATTTGAGAATAGAAAAATTCACATGTGGTTAAAGTGCACATTGTCAGATTTTAATAAAGGCCATTTTTATACATATTTGTATCACCATGTAGAAATTACAGCAATGTTTATACATAGTCCCCCATTTCAGGGCATAGAAACATAGAAAATAGGTGCAGGAGTAGGCCATTCGGCCCTTCGAGCCTGCATCGCCATTTGATATGATCATGGCTGATCATCCAACTCAGTATCCCATCCCTGCCTTCTCTCCATACCCCCTGATCCCTTTAGCCAAAAGGGCCACATCTAACTCCCTCTTAAATATAGCCAATGAACTGGCCTCAACTACCCTCTGTGGCAGAGAGTTCCAGAGATGTACAACTGCAGTAGAACCTCCCTGCTCTTATACTCAAATCCTTTTGCTATGAATGCTAACATACCATTTGCTTTCTTCACTGCCTGCTGCACCTGCATTCCTACTTTCAATGACTGGTGTACCACGACACCCAGGTCTCGTTGCATCTCCCCTTTTCCTAATCGGCATCATAATGTTTGGGACACAGCAATGTCATATAAATGAAAGTAGTCATGTTTAGTATTTTGTTGCCTATCCTTTGCATGCAATGACTGCTTGAAGTCTACAATTCATGGACATCACCAGTTGCTGGGTGTCTTCTCTGGTGATGCTCTGCCAGGCCTGTATTGCAGCCATCTTTAGCTTATGCTTGTTTTGGGGGCTAGCTTCCCTTCAGTTTTCCCTTCAGCATATAAAAGTCATGCTCAATTGGGTTCAGATCGGGTGATTGACTTGGCCACTCAAGAATTTACCATTCTTTAGCTTTGAAAAACTCCTTTGTTGCTTTAGCAGTATGTTTGGGATAATTGTCTTGCTGTAGAATGAACCGCCGGCCAATGAGTTTTGAGGCATTTGTTTGAACTTGAGCAGATAGGATGTATCTATACCCTTGTGTCTATCCTCTGCATACCCTTAGTCCCATGTTCCCCTCCCCTCTGTCTTACTGCTTTATTTTGTTTTGTTTATTCCTGACTCTCAATTGTAAAGCGACTTTGAGTCCTGAAAAGCGCTATATAAATAAAATCTATTATTATTATTATTATTATTATACACTTCAGAATTCATTATGCCACTACCATTACATAGATACATAGAAAATAGGTGCAGGAGTAGGCCATTCGGCCCTTCGAGCCTGCACCGCCATTCAATATGATCATGGCTGATCATGCAACTCAGTATCCCGTACCTACCCCCTGATCCCTTTAGCCACAAGGGCCACATCTAACTCCCTCTTAAATATAGCCAATGAACTGGCCTCAACTACCCTCTGTGGCAGAGAGTTCCAGAGATTCACCACTCTCTGCGTGAAAAAGTTTTTTCTCATCTCTGTCTTAAAGGATTTCCCCCTTATCCTTAAGCTGTGACCCCTTGTCCTGGACTTCCCCAACATCGGGAACAGTCTTCCTGCATCTAGCCTGTCCAACCCCATAAGAAATTTGTACGTTTCTATAAGATCCCCTCTCAATCTCCTAAATTCTAGCGAGTATAAGCCAAGTCTATCCAGTCTTTCTTCATATGAAAGTCCTGACATCCCAGGAATCAGTCTGGTGAACCTTCTCTGCACTCCCTCTATGGCTATAATGTCCTTCCTCAGATTTGGAGACCAAAACTGTACGCAATACTCCAGGTGTGGTCTCACCAAGACCCTGTACAACTGCAGTAGAACCTCCCTGCTCCTATACTCAAATCCTTTTGCTATGAAAGCTAACATACCATTCGCTTTCTTCACTGCCTGTTGCACCTGCATGCCTACTTTCAACGACTGGTGTACCATGACACCCAGGTCTCGCTGCATCTCCCCTTTTCCTAATTGGCCACCATTTAGATAATAGTCTACTTTCCTGTTTTTGCCACCAAAGTGGATAACCTCACATTTATCCACATTATACTGCATCTGCCAAACATTTGCCCACTCACCCAGCCTATCCAAGTCACCTTGCAGTCTCCTAGCATCCTCCTCACAGCTAACACTGCCCCCCAGCTTAGTGTCATCCGCAAACTTGGAGATGTTGCCTTCAATTCCCTCATCCAGATCATTAATATAAATTGTAAATAGCTGGGGTCCCAGGACTGAGCCTTGCGGTACCCCACTAGTCACTGCCTGCCATTATGAAAAGGACCCGTTTACTCCTACTCTTTGCTTCCTGTTTGTCAGCCAGTTCTCTATCCACATCAATACTGAACCCCCAATACCGTGTGCTTCAAGTTTGTATACTAATCTCTTATGTGGGACCTTGTCAAAAGCCTTCTGAAAGTCCAGATACAACACATCCACTGGATCTCCCCTATCCACTCTACTAGTTACATCCTCGAAAAATTCTATAAGATTCGTCAGACATGATTTACCTTTCGTAAATCCATGCTGACTTTGTCCAATGATTTCACCACTTTCCAAATGTGCTGCTATCCCATCTTTAATAACTGACTCTAGCAGTTTCCCCACTACCGATGTTAGACTAACTGGTCTGTAATTCCCCGTTTTCTCTCTCCCTCCCTTCTTAAAAAGTGGGGTTACGTTTGCTACCCTCCAATCCTCAGGAACTACTCCAGAATCTAAAGAGTTTTGAAAAATTATCACTAATGCATCCACTATTTCTGGAGCTACTTCCTTAAGTACTCTGGGATGCAGCCTATCTGGCCCTGGTGATTTATCGGCCTTTAATCCATTCAATTTACCCAACACCACTTCCGACTAACCTGGATTTCACTCAGTTCCTCTATCTCCTATCTCCCCTGCTCTTTCTGGCAGATTATTTATGTCTTCCTTAGTGAAGACGGAACCAAAGTAGTTATTCAATTGGTCCGCCATATCCTTGTTCCCCATGATCAATTCACCTGTTTCTGACTGCAAGGGACCTACATTTGTTTTCACTAATCTCTTTCTCTTCACATATCTATAAAAACTTTTGCAGTCAGTTTTTATGTTCCCTGCCAGTTTTCTTTCATAATCTATTTTCCCTTTCCTAATTAAGCCCTTTATCCTCCACTGCTGGTCTCTGAATTTCGCCCAGTCCTCTGGTATGCTGCTTTTTCTGGCTAATTTGTACGCATCATCTTTTAGATACATAGAAATTAGGTGCAGGAGTAGGCCATTCGGCCCTTCGAGCCTGCACCGCCATTCAATACGATCATGGCTGATCATCCAACTCAGTATCCCGTACCTGCCTTCTCTCCATACCCCCTGATCCCTTTAGCCACAAGGGCCACATCTAATTCCCTCTTAAATATAGCCAATGAACTGGCCTCAACTACCCTCTGTGGCAGAGAGTTCCAGAGATACCATCCCTGATTTCCCTTGTTATCCACGGATGCACTACCTTCCCTGATTTATTCTTTTGCCAAACTGGGATGAACAATTTTTGTAGTTCATCCATGCAGTCTTTAAATGCCTTCCATTGCATATCCACCGTCAACCCTTTTAGAACTAATTGCCAGTCAATCTTGGCCAATTCACGTCTCATACCCTCAAAGTTACCTTTCTTTAAGTTCAGAACCGTTGTTTCTGAATTAACAATGTCACTCTCCATCCTAATGGAGAACTCAACCATATTATGGTCACTCTTGCCCAAGCGGGCACGCACAACAAGACTGCTAACTAACCCTTCCTCATTACTCAATACCCAGTCTAGAATAGCCTGCTCTCTCGTTGGTTCCTCTACATGTTGGTTTAGATAACTATCCCGCATACATTCCAAGAAATCCTCTTCCTCAGCACCCCTGCCAATTTGATTCACCCAATCTATATGTAGATTGAAGTCACCCATTATAACTGTTTTGCCTTTGTTGCACGCATTTCTAATTTCCTGTTTGATGCCATCCCCAACTTCACTACTACTGCTAGGTGGCCTGTACACAACATCCACCAGCGTTTTCTGCCCCTTAGTGTTTCGCAGTTCTACCCATACCGATTCCACATCCTCCAAGCTAATGTCCTTCCTTTCCACTGCGTTAATCTCCTCTCTAACCAGCAACGCTACTCCACCACCTTTTCCTTTCTCTCTATCCCTCCTGAATATTGAATATCCCTGGATGTTCAGCTCCCAGCCTTGGTCACCCTGGAGCCATGTCTCCGTGATCCCGACTATATCATAATCATTAATAGCTATCTGCACGTTCAACTCATCCACCTTATTACGAATGCTCCTTGCATTGAGACACAAAGCCTTCAGGCTTGTTTTTACAACGCTCTTACCCCTTATACAACTATGTTGAAAAGTGGCTCTTTTTGATTTTTGCCGTGGATTTGTCTGCCTGCCACTTTTACTTTTCACCTTGCTACCTATTGCTTCCGCCCGCATTTTACACCCCTCTGTTTCTCTGCTCACCCATTTAAGAACCCCACCACCTTTTATTCTCTGTTTATTATTGTTTTCTTCTTTCCCCCCTACATGTTGGGTCTGAGTGCTTTCCTTCTCTGCCTCCTGCCTCACAGACTGTCTAATAGCTTTCTCTATTTGAGTCCCTCCCCCCAACCATTTGGAGATCTCCCCGCCAGGATATCGGTCCCCTCACGTTCAAGTGCAACCCATCCTTTTTGTACAGGTCGCACCTTCCACAAAAGAGGTCCCAATGATCCAGAAATTTGAATCCCTGCCCTCTGCACCAGTCCTTCAGCCACGCATTTATCCTCCACCTTGCTCCATTCCTACTCTCACTGTCGCGTGGCACAGGCAGTAATCCCGAGATTGTTACCTTTGCTGTCCTACTCTTTAACTCCCCTCCTAACTCCCTAAATTCTCCTTTCAGGACCTCTTCGCTTTTTTTACCTATGTCATTGGTACCTATATGTACCACGACCTCGGGCTCCTCTCCCTCCCCTTTCAGGATATCTTGGACACGTTGAGACACATCACAGACCCTGGCACCAGGGAGGCAAACTACCATGCGGGTCTCCCGACTGCGTCCACCGAATCGCCTGTCTGACCCCCTAACTATAGAGTCCCCTATTAGTATCGCCCTCCTCTTCTTTTCCTTACCCTTCTGAGCAACAGGACCGGTCTCTGTACCGGAGGCCCGGCCGCTGTCGCTACCCCCAGGTAGGCTGTCCCCCCCAACAGTGCTCAAACAGGAGTACTTATTGTCAAGGTGTACAGCCACCGGGGTACTCTCTAGTCCCTGCCTGTGCCCCTTGCCTCTCCCAACCGTGATCCACTTGCCTGCCTCCTGTGGTCTTGGAGTGACCACCTCCCTGTAACTCCTCTCAATGACTTCCTTGCTCTCCCTGACCAGACGGAGGTCATCGAGCTGCTGCTCCAGGTTCCTAATACGGTCCCTTAGGAGCCCCATCTCGATACACCTGGTGCAGATGTGGACGTCTGGAGGGCTATCAGATTCCATGACTTCCCACATCTGACATCCAGAACAGTAAACTGCCCTGGCCCTCATACTCCTCTTACCTAGGATACAATACAATCAGCAGGGATCTGACTCCCAATCGCTGCTCCCTCTTGTCTGCTTCCACCAATCAGCGGCTTCCTCAAGCCCACTTGTTTTTGAAGTGGAACTTGGAACGTTGCAGATTTTGGCACTCTGTAAGGAACAAGCAAGCCCCGCGCTCCACTTTATCCCCTACCGCTCGGGTGTAGCTCCTCCCTCTGCGACCGCTCCAACGGCTCTCGGGCCTCTGTAAGGAACAAGCAAGCCCCGTGCTCCACTTTATCCCCTACCGCTCGGGTGTAGCTCCTCCCTCTGCGACCGCTCCAACGGCTCTCGGGCCTCTGTAAGGAACAAGCAAGCCCCGCGCACCACTTTATCCCCTACCGCTCGGGTGTAGCTCCTCCCTCTGCGACCGCTCCAACGGCTCTCGGGCCTCTGTATCATCTATGAAGTTAAGTGAGCCAGTACCTTCAGCAGCCACACATGCCCAGGCCATAACACCCCCACCACCATGTTTCACAGATGAGGTGGTATGCTTTGGATCTTGGGCAGTTCCTTCTCTCCTCCATACTTTGCTCTTGCCATTACTCTGATATAAGTTAATCTTTGTCTCGTCTGTCCACAAGACCTTTTTCCAGAACTGTGGTTGCTCTTTTAAGCACTTCTTGGCAGATTGTAATCTGGCCATCCTATTTTGCAGCTAACCAGTGTAGTCTCTGTTTTCTGTTCATGAAGTCTTCTGCAGACAGTGATGATTGACAAATCCACACCTGACTCCTGAAGAGTGTTTCTGATCTGTCGGACAGGTGTTTGGGGATTTTTCTTTATTATAGAGGGAATTCTTCTGTCATCAGCTGTGGCCTGCCAGTCCCTTTGCAATTAATAAGCTCACCAGTGCTCTCTTTCTTCTTAATGATGTTCGAAACAGTTGATTTTGGTAAGCCTTAGGTTTGGCTGATGTCTCTAAAAGTTTTATTCTTGTTTCTCAGTCTCATAATGGCTTCTTTGACTTTCATTGGCACAACTTTGGTCATCATGTTGATTATCAGCAATAAAAGTTTCCAAAGGTGATGGAAAGACTGGAGGAAAGACTATGTACTGAGAGTTCTCTTATGCCTGCATTAAGGAGGCATTTAAACATAGCTGAGCAATTACAAACACCTGTGAAGCCATGTGTCCCAAACATTATGGTGCCCTGAAATAGGGGACTATGTATAAACACAGCTGTAATTTCTACATGGTAAAACCAAAATGTATAAAAATGGCCTTTATTAAAATCGGAGAATGTGCACTTTAACCACATATGATTTTTTCTATTACAAATCTCAAATTGTGGAGTACAGAGGCAAATAAATAAATGATGGGTCTTTGTCTCAAACATTATGGAGGGCACTGTATATCAACTCCTACCTTAATAAGGGTCTAGACCGCCAACAATTTACCTACTGGCACAACAGATCGACAGTACAAGTAATTTTGCTGACTCTCCACTGCGCTCTGGACCACAAGGGCAATAAGAACATGCACATGTTCATCGGCTACAGCTCAGGTTTCAATGCCGTCATCCCCTCTACACTTATCAAACTTGGAGAACTGGGTCTCTGCTCATCCCTATGCAATTGGATCCTCAACTTCATTAACAAATCGCAATCAGTATGACTTGGCAACAACACTTCCACCTCAATAACCATCAACACAAGAACACTTCAAGGCTATGTGCTTAGTCCTCTGCTCTACTTTCTTGATATCCATGACTCTGTAGCCTGACAGAGCTCCAATGCTATCTTTAAATTCACCGATGACACCATCGTTGTTGGACAAATAAAGGGTACTGTTGTTAGAATATAGGAGGGAGATTGATAATCTCATTTGACTGATGCCATAACAACAATCTTACTCTAAATGTTAGCCATGATCACATTGATTGGCGGTGCTGGCTTGAAGGGCCGAATGGTTGACTTTGGGAAGGGAAAGCCATAGATACACAAACCTATCTTCATCAACTGGACAATAGTGTAATAAGGTTGCTGGACATGCACATCTCTGAAGATCTGTCCTGAAGATTGTATCCAGTATTACAGATTATGCAATCACAAAGTAAGATCATCAATTCCTCCACAGCCTGGTGCAGTAACTTGAACTATCAGTAATAAAAGGAGGCTGCAGAAAGTGATAGACATTGCCCGGTCCATCATGGGTACTGGCTTCCCAATCATAGAAAAGACCTACAGGAGGCACTGCCTCAAAAATGCAGCTAATATCTTCAAAGACCGACACCAACCTGACCATGCTGTCAACCTACAACTACCATCAGGAGGAAGGTACAGGAGCCTGAAAATTGTGACCTTCAGGTTCAAGAACAGCTTCTTCCCAGCAACCATTAGCCTCTTGAAAACTGCACAACAGCAAACACATTCTTACCTCAGCAACTATGATCTACTATGGACTACTATGTTTTTGTTGCATAATGGACTTCGGTTTGGCACTATTACGGTCTGGTTACCTAGAATTACTGATATAAATTTATTGTATTATTGATTTTTATATATTTATTTGTGTGCTATTGCATTAATAGGCCTGCAAGCAGCAAGAAGTAAGAATGTCATTGTTGCGTTGCTGGTACATCTGACATTTAAACACTCTTGACTCTCGACAATCATTTTGGATTGCAATGATGAGAGAAAATTACTTCTGCCAGAGATAATGAGTCATTGGGATTCTCTCCCCAGGAGGGCTATAAAGGCTCATTCACTGAATACATTTATGATGGAGATCAAAATATTTTGTATATGAGGGAATATGGGGTCAGTACAGGAAAATGGCACTGAGGTAAAGGTCAATTTATTGACGGGGGCGGGCAACGAGGGACAAATTACCTACTCCTCTTTATCAACATTTGCTTGTGTCTTTGTCACCCTTTACCTCAATCTCTCTTGCTCCCTCATCACACTTTAGCTGCTGAATCTAACAGTGTGGGTGTGAGTGTGCACATGTTTGAGAAAAAGTGGCAACGCTGCTTTACGTTTTCAACTCCAAGCATTTTGCAGCTGCTGTAAATTCAAAGCTGCGGTGTCCTTAAATCACTAATATATCGTTCTTTCATTGTCCTATTTTGATATTTGTTGATAAATAAATATGGCAGGTACCGGAAATCTGAAATAAAAGCAGAAAATACTGGAAAACTAGATTGGGCAGGAGCTATGAAGAGCGAAGCAGTATTAACATTGCATATCAATGACCTTCCATCTGAAATTTGTTGTGTCATGTGACGTCAGCTGCATCAGCCCACAGCATCTTATTGCCCATCTCTAGGGTGATGTTGACGCACCACTTCAGCATTTGGTTAAAATGTCTCTTAATTTTTTTTAAATAATTTCTCTTGATAATTGCTCTATTAAAATTTAAGAGGCCGTTAGCAACATTTTGTGAATGAGAACTTGGTTTTATTTTTCATAGGCTAATTAAACACACAAAGCAGCTTCTGGAAGAGAATGAAGAAAAGTTATGCATCAAAGTTCTGCAGACACTTCGGGAGATGATGACCAAAGATCGAGGATATGGAGAGAAGGTATGTTTTCTTTCTGCTTTACTCCTTCAAAAGTATTTCTCTAAACTAATAACATTAACCATTTTTCTCTTTTTTTTCAAACATCTGAAATTTAAGCTTTTGGAAGATTTCATCAATGTGAAATGGTGCGACTAATTGATCAGAAATAAATGTACTGTGTAGTACAAGATGAAATATCAATTTCCCATAATTTAAAATGCTTGATCACTGTAAAGATGAATGCAAAACGCCCAATGGCTATAACTAATTATGGAATGTCCACACAGACAAATGAGCAGATATTGAAAATGAAAATATTTTCTCACGTTTAAAATCTGTGTACCATAAGCGATGATCTGGTCGAAATATATTTTTGTTTATTTTATTGCTATCCATCCAATATTGTCTATCTCCAATAATCATGTTCCTTTACCACCTCCTTTCAAGTAATAGAATGCTCTCTCATGGACCTTGCTTTATCTAAACCATTCATCCATTTAATAAAATATAAGTGAGCTCCTTATTAAAATTGCTGGTGTCCACCTTTATCTCTGTCTGTCTCCCCCCCCCCTCCCCTCTCTGTCTCCCCCACTCACTCTGTCCGTCTCTCCCTCTCTCTATCTGTCTCTCCCTCTCTCTGTCTCCCCCCCTCTTTGTCTCTCCCCCTCTCCCTGTTTGTCTCCCCCCGCTCTCTGTCTGCCTGCCCCCCCACTCTATATCTGTCTCCTCCCCTCTTTCTGTCTGTCCCACCCTCTCTCTGTCTGTCCCAACCCTCCCTCTGACTGTGTCCCACCCTCTCTCACTACCTGTGTCCCACCCACTCTCCCTGTCTGTGTCCCACCCTTCTCTCTGTGTGACCCACCCTCGGTCTGTGTGTCCCACCCTGTCTCTTTGTGTGTCCCACCCTCTCTCTTTCTGTGTCCCGCCTCTTCGCTCTGTCTGTCCCGCCCTCTCTCTCTCTGTCTGTGCACCCCCCTCCCCTCTCTCTGGCCACCCTCCTTATCTGTCCATCTATATATTCGATTATTTGTTGCTATTTTATAACTTTTTTTATGCACAGACCTTCATTGGTGAATAGCCATTCTCCTTACTCAGCACTGTTGCACACATTTCATGTTAAAATATTTGACCATTTGAAGGTGGGTGATCTTTTAAAAACAGATCATTTAAATTGAATTACTGTATCTGGTGCCTGTTAAATGACACCGATTGCAGATGGAACTTTCCAATTCGACCTACTAATCAATTGGTCAATCCACTCTCACTGTTCCTTCCTACACCAATGCATTGGCATTCTATTGACATCTGTACTATAATGTGGAGATAGCATTGGAATCCATGGTATATCTAGGCACCTCATCATGGGATTTGAAAACACACTCAGTGATTTTTGGACATCCTTTTTCTTATTGGCACAAGGGCCTGACACATGAATCCAAGGAAAGGTGGAGCCCACAATGGTCTATTATTTCCTTGGTCATCGGTGCCGGCTCTGATATGTTCTGTACCTTTTCATACCTTTACACACTAGATACACACACACTACTACAGATACACACTACTACAGATACACACTACTACACAAACAGTAGTGTTTCCCCCTCCCCTGACTCCCAGTCTTGAAGAAGGGTCTCGACCAGAAACATCACCTATTGCTTTTCTCCAGAGATGCTGTCTGACCCACTGAGTTACACCAGCATTTTGTGTCTATGGTGTAAAACCAGCATCTACAGTTTCTTCCTACACTTGAAAGAAGAGGGACTTCTGGGCTAGAAAGCCTTTGACAAGAACGTTGTCCTAAACGTGAAACTGCTTTCATAACTATTCTAGGAAAGTATCTGCAAGGAACAACCCAAAACATCTAAGTAACCTTAATACATCTAATAAAGACAAAAACAACTTTTTTTTAAACTGAATTTCTTTGAATTTCAATTTTTCTCTTAATACCCTGGTGGAGCTTGATACTCCCTCTCATGACTACAATTGTGTTGTTGCTCAAAATAAGGCCAATGGCCCTTGTATATATATTAAAAAATAAATAAATTAAGTGACAATATAATAATTAGTAAGACAATCTAATGACAAGGCTACAGAAAAAAAGAGTTGGTTATGCATGGGGGCAATGCATAAAGGATGTGTTGCCCTTCAATAACAGTGAATCATTTTTTGTTAATTCAAAAGGAGCTGGAATTGGTACAACAATGTCTAGACTTGAACACAATATCTTAAGACAACTAAATTACCCTTATACCCTCCTACCACTTCTCAAGCTGCATGTTTTGTACCAAATTAACTAGACTGACTTCAGATTAAAATGATATGTGGGAAAACTTCATTCAAAAAATCAAAATCATTGCAGGTAGCAAGCTTGTTTAATTTTGAAGATATGAAATTGTGCAGAATTTCTTTTTGACCTTTAGTGGATATTATTCTTTGCATCGACGGTAGACACAAAATGCTGGAGTAACAGCGGGACAGGCAGCATCTCTGGAGAGAGAAGAAAGAGTTCTTTTTTGTACCACTCTGCTCTGTAAATTATCTTTCCTTTCATGTCCATCGTTGCTCCTGCTTAATATTATCTCAACACGGCGATGGTACTTTCACTGTTTAATTGTGAAAGAAGTGATATTTGCACAAAGACTTTTGTATTGGAAAGTTGATTGAAGAAATGATTTTTAAATATCTAGAGATACTTGGCGCAATTCTCCGCCAGTACTGAACAACTGGATATTTTTCTTATTTTTATTTTATTTTTACCAATTAAACTCTTGGCAAAAAAATGTAATTAGTTTTTCCTCAAAGATAAGGAGAGAAAAACAATGGTAGAAACATAGAAAATAGGTGCAGGAGTAGGCCATTCGGCCCTTTGAGCCAGCAATTTGATCATGGCTGATCATCTAAAATCAGTACCCCGGTCCTGCTTTTTACCCATATCCCTTGATTCCTATAGTCCTAAGAGCTAAATCTACCTCTCTCTTGAAAACCTCCAGTGAATTGGCCTTCACTGCCTTCTGTGGCAGAGAATTCCATAGATTCACAACTCTCTGGGTGAAAAGGTTTCTCCTCATCTCAGTCCTAAATGGCCTACCCCTTATTCTTAAACTGTGACCCCTGATTCTGGACTCCCCCAACATTGGGACATTTTTCCTGCATCTAGCCTGTCCAATCCTTGAAGAATTTTGTATGTTTCTATAAGATTCTCTCATTCTTCTAAATTCCAGTGAATACAAGCCCAGTCACCCCATTCTTTCATCATATGTTAGTCCCGCCATCCTGGGAATTAACCTGGTGATCCTATGCTGCACTCTCTCAATAGCAATAATGTCCTTCCTCAAATTAGGAGATCAAACTTGCGCACAATACTCCAGGTGTGGTCTCACCAGGGCCCTGTACAACTGCAGTAGGACCTCCTTGCTCGTAAACTCAAATCCTCTCGCAATTAGCTTTCTTCATTGCCTGCTGTACTTGCATGCTTACTTTCAGTAATTGATGTACAAGCACACCCAGGTCTCGTTGCACCTCCCCTTTTCCTAATCTAAGTTGAAGAGTGTGCATCAGAATTTTAACACCAACTTTACAAACTCCCATTAATATTCTTGTGAAAAGGTTTAAATTCAAGTGCCTGTCATAATTTCAATCTGGAGATAAAGGGAAAGGCAAGACAAAGAAAGCAGTGCTCATTAACGTTTATTGTTACTTGCAGTAAAGAAGTTAACTTCCACAAGGGGGCAGATTTTGGCAGATTGTAATGGAGGTCACCCGACAAAGTGCTGCACAAACATGCACTCTTGTGCATTCACTAACATGTAGCATTTGAATTTAGGTGTCTAATGCCACAGTACATCAAATTTGTGATAGGTTATTAATATAAAAGCTTGTGGTTTTAACACCTGTGAGGTAACATTGTACGGCTTCCAAGAAAACAAATGAAAAAGTGATAATGTGTGTTTAACCTCTGTGCTGAAGTGATTGCTAAATCATAAAAGTCCAGCCTAGCTTTTCGTTCTAACCAATGTCCACGAGTGCTCAGTGAAGCAGTTGAGATCCAATCAATTTATAGTTGACGTTGAAGTCATTCCAATTGAAGATATTTTAGGATAGAATGATCTTAACTTAAAGATTCGAAGTATCATGATCAAATTCCGTCTCTCCACAAAAACTGTGTTCAGAGCTGTAATTTATGGGACGGTTCAGAGAAAGGGTGGGGAAGCAGTGGAAATTTGGGGGGAAATGCGGTGAGGGGGGCGGGGGGTACTTAAAGACATAGATGATTCATTGTCTCATTTCCTCACAGAGAATTGCAGACAGGATTTTTGTATGCTCCAGCCATGTGTGGGTCTGATGTTGTGTAATTCCAGTGAACACACACTGATTTTTTTCTTTATCATTTATTATATTGTTTAGAGGGTACTATGTTTACATATTCTGTTGTGCTGCTGCAAGTAAGAATCTCCTTGACTCTTGACTCTCTTGATTCCAGTTAAACCAGTGTGGGCTGTGTTCTGGGTAAAAATTAAATCCATCTCAAATCAAAGTGGTGAGGGGCTGTATTGCTCTTCTGCGTTTATAACTGTTTTAAACATTTGCATCTCCACTTAAGTTTCCCAATTCAGTTGTTACACACTGTTCTCTACTTCCACATCTCTTGGAAAAACAGCAAATGGTTTTGCATTGCATTCCTTGCACACCCAATCTCGAAATTATATTAGCTAAGCTTCAACGTCATTTGATCTAGCCTTCACTAAGTAAAAGATTTGCACCAGCATGTATGCTCACGATTATTATTCTCAACTTTCGTGTTTCCTGTTTTTTTTTCTTTTAACAGCTTATTGCATTTGACGATGAATTGGATATGGCAGAGGTTGAAGATTTTTATTCACCTTTTTTTACGTCATTGTTGTTTGCTTTAGTATTGCTGCTTAGTGCTTCTGCGTTCCATGTGATTGTCAGTTTGAAATAGCTCTTGTTGCCCCCTTGCTTGTCGTGGGCAAATAAGCCTCAGTTGCTGAATGACAAAGCTTCGGCTTCTTGCATTGTCCATCGATTGCAATATACGTGTGGGGGCGGGTGGGAGGCGTGAGGGAGAGAAACGTGACCATGGTGACCAAATGGAGTGTAAGAAAAGAGTGTTCATGATCGAAGAGAAACTGGATGTGCTGTGCCTGTCCCTGCATGTAAATGTTGTCAGCCATTATATGTCTGCAGATTTTAAAGGCAGGAGTCATCCACAAGTCAAGCTGAGAATAAGGGAGATTATGTGGATGTTCCACTCCTGTTAAACTGGTAAAAATCTAAGCTGGACGACCAATTTAAGTTTATAAACCCTGATATATTGGGTTGTACTGACGTTGGGCGGTTGAGACCATATTGTAATTTACTGAAGAGTTTTTTGAATAGGAATCTGCATATTGCTGGTAATATGGCACCTGTCACATGATGCCACATTTTATTTTTGGTTTGGTTTTATTGCCTGATCACACTCATCCCATTATGGCAATCCATGTCATGCAATTTTGAAAATGTTTTGAGTATTTTGAGCTTGACTGGAGTGAGAGCTGTAATCTCATCTTGACATTGGCCTCCATTGGCATTCACAAACCTGGCCAAAGTTTGGTGACATCAGATGAGCCCCATGCTTGAGTTACTCGGGCTATCTATTCCTCTTTCTTCCTCCATAAAGTGTTCATATAATTTAAAAAACTCTGCGTTGCATCTCGAGAAAAAGTCAAAACGTTCCAACGTAATGTTGCGATGACTACAGCTAAACAGAGTTTACTAATATGAAAATCACATAGTACAACATTAACCCATTGCACAGTGCTCCGAAGTGATGATACAATGAGTTGCTACATCAAAGAATTTACTCTTTTTTCAGCAATTGCAGGGCTTAGACTGTTTACCGGATCTATTTTGTATCATTTCCTGACTCAACAATACTGTAAGACCTCCTTCATCAGAAGAACTGTGGCAGTTCAAGAAGGTGGCTTGCATTCTATGCAGGCTTTGCTGGCCAGGTCGAAATCCCATAATAGCTTTCTTAAAAAAAGAGTTTGGAAACATATTATCTACAGGAAAATGTGAGGTGTTCCATTTTGGGAGCAAGTGGCCTGAAGGACCTGTTTCCAGGCTGTAAGACTATAGCTCGATCTTTGTTGTGCTTTTGTTTCCTTTGATTTATCAATGTATGGGATGTTATCCCCAAGGAATCAATTTATTATTATGAAAACAAGTTTTGTTCATGTAACACTTATTGGCAAATGATTTGTTTGCATTATGCATTTTAGTCAATTATCCATGATGATCTCTTGCATTGAATGTTGCAGGTGTCTCGATTTTCCTAAAGCTTCAGGCCTTTGTTTGCAAATCCTGCCTCTTCACCATTGCCCATTTTCCACTTTTGCCCAATATGTATTTGTACAGTGGTGCTTTGTTTGGGTGGGAAAGGTGTGGGGAGGATGGAATGTGATACAGGATTGAGGAAGTTGATGCTTTAAAAACTCTATAACCAATGCCACAAGGCCCAATGAACAGTTAGTCGTGTGCTGTCGTGAAGGCTGATAAATCCACAGGGCCTGATGGTCTGCATCCCAGTGTCTTAGGAAAGTGGTTCTTGAAATCGTGGACGCATTGGTGATAATTTTCCAATGTTCTATAGATTCAGGATCAGTTCCTGTTGATTGGAGGGTAACTAATGTTATCCCACTTTTTAAGAAAGGCGGGAGAGAGAAAACAGGGAATTATAGACCAGTTAGCCTGACATCGGTGGTGGGAAGATGCTGGTCAATAATAAAAGATGAAATAGCGGCACATTTGGAGAGCAGTAACAGGATCGGTCCGAGTCAGCATGGATTTACGAAGGGGAAATCATGCTCGACTAATCTTCAGGAATTTTTTGAGGATGTAACTAGGAAAATGGACAAGGGAGAGCCAGTGGATGTAGTGTACCTGGACTTTCAGAAAGCATTTGATAAGGTCCCACATAGTTCAAGTTCAAGTTACATTTATTGTCACATACACCAATTGGTGCGGTGAAATTTGAGTTACCATGCAGCACACAACACTATAGAATTTAACATAAAACATAAAAACATCCCCCCACAGCGGAAACCGCGTTTCCCAATATGAGGGAAGGCAACAAAGTTCAGTCATCTTCCTCTTGTTCACCCGTGGTCGGGGCCTATTGAGGCCTCCGCAGTTGCTGCAACGGCGGCCCGATGTTTCAGGCCCTCTCGCCGGGATGATCGGAGCTCTGGCGTCAGAATGGAAGAACACTCTCAGCGGCTTGTAGTTTCCGAATCGGCCGCTTCCTACCGGAGACCGCGGCTTCCGAAGTCCACAGGCCGAGCTGTGCGGAGCTCCAACACTGGCGATCCTCGGTGAAAGATCCCAGGCCTCCGCGATGTTAAAGTCTGCGCCGCCCGCGGCTGGAAGCTCCGCAGACCACAGCTCCACGGTGTTAAAGTCGGCAGGCCCAACACTCCGGAGCTTCAACACGGCGATCCTGGTAAGGCATTGTCCCCCTCCGCGATGGTAGTTCAGTGCTGCGCCGCTGCTGGAGCTCTGGCCGGTCTCCGGCAGGAAAGGCCGCGCCAATCCAGATGGAAGGCCGCGAGGGGTGGGGGGGGCGAAGATGCGGCTCGGAGAAAAGACACATCCTCGATCAGATAGTGACTGAGAGACGGTTCCCCCCTTTCCCCCCCCCCCCCACCTCCCACATAAAAAAGACTAAAAGACCTCCAAAAACAAACTTTTAGACGGACTAAAAATAACAAAAAGGATGAAAGGACAGACAGCTGCTGGCGAGGCTGCCACACTCGATGGCGCCACCACTCAGACCTTCATAGGAGATTAGTGGGCAAAATTAGGGCACATGGTATTGGGGGTAGAGTGCTGACATGGATAGAAAATTGGTTGGCAGACAGGAAACAAAGAGTAGGGATTAACAGGTCCCTTTCAGAATGGCAGGCAGTGACTAGTGGGGTACCGCAAGGCTCGGTGCTGGGACCGCAGCTATTTACAATAAACGTCAATGATTTAGATGAAGGGATTCAAAGTAACATTAGCAAATTTGCAGATGACACAAAGCTGGGTGGCAGTGTGGACTGTGAGGAGGATGCTATGAGAATGCAGGGTGACTTGGACAGGTTGGGTGAGTGGGCAGATGTATGGCAGATGAAGTTTAATGTGGATAAATGTGAGGTTATCCACTTTGGCAACAAAAACAGGAAGGCAGATTACTATCTAAATGGTGTCAAGTTGGGAAAAGGGGAAGTACAACGGGATCTGGATGTCCTTGTTCATAGAAACATAGAAATAGGTGCAGGAGGAGGCAATTCGGCCCTTCGAGCCAGCACCGGCATTCATTGTGATCATGGCTGATCGTCTCCTATCAATAACCCGTGCCTGCTTTCTCCCCATATCCCTTGACTCCACTAGCACCTAGAGCTCTATCTAACTCTTAAATATACCCAGTGACTTGGCCTCCACTGCCCTCTATGGCAGGGAATTCCATAAATTCACAAGTCTCTGGGTGAAAACGTTTTTTCTCACCTCAGTCTTAAATGACCTCCCCTTTATTCTAAGACTGTGGCCCGTGGTTCTGGACTCGCCCAACATTGGGAACATTTTTCCTGCATCTAGCTTGTCCAGTCCTTTTATAATTTTATATGTTTCTATAAGATCCCCCTCATCCTTCTAAACTCCAGTGAATACAAGCCTAGATTTTTCAATCTTTCCTCATATGACAGTCCCGCCATCCCAGGGATCAATCTCGTGAACCTACGCTGCTCTGCCTCAATCACAAGGATGTCCTTCCTCAAATTAGGAGACCAAAACTATACACAATACTCCAGATGTGGTCTCACCAGAGCCCTATACAACTCAGAAGAACCTCTTTACTGAAATCCTCTTGTTATGAAGGCCAACATTCCATTAGCTTTCTTCACTGCCTGCTGTACCTGTAAGCCAACTTTCAGTGACCGGTGTACAAGGACGCCCAGGTCTCGCTGCACCTCCCCCTTACCTAACCTAACCCCATTGAGATAATAATCTTCCCCCTTGTTTTTGCCGCCAAAGTGGATAACCTCACATTTATCTATATTATACTGCATCTGCCACGCATCTGCCCACTCACTCAACCTGTCCAGGTCACCCTGCAACCGCCTAACATCCTCTTCACAGTTCACACTGCCACCCAGCTTTGTGTCATCCACAAACTTGCTAGTGTTGCTCCTAATTCCCTCTTCCAAGTCATTAATATATATAGTTCAACAGTCAATAAAAGTAAGCATGCAGGTACAGCAGGCAGCGAAGAAAGCGAATGGCATGTTGGCCTTTATAACAAGAGGAGTTGAGTATAGGACGGAAAGAGGTCCTTCTGCAGTTATATGGGGCCCTAGTGAGACCACACCTGGAGTATTGTGTGCAGTTTTGGTCCCCTCATTTGAGGAAGGACATTCTTGCATTTGAGGGAGTGCAGCGTAAGTTTACAAGGTTAATTCCCGGGATGGCGGGACTGTCATATGCTGAGAGAATGGAGCGGCTTGGCATGTATACTCTCGAGTTTAGAAGGATGAGAGGGCATCTTATTGAAACATATAAGATTATTAAGGGTTTGGACAAGCTAGAGGCAGGAAACGTGTTCCCGATGTTGGGGAGTCCAGAACCAGGGGCCACAGTTTAAGAATAAGGGGTAAGCCATTTAGAACGGAGACGAGGAACACTTTTTCTCACAGAGAGTTGTGAGTCTGTGGAATTCTCTGCCTCAGAGGGCGGTGGAGGCCGGTTCTCTGGATACTTTCAAGAGTGAGTTAGATAGAGATCTTAAAATATTGGAGTCAGGGGATATGGGGAGAAGGTAGGAACGGGGGTACTGATTGGGGATGATCAGCATTGACTGGCGGTGCTGGCTCGAAGGGCCGAATGGCCTACTCCTGCACCTATTGTCTATTGTCTATTGCTGGAATAAAGCAACCAATTTCTAAGATGAACCTTAATTAAATGCGATTGTAATATTTGCCTTGGCAAATGACATGATCTCCTTATTATTTCTTGTAGGAGATTATTATGCAACTGCAAGAAATGACAATGAGTAAAATAAAGTATGGATGGCAGAGTGGCGCAGCGATACAGTTGCTGCCTCACAGCGCCTGAGACCGGGGTTAGATCCTGACTACGGATACTGTCCGCACGGAGTTTGTACATTCTCCCTGTGACCTGCATTGGTTTTCTCCGGGAGCTTCAGTTTTCTCCCAAACTCCAAAGAAGTACAGGTTTGTAGGTTAGTTGAAGGTACACAAAAATGCTGGAGAAACTCAGCGGGTGCAGCAGCATCTATGGAGTGAAGGAGATAGGCAACGTTTCGGGCCGAAACCCTTCTTCAGATGGCTTGTAGGTTAGTTGGCTTGGTAAAATTGTAAATTGTCCCTAGTGCGTGTAGGATAGTGTTAGTATGTGGGGATCGCTTGTCGGCGCAGACTCAGTGGGCCGAAGGACCTGTTTCTGTGCTGTATCTCTAAACTGAACTAAACTAAACTAAACTAGAATAAAATAAAGTAGTGACTTTGTGGATTATAGTTAGGGACAAGGTTTAGTGAAGGCTAGACAGATCTGAATGAGGGTGGTTTCTGACTGCCATGGCTGCCTGTTGGTGCACGTGAAAACAATGTGCTTTTGCAGGGTTTATCATTGGCAACAAGGTGATGAAACAGAGACGGGTAATTGGGCTGCATGTTCTAATTCAGTAATGACAAATGTCCAGGACGGCTTTCATAATGAACTGTGCACTGACGCAGGACCTCCTAACATTGCAGTGAAGAAATGGATCCCTGTGCGTGGCTTTTTTAAAAAACTTGTTAGCAGCTGAGAAGGATTTTGGACGCAATTCAAAGGTAGAAACCTGAACCTGCAGTTGCAGATAAGAGCACCAGTCACATGCACAGAAACACAGCATAGGCTCTTTCCAAATCACAGACCAACCACTGCCTGAATTTAAAAAGCATTAACAGTTGATGCAGATTATACACTCTGTCCCTGGGTTGTTTGAAGCTTTTTCTTTCCCTCCTACTGGGGAAAAACGAGTGGAGTCTGATGTAACTGCAG
Source organism: Malacoraja senta (assembly GCA_038087875.1). Taxonomy (NCBI): domain Eukaryota; kingdom Metazoa; phylum Chordata; class Chondrichthyes; order Rajiformes; family Rajidae; genus Malacoraja; species Malacoraja senta. The sequence continues at coordinate 69,458,222 of CM075980.1, forward strand.
AAGGTTGTCCTCCTATCCGCCTCTGCTTTCTGCACGATTCTTGTGCGGCTGCCAGCGCCTGTCATCCAGTTACATAAGCTCTGCTTGTTTCCTGGAATCTGGCCCCTCAGCTGATGTGTGACCTTCAGCAGTAATTGCCAGTGGATTTACAGGTGGGGGGGGGGGGGGGGGGTGGCGGTGAGTGAGAATGTTACTGTAATGTATTAGCAATGCATCGCAGACTGATGCAAGAAACCGAGCGAGGTGGGAAGTTCAGCCTGTCAAATGCTTACATACATGAGCTGCGATACTCCTTAATTAATGAAGCTACGTTTTTTTTGTTGCTGTGAGCAATTCAGCAACTGTTTTCTTGGAATTGGGTGTTTCTCTTGAGTTCCTTTGAAGCCGTGATGCTAACTATTTGAGCCACTGATCGAGGAATTAGACTGCCACCCGTTCGTTTCCATGACAACAAATAGCAAGTTTCAGAGCAAGACAAATGCCTTTTTTTTGTGCTCTTTTTTTCTTCCTCCTCCATGAGCCAGAAAACCCCTTCCTCTTATCCAGTGCGGTTATGTAATAGAGTTCAGTATTTATACCTGATTTGGAAATCAGAATTTCTTCAAAATTGCGAGTGAAACAAAACTAACTATCTCTAAAAGTTGATTGTTACTCCAATGCTGCTGGCGAGGTGGGCATGTTGCTTACTCGGCTACATAGTTCACAAGCATGTTAAACCAGTCCACTGAACGATGGGAATTGGCATACAGTGCCCGGCTGTCTCTACATAGTATGTCTAGCACTACCAATCAGTACTAGTACTGAAGAAGGGTCTTGACCTAAAACCTCACCTATTCCTTTTCTCCAGAGATGCTCCAACCTGACCCGCTGAGTTACTCCAGCATTTTGTGTCTATCTTCGGTGTAAACCAGTACCCGCAGTTCCTTCCTACAGAGTACCAGACCCTTGTTCTTCAGTTCCTCCAATGTGCCTATGGATTCCCCCCACCTCTCCACGCCACTTAGTGAAAGAAATTGGTTTCTAGGACCATGTTTTTAAAGGAGGAAGCAGGCAGAGGGGGAATTCCAGCAATTATGGCTCATAACAGCTATTAGCGAAGTAATTAAAGTTGGGAATGTTCAAAATGTCCAAAATTTAAGGCACAGGATTATAAAGTTGGCAGTTGTAGAGATGGAGAGTGGCATAGCCTCAGTGGGATTTAAAAATGAGGATTAACATTTGAAGTATTGCTTGCCCATGAGCTAACATTCGATCAGCAAGCAGTTGAATGCTTGACCATTCTGCTCAGGTTGCTTATTATGAGCCAAAGCATCCTGGTTTTTCTTCTCATTGTGCTGTGGAATCTTCTCTACTCGTCTGAACTTCAGGTCGGTTCTCTGGTTTAATAGGTAGCAGTTAGCGCTGCTGCCTCATAGTTCCAAGGACTGTGGTTCACTCCTGACTTTGGGAGCAATGCATGGACTTTGTACGTTCTCCCCATGACTGTTATTCACCATGTCCCAAAGACATGCTGGTAGACCAATTGGCTTTTCTGAATTCTTCCTTGGTGCAGTTAAGTGTAAAAATAACCAAAGGGGCAACAAGCATAATTTTCTGGGAAGTGGGATTCAGACTGGTGAGGTTGGAGTTGGTGTGGACCCACTGGGCTGAATGGTCACTTGTGCCGAAATAAATAATAGAGTCAGCCTCATCTTAAAGCAATAACTTCTGACCTCAGCTTTCTCTCACTACCACCCTGGAGTACCAGCTGAGACTCCAGAGTTTGTAGTGCAATTTAATCCTCGTGACTTTCAAAGTGACCCATATGCACAACAAACTAAGTCAGCATGACTGGCTTTGTTCTCCCAAACAAAAATCCCATGTAGTAGGAAGGAACTGCAGATGGCAGTCTGAAGAAGGGTCTCGACCTGAAACGTCATCCATTCCTTCTGTCCAGAGATGCTGCCTGAGTTACTCCAGCATTTTATGTCTATCTTCAAAAATCCCATGTAGTCAGTTTCTAACTTGGCATTTCTGTCAGTTCTCTTACAGGTAACAATAATGCCTTAGCGTCAAGATCGCATTAACTATGCACAGTCTGAGATGAATCTGTGATATAAATTGACATTCCAGTGCAATACCAAGAGAGTGCCTCGCTGTTCAAGTTGCCATCAGATGAGACTTTTAAAGCGATATTCCATCTGCAACCTCAAGTAGAAATAAAATAACTTTTTTTTCTAAAATAACAGGATGATTCTGTTTGCTGTCGAAGCCGATACCTATTCTTGCGTAATATAACAATGACTTCCATTGCTTCGTATGGGACCCTGTTATGCACAAGATTAATATTGAGTGTAACAATGGGCGGCACAATGACGCAGAGGTAGAATTGCTGCCTTGCAGCACCAGAGACCCGGGTTCGATCTTGACTACGCGTGTTGTCTATACGGAGTTTGTACGTTCTCCCCGTGACCTGCGTGAGTTTTCTTCGAGTGCTCCGGTTTCCTCCCACACTCCAAAGACGTACAGGTTTGTAGGTTAACTGGCTTCAGTAAAATTGTAAATTGTCCCCAGTGTGTAGGATAGTGTTAGTGTGCAGGGATCACTGGTCGGCACGGACCTGGTGGGCCAAAGAGTCTGTTTCTGCACTGTACTCTAAACTAAACTAAAATGTTGACTTCATTTGAGGACTTCATCCTAAAGGGGATTGTAGCTAATGCCCTGTCACCTAAAGGTGTTCCAGGTAACCAGTTTCTGTGAACTGTAGAGCTTCAAGAGTTTGCACTTCATTACAGATGCTGTAATAGCACAGGGGTGCCTAGACTTGTGGGGTCACAAGACCATTTTTGTTTGGTTTAATGCCATCATTTTCATTTGAAGAAGCCCTTGCTTTTACTTTCATCAAAACCGACTGCATAGATAAGTGACCAAACAGCTTAAGCCACAAATACGTGTTGCTCTTTACCAGGGATCATCTGTTTCAAGTACCAGTGAGTGTTTGTCACTCCAGTTTCCTGAGTGACTTTAATTCTTTCTCTACCGTGTGGAAGGAATGTGCTCTGTTAGAAAGCCAGCATCAACACACTGACTGAAGAGCCTCCTTCATTGCTTTTGAGTTTCTGGAATATGAAATGAAGAAAAGTACCGGTACTCACATTTTTAAAATAGTTTCTTTTGTGTTTGCAATTTGTCCAAACACAATGCAGCTAATGAATACTACTTGAAATATTTTTGCCATTGTAATGAAGGAAACAATGGCAGTAAGCAAAGGCATAGGAAAGCCCCACAAATGGCAATGTGAAAATTTGTGTTAGATTATGTGGCGGCATATGGCAGAGTTGCTGCCTTACTGTCCCAGAGACCCGGGTTCCATCCTGACTACGGCTGCTGTCTGTACTGAGTTTGTATGTTCTCCCTGTGATTGCATGGGTTTTCACCGGTTTCCCCCCACACTCCAAAGACGTGCAGGTTTGCAGGTTAATTGGCTTCAGTAAAATTTGTAAATTATCCCAAGTGTGTAGGATAGTGGCAGTGTACGGTGTGATCACTGGTGTACATGCACTCGGTGGGCTGAAGGGCCTGTTACCGCGCTGTATTGCTAAAGTCTAAAGTATTTTGGTTGAATGACTAATAAGGTCGAGCACACAAGGGGGACTCCTTTACCTCTCTAAATTAATTCCCTGGGAGTTTTAACTGCTACTTGAGAGGGCAAACATAGCTTTGGTCTGATGTCTTAAAGTGCCATCATCTCCCTCAGTAGGGTTGCTAACTTTCTCACTCCCAAATAAGGGACAAAAGGTCAAAATAAGGGACAAATTCCCGACGGCAATTCGTTGACCAACTCGACCGTGGCGGGGTGAATGATGAGTTGGCCCGGGTGCTGGACTGCACACAAAGCCCAGCCAGCGGGCCAGCTGAGGAGTTTTGGCCCGGGTTCCGGACTTTACGCACCCCATCCAACTCATGAACCGATGATCGGCCATGAGAAGGAGGGAGGGTGGTGTCGGCGGTAAGCGAAGGTCCGAAGGTCTGACAGCTGGCCAGGCTGCCGACCGACGGGGCCACGGGTGAGGCGCAGCTGCTGCACTCCATGGGCTGCACTACGTTGGGACGGGTGAGGCGGGGCCGGATGCGGCGCTCCGACCCAACAGTCCCCTTGACCCGAGTAGTAGCAGTCAAATATGGGACAAGGGCGGTCCCGTATGGGACAAACCAATCTAGCCCAATATACGGGATGTCCCGTATTAGCAACACTATCCCCCAGTGCAACAGCTGACCTGGTGACAACCTGGATTTTGTGCTCAAAACTCAGGAATGGGATCTCAAGGGAGGGAGGGGGGGGGGGGGGGGGGGAGGTTCCTCTGAGCTGGAACTGATGTACGTGTTTTGTGACCTAGAAATTGAAAGTGGATGCAGCCTCATTTACTCCTCTGATATAGAAGCCCCTTAAAAAGAATTTTTCAGTTCAACTAAGTGGACAGCTTTGGTGATTCATTAAGCCATGTGTAAAAACGATATGGTGAGCTAATCGGTGGGAAAATCGAATCTGTTTTTCTATGAAATTAGGGGGCAGTAGGAAAGGGAACAAACATTTAAACTGTATTTCAACAGAAATCGCTTCCCCATATTTCACTGCCCTGGTCTATTGTTAGAAGTACTGTGTTTCTGAGTATGTGTACTAATCTTTTAACCTTCACCTGATGCACACTGTGTTTGCAAGAGAACAGATGCAGTGACTTGTCTGTTCTGGGCAGGAGGTCCTTTGTTTTAGTCTGAGCTGGCTTCAAAGTCAGCATTTTTTCATTCCACACAGACCAAATTGTGAGAACAGTTAATATCTAGATTTTTTTTTTTTGCAGGGGTTACTGATTCCAGTTGCAATGCTGGAGGGATTAAACCAACAAAACTGGCTTGGTTTCTCAGACCCGATTTCACCGAGGGGCATTAACTATTTAATGTGGCACGTGGTAGTGGTAGAAAGCCTCAGCACAAATTAGAAGGATTTGCTGTGTTCGGCACCCTCACATGCCTAGATGTGACATTTGTTTGGCAGCTGTGGAGTATGCTGGCAGCAGCCATTGCAACAGGAACAAGTTGTCGTTCAATCCTTTCCCCTTCCTTTCTACAGTCTCTTTAGGACATACAACAGTGCAGCACAGGAACGGGCCCAACGTTTGAGTTGAGTTTGAGTTTGAGATGAGTTCAGTTTATTGTCACGTGTACTGAGGTATAGTGAAATGGGTTTTTTGTGTGCTAACCTGTCAGCAGAAACACAATACATGATTGGACAGCACATGAATATTTGTGCTGAACATGATGCCAAATTGGAGTGATTTCATCTCCCTGTACAAGATCTACATCCCTGCATACCCTGCACTTCCATGTGCCGATCTAAAAGCCTCTTAAATGCTACTATTGTATCTGCCTCCCACCACCACCCCTGAAAAAGCGGTCCAGGCCCCCACCACTTTGTTCTCCACTTCAGTCGCCTTTCTTTTTGATTATTTTTCCTCTTTGCTCTATTTTTAGTTTAGTTTAGAGATACAATGTGGAAATGGGCCCTTCGGCCCACCGGGTCTGCGCCAACCAGCGATCCCCGCACTTTAACACTATCCTACACCCACTAGGGACAATTTTTAAATTTACCAAGCCAATTAACCTACAAACCTGTACGTCTTTGAAGTGTGGGAGGAAACTGAAGATCTCGGAGAAAACCCACACATGTCACGGGGAAAACGTACAAACTCCCTACAGACAGCACCTGTAGTCGGGATCGAACCCGGGTCTCCGGCACAGCATTCACTGTAAGGCAGAAACTCTACCGCTGCGCCACCGTGACCACCCAGTTCTGTGGCCAGTTCTAATTAGAATTTGTTTCCATCTGTTGTGATAGTTTTGTCCTCTACCAAAGGACAGCCTTGCTTCCTTGGTAACACTCTTCCATCTGCTTCTGAGAGTGTCCAGGATTCAATATCTGCTCCAAACCCTGGAAAGCATTTCATCGTGATGCTCCGATACCACCGGGTGTTAACGCTGGTTATAAATTATCACTGAATTCCCTTTCAGTTAGATCAAATGGATCTTCTGAGAACGAGAGGCTGGTTCTCCAGTTGTATTGCTAAGTATTTGTTATTTTACCAACATCATTTAGCGTAAGGGTATTTTTTAATCTTCTGTGGTTCTGAACTGAACTTGACTCTCTCTGGTTTTGAATATCTATCATGGTATGGGGTGTTCAACATATTCCTACCTTCCAGTTTAATTTTCATCCCACTCCTGCACTGTTGTAAAGAGGCCCAGTACAAGCTTGAGGAACATCATCAAGGGGCGGCCGAGTGGCACAGCTGATAGAGCTGCTACCTCACTGGTAGAGCTGCTGCCTCACAGTGCCAGAGACCCGGGTTCGATCCTGACCTTGGATGCTCTCTGTGTGGAGTTTGCATGTTCTTCATCTGATCATGTGAACTTCCTCTGCGTATTCCTATTTCCTCCCACATACCAAAGACATGGGGTTGGACAGGCTACATGCAGGAAGATTGTTCCCGATGTTGGGGAAGTCCAGGACAAGGGGTCACAGCTTAAGGATAAGGGGGAAATCCTTTAAGACCGAGACAGTCTTTAATTTCACTGATGATGCCATTGTTGTCGGTCGATCTATGACAGAAATTAGACAAATTTCAGGAACTAAATCAAGAACCTTGGGTCATGGTGTCAGAACAATAACCTAGTCTTTCGGCCAAACCTAGTCCTAGTCTGAAGAAGGATCTCGACCCGAAACACCACCTATTCCTTCTCTCCAGAGATGCTGAGTTACTCCACCTTTTTGTGTCTAACCTAGTCCTTAACATCACAAGACAACAGAGTTGGCTGTTGTCCTCAGGAAGCATGGGAGCGAACACAATCCTGCTAACATAAAGAGAGCTGCTGTAGAAATGGTCAACAGCATCGTGCCTTGACATCCATATCATCAGCAACCTAAAGCCCCTGTCCCAATTTCGCGAGTTACTCACAAATGCTCCCGAGTTTTCCCCTTGCTTCAAACTCGGAGAATGTCCGTAGCGAGTCCGTAGGAGGCCGTAGGCATCCGTAGATATTTCGTAGCAGCTCGTAATGCCAGCCGTAGGTACGCGGGACATCAGGTAAGTCGGGACGTATTTTCAGCATGTTGAAAAATGTCCACGAATAGCCCGAGTACCTATGGCAACTGCTTTGCTATTGACCACCTTAACCTGCAGAGAGTGGCAAATACAGCCCAGTCCATCACAGTTTGTCACTTCCCTCCATCCAGTCCATCTACATGGTGCATTGCATCAGGAAGGTTAGAAATATTATCAGGGATCCCTGCCATGCTGGCCATACCCTTTTCTCCCTCCTATTTTCTGGGAGGAGATACGGAATCTTGAAATCGCTAACGTTCGGACTGAGAGTCACGCAGCACGGAAATAGGCCTTTCGACCTAACTCATCCATGCTGACAAAGATGCCCCATTCAAGCCAGTTGCATTTGCCCATGACTAACCCATAGCCCCTTATACTTGTCCAAATGGCTTTTAAATGTTGTTATAGTACCTGCCAGCTACTTCCCCTGGCAGCGCGTACTATATATCCACCATACTTTGTGTGAAAATGTTGCCCTTCAGGTTCCTATTAAATCTTTGCCCTCTCACCGTAAACCAATGCTGTCAAATTCATGATTCCCCAACCCTGGGAAAAGTCTATGTGCATTCACCCTATCTCTGCCCCTCATAATTTTGTAAGATCTTCCCTCAGTCTCCTGTGTTTCATGGAATAAAGTCCTAGTCTGTCCAACCTCTCCCTGTAGCTCAGGCACTCAAATCCTGGCAGCATCGTCATAAATCTTTGCACTTTTCTGCTTAATGACATTTTTCCTCACGTAGGCTGACCAAAACTGAACACAATATTCCAAGTGTGGCCTCACCAGGGTCTTCTACATCTGTAACATAATGTTCTAACTTCTATACTCAATTCCCTGACTGATGAAGCCCAGGGTGCCAACACAATATTCCAAGTGTGGCCTCACCAGGGTCTTCTACAACTGTAACATAATGTTCTAACTTCTATACTCAATTCCCTGACTGATGAAGCCCAGGGTGCCAAAAGCCTTCTTCACCATCTGATCTACCTGTGATGCCACTTTTAGGGAATTATGTACTTCTGTTCCTAGTTCCCTTTGTGCCTCCACACTCCCTAGCACCCTACCATTCACTGAGAAGTTCCTGCCCTAGTTTGTCTTCCCAATAATGCATTAGTGATAATTTTTCAAAACTCTTTAGATTCTGGAGTAGTTCCTGAGGATTGGAGGGTAGCAAACGTAACCCCACTTTTTAAGAAGGGAGGGAGAGAGAAAACGGGGAATTACAGACCAGTTAGTCTAACATCGGTAGTGGGGAAACTGCTAGAGTCAGTTATTAAAGATGGGATAGCAGCACATTTGGAAAGTGGTGAAATCATTGGACAAAGTCAGCATGGATTTACGAAAGGTAAATCGTGTCTGACGAATCTTATAGAATTTTTCGAGGATGTAACTAGTAGAGTGGATAGGGGAGAACCAGTGGATGTGTTGTATCTGGACTTTCAGAAGGCTTTCGACAAGGTACCACATAAGAGATTAGGATACAAACTTAAAGCACACGGTATTGGGGGTTCAGTATTGATGTGGATAGAGAACTGGCTGGCAAACAGGAAGCAAAGAGTAGGAGTAAACGGGTCCTTTTCACAATGGCAGGCAGTGACTAGTGGGGTACCGCAAGGCTCAGTGCTGGGACCCCAGCTATTTACAATTTATATTAATGATCTGGACGAGGGAATTGAAAGCAACATCTCCAAGTTTGCGGATGACACTAAGCTGGGGGGCAGTGTTAGCTGTGAGGAGGATGCTAGGAGACTGCAAGGTGACTTGGATAGGCTGGGTGAGTGGGCAAATGTTTGGCAGATGCAGTATAATGTGGATAAATGTGAGGTTATCCACTTTGGTAGCAAAAACGGGAAGGCAGACTATTATCTAAATGGTGGCCAATTAGGAAATGGGGAGATGCAGCGAGACCTGGGTGTCATGGTACACCAGTCATTGAAAGTAGGCATGCAGGTGCAGCAGGCAGTGAAGAAAGTGAATGGTATGTTGGCCTTCATAGCAAGAGGATTTGAGTATAGGAGCAGGGAGGTTCTACTGCAGTTGTACAGGGTCTTGGTGAGACCACACCTGGAGTATTGCGTACAGTTTTGGTCTCCAAATCTGAGGAAGGACATTATAGCCATAGAGGGAGTGCAGAGAAGGTTCACCAGACTGATTCCTGGGATGTCAGGACTTTCATATGAAGAAAGACTGGATAGGCTTGGCTTATACTCGCTAGAATTTAGGAGATTGAGAGGGGATCTTATAGAAACGTACAAAATTCTTATGGGGTTGGACAGGCTAGATGCAGGAAGATTGTTCCCGATGTTGGGGAAGTCCAGGACAAGGGGTCACAGCTTAAGGATAAGGGGGAAATCCTTTAAGACCGAAATGAGGAAAAACTTTTTCACACAGAGAGTGGTGAATCTCTGGAACTCTCTGCCACAGAGGGTAGTTGAGGCCAGTTCATTGGCTATATTTAAGAGGGAATTAGATGTGGCCCTTGTGGCTAAAGGGATCAGGGGGTATGGAGAGAAGGCAGGTACGGGATACTGAGTTGGATGATCAGCCATGATCGTATTGAATGGCGGTGCAGGCTCGAAGGGCCGAATGGCCTACTCCTGCACCTATTTTCTATGTATCTATGTATCTATGAATGAGTAGGTGAATTGGTAAATTTCCCCTGCTGTGCAGTGAGTGGATGTGAAAGTGGGATAACGTTAAACTAGAGATCAATAATCAGTGTGGACTTGTTTGGCTGAAGGGCTTGTTTCCCTGCTGTATTTTAGGGCAGAACAGTGGTGCAGCAGTAGAGTTTCTGCCAAAGACATGGGTTCGATCCTGACTACAAATGCTGACAGTGTGGAGTTTGTATGTTCTCCCTGCAATTGCGTGGGTTTTCTCCAGTTTCTCCGGTTTCCTCCCACATTTCAAAGACATGCAGGTTTGTAGTTTAATTGGCTTCTGTAAATTGTCGCTAGTGTATAGGATAGTGCTAGTGTACTAGCGCTAGGTGATCGCTGGTCAACGCTGAAGGGCCTGCTTTTATGCTGTATCTCTAAACTAAACTAGACTAAATCACATCTTCTATCTGGTCAGGTTGGACTCTGTAGGACTGCACTGTAAATCCTTCAACTTCAGATAACTTACTCTTTATTTCTGTTTGTGTCACGATTGGTCATTTTTGTTTCATTTTTTGGTATACTCCTGACCTGCTGGGCATGTCCCAGGAAGCCACACTATACAACATCATGTAGGAAAATGAGGTTAACTGTCCAGTTAATGGCTACATTATCTTGCCCTATCTCAGAAATTCCCTTTGTTACACGCGTTGTCCTCCTCCGCCTTCTCTGCTGTATGGACAAGATTGCTTTCTCTATTTCTCAGTTCTGATAAAGGGTCCCAGACCTAAAATGTTAACGGTTTCTCTTAACACAGAAGCTGCCTGTGCTACTGATGGATTACAGCACTTTGTTTTTATTTAACATTGGGGTTTCCACTATCTGCAGGTTCTTGATGTTCATTAACGGCCTTGTACCTTTGGGTTATGCTGCTTTGCTGTTTGAATTGATAATAGTTAGCAAACACCTGAGAAACAGAAAAGCAGCTGGAACAGGACGTGAAAATAAAGCTCCTGTTTGCTGCATAATTACTTCTGGAACCAATTTCCAATTGCTGTGAAGCGATATTAAAATGATTCATCCGGCTTGGTTATCTCTCTGAATTTGAGTACTAGCTGAACCTAATTACGATGGCTGTGAGTTATGCAGCTACGTTATCACATGGCCCCGTTGCAGGGTGCTCAGTCGTGTGTCTCAAACATGCATGGTTTAACTTGTTAGCCAACCCGGCCGGCACGGTGGCGCAGCGGTAGAGTTGCTGCCTTACAGCGCCAGAGACCCAGGTTCGATCCGACTATGGGTGCTGTCTGTATGGAGTGTGGACGTTCTCGTGACCGCGTGGGTTTTCTTCGAGATCTTCGGTTTCCTCCCACACTCCAAAGATGTACAGGTGTGTGGGTTAATTGGCTTGATATAAGTGTAAATTGTCCCTCGTGTGTGTTGATGTGCAGGGATCATTGGTCGGTGCGGACTCAGTGGGCCGAAGAGCCTGTTTCTGTGCTGTATCTCCAAAACTAAACTAAACTTGAACCACTGGAAATATGCCAGAAGGCCTTTACGATGATCTGCGATCATGACCTTGGATTGCACCACCAAAGATGTTCATTGCCTGGGCTGCACAGTGGCGCAGTGGTAGAGTTGCTGCCTTACAGCACTAGAGACCTAAGTTCGATCCTGACTACGGGTGCTATCTGTACAGAGTTTCTATGTTCTCCCCGTGACCGCATTGGTTTTCTCCGGGTGCTGCGGTTTCCTCCCACACTGTAAAGACGTACAGGTTTATAGGTTAATTTGGCTTTGTAAATTGTAAATTATCCCTAGTGTGTAGGATAGTGTTAGTGTACAGGAATCGCTGGTCGGTATGGACTCGGAGGGCCGAAGAGCCTGTTTCAGCACTTTATCTCTAAACTAAACTAAACTACTCATGACCTGCTCCCCTTCTTGCCACAGGGTAGCCATGGTAACGACTCGCTCTGGTTTTTCATTGGTCAGTTGAGTTTTGTTTCCAGATCGCAGTGCCATGGATTTGGCTCCAATTATCTTGTGGTTAAAATCATAGACTGCCGTGGCTCAAAGAAAATGGTTTGCTGGAATCATACATAAATAAGACAAATTAGGTGTTCTTAATCCTCATTCATTAATCTCAAAGTGCAGGTTTGTCTTAGTTTCCTGGAGCAACTTCAAAGGCCTTTATTTACCTTCATATTCCCAATTACTGCCTTCACGTTGAGATGTTAACCATTCATGTGGTTAACACAATGCTGTGTCTTTCTCTCCTGCAGGTTTCTTTATGGGGTGAGGAGCAATAGGCCTTCACCAATTGATGGAAGTGAATATGGAATATGAGATTTATGAGTTTTCTCTCTCTCTCTTTCTCTCTCTGTTCTCATAAGTCCCTCAGATCAGATGCCCCAACATCTACCAGGTATTTCTGAACTACTAAATAATGTCGATGGCTGAAAGCAAAACATAGTGATTCGTTCATAAAGGAAGAGTACCACTTATTGGGGTTTACATGGATAAAATGAACTCTCAGTCTTTTTACCAAGGTAGAGGATTTTAAAACTATAGGGCATGGGCTTCAGGTGAGAGGGGAGTGATTTAAGAGGGACCTGAGGGGCAACTTGTTCACTCAGAGGGTCGTCCTTAACAAATGGGCTGCTGTTTGAAGCTATAGAAATTGAGCCATTATGACTTTCAAGAGACATTTGGACAGATGAATGGGTAGATAGAACTGGTTTAGAGGGATATGGGCTGAAAGCAGGCAAATGGGACCAACCCAGAATGCCAACTTGGCCAGCATGGACAAGATGGGCTGAAGGGCCTTTCTGAGCTGTATATAGCTCTATACTCAATGGCACTGTTCCAACAGAGTAGAACATTTAGAATTTGATGATAGGCTTTTTTAATGGTAATAGCACCAAGACATAAGTATTTTAGTGAGATGATCAACTCCATCAGAGGTCATTGTTTGCAGGCTTTGATGAATTTTCCAATTGCCTGCCATACCATTAATCTTTGCAACATAGGATCAAGGTCGCAAACTGGTTACAAAATATGTTTGGTTGTGGGAGGCAGAATGTGCAAATGGAAGTTTTTTTTAACAATTGCTAGCCTGTGACTAGTGGTGTGCCACAGGAATCAATGCCTTTGTTTGTCATAACTGGTAATGATTTGGATGAGAATGTAGGTAGCATGATTAATACATTCGCAGATATTAGTATTGGTGGTGTGGATAGTGAATAAGGTTGTCTAAGGTTATAATGGGATATTGATCAACTGGGAAAATGGGCAAAGAAAAGGCAGATGGACTTTAACTGAGACAAGTGCAAAGGGGTGATTTTTGGAATGACATAGCCCAGGAAATGTTGAACAGGGAGACCTAGGGATACAATTACATAGTTCCCTGAAAGTGGCCACACTGGTAGACATGGTGGCGAAGAAGACAATATGCTGTGCTTGCTGAGGCACTGTTTATAAGAGTTGAGACAAAAGAAATACCAAGTGCTGGAGTAACTCAGCGTTTCTGGAAAACATGGATAGATGACGTTTCGAGTCAGGACCTTTGTGGTTGTGGTAAGAGAGCGAAAGCTGGAAGAGAGGTAAGGGACAGGACAAAGTTTGGCAAATGATAGGTGGATACAGGTAAATGGGGCATTTTGGCAGATGGGTAGACAAAGGTCAAAGATGAGAAAAGATTTAAAAAAGTGTGACATAAGGATAGAAGGTGTAAAATGTGAAGGCAGAGGAAGGAATATAGGTGGAGTAGGACAGGGGGAAAGGGAAATTGATAAATGGGTGTGCATCCTGGTGGGCACAGGGAAGAGGGCAGAAATATTTATTTCAGAAAATAAATTATTTGTGTATCTTGAGTAGACTTTGCTGCCCTCTGTGGTTTTGAAGGCACTTTCTTTGTTACCTATTGAGTATATTGTTGTCACTTAAATATTATCTGTTCTTTGAAGCAAACAGTTAACCATGTCTCTGCATTGCTGTTGAGATAGCTGTTCATAGAGTACAATTAGAAAGGTTCCATGAGCCCTTACTTCCATAAGGGCGTATATTAGGTCAACATTGAGACCAAGTGGTACAGCAAGAGATTTAAATGTGAGCTGAAATACTTACGGTACAGTCTTGCTGTACCTTTGTGCCTTGTCAGCATATTTTATGATGCAACTTCATTAGACTGACGATCAGTTCAGATCTCTGCACTCCTAAATATTGTCAACATTTCATTATGATTTCATTATTCAACATTTGTGACATATCTTCACCTGCATTATTCTTAAGCTGTCCAGCTTCCCACGTCTCTATGTCTCTGTACTGCAAGTCACTTCCAAAAGCTTGGCTTTTCCAATCACTTGTCCTAATACCATTTTTGCCTGTTACATTTTATGTGATAACAGTGAACATCAAATGGAAATTAGTGTTGAAGCAGGTGGACTTGCATGATTGTTATCTTTCTTAATTTCAGAATGTCCCTAAAAGCTAATATGCTAATTAAATAATGTTATTAAAATTGCGCACTTAAAATGAAAACATGGCACCAAATTTGCATGTAATAAGGTTCCAGAAATAGCTGTATCGCAAGACGTGTCTTTCTTTATGTGATTTTGATTGAATTATACGTATTGGCTATGACCTCTGTGAAGTGCATTGTCTTGAGAATTTAGTTTAGTGATACAGCATGGAAACAAGCCTTTCAGCCCACCGAGTCCATGCCGACAAGCGATCACCAGTACACTAGTTCTATCCGACGCACTAGGGACAATTTACAGAGGGCCAATTAACCCTCAAACCTGCATGTCTTTGGGATGTTGGAGGAAACCGGACCACCCGGAGGAAACCCACGCGGTCACAGGGGGAACGTACAAACCCCATACAGACAGCACCCATAGTCAGGATTGAACTTGGTTCTCTGGTGCTGTAAGGCAGCATCTCTACCCCTGTGCCACTGTGCCACCCAAGCAAAAGCCTGGAAAAGCTGATGGTTTAACATCTTGATTCTCATCCAAATGTTTTCCCCAATGCTAAATGGGCCTATGTTTTATGCCTATATCCCCAGGCTCAGATGTTGGATCAAACCAAGGCTGTCACTGTTAATATCACAACCTTACATGTACCATTCCCTGATAAAGTGGAACATATTTATGTGAATACATTGTTTATTTTGCTTTATTAAATGGTCAAGGGGGAAACTTTGCCTTGTGTATGATTCTTTTGAAGAAGATTTGAAAATGTATGTATCTTACACTAACTTAAAGTTCTGTTTAAAGCGAATTTTTCATTGTACCTGTATGTCACCGTACTTGTACACATGGCAATAAACCCGACTTCATTTCAAAGCTGTGGGGCATGAGGTTAAATATCGATGGAAGACAACCATCCCAGTTCCTTTAGTTGCTGTATTTCAGACACTGATTATCATAGCCTTGTAATATGGCCCCTTTCTGTTTTGCAGGCCTGTTTTTCTTACAAGTTGTCTATATTTGTTTTATCCCCTCTCTTTGATCAATTCATTGCAGAGTTGGAACATGTCCATGGTGTGAATATTAAGCATGTGGCCTTGCATTGTATGACCGTATTGTCATTTGTTTTCATTTACCAAGGCACATAATTTGTTTCATGCTTCGTAAACTGATGTTCCAGGTCTTAACAACTTGCTACTGTGAAGGATGGTTGGATTTATTTAAATACAAACTATACTCTCTTACTTGGAACTAAGCTGGCAGCACCCTGACTTTTCAAGTGAAAGCCCCACTTGTTCACTTTCAGAAAAAGATGAGCCATTTTCTTTTCCCCAACACCCACCCCTTCACCAACCAATACAACGCCTCAAATGCCTACTCTTACAGGCCATGCTTTTCGTGGAGTTGGAATTCTTGAGGAGGAAACACATGCAAGGTTCGAATCAGACAGGGCATTTGAGGAATATAAAGAAGGGAAAATAACTCAAGTGGGTGATTAGAAGGGCCAAAAGGGGACACAAAATTCCTTTGGTGAAGTCGCATTAAAGAAAATCACAACGATTTTCATACCTTTATTAAAAATAAGAGGGAGAATGTAGGGCCGCTAAAGGATCAAAAGGGAATTGGTGCTAGGAGTCTGGAGAGGTAGGCAAGGTACTAAACAAATACTTTGCATCAATTCACACCAAGGTGAAGGACAGTGAGATCAGTGTGGAGAATATTAATAGGCAAGGGCAGTTTGAAATGAAGGAGGAGTAGATGGTGGGACTCTTGAAGAGCATTAAGGTGGATTAATCCCCAGGACCTGATAGGATTTATCCCAATTTATTGGCAGAGGCAAGAGAGGAGATTGCGGAAGCATTGACAAAGATCTTTGCATCTTCTCTACCCAGAGAGGAGGTTCCAGAGGACTAGAGAGTAGCTAATACTGTTCCATTATTTAAGGGAAGTCGAGAGAACCCAGGGAATCATGAGCCAGTGATAGGAAAGCTATTGGAGAGGATTCTTCAGGATAGGATTTGCTCCTGTTCGGAAGCGAATGGGCTAATTAGGGACAGTCAGCATGGCTTTGTACATGGCAGGTCGTGTCTTGCTAACTGGGTCGTGTTTACCTGATCAGATAAAGACTAGCTACAGAAATGGGCAGATAAATGGCAGATGAAGTTTAATCTGAGCAAATGTGAGGTGTTGCACTCTGGAAGGTCAAATGTAAGAGGGAAATTACACAATTAATGGAATGAGACATAACGTCATTGTCAGTGTCAATAGATGTCAATGATGTTAGGAGAGTGGAAGTTGTGGGATCTTGTCAGGATAATGTGGAGCAGATATTTCCCCTTGCACAAAGAGGAGAACTAAGGTCAAGACAAACTGCAGATGCTGGAACCTGGGATAAAAAACTAACCACTGGAAGAATTCAGCAGATCGAAGATTGTCTGGCAGAGGGAGAGGGGACCTGAAAAATCTATAATTCTCTTACTCCCCCCAGAGATGCAGTCCAATCCACTAAGTTCTTACAGCAGTTTGTTTGTAGAACTAGAATCACTGCTTTAAATACATTGGTTTGCCATTTTAAGATAGAGTTGAGGCAATTTTTTTTTGCAGACGGTCCTGAGTCTTTAGGCCCCACTTTCTCACGGGCAGCGGGCGCAAAGTCTTTAAATATTTTCAAGGCAAAACAAGGAGGTGAAAGGCTACTGTGGATGGGAACGAGGAGTTGAGGTTACAATTAGATCAATCATGAACTTATGTAGCAGAGAAGACTGGAGGGACCTAGTGGCCAACTCCTAGTTTGGCTGTGCGTAAATTATTAAAACAAGATATATTACTTAAGTGGCTTAAATTACCACAAATTAATGTAATAGCACAATTAAATGGAATAAACTAGTTCCTCATATTTGCCCGTTTAATGATGGTCAGTGATCCCATTCTGGTGAATGAAACTGCTTTGTTAATGTCATCCTTCCATGGCATGAAGCCTAAAGGCTGGATGTTAAGTGCGACCTCCCCACAGCGCAGCATGTTTGTGTTGCATCGCTGGATCAAATCCTTTGCCTGTGTCTGACCTCCAACCCATCTCCAATGACTGTGTTGTGGAGCACAGATTTAGGTTTCTGATTTGTGTCAGTACTTTTCTCCAAAACTGTCAGTCACAAGATTAGTATGACCTCGCTCAGTGATTTAATAGATGTTTGGCTCGACAATGCTAATATTTCAACAGTGTAGAAGACATAACACAGATCATTTATATAATCCAAGCAGTTACAGTGCCCTCCATAATGGTTGGGACAAAGCCCCATCATTTATTTATTTGCCTCTGTACTCCACAATTTGAGATTTGTAATAGAAGAAATCACATGTGGTTAAAGTGCACTGTCAGATTTTAATAAAGGTCATTTTTATACATTTTGGTTTCACCATGTAGAAATTACAGCAGTGTTTATACATTGTCCCCACAAATCTCAAATTGTGGAGTACAGAGGCAAATAAATAAATGTTGGGTCTTTGTTCCAAACATTATGGAGGGCACTGTAAATCTTATCATTGGAGATAATGTCACAAATGCCGAATTTATTTCTTTCCCATTAGGATTGTTTTTATGGTATTGAATAGAATTGAATTGAATACATTTTATAGCCAAATATATATACATAAAAGGAGTTTGCCTTGGTGCTTTGCTTGCAAGTAACAACACGATATACAGTGGACAATTAATAATAAAACATTATAATTTAAACATGAAGAATTAAATAAAATTCCAGAGCAAACGAAGCCCTACAGACTTTTGGCCGTTGAGTAGAGCTATTCCTTGTGGAAATAAGCTGTTTTTATGTCTGGTTGTGGCGGCTTTGACAGTCCGGAGTCGCCTTCCAGAGGGAAGTGCTTCAAAGAGTTTGTGGCCAGGGTGAGAGGGGTCAGAGATGATCTTACCCGCTCTCTTCCTAGCCCTTGCAGTGTACAGTTCGTCGATGGGGGGAAGGTTGCAGCCAACAACTTTCTCGGATGATCTAATGATGCGCTGCAGCCTCCGGTTGTCGTGCTTGGTGGCTGAGCCAAACCAGACCATGATGGAAAAGGTGAGGACAGACTCTATGATGGCAGTATAAAATGGGACCATCATTATCTGTGGCAGATTATGTTTTCTCAGCTGTAGCAGGAAGTACATCCTCTGTTGGGCCTTTTTGACTGTGGAGTCTATGGTGGCCTCCCATTTAAGTTCCCTGGAGATTATGGTTCCAAAGAAATTAAATGACTCCACAAATGTGACTGTGGTGGTGTTGATGGTGAGTGGGGGGGAGGGGAGGGGGAGCTCTCCTAAAGTTTACAATCAATTCCACCTTTTTAAGAACATTGAGCTCCAGGATGTTGCGATGGCACCAGGGCGCCACCTGTGTTAATTCCTGTCTGTAGGCAGATTCCTCCCCATCCTGGATCAGTCCAATCAGGGTTGTGTCATCCGCAAACTTGAGTAGCTTGACAGAGGAGTCTGTGGAGGTGCAGTCGTTGGTGTAGAGAGAGTAAAGGGGAGGGGAGAGTAGGCAGCCTTGTGGTGCTCCTATGCTGAGGGTCCGAGATGTGCTTTTCCAGCCTTACATGCTGCTTCCTGTCTGTCAGGAAGTTGATGATCCACTGACAGAGGAGTTCAGGCACAGTCAACTGAGAGAGTTTGGAGTGTAGTAGCTCTGGCACAATGGTGTTGAATGCAGAGCTGAAATTAACAAAGAAAATCCATGCTTGGGTCCCCTGGCGGTCCGGGTGCTGGAGGATGAAGTGCAGGCCTAGATTGACTGCTTCATCCACTGATCTATTGGCCCGGTATGCAAACTGCAGGGGGTCCAGCAGGGAGTTTGTGATATTTTTCAGGTGGGCCAGCACGTCTTTCAAGGGTCTTCATGATTACAGAGGTCAGTGTGACAGGCCTGCAGTCATTAAGACCAGTAATCCTTGGCTTTTTGGGTACAGGGACAATAGTGGA
Source organism: Malacoraja senta (assembly GCA_038087875.1). Lineage (NCBI taxonomy): Eukaryota > Metazoa > Chordata > Chondrichthyes > Rajiformes > Rajidae > Malacoraja > Malacoraja senta. Next base: position 69,477,397 of record CM075980.1, read on the forward strand.
GACGTTGAAGCAGCCATATTGCAACCATAACTATAGTTTTAATACCTCAATGCATTGCATGATAGTGTAGCTGTTGTCTTCAGATAGGTTTTATCTATCAAGGCTGTGGCTATATCTTTGCACTGAACAGTAAGGGAATTTAGGGAGATTATTAAATCCAGATAATGTTCGCATATTGCTTCATCTTCAGTCGTACTTTGACTTTGTCAGAAACTTTTGTTCCCTTTTAACGCATGTCAGCTCAGCTGCTCAGTGTATACATTGTTAGCTGATGGCAAAATGTCAAAAACTAGTTGAATGTATTTACTATCCTCTGGTCCAGATCGGGAAACATGCTCTATGTTTGCCTTGAATCCAATTGTGGTGAGGCACGCATGAATGCAATATGTGAAGTCATGATTTTTCTTTTAAACTCGTGCTCCACCTCACCCACTCTATTAATTGTTTGATTCAGACACATGAGAGTAAGGAAATGTCTTTGCAAGTGACTGGCTGCAGGGGCCAAATTCATAACCGCTGTGCTAATGTGTACATCTGATCCAGACCAGGATCTATGCTTTCTAATTACTTTTGTGGACAATGTTTTTCCTCCTTCATGGAAATTTGTGCTCAAAATGGAGGCCATTTGTTATTAAACAAGTTGGGCTGAATGGCAAAGAAGTCACCATGGGTTTGGTGGGAAAGGATAATTTTGTTTTGTGTGGCAAATGTGTGGGAATGTATTCACTGAGAGGATGGTTTCAGCAGAAAGCTGTGGCCAGCAGAAGCTGGCAAAAGGGATGGAATATGTACCAAAAATTATGCAGCCATGCAGGGGAAGTTGAATTGTGTATCTCATTGCATCCCTCATGAAAAATATTGGCACAGGCACAAGGAAACCTGAAAAGATTCCACGATTTCCGTTGGAAATTAGCAGTATAAGAGGGGAATTGGGGAGCAGTTCTTCATTTCACCCAAAAGGTAGTGATGGTCTTAAACAGACGGACAGTGTGGTACTGGCAGTATCTCTCATCACATTTGTAAAGGACTTGGAAGTGTCCTAGATGACCAATGACTTGGTGCTGGAAGGTGGGGTCAGATTGATAGGTCATTTTTAACCAGCGCAAAGAAGTTGGGCTGAATGGCCTCTTTCTGTTCATAAATTTACTTTTTATTTTTCCATGATAATGAAACTGATGGATCAAGTTCAAATGGGAATTCTGATATTGATAGAGGGTAGAGGAGACAAGTGGTTATTAACTAAAGTTAGCATTGTTTGATATTTACCTTGCAGGAGTGCTATCAAAATGCATTGCTACATCTGCTCTAGAAATATGTAAACAAGTAAAAACATACTGCAAGAGGAACTCAATGGCTGAGGCAGTATCTGTGGAGAGAAATGGACAGACATGATTTTTGGTTGGGACTGGTTGGGGCGGCACGGTGATGTCGCGGTAGAGTTGCTGCCGTACAGCACTAGAGACCTGTCGATCGTGACTACGGGTTCGGTCTGTACGGAGTTTTTTCCGTTCTCTTCATTAACTGCGTGGGTTTTCTCTGGGATCTCCGGTTTCCTCCCACACTCCAAAAGATGTACAGCTTTGTAGGTTAATTGGTTTCGGTAAAATTGTAAATTGTCCCTAGTGTGTGTAGGATAGAGTTAGTGTGTGGTGATCGCTGATCAGCCTGTTCCCGCGCTGTATCTCTAAACTAAACTATTATTCAAACTGATGGAGGAGAGGGTAGATAGTGGGTAGAAAGAGATGGCGGGAAGGGGCGGAGCAATAGCTTGCAAGTGAAAGATGCATCCAGGTAAGGAGTTGCTGAATAGCAGACGAGACAAGTGGGGGAGAGAAGGTGGCAATAGTAACCAAGGCTAGAGATTGAATGGATAAGGAGTGCAAGTGGTGGATCTGATAAGAAAGGAAGGTGGGGAGAGAATGTAGAACCAGAGTGAGTAAGGGAACAGGGGAGGGGGTGGTAAAAAATGAGTGATCTGGAGTCGGAAGGTTTGGGTGATAAGTGGATGGAGCAGGGGGGGGAAGGAACTGCTTGACAGGGCTGGGGAGATGTAAGAAAGGTGTGCTTGAGGGAGGGGGTAGGTGAATGGGAGAGGGGGAGAGATGGGGTGTTCACCTGAAATAGAAAACTTCAATGTTCATGCATAAATAAGTAACTTGCGTGGCTCGATCTCTTTTCAAAACAGTTCTAGGCTTGAATGAATACCACTCAAAATGTTCAAAAGTTTACATACATCTCTAATAATTATGGTGAAACTTGTGAATTTAGCCTGGGACAAACCAAGAGCTGGCAGGTTCTGGAAAAGCTGAATGCAGTGTTTGGTTGGAGAAAATTGTGAAGTTTCCAAAATAAATTTGAATGTGTTCTGATGGCTTTTCCACTTCAGTGCGTGCTTAGTCTTTGGAGATATCCTGATTCATGCTACATTTTGGCCTTTAAAAAAAAAAAAGTGAATGGTTTGATCTATTCTTAATTATCACACCGCTGCAGAAATGCAGTGGATGATACAAGTCTGTCTTATCTATTTTCCTTTTTGCTCCATTAACTGCTGATCCAGACATTTGGATGGGTTCGGAAAGGGCATGGAAGGAAGGTTTATTAGCATCTCGGATGGAACGGTTGTGATCCTTATTTCTGCGTTTTGCCATATTTAAGGCAAATTGTGTAGTAGCAGAGCAAAACAAGCAGGGACAACCTCCTGACATCACTCTCCAAGCCAACCATTCCAGCCCAGCCAGAGCTAACACCTAGCAAAGGTTGGTTGTGTAATCTGAGAATTTGGTTCACCTTAACCACACACGGGCTTGACCAATATGCTTTATATGGTGGAAGGAGGGCTAAGGTTGAGTGGATATGGTAAAGAGCTTTGCCTATATACTGCATGCTGCTTCTGCTACCCCGCATGTGTTTGATTTACCCCCCCTTCCCATCTCTTGAGAGTATCCCTTTTGCTCCTTTAAAATCTTTGAACAGATTTTGTAAAATGCTCACGCTTATTAACTATTTTATTAATCTGTAGTTGAAACACATTGTGCTGCTTACAAAAGTCTGCAGAAGGGATACTGTTCTAAACTGCATGCAGCATTTAATGTCTAACCCTTGTTTGGTAACGGTGTGAAGAATTAGAACAATGCTGTTAATCAACACGATCTTGAAAAGAAAATCTTGTTTTCTGCATGTCCGTACTTCCTGCAGGAGCCTGATCAAAACCTGCCGCAGAAGCAGCTGGAAGATCAGAAACGGGTATGTAGACCTGCACATGCACACTTCACAACGAGGAATAGATGGAATCCCCGCATGGTTTTGGAAATTAAGTCTTTGTTGTGCATTACCAAAATGGACAGTGCTTCTGGTGATAATAGACACAATCCATGACTATATATATGCTTAATATAATTATAATTGTACATGAAAGAAAACAAAAAAACGTGAAGTAGGCAAAGTCTTGTTTGAAAAACATTACCTAAATAATTCTTTTCCAAGTGCAATCATAACAATTGCACCTGGAAAAGAACTATTTTGGGAATATGGTTCTCTTTCTGAATGTTATGCTCACAAGAATTTTTCCTTCCTCGAGCATTCAGGTCTCGAGTGCGAGGCAATTGAAGTGGCTTGATGTCTCTTTGATGTTTAGTTTGATGTGAATGTGTAAATTATTGGCTTTCTGTGGACCATAGAACAAAAAAAGTGACCCTTTTTATACAAGCTTGATTCTCTGTCAGAATCCTGGCTCAGAGTTGTGTTTATAGAATGAATCAGTCTTTGCATTTCAGTGGGAAGGAGGTGGAGGGGGCGGATAGAAAAAGAAGAGAGAATGAGAAGAGGAGGCTTGGATTATGATTGTGCAGTATATCCTGTGTAGGAGGTATACAACGACAAGTTTTTGTCCTGAGCTTTCTGCAAATTGTGGACTCCTACATCAAACTGATGATTGACACTTAATATAATTCACAATGTGAAGCCAACAGAAGCTGTTTGGTTATCTTAAAAACACAGTTGACTGTGAATGTTGACGGTGTGTTGTTGCACTTTGGACAGGCTATTGATTGTTGAATTTAAAAAAAAAATTATACCAAGACTTTCAAACAGCAGTTGTTCTTCAAAGCTGCAGAAATGAAATGATGAGGAAAACTTATTTTGCACATGGCCATGTATTGGTCACATTTTTAAAACCGTGATATTCTGTTAATGTTGGAATATTTTTTCATTTTAATTCACAAACCTGTGTTTGTGTCTGTTCTTTACTATTTTGACAAAGTGAAAAAAAATTATTGCTTGCTTCGGGATGGAGATTCACTTATTTCTCCTGTTATTGAGTGGAAGATGTCACACAGTAAATTCAATGTAATTCATTAATCCCCGAGATGTGATAGTAGGGTGAAGTTAGATTGAAATTGAAGAGTTTTTGCTATGTTTGAATCCTATTCAAAATGGAATTCTTGCTGTTGACCACTTCTTTTCAATGCAATTAATGGTTAAAGGCTTCAAGATATTTGCACCCAAGATAACTGAATGTTTGAAATACTGTAAAGACTTGCTCACTTGGTTCTATTATGTTTATTGAGATAAGTAAATTGGTGGTGTAAATAAGGTTTTAATGCTTTCCATTTGTCATGTGATGTACGTAGATGTTAAGCAAGCACTGTGTTCAAGACTCCACTCACTGTGCAGTTGGGGTTATTGTTAGACTACAGGTTTCCAAGCAATGATACAAATTGGCAGGAAAACAGACATTTGGTGTTAATAGGTTAGGATTAACAGCATCCTAAAATACCGTGCAGCTGAAAAAACAATCATCTAATTTGCAGTATACTCGTCTCAGGTAATTTAGTGACTTTAGTGCATTTGCAGTGTTGACTCCATTTTTAATCTCCTTTTATCCAATAGAATTTGTTTCATAAAGTGACTACTGTTTTCAAAACCAAATGCATCCGTTATCAAAATTGAACATGATCGGAATTTTACTTTCATCGAGCAACAATTATTAACCATTTATCTTTAATGTTTTAGATGTTTTCTTATAAAGCAGAATCACAAAGTAACAACTTTACAGTAATTTTTACAGACTATAGAAAACAGAATTAGTTGCCTTTTTGTTAGTGGGAAGTGTTTATAACAACGTAAAGCAAAAAATACTGTAGAATAGAAGAGGTTGCCTCATTTGTGTTGTTGAAAGAATTTATTTCTCAAACATGAAAATGTTGGGTCAACTTTCAACCAAGTTGTGGACATGGAATTGGGTAACTTTTGGTTTTTGTTTATTTTTGTTTTCATTTTCCTGTAGGTGAGTTTTATAAAAAGGATGCATATGTCTAATCATGAATTTACACATGCCTTGAGAATATTTCACATCAATTTTATATATTATATGTCTAATCATGAATTTACACATGCCTTGAGAATATTTCACATCAAGTTTATTTATTATAAAGAGCAGCAATAGAAAAGAGCATTGGGGATTAGCAGGTTTAATTAAAAGTTCCAAGGAGGGCTTTTACACAGTATCTCTGAACATCTGAAGCAGAAGTTGGCTTAGAGCTGATTATCCATATTCTGTTTGGCTGTTGAATCAATTTTAGTTGTAGATATGTCTCACTAAATGTATTGGAAATTAGAACAGTTATTAGGGCCATTAATATATTAATTTGTTAGGCCATTGTGCTAACTAGAGTTACTTGATGGGAGCCACAGTTCGCACTTATGTCTTCCTTTTAAAATAAAATAGTGGACATCTGAATGACAAGAAACCTTAGGACAGTATTTACCATTGTCACCAGAGCCCTGAAATGTTACTCTGCTTGTTGAGCTATTTATTTTGTATAAACCAGCATCTGCAGTTCCTTGTTTCTACCTTGCTCCTTTGCTGTTGAACTTTCACCTGAACACTTCCAACCAAGGAACAGGTAAGAGTATGGAGTTATAGGGCATATTATTAAATCATGCTGCTTGTTGTCCCAACTCTGTCCACAAGTTCAAGCTCACAAATCCAAACCTTAGCGCCTCAGGGTTAAAATGAATTGAGTCTGTAGCTATTCCTGGGAAATTCCAAGTTGACATAGCTTGGCATCCAATCCCATGGTGCATGTACTTGCAGCAGTCAACAGATAAACAGTTGATGTTAATTTGTCACTGGAATTATTATAAACCCATGTCAGTCTCATCAAGTTACAGAATGGAGGTTGATGTGCGTGTTTTACTTTAATTAATGTAATGATGCTGAGCAACTAAATGATTGAGTTTTTAAGAAAGAACTGCAGATGCTGGAAAAATCAAAGGTAGACAGAAAAGCTGGTGAAACTCAGTGGGTGAGGCAGCATCTGAAGTTTGTTCTTGTGGACATTTCATTAATATAGAGTTTTCCTAATGCCATTTGAAGTAAGTACATTGCTCGACACAGCTTTAATTTGCCAACTAAAGCCAAGTTAATCATGGTTGGATGGACTAAAAATGCCTGTCCTGTCTTGGAAATGGAAAGTAAATAGAATAAGGTAAATGAGGAAGCATTTTAACAGCTCCAGTTGGTACGGTCTCATTCTTGTGACAGGATCTCGCCACTGACCTCTCGGATCTTCTGTTTATAAAGTTGGCATTTGTGCATGGAAGCCTCCGTTTACGTGGTGGAATCTCAGAACTCCCTGACAGGTCTTCCATTCAGATGCTCAATTACCCTGGAGAGCAGTATTGAGCCTTTGAACTCTGCAAGTAGACCAAAGGAGCTGCACACAAACTTGCAATGGGAAGAAACACCTGCAGTGAAAATGCAGAAATATAACAGCAGTAGCTTGATTTCCTCATTTATTTGAAGTTAATCGTGTTTTATTGCTTTATTTAAAATATTTTAAGTCTGTATTTTTGACTACTTTTGAATATTTCCGAATGACAAAGGCATTAACAAAGCTTCATTCAAAATGACAGCCACAGCAGCTGGTAGATTTGGAGGGGGCAACACTGATCATTGAGGGAAGTGCATATCAGCTACAAAAACAGATCCTGTCTGCTGCAGGGCTTTGCCTATCCCAGGGAGCCAGCTTCCCAGGGGAATAGTGTGACTAAAGGCCCACTATAAGGAAAGCTATGAGTCAAGATAGTGATAGGTAAGCTCAGGTGGTTACTCAGAGATGGACCATTCTCTCAATGGCCATTTGCAGTGGTTGAAGGTTATTTGATGCAATGGCTTAGGCTTCAGTCATTTTTGGATGTTGACTATTTTGTTAACTTGGTCTCTGCTGTTTATTTTTTTTAATCCAAAATAAATGGTGGTCTAGTAAAATCCTTTTATTCAATACACTTGGAGAAGTTATAATGGTTGGATGACTGTTCCAAATTGACCATCATCCCACCATTGGGGCTGTGGTCTTTCTCCCCGCAGAGGATGAAATGTGATCTTAGAAAGAAGATTGTTGTTGTCAACTCCCTTAATACCAACCAGCATTTAACAAAAGCATCTAGAGTCCAACACAGGAGCATTGTTGGGCAAAACTTGCTACCAGCTCAAAGGTATTCCATTAAGTTACCAAAACCCTAGAGAGAGGGGTATATTTAAAAAATGACACTGTAAAGAAAAGATAAATAAAGATGGAAATAATTTGTTTATGGCCATTGAGGTACAGGGAAAATGGTGTTCTGACAAGACTGGAAATTTCTTTGGGGAAGAGGTAGCAAAAATGGGAAAGATCAAATCTATTGAAGGACTTAAGTATGAACATTTTAAATTTGAGGGTCGCTGAACTGAGAGCCATTGTTGGGTCAGCAAGTACAGGTTGAACAGTCCTCAGCTGCCCTTATCCCAAGTCGGACCAACCTTTGGATAATTGAATTGAGGTCAGCCATGTCAACATTGGAATAGCCAAATTGGAGGGACTGAAAGCATATATCAGATGAGTCCATAAATGGATGAAGCAGAGCTGAGCAATGTAATAGAAGTATAAGATGGGGCTATTGGTCACTGGAGGATATATAACCATGATTCATATTCTTCTTTAACATTTTGTTGGTGGAAGATAAATGTCCAGTGAAAGTTGGCTTCATAAATATTTAAGCTGCTTCATGCAGTCAATGACTAAAGCAGAAATACTTGAAGTTTTGACACTCTTGCAATCATTTTGTTTGTAAATTGTAAAGGAACACTTTATTATCTAATCTTGGTTATTGTTATCTTTTTTATGGTCGCACTGGTCAGGAATAATCATTTCCCATTAATAAGAGTGTAATTTCAAGGACTTGTTTTTACATTCTGTTTTCGTCATGTCAAATATTCCATGTTACAGAGTCATTTCAAATAATAAGTGTCACTTTTCTTTTTGTTTTAAAACGGTTGCTGCATCTATCTTTCCTAACAATCTGTTTTGCCTCATCAAGGGTGAAGCTCTAAGGCAGATCTTGGTCAACCGCTATCATGGCAATGTCAGATCAGTAGGTAGAAGAGAAAGCCTGACAAATTTTCACAATGGTCCACTATCAGCAGGAGGCATCAACAAATCTCTCGAACGCGGTAAGATATTTCCTTTTACTACTGTCCAGCTCTCGTATGATACTGGTCCTGGAAGCTCATTGCAACCCACTCTCATGCTGTGCAGTTTGCAATAAAGATAGTGACACCGCAGGTCAGACAGCATCCATGGAGAAATAAATCAATCTAATACTTTATGTTCCTGACCTTGTGTTAGTGTTAGAAGATATTGGAGATAAATAGGCAAATGCAAAGACAAATAATAAAAAGGAGAAATCCACCAATGGAAGGAAAGATTCAGTGATTAATCTGCATAATAAATTATTGGTGTTTGCAATTTTGTGGTAGATTACAACCAGTGGCCATGCTGTTGTAAAATCTCTATATATATCATATTAAAAGAGTCTGTTTGATTAGATTCCTGATTCTGTAGGTGGCAGGATGATTATAATCAACAGTTTAGTGAATACCCTTTGCAAAATGCCGACCCAACTTTATCTTCTTGAGGACAAAGGGAAAGTATGGAGATAATTATTGGCATCTCTAACTGTACTTAAACTGACTTGGTCCAACTTGTAAAGTTTCTTACACTCCTGTCTAGTTGTTCAGAAATGTAAGAACATTGAATTACAAGTGTAAAGTAAATGGCTTTGCAACAGTGAAGGTATTCTGAGCAAGCTCTCTGATTATTGAGAGCTTTGGGGTTTCTTTCAGAGCTGACTTCTGAGGACCTTTCTTTGCTCTCAATAATCCACTCACTCCGCTGCTCCCAAGATGCGAGGTCATTGACAAACATGATAGGGTTGGTACTGAAACTCAAATCAAAGTTTCTGCCGAACTCTGGACACAATGGAATCATGTCCTGGAATTGATTTGCCTCCCTTCAGAGCGAACTTCTCTCTTACAGATGTATCATTATTAATCACTGGCAGGACATTGCAGGGATCTCTTAAAGCAGGTGGCCAGGATAATCCAACAAGGATCGGCCATCAAAATGTGCAAATCTAGCACATTACCAGGCTTATTTCTCAGTCCCAATTATTGCCAACACCCTGTCACTTAATTGAAAACAGACTGATAGCTTTATGGTAGCTGAAATAACATCAGATGTCTTACTGTCAGCTTTGCAGAGGCACTCTGCATTGCCAAGCTTGAATTGGTTTCTGCAGCTCGGTTTACCTCAGAAAACTATGTGCACATTTTTAAAATCACCACAGGGAATAGCTGCCTCCATTATAAATATCACCAGTTTCTGCTCTGTCCTAAAGCTCTGGCGTGGATCTCCAAGTAATTAAGAAAGACCAAGAAAGCCTTCAACAGATCTGTTCTGCCAGTAATGAGCAACCGAGCAGCTGTCTTAGTTCAGGTTACCAGAGAGGTTTGAAGAGCCTTACTAATAGGATACAAAAATAACTGCAGTAACTTAAACCGGGAATGTTACAGCAGAGAAACAGCCCGTGTAGTGCCTCTGTTTATGCTCTCTACAAGCACTACTCACTCTAAAATTTGTAACCCTTCTAACTCGTCCTCGTCCACTAAGCTGGCTGATCCTTAAATAAATCTCTGCTGTTTTTTTGTAACCACTCCCCAAGGAAGCATTAAAAAAGACACCTTCCAAACTATGTAGGAAATCATGTCTGTTTTCATATTTCAAATTTGCTTAAATTTTGGCTGGTGAATTGTTTTGTGATTTATCAAGATAAAAATTTAAGTGCAGTGCCATAATTGGAAATGTGATCTACATTAATTAATGTTGTCATCAGTGTTCAAAATTAACTAATTAATCATCAATTTTTGTACTTATCTCAGTAAAAACATATTAATAAGAATTGGTGCTTCCTATACTGTTCCCCAAACATCATCTCCCTGATGGAACTTATCTCCATTCTACGGCAAAGCTTGAGAGGAGGTTTCAAACTGTTGTTTACTCCAAGGTGCAACAGTTCAAGATGCAGTTCAGGTCCTGGTCACCTATTACGAGGAGAGAAGGAATGGGTGACGTTTCGGGTCGAGACCCTTCTTCAGACCCGAAACGTCACCCATTCTTTCTCTCCATAGATGCTGCCTGCCCCGCTGAATTACTCCAGCTTTTTGTGTCTATCTTCGGTTTTAACCAGTATCTGCAGTTCCTTCTTACACAGTGCTTCCTTCTAATTGCTTGGAGGTCTTCCTGGATGTTCCAGTGCAGTGATTGTTGTTGTTTCTAATCTCCTAGTTTAGTTTAGTTTATTATTGTCACGTGTACTGAGGTACAGTGAAAAGATTCTTCTGTTGCGTACTCTCCAGTCAGATACAGGATAAAGGGTGTAACATTTAGTGCAAGGTAAAGTCCGATTAAAGATCTCCAATGGAGTAGATGGGATGTCATGGCAACTCTCAAGTTGGCGATGGATGGTTCAGTTGCCTGATAACAGCTGAGAAGAAACTGTCCCTGAATCTGGAATGTATGTGCTGCACTAAAAGACAAAGTGTTGAATGTATCGCACTAAGATTACAGACATTTGCACTTCTTGGGTTTAGACCTAATTTTACATATCTCCTTTTGCATGACAATCTGTAAAGATGGAAGATTAATAATCTATGTTTGTGGAGAAGATTTACTGGGATATTGTGAAATGATAGGCCAGTAAAATAACCGTCATATACTTCTGAGAGGTTCATCTTGCTATAGAGCATGGACACTAAGAAAAATAATCATTGAATCAAAACTGAAAGTAATATCCTTCATACTGCTCATTACATTCCACTGCTTGCTGTAGGACTAGGGCAAGTTTAATTGAAGCATGTCCAATAAGTTTGTAATAACGGCTTAGGGAAACTTGGCAGATTAATTGGAAGAAAACTTGTTACAACAAATCAAAATAAAGTTAGCATAAAATGTAATGCAATATTTATTAAAGGCTTTTGCATATTGGTGAAAATAGCCTTCCAAGGTGAGAGTCGGCATGTTGGATAATTATCCTGTCAGTCAAGTCTGATAACTGCACTGTGACCAATTGAAGGGCAGTAAATTCATAAACTCATAGGTTATAGGAGCAGAATTAGGCCATTCATCCTATTAAGTCTACTCCGTCATTCAATCATGGCTGATCTACCCTTCCCTCTAAACCCCACTCTCCAGCCTTCTCCCCTTAACACCTGACACCCATACTAATCAAGAATCTATCAATCTTCACTTTAAAAATATCCATTGTCTTGGCCTCCACAGCCTACCATAGCAATGAATTCCACAGATTCACCACCCTCTGACTAAAGCAATTCCCCCTCATCTCCTTCCTAAAGGAACATCCTTTTATTCTGAGGCTATGGGCCTCTGGTCTTAGACTCTCCCACTAGTGGAAACATCTTCTCCACATCCACTCTATCCAGACCTTTCACTATTCGGTCCCCCCTCATCCTTCTAAACTCCAGCGAGTACAGGCCCTGTGCCGTCATAGGCTCATTTGTACACAGCTGTCCACCACTCTCTCGATTTTCCTGCAGGCCTTTCATTTACAGCTACTGTAATTTCTTAAATAAGTTTGATTCCTTTGCTCTTTATTATATACTCTGAAGTTGACCTACAATTTTAGGATGTGCACGCCATACGCAAGATGAAGACTCTGAATAAATATGCATTACATTTGGCTCTTTCCTATGAACCAGTTGTACACTCGCACTCTTTAAATCATCAGCTGAGACCGTAGTAAAAGACAATTTGCTTGTGGAACAACTGGTACATCTTCGCAACCGGATCTTGATGACTTGGACCCAAGGATGGAGGGCACAATTGCAAATAATTCAACATGTTTGTATTTTTAAACTGTGGTGAGGATGGTAAAAGACTTTGCGGTCACTTGGAATAAATATAAGCGATAAGACTCAGTGCAGACAAGTGTGAGGTGACATATTTTGACAGAAGAGAAGAGAAAGTATGTGCAAAATGTGCAAAAACTCTGAAAAATGGCAGGAACCAGTTAACAAAGCACGTGAAGTCATGAATGTTAGAAAACAGAAGCATGGAATTCAATGTCTCTCACACACAAGTGTGAGTTCTGTCCTCAATTCAGGATTCACGTAGTTAGAGCCACAAGTAGTCTTTGGAGATGGTACAGGAGAGTTTTACCAGTACAGCAACAAGGTTGAGGGATTGCCACGACATAGACCGTGAACCTCTCTGGGGAAAGTCAGGAGCAGATTTACTTAAAGTGTTTTCAAGTATTTAGAGTAAATAAAGGAAAACCGATCCAGTGGCTGAAAGGTGAACAACTGGAGGCCACAGATTTAAGGTGATTGGCAAAAGAACCAAAGGCAACATGTGGAAGGGGGAAAAAATGTCTTGTGCAATAAGTGGTTAGAACTTGGAATCCCCTGTCTGACTGGTGGATGTAAGGTCAATAACAGCCTCAAAAGGGAATTAGGTAAATATTTGAGGGAGAAAATATGCCATGCTATAATGAAACCACAAAGGAGTGGACCCAACTGGACTGCAGAGGCTGATGGACTGAAGGGCCTCCTCCCCTCTCCTGCCCTAATCTTATGATACTATGAAATGCATTGCTAAGTGATGCTTATAAAAGGTGTGAAGGTGTGGAATGAGACTTTTCTCCCGCTTCATTACACACGGGGCCAACGTTTGAATGCAACAGCTAACATTTGCCAGACTCATCACAGGTTCTGCATTCTCAGCCAGTTCCTCCGAGGAATGCAGAGGAGAACCGACTTGTTCAATTGCACATTTAGACATGAAATTAAGATGCAGGATTGCTGGGGAGGGAGAGAATGGGATGCCTGCTGACTGGTATATTCCCTGATTTTAGCACATTTGCCAACCTTGAGGAGCAATTAAGAGAATGGGTGAAAGTTTAAACAGCAATTTGCTCAGAATTTTAAACTAAAGGAAGTGTACATTAGAGGTTTTTATTCCTGGCACAGCCCATGCTGGACTCCTGGTTGCATTACAGGGATGTTTTTGCATAGGCACAGTGATGAAATACCAGTCAAGTAGCTCCATGAGGATAATTGGCAGATGTTCAAGAGCACTTTCATGTGAAAATATGAGATAGTTCACTTATTCTGTGGTCTTTGAAGTCATGGTAATGTGTGGGCACGAGTTGAAGGGTTTATTTGTAGGTGAAATCCAGTGGGTGGGCTGCGTAAGAATTAGAGCTGGGAATTTGTGCCACGTTCTTGGTAATTATAATCATACCAGACATCTGTCTCTGTGTTCCACTGTTATTTAATGTAACCAACCTTCATTTATACACCCATTTTGTGCAAGAGTACTAATTGTGATATGTCTAGAATAGCAAGTTGCTGCAACCTGAAATTGTAAGGGATATTGGTCACATCCCTTGAATAATTCCAGTGGGAAAAAGTCCCAGTCAGTAATTGGATGCCCTAACTTTACCAGTATTGATTGGTTCCTTGCTTTTCTGTACTCTTCATAAGTTAGAGGAGCAAAAGTATGCCATTCGGTCTCACAAGTATACTCCACCATTCAATCATGGATGATTTATCTTTCCCTCTCAACCCGTCTCCTGCCCTTTCCCCATAACTCCTGACACCCGTACTAATCAATACTAGTCAACTATTCTTCCAATGGGCAGCATAGAAAGCCCTAGAGAATTGTGCACCACTATTGGAAAAACACTTGACCCCACTATTATTGCTCAAGTGCCCTATTACTTTTGATGCTTTTATTTAATAACCTAATAATGTCCCTACCTGCCAGAAGGGGGGGGGGGGGGGAGGCACCACAAATCCGCTCAGGAGCATGGAGTTTCCTGGGAAGTGCTGGCAGTTCAGCGTTCTGTAGATTTTCCCTTGAGATCACCGTGCAAACATTGAACATCCTGTTGGCTTCTTGCTGCGAATCCTCAATTGCACTCTGAAGCTGGGTTCTTTGTGTGTCCAGAGGTAGACCACCCACCCTCTCCCGTTTCCCAGATTTATGTGGGAGATGTATCCACTAAACATGCACCAGACTGACCTAACCTGGGTTCAATGCCCCCTCTCACCCCCCCTCCCCTCCATTGATTGAGGGGAATTACTGCGTGAGAGAGAGGAAGAGGTAGAGAAAATTTCAAGCGATTCCTATTTCTGAATTACTTGAGTTCAACAAAATACTGAATTGTTTATTTTCTTAATTTTTTTTATTTTAATAACATTTTTTTTCAGTTTTGCAAATATTTCAAACATTCCAGCACGTTTGAAAGCTGATTTTAGCTGAGGTAGAGCTCAGCTGACGAAATATTTCTGCGTACAGTACTTGCTTTTTACAGCTGGGGAATCCATTGCAGTTTAATTTCACCAGAATTAGCCAGGACTCAACTGGACCAGCTTCAGAGTGCAACTGAGGATTCGGCAGTAAGAAGCCAACAGGATGTTCGATGTTTGCACGGTGATCTCAAGGGAAAATCTGCAGAAAGCTGAACTGCCAGCACTTATCAGGAAACTCCATGCTCTAGAGCAGATTTGTGGTGCCTCTCCCCCCCTCACCCTTCTGGCAGGTAGGGACATATTGGGTTATTAAATAAAAGCATCAAAAACAATAGGGCAACAGCCAGTCAGAGGCAGCAGGTCAACCTGTTGGGAGTGACTGTCCTCCTGATTCTTCAAATCCCTTCTGGTATTTACAAGGCACAAGTCAGGAATATGATGGAATATTCATCACTGGACTGGATGAGTCCAGCTGCAACACCATCCCAGGTTGCCTGGTTCGCACGTAACAAAAACTTTTCACTCCAGCTCAGTACATATGACAATAAACTGAACTGAGGCAGCGCAGTCTGCCTGATTGGCAAGCTACCCACAGCCCTAGTTATTCACTCGTTCTGACACCATTGCACAGTGGCTCCACTGTTGCCAGCTCTAAAACTCACTGCAGTCCTCATCTGGAGTACTAGTAGAGAACTTCTCAAACCTGTCACTTCCATTACAAAGATGGACAAGAGCGGCAGGTGCGTGGCAACACCACCGCTTGCAGGATCCCCTCAGTTTTACGTCATCCTGACATGAAAATCTATGACATAGAAACCAGCATTTGCAGTTCCTTCCTACACGTGGAAATCTATCTCAAGTTCTTCAGAAGCAATGGGTCTAAAAACCTGAACTCCCTCCCCAGCAGTGCTGTGGGAATATCTTTATAGGTAGGGCCTGCAGAGGTTGAAGAACATTGTTCACCATCTTTTTGATGGCAGATAATATTGAACAATAATGCTGGCCTTGCCAATGATGCCCATGCCCTGATATTGTGTTTTTGTGTGTTCTTTATTATTGTACCGCTGCTGGCAAGTTCATTTCACTTGCACTTCATGTGCAATGTGACGAATAAAACCGTATTGTATTGTATAAATGAACAAATAATGAAAACCTTCTGTTCCCTTTTGGATCAAGAGGGAACCCAATGAAGGCATTTATTAAGCAAGAAATATTTATTGGCGTAATGCAAAGACTGCATTTCCTCTACAGATTGAACAAATACGGGAAGCAATCTCCGATACTTTAGTGAAATTTTCTCGCACACTTCCTCATGCCAACCTCTTATCAATTGGCCACAACTCTTTGGACATTGACTGGTGCTTGCCACTGTTTTAAGGTTATACAGCATGCAGCCACAAATGGGGGAGTTGCAAATGGAACAAAGTTGTGCAATCATTGAGCATCCTCAACTCGTGCCTTCTGCTGGGGACTGGGTCATTGATAAGGCAGCTAATGATAGCGGGAGTTACAAAACAATTAAGATTCTGTTTACCCATATTGTTCCGAATAGCTTTGTTTAAATTGGGTACATTGGGATTGCACGTATGTAGATGCTGGAATAATTGCAATTCTTGAGATCAACATATCTTAAAGTTAGGTTATCTCGGAATATAAAACAAAGGCAACTAGTTGAGGTAGAGATCTACCATGAGCAAATTTAATGGCAGATTATAACCAGGACCACTACATGACCAATCCTTGTTCTTGAAGGTGAGAGATGGGGATGTCCGTTGGTTGCATTGCTCCTCACTGCTCCTCAGATAATGATGTTTGTGTCTGCATGTAACATGACCATGACGATATTCAGACTTGGATCTTTAAATGGCAAATAATGTTCATGCCAACCAAACAACACTGATGGCCTAACCATTTCCCTGTGTTGGGCAACAGCAGTCCATTACCACATCTCCTCCTCCAGCAGCTTGGGAGTCACTACTGACCAGAAATCTATCTGGACTAGTCGCACAAATTCTCTGTCTGTAAGGGCAGTTCACAAAGGTTAGATATCTACGTGCCTCATCTTGCGATTCACCACATCCCTATTAGAATCTACACATAGGAGCCATTTGCTTGGTTGAAGTTACCTGGAATATTTCAGAAAGATGCAAATCTATCTAAGACAAACAAGCCGACGATCAACTCTCCAAGAACCAGCAAAATCATTTCCTCTCATATCTGATTAGTACGGGTGTCAGAGGTTAGGGGGAGAACTACATCAGCCATGATTGAATGGTGGAGTAGACTTGATGGGCTGAATGGCCTAATTCTGCTCCTATCGCATGATCTTATGATCTATTTCTACAATATGGATGCGAAATGCACCATTTACAACAACTTTTGCAACAATTAATCATCTACCACATGGGGAGCAGATGCATGGGAAAACCACTATCTCCATTTTCTCACCAAGTTGCAAGCCATGCTGACTCAGAAATATATCATATTCCTTCATCGTTTAGTTTAGAGGTACAGCGCGGAAACAGGCCCTTCGGCCCACCGGGTCCGCGCCGACCAGCGATCCCCGCACATTAATACTATCCTACACCCACTAGGGACAATTTTTACATTTACCAAGCCAATTAACTTACAAACCTGTACGTCTTTGGAGTGTGGGAGGAAGCCAAAGATCTCGGAGAAAACCCATGCAGGTCACGGGGAGAACGTACAAACTCCGTACAGACAACACCCGTAGTCGGGATCGAACCCGCGTCTCCGGCACTGCATTCGCTGTAAGGCAGCAACTCTACTGCTGCGCCACCGGGACCTTCCTTGGTTCAAGATCCTGGAACTTCCCAGCTGACGACATTTGACATACATGCACCACAGGGACAGCTGCAGTCCAAGACACTTTTTTTCCCAAGGTTTTCCAACTTTGCCTCTATTAGTGAATGAATAATATGAAACACAGTAAATGACTAAATTGCTATTCATGCCTGATGAAGTGACGTGTTTCAAACAATCGCTTCTGCGTACTGCAGGTTTTGTTTGAAGATTTTGTTCTTGTGCGCCCAGGAATTACAGGAATATTATGCCTATAAGATTTTAAAATCTTTAAATAGCACATTAATTCAAAATGGAGCCTTTAATTACTGCATCACTTCCTGTTTTTAATTTATTTTTCCTGATGCTCTCTTTGGATAATGTAGAAAGACAAAAGTGTAGATGCTACTTTACAAAAGAAGACACAAAATACAGGAGCAATTCATCGGGTCAGGCAGCATCTCTGGAGAATGTGAATACATGACGTTTTGTGTCAGGTCCCTTCAGTCATAGTGGGGGTGTGAAGGGATGGTAGAAAGCTGGAAGAGGAGGGTAAGACAAAGCCTGGCAAGTTGTTACAGATGAGGATGTTTTTTTGATAGGCATTTTTTAGGTAGCATAACCATTGAGTGCTCCAATTTTAGGCAGTATGATATTGAATTCTCTCCCTTTTTCCTCGTATACCCCCCTCCCCCCCCCCCCCCTCCCCTCCCCTCCCTTCCACCTACATTTCACCCTCTAGCTTCACAATGAGCAACTCTTCAATCCTTTTGTCTTATACCTTCAGTCTTTTATCCCTGGCATTTGTCCAATCATCTTCCCATCAATAAACCCCTCCTCATCTGTATCAACCTATTACCTGCCAGGCTTTTTCCTGCCTCTCCTCTCTTCCAACTTTCTATCCCCCACCCTCCCCCACAATCGGTTTGAAGGGGGAATCCCAACTTGAAAAGTCACTTATCCATGTTCTCTAGAGATGCTACCTGACCTGCTGAGTTATTCCATTGCTTTATTCTCTCTTTGGATAAGTTCTCTTAATGTTTATATTGTTTGAACAAGGTTTTGCCTAAGTGCTATCTATGTATTGGCTAAATTAATCTTTTGCTGTTTTCCACAAATGGCCTCTCACATAATGTTCTTCTGGTCTTTACTCATTGGATTTTTTCCCCAATTACATTCCAGACATTTTGCATCCTTGGCTGCCAATGCAATTATTTTTCCCTCATGGGATAAAGAACAGCTCAGAAGTGAAGTTCCATGTTAAAGTTTAATCTGCTGCACATCTGTGCAGACTACCTAATGTAATGGACCAGTCAGTCTGTGTTGTTATCCCAATGAAAGTAGGGTGTCAGTTATCTTGGGGATCGTCAATCCATTCATGGTTTGTGGAAGCTCATTGTCCTGGCCTGAACTGACTGCAGTCACTTGGTTCCTCGAAGTGTGATTCCAACTAGTCTTGTATTTCTTCCAATGAAATGCGTCATAACCTTGACCAATTCTTATACATTGGGAACTATTTTGGCCTCCATGTCAACTAATGTTCTGCCCAGCTTGAATCATGATTAGTAATGTGAGTTGATAGTTACTTCCACTATTGAATCATTGAAAGATCAATTGCAGAATTGAGGTTCAAATCAATATTTCCTCGACATAGAATAAGATTTGGCTCATTGAATTTATGCTAGTTCTCAGAGCAATTCCTGACCCCCACTAATTTTCCCTGAAATCCATAAGGGCCTGTCCCACTTTCCCAAGTTACTCACAGATTCTCCCGAGTTTCCCCCTTGATTAAACTCAGAGAATGCCCATAGCGAGTCCGTAGGAGGCCATAGGAGTCTGTAGATATATCGTAGCGGCTCGTTATGCCAGCCGTAGGTATTCGGGGCATCAGGTAAGTCAGGATGTTTTTTCCACCATGACAAAAAAGTCCACAAGTAAAAAGATAGTCGGGAGGAGGAGTTCGTAGATCACAAAAATCTTGGGTTTTTTTTTTAAGGTCCTTTCAACTCGTCAGAGGACTCAGGAAAGTGGGACAGGCCCTATACTCTGCATTCTCACCATTTCTGCCACCAACTATATTAGAGGCAATTTAGTGGCCAATTAACCTACCATGGACTGCATATTTGGCACCTGGGTGAAAACCAGAACACACAGAGGAAATTCCCTAAGTGAAGGCGAATGTGCAAACTGGCAGCAGCAGCGGTCTGGATTGAACCTGTGTAGCTGGAGCCATGAGGCAGCAACAGATCTACTAGCTGCCCCACTGTGCCGCCCACAGATAAATGGAAATGTCAATGTTGACACACTGCAGTTCTGACTTCATGTATGAAACCTCTTTCCCTGTTTGATGCAAGAGAAAACATCTCTCTCCTTGTGTTGCAGGGAATCCTAGCTTCAGTTGTTCAGTATCCCTGTATATACATCTGAATGTAATTCTAGTGTGAAGACAGAGAATATGGAGCTTATGTTTTTTCTTGATAAGAGTCTATCCAGTCTTGATGTATTGAAAAATGCTTCAAAGCTGACATAAGCTTCTTTAAGCATTCCAATTTGGTCATTGCAAAGAATAATTATGTGTCACTTGGTTGTATGTATTCAGAACTGGCTTATTGATGGAAGATACAGTGTTGTGGGGGAAGGACAAGTATTGAGGCTGGTGTTCTGTGACCAATGGAGTTTCACAGGGATCTGAGCTGGGGCCTCTGCTGTTTCTGATATTTATAAAGGACTTTGACGTAAGCATGGACGGGTTTGTTAGTAAGATTGCAAATGACATCAAAATTGCTGGGGTCGCGAACTGTGAAGAAGCTGTCAAGGTATACAGTGGGATATAGATCAGCTACAGAAATAGGCAGAGAAGTGGCAGATAGAGATCAATCTGAACAAGTGTGAGGTGTTTGGGAGGTGTAAGAGGAAAATGTACAATTACTGGCATGACCCTCAACAGCATGGATGTACAGGATGATCTTGCAGTCCATGTCCATAGCTCCCTGAAAGTGGCAACATAAGTAGATAGAGTTTTAAAGCAGTCATATGGTATGTTGGCCTTTATAGGTCCAGGCATTTAGTATCAGAGTCAGGATCTCCAGTCTTATAGGACTTTGGTTAGACCATATTTGGGTGGTGAGTGCCTGGAACGCGCTGCTAGTGTTGGTGATTGAGGCAAATGCAATAGTATTTGCAATTAATATGATGGCATTTAAGAGGTTGTTGGATAGGCATTTGGATATGCAGGGAATGGAGGGATATGGGTTATATGCACGTAGATAAGAGATGGTCTTGATATCATGTTTAGCACAGACATTGTTGGCCAAAAAGTCTGTTCTTGTGCTGTACTCTTCTATGTTCTATGTTTACATCTTCCAAATGTTTGGGGCTGCAAGGCTTAAATTTTGAATCTTGAATATGGGCTTCTTAAGGAAAGGGTGATCTAAAAAGGTTTTGAAGATGCAAAGTGATATGATTGAGTGAATTGGAAAGAAAACATTTCTTCTTGTGGGGAAATTTGGCAGCTGATGGGTATTATCAAGAAAGGCTGCTCCGTACAGAGGTGTGAACATTTGGAACACCTTGCAGAAGAAGACGGTGCTGAGGCTAACAGCAATCAAGGCTGGGAAATGTAAATCTTTACTCATTGTGGCAGAGGCTGATCCTAAAAATCGAACAAAACCACCATTTAAGTGTATGGTTAAGGGCTGCTGATAACACCCACTGGGTTTGAGAAAGTGGAGCTACTCATAATTCCTTACTGTTACATAATGCTGGTCAAATCTTGATGTTGGCCAGTTTGTTGGATTGCAGTTCCTGTTGCATTAATTCCTCCTGGTGAGCTTTGAAATAGAATAACCATAAATCTGGGTTTTCCCAATACTCTTGTCCCTAGGCAAGCACACCTACAATATACAGTGTCCTACATGATGTTTGGGACAAAGACCCATCATTTATTCCCCCTCTTCCCCCTGTCCGTTTTTTCCATGGCGTCTGTGGAAAAAATCCCCGTAGACCCACAGTAAACGGACCTGGAAAACCTGAAAAAAGTTTCTACTTACCTTGTAGTTGAAAAACTACAAATCCACTGGAGGAGCTCTGCTCCTCACGTCCGTTTGCGTCAAGGCGTCTGACGTAATGACGCGCAGGCGCACTGGCGGGGTTCTTCACGTAGTCACTCACGTGACTCCGAAGTAAAATCACATGTGGTTCAAGTGCACATTGTCAGATTTTATTAAAGGCCATTTTTATACATTTTGGTTTCACCATGTAGAAATTATGTTTATACAGTGTTTATGCAGTGTTTATACATAGTCCCCCCCATTTCAGGGCACCATAATGTTTGGGACACATGGCTTCACAGGTATTTGCTCAGGTGTGTTTAAATGCCTCTTAATGTAGGTATAAGAGAGCTCTCAGTACATAGTCTTTCCTCCAGTCTTTCCATCACCTTTGGAAACTTTTATTGCTGTTTATCAACATGAGGACCAAAGTTAAGCCAATGAAAGTCAAAGAAGTCAGTATGAGACTGAGAAACAAGAAAAAAACTGTTAGAGACATCAGCCAAACCTTAGGCTTACCAAAATCAACTGTTTAGAACATCATTCAGAAGAAAGAGAGCACTGGTGAGCTTACTAATTGCAAAGGGACTGGCAGGCCAAGGAAGACCTCCACAGCTGATGACAGAAGAATTCTCTCTATAATAAAGAAAAATCCCCAAACACCTGTCCGACAGATCAGAAACACTCTTCAGGAGTCATGTGTGGATTTGTCAATGACCACTATCCGCAGAAGACTTCATGAACAGAAAACAGAGGCTACACTGCAAGATGCAAACCACTGGTTAGCCGCAAAAATATGACAGCCAGGTTGCAGTTTGCCAAGACCACTTAAAAGAGCAGCCACATTTCTGGAAAAGGTCTTGTGGACAGATGAGACGAAGATTAACTTATATCAGATTGATGGCAAGAGCAAAGTATGGAGAAGAGAAGGAACTGCCCAAGATCCAAAGCATACCACCTCATCTGTGAAACAGGGTGGTGGGAATGTTTTGGCCTGGGCATGTATGGCTGCTGAAAGTACTGGCTCACTTATCTTCATTGATGATACAACTGCTGATGGTTGTAGCATAATGAATTCTGAAGTTTATAGACACATCCTATCTGCTCGTTCAAACAAATGCCTCAAAACTCATTGGCCGGCGGTTCATTCTACAGCAAGAAAATGATCCCAAACAT
This sequence comes from Malacoraja senta, assembly GCA_038087875.1. NCBI lineage: Eukaryota > Metazoa > Chordata > Chondrichthyes > Rajiformes > Rajidae > Malacoraja > Malacoraja senta. The sequence continues at coordinate 69,500,074 of CM075980.1, forward strand.
ACTGCTAAAGCAACAAAGGAGTTTTTCAAAGCTAAAAAATGGTCAATTCTTGAGTGGCCAAGTCAATCACCCGATCTGCACCCAATTGAGCATGTCTTTTATATGCTGAAGAGAAAACTGAGGGGACTAGCCCCCCCAAACAAGCATAAGCTAAAGATGGCTTCAATACAGGCCTGGCAGAGCATCACCAGAGAAGACACCCAACAACTGGTGACGTCCATGAATCTCAGACTTCAAGCAGTCATTGCATGCAAAGGTTATGCAACAAAATACTAAACATGACTACTTTCATTTACATGACATTGTTGTGACCCAAACATTATGGTGCCCTGAAATGGGGGGGACTATGTATAAACACTGCTGTAATTTCTTCATGGTGAAACCAAAATGTATAAAAATGGCCTTTATTAAAATCTGACAATATACACTTTAACCACATGTGATTTTTTTTCTATTACAAATCTTAAATTGTGGAGTACAGAGGTAAATAATTAAATGATGGGTCTTTGTCCCAAACATTATGGAGGGCACTGTAATATTAGAAAAGCAATGCCTAACGACTTTCAGTGATTACATGGCATATTTTTTGCTTGTCTTCTAAAATTAATTCCAACCTTTATTGGAATGGAATTTTAGCAGAGAACAGAGTACTGCAACAATGTGGCACTGGGCCTGTAGGCACTGGAGATTAGATGGATGAGGGGGGGACCTCATTGAAACTAGTTAAAAACCTGGATAGAGTGGATGTTGAGAGTATGTTTCCACTAGTGGGAGAGTCAAGAACTAGAGGGCATAGCCTCAGAATAAAAGGATGTACATTTAGAAAGGAGATGAAGAGCAATTTCTTTAGTCAGAGAGGAGTGTATCTGTGAAATCCATTGCCACAGACAGCTGTGGAGGACAAGTAGTCGGGTATTTTTAAGGCGGAGAATGACAGCTACTTAATAAGTAAGGGTGTCAAAGGTTATGGGAAGAAGGCATGGAGTTGAGAGGGAAAGATAGATCAGCAATGATTGAATATGACTGGAGTAGTCTCGATGGGCTGAATTACCTACTTCTGGTCCTATAACTCATGAACTTATATTATGGGTTTCACATAACTGTTTAGGGACAACATTATTCTCCTCTGTCCTTTTGGAAAACTGTAGGTCAGATTGAGAAGGTTCATAATCTTTGATGAGAATAGCCCACAAATCAATGTCCTGAGAAATACATAAAAGCTGATGACGCTTGATTACTTAGCATTAACAATACTATGATATCACAACTTCCACAGAGAGACAGGAGATTGTAGATGAAGGAATCTGGAGTAAATAATAAACTACCAGAAGGCTCTGGGTCTAGCTGCATTTGTAGAAGCCTAGTGATGCTCAAAGTTTTGATTCAAGACACTGCATCAGGACTGAGAGTGTAGAGATATAATGAACTATCTGTCCTCATGCAAGGACTCGACTTGAAATATTGACAATCCCTTTTGCCTCGAAAGATGCTGTTTTACCACAACTTCCACTTAGCATGATGAATGTGGCAAAAGAATTCCTATATTCACAGGAGATATACTAAACATAAAGCAGATGCCAAAGACCTTTAAGATCAGATGACCAAAGTTTTGGCCAAGGATAGATGTTGAGGAGCACCTTAGAAAGGGAAGAGTAGTAGAAATGTGGAGATGACTTGGAAGGAAATCTTAGTGCAAAGGACCAACATTTTGGAGATGTCTCGCTCTTTGAGATGCTCAAACCAAAACTAGAAGAGTGTTGAGATCTTTGTAATAGAAGGTCACAGAGATTGGGGTGGGCAGGACAATATTGAAAACCTAAAAGTTTATTTTTCATTAGTTTTGCTTTGCGCGGAAAATCAATTTGTTGTTTCGTATATTGGGTTTTTGAATTTGCTGTTTGTGTTTTCAGGAGGCGGAGGTACAGCAGGTACATTGAGTCAAGGTGAGATGAGTCTTGCAGAAGTACAATGTCACCTGGATAAGGAAGGAGCATCCGACCTGGTCATAGACCTCATAATGAATGCAACAAGTGACCGAGTCTTCCATGAAAGCATATTACTTGCAATTGCTCTGCTGGAAGGAGGCAACACTACAATTCAGGTAAGTACACTAGCAAATAGTGTCCTTGCAATTAAAAGCACAGTAAAATTTTACCATTTGAATGTTAGGCAAAGCCTTGATCTTACTTTTTGTTATTTGTGTCGTCAAATTGGAATGTAAGATGAGGAAGCAGGAGGTGCTTCCATCCACTATGTTATTCAACAAGTTCATAGCTCATTGCCTCCCTCACTACTTTCCCGTACTAACCCCGTGTTCCTTTTCTGGAATATACTCGGTGTCTAAACCTCCACAGCACTCGTGGGTAGAGAATTCCAAAGACTACCAATCTGAGATCAAGCTTCTTCTCATCTCAGTCATAAATGGTTCACCCCCTACATGGAGACTAGTCCCTGTTTCTAAGCAGCTCAGCCTGTCGCGTCCCATAAGAATTGTATATGTTTCAATGAGATGGTTCCTTACTTTGAGTCCTGAAAAGCGCTATATAAATAAAATCTATTATCATTATTATTATTATTACTTCTGAAAACTCTCAGCTTAATCTCTCCTCTAAGGATATTCTCACAAGCCTCTCCATTCCAGGAATCAACCTGGTGAATCTTTCACAACTGAGTTTAGAAGGATGAGGGGGGATCTTATAGAAACATATAAAATTATAAAAGGACTGGACAAGCTAGATGCAGGAAAAATGTTCCCAATGTTGGGTGAGTCCAGAACCAGGGGCCACAGTCCTAGAATAAAGGGGAGGTCATTTAAGACTGAGTTGAGAAAAAACGTTTTCACCCAGAGAGTTGTGAATTTATGGAATTCCCTGCCACAGAGGGCAATGGAGGCCAAATCACTGGATGGATTTAAGAGAGAGTTAGATAGAGCTCGATGGGCTAGTGGAGTCAAGGGATATGGGGAGAAGGCAGGCACGGGTTATTGATAGGGGACGATCAGCCATGATCACACTGAATGGCGGTGCTGGCTCGAAGGGCCGAATGGCCTCCTCCTGCACCTATTTTCTATGTTTCTATGCCTCCTTTAGATAAGATGATCAGACTTCCTGAGCACAAATTTCAGGTGCAGTCTCACCAAAGCCATTAATATAGCTTTCCGAGGCATTTTAAATCCATTGCTCCTCCTTGCCATTTATTCTGTATGTTCTGAGATCTCTATACAAGGCTCTTGACCATCTCCAGATTTTCTTCATTATGACTACCTAATTCCAGAGAATTAGAATTACCTCCCTCAATCTCTACCCCTCATTAATGATCCATAAAATACTAGACAAATGAGTGATTAATTGTTGGATTTTGTTTGATCTTGCTCCTATGAAATGTCTTGCAACCTTTTTATCATGTTTAAACAGCACATGAGTACAAGTTGTTAATATTTATTGGTGCTTGCATAATTTCTAATTTTGTGTTGGCATTTTACTCTTTTACTTTGAGATAACATTAATTCCAGTTTGAAATTCTATTGTGTAATGTGCAATTTGAATAGCAAAGAGTTAGGTATTGTTGGATGGCAGAGAAAGATAGGGAGTAGGAGGGTTGGAGAGAATGGTTCACACTAGAATGCAGTGTTGGAATGAAGTTCGGCAGCTGTAAAGGAAGCACTGACTAAATTACATCCACTTCTATTTTTAAAATGAGTTGCTGGAGAAACCCTAGTGTATTGCAAAACTAAGTCAAGCTTACAAATGATCTCTGCGACAAGTCCACAAACCTCCAGTGATGACATTGGTTTTCTGTGTGGGTTGGAAATGGTGCAAAGCCAGTCTTAGCTATATTCCAATAATCATTTCACAATTTCAGTGGCAATGCAGAATTCACGATTACTGGTTTGGTTTCAATGTAATTTTTTTTCCTCAATATTATGCGTTTCATCCAAACTCTTTCCCCTTCCCCTCCCATGGGTCTCCTGGTATTTATTTCTCAATTTCTCGCCTCCTGCTTCGCTAGGCCACAGTGTCTGAGAAAGATGGGCAGGTGTCAGGTTAATGGCTCTGCCACATTTAGTAGCTATTGCACAGGACAGAAGAGTGAGCCACAGAGCAATATTGCGATACCTTCCCACTCGGGTCACAGGTGTTTCAAGCCATTTAGAATAGCACTTAAAACAAGTTGTGCTGTTCCAACGAGTTACTAGGTTTGCCTTTTAAGAACTGCATGGTGTGAATGGGATGCAACCAAGCATGCAAACTCTAGAAATGCCTGGCTGGTGATATTATAATTGAAGCTGCAAATGTTGCCCCTCCCTGCAAAGGTTGGTGATTCCTGCAATTCCTGTAAACTCTTGGGAACTTTGCAGCCAAAGAAGTAATGGGGAAAAATAAGAACATTTGATTTCATTTAAGTTGATGCAATTTTCATTCCAAGTTTTTAAAGAATTGTACAAAATTGGTGACTGACATCTTGTTTCCGGGAATAATGTTTGAAGACCAATTAGTTTCCTCATTGCTCCTTGAACACAACTTTGCACCAACAATTGAACAAAATTAAATTGTATTTCCGCATGCCTGGTTCAGCACAAAGGAGACTTTCTCTCTTCCTCATTACTCCCGCATTCAAAGTCCTTGTTTGACGTGCTTACGTCCTGCAGACAACACACCAGCCATTATTTATTGCCTTGAGTGCCCAACTAACTGTATGACAGAAGTAGAAGACAAAATGGACCTCTAACCTGGAATGGACCAGGAAGTTCTAGAGGCCAATCTGTCAACCTACCTTGTGTGCAAACACCATGCTTGAATAGCTTGGTTTGTATTGTGTTAATTGTGGGAAATCAGTGGTATAAGTTCACCTTGCACTGCTCCGGAATATACAGAGTTATTGAAAGATGTCTTCATCTTCATTTTTATCCGATCTATAAACCATTCCCAAGCTTTTCCCTGCTTTCATAACATTGAAATCCACAGTGGATTTCTGAACTTTGCCACAGCTTATGGGATAATTGTAAGCATGCTCCGATTCCCAGTTCAGTGTAATGTAGAGATGCAGAATTACCTTTACTAGCTGTCTATTCAAAACAAAGTAGTGGAGGAAGTCAGTGGGTCAGGAGGCATCTGTGGAGGGAATTGGATAGGCGACGTTTTGGGTCAGGATGCTTCAAAATAATATAGTAGAGGGGAGAAAGCTGGAGAAGCTCTCTTCTTTTTCTACTTATTCAAAGCTTGGCAAGTGAAATGTGGAAGATAGACACAAAATGCTGGAGTAACACAGTGGGCCAGGCAGCATCTCTGGAGTGGAATGGGTGACGTTTCGGGTCGTGACCCTTCTTCAGACTGATGTCGGGGGAAGTGATATGTAGGTACAGATTGGGGGGTTGGCAGATGGGTGGAGGAAGTGACAGAGGTTTGAGGTGAAAAGAAGCCAAAAAGGTGTCAGACAGGAGAGATGAGGAGTAAAATGTAAAGCCAAAAGGTGGGAAATGAGTGGAGAGGGAAGGGAAAGAAGTGGGATAAAGGGAAAATTGGGACAGAGATGAGCCTATAGGGGAGAGGAATGGAGCATTGTGGCTGAGGTGGGTGGGAGAATGTGGGGATGTGTGTGTACACTAGGGTAGGATATGACAGTGGGGGGTAGAGGGGATTTTACTTGAAAGCAGAGATTTCACTGTTCATGTTGGTTTGAAAGCTACCCAAGCAAAATATAAGAAGCTGTTCCTCATGTTTGAGGCCTCACTCTGGCAACAGAGGAGGCCAAGAACTGAAAGGTCAATATGAGAATGGGAATGAGAGTTAAAATGATTAGCATCCGGATCATCCATCAGGCCTTGGCAGACTGAGCGCAAATGTTCGTCAGGAGGTCGCATGGTCTATGCATGTCTCACTGGTGTAAATGAGACCACATAGAGAATATCGATTCCAGAAGACGAGGTTTGAGGGGGTGTACATAAACCTCTGCTTCACTTGTTACTGGAGTCCCTGGATGGAGATGAGAGAGGAGGTTTAAGAACAGGTGTTGCATCTCCTGTGGTTGCAGGGGAAGGTACCTGGGGAGGGGGCAGCTTGGATGAGAAGGGATGAGTGAACTAAAGAGTTGCTTGAGGGAGTGTTCTGTATGGAAAGGGTAAGGTGAGGGGGATGGAAGGATGTGATTGGTGGTGGGATGTCATGTAATGTGGTGGAAATGTCAGGGAGCGATGTGTTGGATGCTGGGGCTGCGGGGTGAAAGATCAGGACCAGGAGAATTCTATTCTTGTTCCATCTGGGGTTAAGGGAAGCAAGAGCAGAACTGTGGGACACCGAGGAGACATGGATGAGGACTCTTTATACAACAATGGGAAAACCATGTTGACTGAAGAAAGAGGACCTCTTGGATGTCCTAGAATGGAAAGCCTCATCTTGGGATCAGATGCTGCAGAGATAGACAGATTGAGAGTGAAGGATTGTGTCCTTGCTAGAGGGAGGAGTATTCATGCTAGCTATGGGAGATTTTGGCATAATTGATCAAACCTAAGATCTCCACCAAATTAGAGGTAGTCATCTGGGCCAGTTCTTGTGATTAAGGGCCTGTCCAACTTCGGCGATTTTTTAGGCAACTACAGGCGACTAGTTTGTCGCCACATGTTCGCCGGTGGTTGCTGGGAGTAGTCTCCTCAGTCGCGCAAAAAGTCGTAGCATCTTTCTGGTCACCGCTAAATTTTCAACATGTTGACAAATTTTCAGCAACAGTAGATTTGATGCCAATGAGCGTAGCTTGACCTCTCCTAACGTAGGTGCTGCCGTAGATTGTTGCCAGGATGACGTAGGTTGTCGCCGGTTTTGCGGCGACTTGCTACGACTATGACAGTCTCCGGCAATTGCCTAAAAAATCGCCAAGTGGAACAGGCCCATTACTTGCAGTTTTGCTGGTTCTGAGGTAATTGATGTGGCCAATGTGGGAATGGCAGTAAAGACTCGGCAGATGCATGGAAACATTGTTACCTCAAAGTTGATCTTGCATTGCCCAAGGTCACACTTTTGGAAATGTTTTGTCATTCTTGCTCAGTCAAAGTTCTGGGTCTCTCTAACTGACCGCATAATAAATCCAAGCAGAATTTCGAGAGGACAGGTCAGTACCACCTCTTGAGGATAGCTCGGAGTGGAGAACACATGCCAGCCTTTGCTTAAGTGCTCACACCCAGAAATGTTCCTCGTTAAATTATGCCACTGTAAATTATGGGCCGCTTAGAGGACAAGGGTGTACATAAACAATGGTTTTCTATGTATTCTTCCTGGTTCAAGATGTCCCCTCTGTGAGCAAATAAATACTGCATCATTAAGTTGGTGGTATAAAATAGTAACTCCCTGCAACTTATGTTGACACTGTTCTTACCTCTTAGAAAACTTAATAGTGCACAACGGTGTCACCTTTTAGTGAGACAAATGCCTGCAGGGGAAAGGCATTCATATATATATATATATATATATATATATATATATATATATATATATATATATATATAATATATATATATATATATATATATATATATATCAACAAGATGTAGAATATGTTCATAAACAATTTTTTGTGCAACTAGTACACTAGATATTTTATGGTACTTTACTGAGTGAATAATAACCCATTAAGCTCACCCTGCTTGTTGCCTGAAGGAAACTATTTGCTACCTAGTACTTCTCAAATCTTTCTAGTACTGGGAATTGCAAGTGTAAAGAAAGTTGAGGTTATGAGGTTACTGAACTTGTTTTGTTCATATTTTGATACCTCCTTAGCATGTTAACTTTTTAACTTTGGGTGTGCATTCATCCAAAAGTGCTGTTAATGCTAAAGAAACATCAGCCAAAAGAATAGTATTGTGTTCCCTGATTACTTTTCCCCTATCCTAAAAGAAGAGATTATATATTTATGTACTAGGTATTGTGGGGAGGATTAAAATGTTAAAAATTTGCGATACTAGAAATCTGGAGATTGACAATGTAATTACAGTGTAAAATGCAGCCAGGTAAATTGCAGTGTAAGGCTGTGACCCAGCAGTTCAGGCTCTGTGAAAAGCGAGAGAAAAACTGAGCCAATAATGCAGAAGGATGACTTGGACAAGTTAGGCTGAAGATGGACACAAAATGCTGGAGTACCTCAGCGGGTCAGGCAGAATCTCTGGATAAAAGGATTAGATGGCTTTTCGGATCGAGAAACTTCTTTAGACTGAGCGTCGGGGAGAGCGAAACTAAAGGTTATGAGAAGGTTCAGAACAAATCAGAGCCGGCACTGATGACCAAGGAAAGGTGGAGCCCACAATGGTCCATTGTTGACAGTGGAAGAAGTGATAATGAAGGGATATTTGGATACAAACAGTGGAACTAGCATCCATTTAAATGAATTAAATGAACAGTGGAACTAGCTGGGGGCTGAAGAGTCTGTTTCCGTGCTGTACGGCTCCATGACTCATTGCTATCACATTTCTCTCTCTGGCCCCAGCTACAAATGGAGTGAGACACATTCTTCGTGTGATTTGAATCAAAACCCAGTTCTAAGAGCATGCCTTGCAGTCTGTGTGTTGCCACCACAAGCTGTTAATCATGTCATAGGGAATACTCAACTATTGCATCTTGGTAACAATATGCTCTTTGCTCTGCCTATGTGGGGTTGTAATCACCCCATCCGGATCATGAGACTGACCACTTACTTTAAATTGTTATTTGGCCAAGTGTGTTTGGATTTGCTTTTACAATGCGCTTATCCAGGTAGCATCAACGATATCGTTCAGTTCTCAGAATCTTGGCCATGAAAATGCATGGCTCAGTTAGCAAAGTTTTTTTTAACTTCACGATCTTTGTACACTCTTGCAATTAGGTTTTGACGCCCTTGAACCCTGAGAGGGGAATAAGTATCCCTTAAATTGAGGCACTGGCAGTGCAGAGTGAGGTATTAAATGAATCGTCTCAACCTTGGCAAAATGAAATACAGAGAGTGAAATGTTGACACGTAGCTTATGTTGGTTTCCACGTGTATTATTTGCAAGGTGTGATTGTCTGACTGTCCTGTGCCATGTTGCTGGCTGATTAAAGATTCAGTGGTCACCAATCAGCTGCTTTTTATGAAACTTGGCTTGATAATTGCCACTCCCTGAACTATGGGTTATTTATTCCGTAAAGCCGTTTCTTTAAAAAGGGAGATCTGACTGGAAGAGTAGTTTTAACAAGCAAGGACTTGCCTAACATTTTTTTCTATTTTTACTTGGGGACAGGGGGTGGTTATTGTTTCGAGCTTATGGTATAAAGTGACAAGTAGTGACATGAGCCAAGTTGCGAATGACTGGTGAGCAACTTTTTGATTTGTATGGGTTCGATTTTCACAAAAGCCCTGTGAGCAATGCAGTGAAGAGAATGAGATCTGCACAGTGCCAAGGCGGTGTTTGGATGAAAGCGAACTGTTAGCCCTGGGAACAGTCTCAAATGAAGGAAAGACCTCTTGGGATTGGCTGCACAGACTTGGCTGAGAGCGTGGCCAGATTACATTTATCCCCATGCACCTTCTCTGCTGCAGAGCCTTCTCGTACGTTGGTCACATTAAATCCTAAAAACCGTGGAAACCAGAATCCCTTGCGTAACAGCCTTTCAGACTTTCACATGCTTAACAGGAGGGCTTTGGTCAGATGATCTCCAAATATGGGAATCAAACCTATGAACAGTTAGACAGGCTGCCGAGTCTCAAAACAAGGTCATTCGCATTTCTCTCCAGCACTGAAATCAACAAAGAGATGTTATATAACTTCTATTTATATCCTGTGTTCTCACTCGCTCGGCAGCACATGAGCTTTTTAAGTAGGAGGTTTTTTAATGAGCTCTTACATCGTCTTCACTTTTTGAAAATGATGGGAGTTGTCTTGTCGGTGGGAATGAGGGGAAAAAAATAATGATAAATTAATTTGCGACTGGTGATGATTATTGCCCGATGAGCTTCAGCATCCATACGATTTGAAGCGTTAAGGCATTCGAGGTGAAGGATGACTGATCATTACCTGCTGGGCATTCTACTAATTAGAATTATGTGAGAGGTTTCTCTTACTGTGGCTGCCAAAAGGAGACAGTGAACAATAAGTGTTCATTACAGCATTTCATTTGCAGGTTCTCCTCACTCTCTCCCCTCATATCTAGAGCACCTGGTTGAAACCCATGACCATATAGGTTTCCACCAGGTTCTCTTGTTTCTTCTCTCATCCCAGAGACATGCATATGGTATAATTAGCTATTGTAAACCGCCTCCGGTGTGGGTAAGTGGCTCCAGAACCAAAGAGGAATTGACTGGCTTACAAATTGCTCTGCTGGAAGTCATTGTGGACATGATGGGCTGAATGGCCTCTGACAGTGCTATAATAAGTAGGAGAGAGCCCTCATAATTTCATGCTGCAGGAGATTGAGACTAAGGCAAGGTGAGTCTGGTGAGATACCGAGTATGCTTTCCATATACACCATTGCACAATTATGAATAAATGAATGAATACGTTTATTGGCCAAGTATGTACACATACAATGAATTTGCCTTGATGCTCCACTCGCAAGTAACAACACGACATACAGCAAACCATTAAGAATAAAACATAAAACATTAAAACATTAAGAATAAAACATTATAGTTTAAACATAAAATATAATACCAGAGTGAAAGGAGGCTACAGACGTTTGGTTATTGAGTAGAGCTCACGTCTCAATCTGGTCCAGTCATTGGGACTAGGAATGGTAAATTTTGTCTTTTCTATAAATCTCCACTTAGTGCTCCATTAAATGGAGACACCTTTAGCACAGAGGAACCCTGACTAATATTGTAATAGACAATATGGTGGTACGGCGGCGCTGCGGTAGAGTTGGTGCCTTACGGCGCCAGAGACCCAGGTTCAATCCTAACTACAGGTGCTGTTTGTAAGGAGTTTGTTACGTTTTCCCCGTGACCACGTGGGTTTTCCCCGGGTGTTCCAGCTTCCTCCCACACTCCAAAGACATACAGGCGTGTTGGTTAATTGGCTTCGGTAACAATTGAAAATTGTCCCTACTGTGTAGGATAGTGCTAGTTTAATGGGGATCGCTGGTGGATGTGGACTCGGTGGGCTGGTGGATGTGGACTCGGTGGGCTGGTGGATGTGGACTCGGTGGGCCGAAGGGCCTATTTCTGTGCCGTGTCTCTAAACTAAACTAAACTGAACTAAATATTATTTTGCTTTACCTTTGATAAAATAAATCAGATGATAAGCAAAGCTAAAAAAAATAGTGGTCCTCAACAACTCTAACTAATGGGTGCCCAGGGTGAACATCTATATTCCCACATCATTTGGAAAACAAGAAGTCAACCTTATCTCCAGGCCTTCCATGAAAAAAACGTCTATGTAGCTGTAGGGTTTGGATGAACAATCATTGGTACCAGGAGACCACCTCTACCCCCCACCACCAAAGGCAATTGCAGATAATTGGAAGTCCTGTCAAAGAGGACATGGCCTCTGAAATATTCCCTATGACACTTAAAGGTAAGTCTGTAGGTGATAAGACACATTTCGTACAATCGCACATGCACTGTTCTCAGTCTACTCTGCGATAAAATGGACCATTTTGGGAGCCTGTGCAACGATGAACTGCTGTATCTGAGATCAGAAAGAATCTATGCATGTGGTACATTGAAGGGATTTGCAATGTACCCTCCAATGTAGTGAGAAGATCCTATACTAAACTTAATTGATTTTGCTTTTCAATGGACTGATGACAAAACATGGACCATAATGGCTATCTTCCCAAGAAAGAGTTGCAGAGATGCTAAATGAATAAGTTATTAATCCATGGTCCACTTTGCCCCTTCTATTAAATACATCCTCCTCTGAGGAGGATGTATTTAATAGAAGGGGCAAAGTGGACCATGGATTAATTGCAGAAAATCTTACTGGTCGGACTTCCATTCCTCCCTGGAAGACCCGCTCCAAAGCTCTGCAATTGTTGGAAGTAGAATTTGAAGTAGAAGTTGAACCAGCATCAGTCGATAGAAGCATCCTTGATATGTGTAGGAAGGAACGGCAGATGCTGGTTTACACCGAAGAGAGACACAGAATGCTGGAGTAACTCAGCAGGACAGGCAGCATCTCTGGAGAGAAGGAATGGGTGACGTTTTGGGTCGAGACCTTTCTCCAGGTAGTCTGAAGAAAGGTCTCGACCCATTCCTTCTCATCCTTGATATGTGTTGATCTGTATGATATCAACTTGATGAAGATTGTTTTGGAGTGTAAAGGGCCTGTCCCACGAGCATGCGACTGCATGCGGCAAGCGCGACCTAACGTGGTCGCGCTAGCCGTGCGGCATCGCGGGGTAGGTCCCACTTCGATCGCGGGAGCCGCATGGAGTTGTGCGGAGCTGGTCCCGACATAGGGGCTCCGAAAAACTGACAGTGTTCAAAAATTCCGTGCGGCAAAGGCCTGCCGGCCTGCTGCCGCATGGAGGCCGTCCGCTGCCACATGGAGGCCGCACGCACCGCCTCGACGCCGCCCACACCGCCTCGACGCCGTACGCACCGTCCCGACGCCGTACGCAGCGTCTTGACGCCGTACGTCACGCACGAACTTCCCGCGGACTTCGCTCGAACTTCACATCAATCACTCGACCTCCGCGAGGCCCCCGCTTCCGGTTTGGTCGCGCTCGCCGCATGCAGCCGCATGCTGGTGGGACCGGCCCTGTACGGGGATCACTCGACCTCCGCATGCTCGTGGGACAGGCCCTTAACTCCCAACTGTATCAATGCAATTGCCGAAACAAACAGTGCAAGGTCACTGAGTTATCAACAGCCAACACCATTGTGTCTGAGATTAAACCAGGGCTCTTCAGCAGTGGAGTCATGTCATCAAGACACAGCAAGTCTGCTTCTTTGCACTGACTTCCAGTATCAATTCCCCTCAGATGCAAACTGCCACCATTTGGAGAAAAATGAAATCAGGAAGAAACAGGAGAAGTCATTTTCTTAAATTTATCCTTGGAGCCGACCCAGATTGGAACAAAATGCACCATATAACAGTCACTATTTCAGCACTGTGATTTCCTGTCAGGGGAGCGGCTGTCTCAACCAGCGACTTAATCTTCCCTGTGTGGTGCGACATTCCGAATCAGTCACCCCGCCAACACCCAAAAAAGAAAACATTTTCGGCAAACAGTGCTTGAGCAGCTGTGTTGGCTGGACCACAGCCCAGACGTTTCAGTCATCACTCACTAATGGTTAACTTGCGAGATGTATCGAGCGCTTGAATAATGGAGGTGCTGAACTGCAGGGCATGTGAGCATAAACTTATCAGCGAGTGATAGGGGAACGGCAGGAGTGGGCTGCCTTGAACTATGCAGCAGCAGCAGCAGCAGCATTCTACAGTGCCCTCCATAATGTTTGGGACAAAGACCCATCATTTATTTATTTGCCTCTGCACTCCACAATTTGAGATTTGTAATAGAAAAAATCACATGTGATTAAAGTGCACATTGTCAGATTTTATTAAATGCCATTTTTATACATTTTGGTTTCACCATGTAGAAATTACAGCAGTGTTTATACATAGTCCCCCCCATTTCAGGGCACTATAATGTTTGGGACACATGTCTTCACAGACGTTTGTAATTGCTCAGGTGTGTTTAAATGCCTCCTTAATGCAGGTATACGAGAGCTCTCAGCACCTAGTCTTTCCTCCAGTCTTTCCATCACCTTTGGAAACTTTTATTGCTGTTTATCAACATGAGGACCAAAGTTGTGCCAATGAAAGTCAAAGAAGCCATTATGAGACTGAGAGACAAGAATAAAACTGTTAGAGACATCAGCCAAACCTTATGCTTACCAAAATCAACTGTTTGGAACATCATTAGAACATCATTAAGAAGAAAGTGCGCACTGGTGAGCTTACTAATCGCCAAGGAAGACCTGATGACAGAAGAATTCTCTCTCGAATAAAGAAAAATCAGCAAACACCTGTCCGACAGTTCAGAAACACTCTTCAGGAGTCAGGTGTGGATTCGTCAATGGCCACTGTCCGCAGAAGACTTCATAAACAGAAATACAGAGGCTACGCTGCAAGATGCGAACCAGTGGTTAGCCGCGAAAATAGGATGGCCAGGTTACAGTTTGCCAAGAAGTACTTAAAAGAGCAACCACAGTACTGGAAAAAGGTCTTGAGGACAGATGAGACGAAGATTAACATATATCAGAGTGATGGCAAGAGCAAAGTATGGAGGAGAGAAGATACTGCCCACGATCCAAAGCATACCACCTCATCTGTGAAACATGGTATGAGGGTGTTAAGGCCTGGGTATGTATGGCTGCTGAAGGAACTGGCTCACTTATCTTCATTGATGATACATCCTATCTGCTCAAGTTCAAACAAATGCCCCAAAACTCATTGGCTGGCAGTTCATTGAACAGGGACGGAAAACCCGGGGGGGGCCAAGAGGGGACACGTTCCCCCCCCCCATGTTTTGAGAGGTGGGGGACATCCCCCCAAGTTTTTATTATCTGGATTTTAAAATCTCCGCTCCGCGAGACAGTGGAGGTGGGACTGCTGATCGAGGGCGGCGATTGGACGAGAGAGACGTCGGTCAGCAGGCAATGGGGCGGGACATGATGATTCAGCGCGATGATTGGTGGAGGGAGGAATGGGGTTGGTGGGACTGAGGATAGAGTGCAGTGATTGGAGGAGGGAGACGTGGCACAGACCTGCGCCTCATCCGCAGGCAGGATCGATCCCGGCTCGCCGGCGCTGTCCCGTCCCCACCCGAGTGCCCCCCCCACGGGTGGCCAGAGAGGTTGGGAGTCAGACGCGAGCTGTACCCCCAGGCCCACAGCCAGCACAGAGAAACAGCACTAAACCCAGCTCAACTCAGCCTGTTCCGCCAGGTTAACCTGCCTGGGCTTGCAGGAAATATGGCCAGCGCGGAGAAGCAGCGCTGGTGTCCCGTCAGTCCAGTCAGGGCTTGTAGGTTAACCCGGCGAAACAGGCAGAGTTGAGCTGCATTTAGCGCTGGATTGAGCCGCCGAAGCCTCGCGCGTGTGTGTGAGTGTGCGCATGCGCGTACGGCCGCCAAAAAATTGTGTCCCCCCTGTCCCCCGGTCCCCTCCATATTTTGATAGCGAGTTCCGTGCCTGGTTCATTCTACAGCAAGACAATGATCCCAAACATACTGCTAAAGCAACAAAGTCATTTTTCAAAGCTAAAAAATGGTCAATTCTTGAGTGGTCAAGTTAATCACCCGATCTGAACCCAATTGAGCATGCCTTTTATATGCTGAAGAGAAAACTGAAGGGGACTAGCCCCTAAAACAAGCATAAGCTAAAGATGGCTGCAATACAGGCCTGGCAGAGCATCACTAGTGAAGACACCCAGCAATGCCCACGAATCGCATACTTCAAGCAGTCATTGCATGCAAAGGATATGCACAAAATACTAAACATGACTACTTTCATTTTCATGACATGGCAATGTCCTAGACATTATGGTGCTCTGAAATTGGGGGGGGGGGGGAGAATGTATAAAAATGGCCTTTATTAAAATCTGAAACTGCACTTTAACCACATGTGATTTTTTTTTTCTATTACAAATCTCAAATTATGGAGTACAGAGGCAACTAAATAAAGGATGGGTCTTTGTCCCGAACATTATGGAGGGCATTGTAGGATTTTCCATTGGCAGCCTCTGCTGGTTTTATACTGACACAGACTCTGCAGTTTTGCAGGAGACTGGCGGAGCGCAGTAGGATATAAATTGGCCTCATTAAAACTTTCCACTCAGTGCGGCCTTCAGTTCTTGTCAAAACCAGGCTGCTTGTGAACATAGACCTCTGCTTCAAATGAGGTACCAAATGATGCAACCACTCCAGTTCATTAATGATGATCTGTCTGCCTCACTTTGTCACACCTCCCACCCAATTACTCCCTTTCCCATCCCATCACCCTGACTCCTCTCTACCTCTCTATCTGTATACCTCCCTCACTCTCCCTCTCTCACTTCCTCTCCCTCTTTCCTCCAAACCTCTCACCCTCTGCCTCTGCCCATCTCTCCCTCTCCACCTCTCTATACTTCTCCAACTCCCCTTCCCTCTCCGTCTGCCCCTCGCTTTCCACCTCTTTCGTCTTCCCTCTCAGCTCCCTCCCTCTGTCTCTGCCTCCCCTCTTTCCATCTGCCCCCCTCTCTCTGTCTGTCTCCCTCTCTCTCTGTCTGCCTTCCTTCCTTCACCCTCCCTCCCTCACCCCTCCCTCCCTACTTCCCTCTCCCTCCCTATCCCCTTCTCCCCTGTACATCCGCCTGCCTCCCCTTCTCATTCTCCCCCCCCCCCCCCCCACCAAACTCCTGAATATTGTCGAGTTGTGGCAACTTAGTTTGAAAGGCTGTTCCAAATACCCACGAGCTTCATTCCTTAGGGACTGTGGAGCTGCTCACAAAGCACCCTTTGTATCCTTCTGCCTGCAGAAACACACACAAAGGAGACCATTCAACCCATCGCACACGGCTTTCAATGAGCTATCCAACAAGTCCTACAGATCCATCACCCTCCACCCCTCAGGCTTGGTCACAATTATCTCCCTGGTGAATCTTTCCATTTTGGGAAATTCTGCAGAATACATTTACAATGTAGCAAATGATCTGTTGAAGCAAGGACTCAGCAAGCATTTTTCCCTCCTATTACAGACCCCCCCCCCTACAACCCCCCTAAATAAAACTATATAAATTGGAAGATTGGTGGAGGTTGATATTTGTGTGAACAAGTGAAAGAGGGCATAATAATTCTGATTAAATTGTCTTGTTTTTCTACACTGCTGGCTTCTGTGTGTAGACAGTGTTGCCATGGAAACAGGTTCTTCCAGGTTGAAATCAAACTGGGTGGCAACTTCTACCAATCACCCACGCATTGAATGCCGGGCTCTCCAAGTTTGACTGAAACGCTTCAGGCAAGATGTCTGCTCTGGGATGAATGTAAGAAACGATTGTTTTGCCCAAGATACATCATAAAAACAGCATGAACAATCCAGCACGTCTGTTAACGAGGTGCTGAAGTCTAATCCCTTAATTATCTGCATCAGTTGTGAAGTTTTATAACCAACAGCTGGTTAAGTGACAGATGTGACCTGGTGGAATTCACAAGAAATGTTGATAAAGCTGCAGTGATGACTATGCACTGACATGTCAAGATGACAGTGAAATGTACAGGAAGTGTTGTGTACCAGAATGCAGATGAACATCATAATACACCTAGCAGATGTTCATTTAAATGGATTTATATAAATTGACCATTAGAGACCAACGGGTCTGCACTTGGTCTAGTTACTTCTAAAATTGGCCTACTTTAGTGTTTGGAGACATAAGGAACTTCAGGTGCTGGAGTAACTGAATCAGGCGGCATCTCTGGAGGACATGGATAGGCGATGTTTCCTCTGTTCATCAAACAGCTGCCATCGGAAACCACTTATTCTTCCTGTATTTGAATGTCTTAATCGATCTTTTCATATCCTCTGTTCTGATGAAAGCAATCTCAGTTTATTTAGTCACCCCATGTAAATATTTGCTCTTTCTTTGCACCTCCTCCAAGACCCTGACTGCCTTCCTCATGTATGGTGCTCAGAGCCAGACTCTCAATAACCCAACAGCTAAATGTGGCTGGGTAGTTTGTGTGCTTTACTGTGATTCTCCACACATACTTGGATGGAAAACTGTGATCAACGGCCATGCCTCATGGTTTCCACTAACGCTAGTTGTGTAACACACCCAATTCTTTCAGCCATGTAGCTTCCAATATGTCATGAGAATCACTGCACCCCCCCCCCCCTTCTGTGAGGTCTGAGCACCTATCGGAAAGCAGGTGCCATCAGAAGGTCATTTCCAAATGAAGAAGCAAGAAACTGGAGATGATGCTTTACAAAAAAAATACAAAGTGCTGGAGTAACTCAGCAGGTCAGGCAGCATCCCTGGAGAACCTGGATAGGTGACGTTTTGGGTCCCTACAGTCTGAAGAAGGATCCCGACCCAAAACATCGTCTATCCATGTCCTCCAGAGGCGCTGCCTGACCCACTGAGTTTCTCCAGCACTTTGTGTTCTATTTTAGTCTTTACCTGATTATCTTGGACACTCTTCATGGGTTCTTTCAAACCTCCGCTTTGATTGCTGTGATTTTGCAGCTTCTCTGTTTCATGAAAAGCCAATTATGTGAGTTGGTTTCTTGATGTCTGAGCCCTTGTTTTACTGTCAAGGCAGCTTTCTTGTTTACACATAATCTCATTACAAGTCGACTGCTGCTGCTGCGCCTGCTTGCTGCTTGGTCTGCTGGTAGGAAAAACTAATAATTGTGGTATGGAAGATTATGGAAACAATTCTGAGTGAGAGCATTAATGACCACTCGGAAATGCAGGGCTAATCAAAGTCGGCCAACGTGGGGTTTGTCAAGGAAAAATGCTGCCTGACCAATTTGATTCAATTGATGTCATAAAGTGTAACACAATAAAGATCCCACATGGTTCAGAAGGTTAGGGCTGAGAAAGGTCTCAACCTGAAACATCACCTGTTCCTTTTCTCCAGAGATGCTGCCTGACCTGCTAAGTTACTCCAGTAACTTGTGCCTATCTAGGAATGAAGGATCCAGGGTCCATGTCACTTTACGGTGTTTTCCAAGGGCCAACGAGGCGAGTTCACAACTACTCACACCTAAGATAGACACAAAATGCTGGAGTAACTCAGCATCTACAGAGAGAAGGAATGGGTAACGTTTCGAGTCGACCCTTCTTCAACCCGAAACGTCACCCATTCCTTCTCTTCAGAGATGCTGCCTGCCCCGCTGAGTTACTCCAGCTTTTTGTGTCTATCTTCGGTTTAAACCAGCATCTGCAGTTCCTTCTTACACAGTGCTTCCTTCTAATTGCTTGGAGGTCTTCCTGGATGTTCCAGTGCAGTGATTGTTGTTGTTTCTAATCTCCTAGTTTAGTTTAGTTTATTATTGTCATGTGTACTGAGGTACAGTGAAAAGATTCTTCTGTTGCGTGCTGTCCAGTCAGATACAGGATAACGGGTGTAACGTTTAGTGCAAGGTAAACTCCAGCATTTTGTGTCTACCTTTGATTTAAACCAGCATCTGCAGTTCTTTCCTACAAATTTATTCCATAATGGGTTTGGAACAGAGTATAATGGTAAAGGTTTATTTTTTTGCATTTGGATGCCTGTGGTGTCGCCGAAAGATTGCTGAGGGTCCTTCAATGTTTGTAATGTATGTGAATGAATTGCACCTGGATGTGGGAGGCGTGACCAGTAAATTCATGGATGAATTGTTGACAGGGGGGAAGTAAATCTTTGGCTGCAGAGAGATGGTGATGTGCTGAAAAATGGCAGATGAAGGCATGCAAAATCCTATTTTTGAAACACTAATGAGGTTAGAAAAACACATTATACGATGAATGGTAAGGAATTTTGGGGAATAGAGGTATCTAGGAGTATATTTACTTAAACTTTATTTCGGACTCAAGGTCCAGACAAGGGGCAACATTACATAAAAATGCATTGCATATTAAAAAATATCATAAAGTACATATAAAATCTTAGTATATCACTTATAAAAGCATCATAAATTATATATTAAAAAAAACACAATACATGAATTAAAATCCAGAATAAAAGAATGATCAATGTCCTACAACGAGACAATGATACCAGTGTCTCCACAACTGGGATTCGTAGTGTGTAGTGCTAAACCTTATGTATATGTCCATGGAGTTAGAGTTATACAACACGAAAACAGACCTTTTCACCCAACTGATCCACACAGGCTAAAGTATCTTTCTGAGCTAATCTCATTTGTCTGCATTTGACCCATTCTTATCCATGTTCCTTTCCAATTGTCTTTTAAATGCTGCCTTTGTACCCCCTCTACTATAGATCTTTGAAGGAGACCACACAGGTAGATAACAGGGTTGGGAAGAAGGTGTATGGGATATTGGCCTTCATTCGTCGAGGTATTGAATACTGAAGTGGAGAGGCTATGTTCTATCCTGATAAAATGTAAATTGTAATAGTTAGAATTCAGCTGTTCACCAAGGTATAATTAGAATATGATAGGATTGGTGGGGATGTAGAGGAGATTCACCAGCTTGTTGCCTGAGGGAGCAATTCCGTAAATAGGAGAGACTGGAGAAGCTCAGTCATTTCTCCCTGCAGCTGAGGAGGTTAAGAGGATAGACACAAAATGCTGGAGTAACTCAGCTGGACAGGCAGCATCTCTAGAGAGAAGGAATTGGTGACGTTTCAGGTCGAGACCCTTCTTCAGACTCTCGATTAAGGTATATAAAGTTGAGGGTTATAGATAGGGTAGATTGCAGGAACCTTTTCCCCATTCCAGAGGTAGATAAAACTAAGACAGAGTTAGGATAAGGGGGAAGAGATGAAGAGAGGATATGAAGGGATCTTCATCATCTAGAGAATGTTAAGTACCTAGAATGCCTGAGAGTGTAGTTGAAGCTGGGTTGCAGACAGCATTTAAGAAATGTCTGGATGAACAAATAAATCCTCTGGCAAAGGGCTTGTAGACCAAGTGTTGGGTAATGGGATTAACACAGAAGGGTGTCCACTGGTTGGCGTGGATGAGTTGTGCCAAATGTCCTGTCTGCAGGCAGTATGATTTTGTTTCTATACAAGCATCTTCCACAGGCTAGATTTCAATTAGGTTTATCTGGATGTATAAATTGAAGGATTACTGCATGTTGTAGCAGTCTCTGTGCTTTCCATGATAGCCAGGTTGGGACTGGCCAGTAACTTTGTGTTGACTGCCCTTCCATCAGGTATTAGACTGGTCTTTATTTCCAATTAATTTTGCATGGTTTACGTTTTCCTCTTGTGCTCAGGCCCACACCTCAACTCCAAGTGATGCCCACAGGTTTTCTGGAATAAAAATAGAATGTGTTGGAAATGTATATCAGGTCAGGCAGCATCTGCAGAAAGAAAAAGCAAGAGTTATTCTTTCACGTTGACAGTCTTCAGCACCTCAGGGGTTTCCTGGATTTGTCCTACCAATACCACAGGCCTATGTTTCATTTGATGGTTATGATTTAGTTTGGTTTAGAGATACAGCGCAGAAACAGGCCCTTCAGCCCACCGAGTCCGCGCCAGCCAACGATCCCGTACACTAACTCTATCCTTCGCACTAGTGACAATTTGCAATTTACAGAAGCCAATTAACCTACGTCTTTGTAGTGTTGGAAGAAACCAGATTACCCGGAGAAAACCCACGCTATCACAACGAGAACATACAAATCCGTGCAGACAAGCACTGTAGTCAGGATCTAACCCAGGTCTCTAGCGCTGTGAGGCAGCAACTCTACGCCTGTGCCACTGTGCTGCCCTTAGCCATACTATCCTCATTGTCGGTATAGCGATGTTTGTTCTCCTGGATTTCCAGCATCCAACAATTCATTTGTAACTTGCAGAAATAGAAGCACACGAGATGAAAGGAGCAGAGCTCAAAAGTACATGCTTCCCCTTTATCGGAGGGCTCCTTGCAGACTTCCTGTCTCGATCCTTGTACAAACATTGCTGTAGCCCGGAGAGCAATTAGTCACATCAAGCAATCTTAAATATATTACAGCCTTAATGCAGCAATTATTCTGTTCAGCAGTTGTACTTTGGTAAATGATTGTGTGTCCTGTGAAAATTGTGTGTACTTTCAAACTTAGCGTTCAAAGACTATTTTCCAAATGTGGAATGTAAAAAGAAAATGCTGGAAGCATTCAGACCAGACAGCGTCTGTGGAAGGAGTTGTGGTTCCCTTCTGCTGCCTGACCTGAGAGTTTCCAGCATTTTCTGTTTCTATTTAAGATTTCCAACATCTGCAGTTTGTTTGATTTTCAGTACCTGGCAGTGGTAAGTAATTTTGCCTTGCAGTGTGACTTACAATCGAGACAGATTGGGATGAATTGTGTAGAACCTGTAGATATTGAGCCTATCTCCAGGACCAAAAAATGCTGAAGTGATATAAAGAAAAACAACCCAGTTCTTTATTGAAGTGAATGTGGTGGGATGATTGTGAGTGAAGGGAAACAGGACACTGTGAATATATAAAATATATGCCTATATGGCACCTACCGCAGGCTATTTCGCAAAACAAGAATGGAACTTTCCCTGCCCCTGTTTGCAGTTCACGATTTTGATGAAAGAGAGTAGTCTTGTGTATTATCTGTAGAAATCCTGATGGAGGCCTGTATAGCAAAAGAAGAAAATGTGAAAGTGAATCAGGACATCGTAACCTTCAAAATCTAGTCCATCGGATGTTGCACCCTGGATAAAGACAGCAATCAGGGCATTAAAAGCCACTTCAATCATTGGTACCCACGTCAAACACTGTGAAAATGTCTGGGAAACGAGCCCTCTAGGACAGTGGTCACTTCATGATAGCTTGCGGAGAGAGTGGAGCTGTAGCTAGAGGGTTACATAGATACATAGATACATAGAAAATAGGTGAAGGAGTAGGCCATTCGGCCCTTCGAGCCTGCACCGCCATTCAATATGATCATGGCTGATCATCCAACTCAGTATCCCGTACCTGCCTTCTCTCCATACCCCCTGATCCCTTTAGCCACAAGGGCCACATCTAACTCCCTCTTAAATATAGCCAATGAACTGGCCTCAACTACCCTCTGTGGCAGAGAGTTCCAGAGATTCACCACTCTCTGTGTGAAAAAGTTTTTTCTCATCTCGGTCTTAAAAGATTTCCCCCTTATCCGTAAGCTGTGACCCCTTGTCCTGGACTTCCCCAACATCGGGAACAATCTTCCTGCATCTAGCCTGTCCAACCCCATAACAAGTTTCTATAAGATCCCCTCTAAATCTCCTAAATTCTAGCGAGTATAAGCCGAGTCTATCCACTCTTTCTTCATATGAAAGTCCTGACATCCCAGGAATCAGTCTGGTGAACCTTCTCTGCACTCCCTCTATGGCTATAATGTCCTTCCTCAGATTTGGAGACCAAAACTGTACGCAATACTCCAGGTGTGGTCTCACCAAGACCCTGTACAACTGCAGTAGAACCTCCCTGCTCCTATACTCAAATCCTTTTGCTATGAAAGCTAACATACCATTCGCTTTCTTCACTGCCTGCTGCACCTGCATGCCTACTTTCAATGACTGGTGTACCATGACACCCAGGTCTCGCTGCATCTCCCTTTTTCCTAATCGGCCACCATTTAGATAATAGTCTGCTTTCCTGTTTTTGCCACCAAAGTGGATAACCTCACATTTATCCACATTATACTGCATCTGCCAAACATTTGCCCACTCACCCAGCCTATCCAAGTCACCTTGCAGTCTCCTAGCATCCTCCTCACAGCTAACACTGCCCCCCAGCTTAGTGTCATCCGCAAACTTGGGGATGTTGCCTTCAATTCCCTCATCCAGATCATTAATATAAATTGTAAATAGCTGGGGTCCCAGCACTGAGCCTTGCGGTACCCCACTAGTCACTGCCTGCCATTGTGAAAAGGACCCGTTTACTCCTACTCTTTGCTACCTGTTTGCCAGCCAGGTCTCTATCCACATCAATACTGAACCCCCAATACCGTGTGCTTTAAGTTTGTATATTAATCTCTTATGTGGGACCTTGTCGAAAGCCTTCTGAAAGTCCAGATACAACACATCCACTGGTTCTCCCCTATCCACTCTACTAGTTACATCCTCGAAAAATTCTATAAGATTCGTCAGACATGATTTACCTTTCGTAAATCCATGCTGACTTTGTCCAATGATTTCACCACTTTCCAAATGTGCTGCTATCCCATCTTTAATAACTGACTCTAGCAGTTTCCCCACTACCGATGTTAGACTAACTGGTCTGTAATTCCCCGTTTTCTCTCTCCCTCCCTTCTGAAAAAGTGGGGTTACGTTTGCTACCCTCCAATCCTCAGGAACTACTCCAGAATCTGAAGAGTTTTGAAAAATTATCACTAATGCATCCACTATTTCTGGAGCTACTTCCTTAAGTACTCTGGGATGCAGCCTATGATTTATCGGCCTTTAATCCATTCAATTTACCCAACACCACTTCCCAACTAACCTGGATTTCACTCAGTTCCTCCATCTCCTTTGACCCGCGGTCCCCTGCTATTTCCGGCAGATTATTTATGTCTTCCTTAGTGAAGACGGAACCAAAGTAGTTATTCAATTGGTCCGCCATATCCTTGTTCCCCATGATCAATTCACCTGTTTCTGACTGCAAGGGACCTACATTTGTTTTAACTAATCTCTTTCTCTTCACATATCTATAAAAAACTTTTGCAGTCAGTTTTTATGTTCCCTGCCAGTTTTCTTTCATAATCTATTTTTCCTTTCCTAATTAAGCCCTTTGTCCTCCTCTGCTGGTCTCTGAATTTCTCCCAGTCCTCTGGTATGCTGCTTTTTCTGGCTAATTTGTACACATCATCTTTTGCTTTGATACTATCCCTGATTTCCCTTGTTGTCCACGGATGCACTACCTTCCCTGATTTATTCTTTTGCCAAACTGGGATGAACAATTTTTGTAGTTCATCCATGCAGTCTTTAAATGTCTTCCATTGCATATCCACCGTCAACCCTTTTAGAACTAATTGCCAGTCAATCTTGGCCAATTCACGTCTCATTCCCTCAAAGTTACCTTTCTTTAAGTTCAGAACCATTGTTTCTGAATTAACAGTTACCAGGGTGGACCCTTGGGGATCTGTTGAGGATATTGAGTAGGTCGGGGTGACTTCTTGCATAAGGTCAGCACCAGGAGTGTGAACCTTCACCAAGGGTTTGGGCTGAGGAGGTTGTCTGCCTCAAGGAAGGGGGATGGTGGAGGAGGTGGTGATTCTTAGCATGCACGGCGAGGTGGGTGGAATATCATCAGAGATCTGAGTTTGTGAATCTTCACCACATTTCTCTTCCCTCACTCTCACTGCCAATCTTTAGTGGTGCTTTGATAAGGACAGGACCTTGGATCAACAATTGGATAAGTGAATAAGGGACTTTATTGTGGGGATTGCAGCCTCTACCAATCACTTTGTGGGATCCCAATGTGGAGATCAGGGCCTAAGAGGTTTGGAGGACTCAGATGATTGATTCATTGGCAGGGGCGAAGAGCAAATGCAGCTCTGAGTTTTTAAATAGATCCCAATTCTTGCAAGGTTGGTTTTAAGCATGTTGAGTGGTTCAGGAGGTGGTGATAAGATATGTGCATACTGGAGATGGTAGCGGATGGAATGAGTAAGAGACAATTTAGAATGGTCTCTATTCAGCTCAATATTACTCAAAGATGGATGTCCACGGAGTGACCAGTATCGTCTTTCCTAGGAAAATTCAGACTTAACTTTCTCTATAACACTCCATAAAGAGTGTTACCGGAAGTCAAGAATTTAACCATCCTGCATGTGACTTGACTCAAAATGGTGTGGCACATCATCGTGACTTGTGTACAGAAAGGGTCATTATATTTTTATAATGGGGGAAATGCAATAACCTTTGCATAGAACTGAAGTTCTGGGCTTGTATTAATTTTTATGAGTCGGCACAGTGGTGCAGATAAAATTAGAAATGTATTAAGTGGTTTTGACAATTTTAATGTGGGCAAAACTCTGGCACGTATCACATCACAATGCAGAGATGTGTGAGTTTGGCCACGGTTTAAATGAATGGTCAATCATCTTGAGGAAGCAAATGGTCCACACATGGCCACCTGAAACCACTTGCAATGATTAGAAGGTAGACAAAAATGCTGGAGGAACTCAGCGGGTGAGGCAGCATCTACGGAGCGAAGGAAATAGGCAACGTTTCAGGCCGAAACCGTTCTTCAGACTGATATGAGGGTGGGGGCGGGGGCAGGAAGAAGAAAGGAAGAGGTGGAGCCAGTGGGCTGAGGGAGAGCTGAGAAGGGGAGGAGAAAGTAAGGACTACCTGAAATTAGAGAAGTCAATGTTCATACCGCTGGGGTTCAAACTGCCCAAGCGAAATATGAGGTGCTGCTCCTCCAATTTACGGTGCTCCTCACTCTGGCCATGGAGGAGGCCCAGGACAGAAAGGTTCGATTCGGAATGGGAGGGGGAGTTGAAGTGCTGAGCCACCGGGAGATCAGGTTGGTTATTGCAAACCGAGCGGAGGTGTTCGGCGACGTGATCGCCAAGCCTACGCTTGGTCTCACCGATGTTGAGCAGCTGACATCTAGAGCAGCGAATGCAATAGATGAGGTTGGAGGAGGTGCAGGTGAACCTCTGCCGCACCTGGAAAGACTGCTTGGGTCCTTGAATGGAGTCAAGGGGGCAGGTAATGCGACAAGTGTAGC
Organism: Malacoraja senta; assembly: GCA_038087875.1. Taxonomy (NCBI): domain Eukaryota; kingdom Metazoa; phylum Chordata; class Chondrichthyes; order Rajiformes; family Rajidae; genus Malacoraja; species Malacoraja senta. The sequence continues at coordinate 69,526,381 of CM075980.1, forward strand.
ATTTCTTGCAGTTGCAAGGGAAGGAATGATTAGCAGTTTGCTCAATGGGAGTTATAGCATTCTTTTTGAGGATGCATGAGTTGTTGCTGCAATCTTTTTATTTATTAGGGTGTTCTGGATTCTAACGATGGTTTCTTAACTGTTAAATACAACCCTCCCTTTGTGATGTTATCCTTAACTCATGTCATGAGTCTTGCTGCTGTAAATATCGTGCATGACAACTATTCTCGATTGTTCTAGGAGGGCGTAGCAGACCTATCTCTGTTCAATGGTTCCTTCAGAAGTAGTTGTTAATTTCAAATCTATGACCACCAGATAGTGTCGATATGCATGGTCAAGATAACATTTTGCAGCCAATTTAGTTAATCAAATTTAAAGTTCCTAAGGTTTTCATTGAGTCCTTCGTTGTTGAATACTTGCTGAGCAAACCGCTACTTCATGTGGATTTTCTTTTGTTTCTCACTGGGCAAGACGTGGAATAGAATTTGCAAGAACACAAGAAAACTGGAGCAAGAGTAGACCATCTGACCCTTCAAACTTACCTGCTGCTCAGTCTGATCATTGCAGATCTGCCGCAGCCTCCCTGCTCCTTCTCTATGTCAGATCTCCATAGCCCTCAATTGCCCAATATTTCAAAAATTCATCTGCCTCCACCTTAAATGCCTGCAAAGATCTGAAAGATACCTCCATAACTTTCTGAGGTAGAGAATTCCAGACATGAAAAAAAGATTTGTTCCTCAGTTTTAAATGGCCAGCTTCTTGAAACGGTCCCTCCTTTGCAGTTCTCCTACTCATGAAAACATCTCAACATCTACGCTGTCATGACCCCTTTACAATTTTGCATGTCCCAATAAAATCACTACTTATTCTTCTAAACTCTAAAGAATATTCGTCCAACCTTTTTGGTTTCTCTTGACAGGACAAGCCCCCCCCCCCCCATCCTGATGGTAGTGTAAAATATATGGTAGTGTGGTACACCATAATGGGCCATGAGCAGGAATACTTAGATTAGGGAGACCTCACCTTGAATGAGAAGGGATGAGTGAAGCAAAATCCGACGCAGTCACAGGGGGAACGTACAAACTCCGCACAGACAGCACACATAGTCATGATACGAAGCTGGGGGACAGTGTTAGCTGTGAGGAGGATGCTAGGAGGCTGCAAGGTGACTTGGATAGGCTGGGTGAGTGGGCAAATGCATCGCAGATGCAGTATAATGTGGATAAATGTGAGGTTATCCACTTTGGTGGCAAAAACAGGAAAGTAGACTATTATCTGAATGGTGGCCGATTAGGAAAAGGGGAGATGCAACGAGACCTGGGTGTCATGGTACACCAGTCATTGAAAGTAGGCATGCAGGTGCAGCAGGCAGTGAAGAAAGCGAATGGTATGTTAGCATTCATAGCAAAAGGATATGAGTATAGGAGCAGGGAGGTTCTACTGCAGTTGTACAGGGTCTTGGTGAGACCACACCTGGAGTATTGCGTACAGTTTTGGTCTCCAAATCTGAGGAAAGACATTCTTGCCATAGAGGGAGTACAGAGAAGGTTCACCAGACTGATTCCTGGGATGTCAGGACTTTCATATGAAGAAAGACTGGATAGACTCGGCTTGTACTCGCTAGAATTTAGAAGTTTGAGGGGGGATTTTATAGAAACTTACAGAATTCTTAAGGGGTTGGACAGGCTAGATGCAGGAAGATTGTTCCCGATGTTGGGGAAGTCCAGGACAAGGGGTCACAGTTTAAGGATAAAGGGGAAATCTTTTAGGACCGAGATGAGAAAAACATTTTTCACACAGAGAGTGGTGAATCTCTGGAATTCTCTGCCACAGAAGGTAGTTGAGGCCAGTTCATTGGCTATATTTAAGAGGGAGTTAGATGTGGCCCTTGTGGCTAAAGGGATCAGGGGGTATGGAGAGAAGGCAGGTACAGGATACTGAGTTGGATGATCAGCCATGATCATATTGAATGGCGGTGCAGGCTCGAAGGGCCGAATGGCCTACTCCTGCACCTACTGTATTTTCTATGTTTCTATGATAGAACCTGGGTCCCTGCCACTGAAAGGCAACATCTCTACTGCCACGCCACCTTGCAGCCCAGATCTCAAAGGATGAGGCATGGCGATCCCTGTCTTTCACTTTTGCCTCAAAAGTCAACTGTCTCAGCCTTGTTCTGATCACTTGGTCTTTGCCCTGAAAAAGAGGTGTTGGCGGTCTCAGGCTTATCCAGTCTTTGACTCTGTGTGCGGGCGTAGACCCACATTTTCTATGGGCAGATGAGGAGGCACTGCCAATCTCAGGCTTGTCTCAGCTGCTCAGTCTTGGCCTGAAATCAGGTGCTGACTGTCCAAGGCTTGTCCCAGCAGCTCAGCCTTGATCTCATAGAAGAGGCGTTGGTGGTCTCAGGTTTGTCCTGGTGGCTCAGTCTTCTTCCTAGCCTGCAAAAGGGGAATAGGGAGGCACCCCACTTTCTCCAGTGAACCAAGTAAGTTTAAGGGAGCACAGGAGCTAGAGGTCGGGTGAGTGGGAAGGGAAACGGGAACTAGAGATCCAGTGAATGGGAAGGGAGCATGCCAAATCATTGGGATTTTTAAATTGTCGGATAGTGGATTATCAAAATTTCACTGCAGTTGTTCTGATGCATTTTCAGCTAAAGGATAACAAGTGAGACATTTAAACCAAAGAGGAGAAGGAATGTTAAGTGATTATTGAAGGCCAAATTTGCCCATCAAATGAGTTTGATCATGAGTGTTTCGAGATTTTCTTCTGTCGAATTTTGAGTCTGGGTGGTCTCTGGCTTTACAGATGAAGTATATTGAGAGGTGGAAATTATCTTTGGTGTTAAGAAAAAATCACATTTTCTTGTTACCATGAAGAGACATATAGATGTTTCAGAGCAGAACAACTGGTTTAACGGTTAATAAGATGGGCATTGATGGTTTTCTTGTCCCACTGCAGGAGAAAGTAACGTATTTTGTATTGAGAGAACACTTGCAGCTAAATCCTGCAATGTGAAGGGTAATAGCCGAACGACATTACCAGCAACAAAAGACTTGGTCGTAGAATCATAGAGCAAGAAGCACATCTATAGATGTTTAAGACTCAAAGAAACCAAGCTGCTGAGTTTCTTTGACTGTTAAAAGAAAATCTGGCAATGACTGTGATGTTCACCTTTAGTGCATAGCAAGTGGAATTGAAAAGCAGCCCTTCCTTTCATGCTGCTGCTGAAGACCAATTTGAATAAAATAATATTTTCTTATCCCGCTGGGGGAGAAAGTTGCATATTTTGCGTTGAGAGAACACTGACGATAGTTGCACCAAAATCCTGCACAGTGAAGGGTAACAGCCGAAAGGCGTCACCAGCAACAAAAGACTTGGTCATAGAGTCATAGAGCAAGAAGCACATCTAGTCAGCGCGCTGTAGGAAGGATGTGAATGTGCTGGGGAGAGGGCAGAGATGATCGACTGGGACTTTACCTGGTTTGGAAGACTTTAGTTATGGGGGGGGATTAGATAGGCTGGGCTTGTTTTCCCTGAAGCCAAGATTTCTTCCAGTGTCCCAGTGACAATGGGGACATTCCACACAGACAGGGCCAGAAATAGGAATTGAACCCAGGTCTCTGGAGCTTTAAGTAGCAGCTCCTCTTTAAGTAGCAGCTCACTGTGCAAGGTTTTTATAATGAACTGAGGAAGTGAAAACTGGGCAGAGTAGGCAAGAGCCCGATGCTAACACTCATCAGCGGCCAGAATGCAAATACAATTATTTCAGAGGAAACAAGAAAATAGCTTAGAAGCTGGTTTGCTTTAAAAAGACTGAATTCCTGGCCTATGTGAGGCTTTCAAGGCACACAAAGCATTGTGATGACTCATTTAAGGGTTCAAACACTGTGTTGTGAACCAGCTAATTCTGAACATGAGATGACTATAGTTGTGTGAATTAAATATTATGGAGTTAAGAAAATACTTTCAAATTTTTATTTAACACTGTTGGTTCTTTAATGAATTCTGTCCAGCCAGCTCAATTTGTATTCAAAACTAGAGTTAAAACAAGATTTTAAAACTTTCTTGTGGGGAGCAAGAAGCGGAGGCTGGTAATGAATTTAATTCAATGCCACCAACGTTTCACTGATTTCTGGGCTCCAAGTAATCACGATTCATCAGTGGTGAAGGATTCCCATCTGTAACGCTCCACATTTGTGGGCAGCACAGTGGCGCATCGCTAGAGGAGCTGCCTTGCAGCGCCAGGCACTCGGATTCGATCCTGAACATGGGTCAAGTCAAGTGTAGCTTTATTTGTCACTTGCACATAAAGTGCAGTGAAATGAATTTGCCAGCAGCGGTACAATGAAAATAGAACACACAATACACAATAAAAAATTAACACAAACATCCACCACAGCATTCATCACTGTGGTGGAAGGCACAAAATTTGGTCAGTCCTCCTCCATTTCCCCCCGTGGTCGGGACCTCAACCCTCCGCAGCCGCCGCTGCGGGCGTCCAGATGTGCAGACAAGGTAAGTCCAGGTAAGTCCTGAATCGGTGCCTCCCCACCGGAGACCGTGGTTTTAAGATGGTGTAGGCCGCAGGCCGGCAGTCGAAGATCTAAAGTCCTCGCCGCGCCGCAGCCAGAAGCACCGCAGACCGCAGGGCCGGCGGTCGGAGCTCCTCTCCAGGGATCCTCGGCGAGGGATCCCATGGTAAGTCTCCGCCGCGCCCGCGGTTAGAAGATGGCCGCGGGCCGGCGGTCGGAGCTCTTCTCCGGGGTCCCCAACGAGGGATCCCAGGCTCTGGACGCCGCGCCAGTTGGAGCTCCGCAGACCGCGGCTTCTGGCTGCCGCGGGCCAGCGAACGGAGTGCTCCCCCCCCCCGGCTGAAGCCCTGGGTGCGTCTCCAAGAAAGGCCGCACCGATCCTCTATGTTAGGCCACAAGGGAGGCGACATGGAAAAAGTCGCCTCTCCGTGGAGGAGGCGACCGAAGCAGTTTCCCCCTTACCCCCACACACCACCCCCGACACAAGACACACCAAGAAACATTAAAAACACACATTGAGACACTCTAAAAAAACAAAAAAAGTAGAAAAAAACTAACATGCTGCTGGCAGGGCAGCCGGCTCGCAGCGCCCCCACCGACCCCATAGAGTTTGCACATTCTCCCCATGACCTGCGTGGGTTTTCTCCGGGTGCGGTTTCCTCCCACACTCCAAAGATGTACAAGTTTGTAGGTTAATTGGCTTTGGTAAAATTGTAAATTGCCATACTCTGTGTAGGATAGTGTTAGTGTACCAGAATCGCTGGTCGGAGCGAACTTGGTGGGCCGAAGGGCCTTTTTCCACGCTGCATCTCCAAACTAAACTAAACGATACATCCCCAGTGCAAACTCCTTGATTTACTGTCCAGCACATCCTAAACTGGGACCACAGTTTCTCATGTCTGAAGCAATGAAACGTGATTCCAATGATGTGCCATAAAGCTGAAGCACACTTGCTTCAATATCTGCCTGGTTAATCATTGTACGATTCATCATTTGCTTGCATGGTCATCATTTGCTTTATGGTTCAAGGAACTATTAACCTCTTCTTAAAAGAAATATGAAATCTAATTAAATGAAGAACTGGTTTCTGCAGTACAATGCAGCATTGTAGATATTACATGAAAAAGTGCTTTTGTTTTTGTTACTATATTTCTACACACGGGTACAAATTTTACATTGGATTTCAAATTTGAACCAAGACTAAATTTCATTGGAATTTTGAGAGACCAAACCCAGCAGTAATTCATTTCAAGGTCGAATTTGGCAGGATATTTTCTTTTCTTTCCATTGAGTTCGAGTGGTTTTTCAGGCCAGTCCATAATTTGTGTGATCTGTCCTATTGATCTGAAAGCTGCAGCAGCAGTGATGTGAAACCTCAAGTCAAAGTAATTGGATAATAATGGCTGGAAAAATTAATTCTTCTCTTATTTGTCAGGACTTTTTAAAGGTAGTGACAAGGTGGACAGCATGACCTGCACAACCTCAACTATTTGTAAAGCAAATGCCAAACCTGATCATACTGTGCATCATTTCAGTAAAACGTGGCTACACGTGGAAAATCTCCAAGGGATGTGCAGTTCTGTAAAACATTTATTTTTATCCCAAGTGTTAAGTGATGAGGGTGGTAGCAGGAAGCACAACATTACATTTGTTTAATAGAAACACAAAATGTTGGAATCATTCAGAAAATCAGGCAACATTTGCTTGAATCCTTATTTACATGTGTATAATCTGTGCTGAAGTTCTTCACACCTTCTTGCTTCAATCTTAAATAAAAATAGCAAGAGCTTTCCCTTCTATCTCACTCTTCCCACACTCTCTCCTCCAACCCCCTCATCTCAAAATTGCTTGCTTATCCTTGTGTCTTTTTAAATACCAATAGCCTTCAACTGTTTGAAATTAGATAACAGCTGAGTTTTCAAGCCTGAAAATAATTCTTATGAATTTGAAACCTAACGTTGAATTGCATGTTCTGTGAGATCGTTCCTGATATAAAGAACTCCTTCAGATTATGCTGGACTTGCATCGGTCTTGTTTCCGAGCAGAAGTGGTGCTTATGATTTTATGGAAATCTCAAACTGTGCAATGGATAGCAGCTGTCGTATATTTTGTAAAAATGAGCACAATTATTTACGTTCTGAACATGATGGAGTCTATGAAAGGGGGGAAATATCATGCTCAACTTTGAGGAAGATTGGTGCTGGTGAATGAAATATTTGCACAGCTTCCTTCATGCCAGCACCAGGTGCCGACTTCTGCAGTCGTAATACCAAGATACTTTGGTTTAGCTTCTTTTAGTCTATCTCCATGCGCACTGCGCAACATACTACCTCACCAACATCTTCTTCAGAAGTATACCTAAATATGCAAGTGTAGTTCCTTCCACACCTGCTGCTGATTCATGGCTAAATGTACCTTAAACTAGGAACCTGGTTGTGAATCTCCCATTGTCTGAGTGGATTTTGATATCAGCTCCACATTGAAGCGATGTCTACATGTGGAGCAGTTTATATTTAATATTATTACCCTCAGCACAACTCCAACAATGGACACTTGAGCATCTCTGGTCTTCAGCACCCCATGAGTGGCAATTGTAATTGGCGATTGAACCATCAGTCGATTAGGTTGGGCTGTTCAATTCCTTCCATAAATCTCTCCAACTCTAAATTGAAACTCTAAAAACCTACCTTGTCGAATAGTGTTTAGATTAACCATCCGAATATCTCTGAGGCTTGATGTCAAATTTTATTGATAGCTCGTCTGTGAATCTCTTTGGACATTGTGTTGAGAGTGCTGCATAAGTGCATGTTGTTGTTGAATTAGTAATGCGTACCATCATGTACACTGAAATCTGAACCCCTTGTCTCACTCGACAGCATTCGTTTTACTGCCGCTTGATGGAGGACAAGAAATCAGAGAAATTCTTCAAGGTGTTTTATGACCGTATGAAGCTTGCACAACAAGAGATCAAAGCTACAGTGACTGTGAATACCAGTGACCTCGGTAATAAAAAGAAAGACGGTGAATCTACAGAGAGAGATGTGCCTGTGCGAAGAAGAGGTGAGACCCAATCATGGAACTGGTGTACACTCCAGTGTTTTTTGACTAAGTATTCATTATAAACCTAAAACAGGAACTAATTATTCATTTCAATTGTATGTGAAGCTGCTAATTTGGTGAAGGATTTTAGAAAGTAACACTTAAATGTTTGTTTTGGGGTGCCCGTGCAGTTTGTTTATAGTGGTTCCTTGACTTTACTGCAGATTAATCAACCTTAAATGCCCTGTAGCAGATTTAAAAGCTGTTCTGGTTGTAAATAAACATATAAAATGCAAATTAGTTCAGGGAAATGAAGAAGAGCAAAATGTTCAGAGAACTGAGCAAGGCCACAGTCAATAGGAAGGCATGAAAACAGATGTAGACACAAGATGTAGGAGTAACTCAGTGGGGCAGGCAGCATCTCTGGAGAGAAGGAATGGGTGATGTTTTGGTCGAGACCCTTCTTCAGACTGAGTCATGGGAGAGGGAAACTAAAGAGGGTGGAAATAGCAGGATGACTCTCCGTCCCTCCCCCATCCTATTCATCCTGCTAGTTCAATTGTTTGCATCCATATATCCTTTCGTTATCACCTCTTCCACAGCCAACATTGGACCATTATGGGCTCCACCTTTCCTTGGTCATCAGTGCCGGCTCTGACTAGTTCTGAACCTTTTCATGCTTCCAGTTTCCCTCTACCCTGACACTCCGTCTGAAGAAGGGTCTCGACCCAATCATCGCCTATTCCTTTTCTGCAGAAATGCTGCCTGACCCACTGAGTTACTCCAGCATTTTGTGAAGGGGTGAATCATTGCTACAGTCCGCATTAATACTCATTGAGGCAGGAACATGTGAAAGATATAACATTTCAGGTTGCAGTTTTGATGTAGATAGAGATTTTGTGTACAACAATCTGTAGCCTCCTTTTGCTCTGGTGTTTTATTTAATTCACACATTTAATCAATAATGTATTATTATTAATGTTTTATGTGTCATCCCTAACTGTCACTGTATGTCATGTTGCCACCTGTGGGCAGAGCACCAAGGCAAATTCCTTGTATGTGAATACTTGGCCATTAAACTCCATTCATTCATTTAGCACCTACTAGCAGGTTATTTTGGGTAAGAAACAAAAAAGGAAACTTTTATTTTAAATTATTCTTTATATCTTCTTCCACGTATCTGCGCCACACGAACATGTTTTCAAAACTTGAAATATTGGAGAATATAGTTGCATTGTTCATTCTATTGGCAAGAACATTGCAGAACAGATTTTTGACACGGCCTCCCCCGTTGATTACTCCTGCTCTATCACCAGGTTCTGACCAAGAAGATTTTATTGTCTTCATACTTTAAAATTAACATCACTATTCACACCAGTACTGTACTAAAAACCCTTGTGCCATGGAGACTGCCACCTCAAGATGAACATATAATATTTGTGACAGATCAGCATTGCCAGAATTTTAAAAATGCATTCCTAATCAAGAAAACTGATCATCAATGCATCAAATATATATTGGAGTCCCTACAACAATGTCACAGTGTTGATTTTGGATGTATCTGCCATACGCTCACAGTTGCTGACCGACAGATGAACCTTGGAACTACAGTGATTAATTCAGTTGACATTCATTTCCAGTGCTACAAGACTATTCTGAAACTAGGTGTTAGAATGTATTATTAATTCAGTTGGCCGGATTCAGTAGTTGCCAAATTGGCAATGTGCCATTGAAGATTCAATTTGCAGATCTGAAGATGGAAATCACAAACTTGAAGTAGTCTACATAGGTTTTGGCAAGGCATTGCACAAGATTGAACAAGAAAGACTCTGGGTGCTGTCTGTATGGAGTTTGCACGTTCTCCCTGTGACTGCGTGGGTTTTGTCCGGTTCCTCCGGTTTCCATTCACACTCCACAGACGTGCAGGTTTGTAGGTTAATTGGCTTCTGTAAATTGCCCTTAGTATGTAGGATAGAACGAGTGTATAGGTGATCGCTGGTTGGTGTGGATCCGGTGGGCCAAAGGGCCTGTTTCCATGTTGTCCCTCTAAAGTAAACTAAAGGAAACCCACAGACACAAAGAGAACATGAAAACTCCATACAGACAGTACCTAAGGTCAGGATCGAACTGGGTGTCTGGTGCTGTGAGACAACAGCTCTACCAGCTGCACTGCTGTGCGGTCCTTACATTTCTGCAATAATTTCTGCAGAAAACCCTCATTATAATGGAACATGGGTGGGGGGGAGAGGATGGTTTCCTTTATTGCTGAGTGTCTGCTTTAACCAAGTAAGGTATTAGCATTGTATGTAGTTGGAATAAAGAACTGCAGATGATGGATAATGCAAAAAGAACAAAGTGCTGGAATAACTGCCATCAGTCAGCATCTCTGGTAACATTGGGACCCTTCTTCAGACTGATTCAGTCTGCTGAGTTACTCCAGCACTTTGTGTCGTTACCCATTTAAACTAGGTGCCGTTGTCACTGGTCTGCACCACCGAGCCCTTCTTAACGTGTTGACGTGGCCGTGGTAGCGGCTCATGTAGTAGAACCTGGCCGGAGACAACTTTCCTCTGGCCGCTGCCAACGACAAGATGCGCTCGGTCACTCTGGTGCTCCCTCCCCTCTCACTAGCTGCCGCTTCTTCTGTCCGCTCACCACTCCACTGTTGCCTCCTCCACCTTCTCCATCACAGTCGCTGACATCTTGCAAGGAGGAGTATGTCGGTGACTCTGGTGGAGTAGTGTGAGGAGGTGGAGGGGGGGACTGGTGGAGAGGCCGAGCGAACGGAGCGATGGGAGGAGGAGTTGAATGTGGCAAGAGAGCGGACAAAGCGAAGGAAGAAGTGGCAGCTGGTGAGAGGAGGGGGAGCCTCGCGGCGACCTGTCGGTGGCGGCAGCCTGAAGAATGTGCTGACGGCCAGGGGCTACAACATAAACTGCAACAACAGCGGCATCAACCGGACCATGCGAAGGGTGAAGAAGGGCTCGCTGGTGCAGCTTGCGATCCATGGGTGCCGTTGTAAGCCGTGGCTGTAAGCAGAGAGGAGGCGGTGCGAGCTGAGGATGGCATCGGCAGGTCAGTCCTCTATAACCAAAATCCATTAAAAGGGGTTCATTAAAACGAGAGTTTACTGTTCTCCAAACGCGACCCAACCAAAACGATTTGTACAACTGCAACATGACTTCCTGGCTATTATACTCAATGTGTTTGTTTCTGCAATTATTTTGTTCTTGCTCTTTCAATGTGATCGAAGAGAACTATTTCCAGCCAACTCATTGAGTTATAGTCATACAGCACAGACACCGAACCTACAGCCTAACTCACCCATCCTGACCAAGGTGCCTACTCAGGTAGCCCCAGTTGCATGCATTTGGACCATATCTCTCTCTAAACCTTTCCTATCCGTGGAGCTGTCTAAATGTCTTTTAATTATTGTAATTATACCTGCCTCAATCCCTGTACCCACCATCTTTTGTGTAGGAAAACCTGCCCCCAGGTCCCCTTCAAATCTTTCCCCTCTCAACTTAAACCAGTACTCTCTAGTTTTAAACACCGTTCCCTTGGAAAAAGATTGACTTTCTACCCTCTCTATTCTCCTGTTGATTTTATAAACCTCCATGAGGTCACCCCTCAGCCTTCTTTGCTCCATGGAAAACTGATTCAGCTTATCCATTCTCTCTTTACTCGAGCCCTCCAGTTCTTGGCAACATTCTGGTGAATCTTCTTTGCTCCCTCTATAGTTTAGGCACGTCCCTCTCATAGAGTGGTGACCAGTCCGTGGCTAATCATTTCTTTCTGGTGTTGAAATGCAGCCAAAGAATCTCCCGCGCAGCTTAGCGACGAGGTACGAGAACAGCTGCTGGAGGCCTCAGCTGCCACGCGGAAAGCTTACAACACCTTCCGGAGGGATGCTGATCCAGAGGACCACTTCCCTGGTGCAGATGGCAACCCAGCCTCGGGAGAGAAGAACAAGGACGATGGGGAGATGAGTGCCATGATAGCCATCATGCAACCAATTCTTCGCTTCATGCAGCTGCTCTGCGAAAACCATAACCGAGACCTCCAGGTAAAACATAACCGGTCGTGAAAGCTAGATTTTGTGTCGTGTCCACTTTGCTTGTTGTGATCAAAATTGAGATCAGTACTTAAGATGAGTTTGCTTTCCTGATATCTGCAACATCCCAGCCAGAAATGTGTGTGGCAATAAGGTCTCTGTTGAAAACGGTCAGTTAAGTATAGAATGGGCAGCTCTCCTCAGCTTGGCCTTTCAGTAACCAATGGGGCATAAATTGCAAATGTTTCAGTATGGAGTTCTGTTGGAGGCTCTTCCAAAGTTTGTTGTTAAAGACTTTTCTACATTTAACATAAATTGTGATGCAGCCAATTTACCCAAATTCATTGTGTGCGATTGTCAGCGTTGATATTGTTGTGGGTTGGCATGAAGTTTAACATCATAGGAAAATATTTCAAAGCTGATTAATTTTATAATTCGCACATAGAGGGGAAACACTATCAGCTAAAATAGACTTCAATAATATGTAGGATTTGGAGTATGTATTTTAAACTATTATTTAAAACATTTTATAATATGTATGTTGACAATTGTGCCCATATAAAACACATCATATTCTGACTGCTCTGCATAGCTCTGGGACTCTTTTTGCAGTTATGCATAAATATCTCATGATTTGGCTGCTGCTTGCATCTTGAGGAAAGTTAGATTTATTCATAATAAAGGAAGCATAACTGCACAGTTTAATTGCTGCTATTGTATTTAGATAAGAGCTCATTGTAGCAGGTTTTATTTTTAAAGTACGTAAAATCAATTAATGATTCAAACCATTCAATGTACTCCAAGGATCCTTTATAATTGCTAGTCCAACCAACTAACGGAGGTTTGAGGTGTGTAGTTTTCAATTATCTTTGTTTTAACATGTTTGTAAATGTTCTTGAAATAGCTCTCCAAAAAGAATTGTATTCTGTTTAAGAAAACTGGGTGGGCAAATCAATTTAACATTTGGATTTGGCAAGAAGAAGTATCTATTGTTTTAACAGATTGAGAAGAATAGTTTAGTGATTATTTCAGATTAATTGATTCAGCAGTACCTTTTCTTCACCACAAATACTTTTAATTTAAGTTATGCAGGAATGAAACAGGCCCTATGGCCCACAATGGCCCGTTAAGTACCCGTTTGTACCAAACTCGTTTACCAGCATTTTTGGTCCACAGCCCTCTATGCCTTTTGCATTTCTAATCCCCTTTGGTGCGGTGAAGGCACATATTGATGATGAAATTCACCTCTGCTCTCAATGCAGCCTTTGATCAATTGAGGAAAAAATAATTTGAAGATCACAAATCTTGCAGTAAACATGTAGTCAAGATTTTAATTATTTTGATACATAGCAGTCTTATACCTGGGTAATAAAGAAAAATAATTTGATTATTTCAACAATTGGTTCTAACTCATGCCTTCACTGAAATGTCCTTATCTTTAAGACCAATATAAAACACTCCAGGGGATATTGTCTTGCCCTTCATATGTATGCCAAAAGAATTGCCTAAATATGAATGAGGTAATAGTTTTACAGTGGCCATCTCCATGAACTACAGCGGGTCATTTTTGTTGCTAAACCAAGGCAAAAGTGATTTGCTTACCAACTGATGTACTTTTCCTTTAGCTGTCAATTGTAGATGAATTCTGGTTTGTGAATTCTTTCAGGGTTCCATTCATACAGTGCCTTTCACATCCATTTTAAGATATCACAAAGCACTTTATAACTAGAGAAGCACCTTTTGAAATGTGTGAAAAGTGATAACCAATTTACATACAATAGGTGTCCACAAACAGTGTGAAAATGACTGCACAAAGTGGTGGAGGAGTCAGGGTGGCACTGAGAACCTCAAGTCCATTCCTTGAGAGAACACAGAAGCCCAGTGTAAACAATGGAAGGAAAACACCATTGTGCGAACTTCCCACTCTCCTGTCCCATTTCTGGAAGAGTAGATACATAGACAATACGTGCAGAAGTAGGCCATTCGACCCTTCGAGCCAGCACCATATGTTTCCATATTGGCATCAGTCTCCTCGGGACCCACCTAACTGAGCAGAAACAAGTTATCTTTGACCGGGGATATGCCTGAGGAAAAAAAATAATACCCAGGTGATCAAATCTTTAAATGACGAACAAAGGGTAAATTTTGGTAACACACTGAGCATAACATCTCTGTTCCTCGTTCTACTATTATCGCAACCAATTGGGTGGTGACGACTGGAGAGACAGTGGACAGCTCGGAAAGACGGCAACTGGGGCAGGGCGGGTTGGCAGCCCAAACCGCATCCTCTGATAGGAGGAGACCCAAATCACGCTACCGAAAAACACATGGAAAAATACCACCAAGGCCGAGAGGGGGGGGGGAGGATGAGCGCCCCAATTTGATGGATCAAAGGTTAACGACTAATGGCAATGGACAACCGACTATGAGTATCAAATGCAGATGTGGAAAGGTCTGCAAGAACGGCCGAGGCCTGAAGATTCACCAGACCCGGATGAAGTGTTTGGAGGGAGAGGGAGTGTCACATCGCACAGGTATTTTACCTGGTGAGACGCAGGAGGAGCCGGGCCCGGAAACACCCCATAGAACCCGAAGCCTCCAAGTGGCGCAACTAGTCCCTCAGAACAGACCTCCGGAGAAGGTTCAAGTCAAATGGCCACAGGCCTGCAAGACGGCAGTCTGGCATCAGTTCGACGAGGACGTCGAAGATGACCAAGTACGAAGAGCTGGTCATAGACTGCCGTAAGCGGGGCTGGAAGGCAAGAGGTATGCCCATCGAGGTTGGCTGCACAGAGGTTTTGCAGGGCAATCGCTCTACAAAGCCTTGAGTGCACTCGGCATCAACGGAATGGAGAGGAGAAGAGCCATCAAGAACACCACAGAGGCAGCGGAGAAGACCTCGAGATGGCTCTGGATCAGGAGAGGAGGTCCATGGGGAGGACTGAACACGTCGTGGTCTGATCAACCACGGCTGGGTCGCCTGGGTGAGGGTGTCTGATGTTGAAAGACCCGAAACACCCAATGACCCCGGGTTACATCACTGATGATGTGTTCAGGAGCATCAATAGATGTCTTTTTTAATCAATTAGACTTTTGAGTCCATCTGAGAGACCAAAAGTGAATTCAAACCTACACTGCCATTCAACATGACTCTGATCTGCCACAGATCTAGACTCTTCTGTCACATTTCCCCATTGTCCTTAATTCCCTAATATTTCAAAAATCTGTCTATCTCCTCTTTAAATCCCTCCAGACTGCTCACTTTAAATAATGAGAAATGTAAATGTCAGGAAAGAAGCCAACACAAGCTCTGCTACTTAAAAGACTTCAGTTCAATGCACAAATTGATATTAGTGGTGAAAAGGGGGAAAATCCCCAATGGGTTGCAGAATAAATGCAGGAACAGGACAAGAGGAAATGGCACCTGCATGAATTATAAGCGTGCAAAATGGGGGAAGTGAGAAAGGGCACAAACTGTTAATTTGCGTAAGGGGTAGAAATGGTCAATGAAAATCAGTAACTACAGATGCTGGAATCATTCCGCAGATGCTGCCTAAGCAACTGAAAGAGAAACAATGAGAGTCAATGTTTCAGTGTAAAGACCAATTGTTGGAACTGGGAAGGAGCAAACAAAGTAATTTCATGCAGACACAAGATGACAGATGTTCGAGTCTTGAGTTAAAAAAAAAACCAAGCTGCTGGAGGGATTCATCAGATCAGGCAGCATCTGCAGAGGGAAATGGACATACATTGTTTCAGGTCGGGACCCTTCTTCAGACAGATGGAGTAGATGGGTGAAAGCTGGTAGAAATTAGGGGGAAAGGGTTGGCAAGAGCTGGCAAATGATGGTTGGGTCCAGGTAAAGAGAGGTTAATTGGCAGATGAAGCAGGTGGGGGAGAGAAGGATAGAGAAGATAAACAGGGCTGGAAGTAAAGAAGGCGAAAGGGTGCTAATGGTGGAATCTAATCAGAAAGAAAGGTGGAAAATGAAGCAAAGATTGGGTTGGTGGGAAGACGGGAACTGGGACAGAGGTTGGGGCGGAGGTGTGGGGGTGGGGGGGGGGGGGGTGGGGAATCCAGAGAAACATGCAAGGGTGATGAGTGGATGGATATGGAGGTGAACAAGGGGGAAGGAACTGGGTGATGGAGTGGGGGATGTGGAAAGAAAGGTTTTCAGTGGGGGTGGGAGGAATTTGGGCAGTCAATGAGGTTAGAATACCTGAAACTGAAGAATTATCTTCATGTTACAGATAATATACAGAATGGATAAAGGGGCCTTTACTCTTGTGAAGTTGCTCAGATTAGATTTGCTCTGTGAATATCATGTTCACTAGTAAAGAACCAAATTTTCAAGGAGTAACGATCAGTCATTGTCCAAAAATCACTGATTCTCCACAGAAAGATGAGTGCATGGGGTTACAGAATTAGAATAATGAAATATGACTTTTAATGAGAAGATTGTTCCAGCAGCCTGTCAAGATCATGTTAAAATATTTAAAAATCCTCTCAATGTATAAAAAATTGTCCTTGATTTAAATCAAACATGTTAGAAATGCATATAATATTTGAGGGATTGGGCAAGGGGGGGGGGGGGGAGCAAACCATGAACATAAGATTAGGTGAAGGCTATTAAGCGCTTCATGACTGTTCTGTCATTCAACAAGATAATTACTGTCTCTCACCTCCGGGCTACTCGCCCACGCAAGGCTCTCATCCTTAGATTCCCGTAATATCTAGAGATCTCTGTCCTGAATAACTGTCTCCACATGGCACTTGGGTGGGCAATTCCCAAATTGCACCAGCTTCTAGGTGAAGAAATGCCTAATATTCTCAAGCATAACGAGCAGACTTTATCTGTGAGTGTGACCCCTGGGCTGGGCATCCTATCCAAGGGATATATCATCCCTGTATCTTTGCATATTGAGCTCAGTAGCAATAATGAAATACTGAAACACCACATTCACGGGCACATTAATATTGCCTATGTCCCATTTGGTTTCTTCAGGAACAACCATTTCTGCAGCACATCTCCTAAAGCATACTCTAACTTAAGATAGACACAAAATGCTGGAGTAACTCAGCGGGACAGGCAGCATCTCTGGAGTGAAGGAATTGGTGATGTATCGGGTCGAGACCCTTCTTCAGTCTGAATAAATAAAGTCTGCAAATAAGCTCTTCCCTAAACTTCTCGGCATTGGCCTTGGGATCTTCATCTGCAACTGGCTTCTGGGCTTCTTGACCAGCAGCCCTCAGTCGGTTAGAGTTGGTCATAACAGTTCCTCCTCCTTGATCCTCCACACTGGTGACCCTCAGAGTGGTGTGCAGTCCCTTGCTCTGCTCCTAATATGGTCAGAAGAGTCCCAACCCGAAATGTAACCCAGCTATGCTCTCCACAGATGCTGCCTGACCTGCTGAGATACTCCAGTACTTTGGTTCATTTTTTGGCCAAATAAAATGCCAGATCAGTCTTTAATTTCACTGATGATGCCATTGTTGTCGGTCGATCTATGACAGAAATTAGACAAATTTCAGGAACTAAATCAAGAACCTTGGGTCATGGTGTCAGGACAATAACCTAGTCTTTCGGCCAAACCTAGTCCTGGTCTGAAGAAGGGTCTCGACCCGAAACACCACCTATTCCTTCTCTCCAGAGATGCTGAGTTACTCCAGCTTTTTGTGTCTAACCTAGTCCTTAACATCACAAGACAACAGAGTTGGCTGTTGTCCTCAGGAAGCATGGGAGCGAAAACAATCCTGCTAACATAAAGAGAGCTGCTGTAGAAATGGTCAACAGCACCGTGCCTTGACATCCATATCATCAGCAACCTAAAGCCCCTGTCCCACTTTCACGAGTTACTCACAAATGCTCCCGAGTTTTCCCCTTGCTTCGAACTCGGAGAATGTCCGTAGCGAGTCCGTAGGAGGCCGTAGGCATCCGTAGATATTTCGTAGCAGCTCGTAATGCCAGCCGTAGGTACGCGGGACATCAGGTAAGTCGGGACGTTTTTTCAGCATGTTGAAAAATGTCCACGAATAGCCCGAGTACCTATGGCAACTGCTTTGCTATTGACCACCTTAACCTGCAGAGAGTGGCAAATACAGCCCAGTCCATCACAGTTTGTCACTTCCCTCCATCCAGTCCATCTTCATGGTGCATTGCATCAGGAAGGTTAGAAATATTATCAGGGATCCCTGCCATGCTGGCCATACCCTTTTCTCCCTCCTATTTTCTGGGAGGAGATACGGAATCTTGAAATCGCTCACATTCGGACTGAGAGTCATGCAGCACGGAAATAGGCCTTTCGACCTAACTCATCCATGCTGACAAAGATGCCCCATTCAAGCCAGTTGCATTTGCCCATGACTAGCCCATAGCCCCTTATACTTGTCCAAATGGCTTTTAAATGTTGTTATAGTACCTGCCAGCTACTTCCCCTGGCAGCGCGTACTATATATCCACCATACTTTGTGTGAAAATGTTGCCCTTCAGGTTCCTATTAAATCTTTGTCCTCTCACCGTAAACCAATGCTGTCAAATTCATGATTCCCCAACCCTGGGAAAAGTCTATGTGCATTCACCCTATCTCTGCCCCTCATAATTTTGTAAGACCTTCCCTCAGTCTCCTGTGTTTCATGGAATAAAGTCCTAGTCTGTCCAACCTCTCCCTGTAGCTCAGGCACTCAAATCCTGGCAGCATCGTCATAAATCTTTGCACTTTTCTGCTTAATGACATTTTTCCTCACGTAGGCTGACCAAAACTGAACACAATATTCCAAGTGTGGCCTCACCAGGGTCTTCTACAACTGTAACATAATGTTCTAACTTCTATACTCAATTCCCTGACTGATGAAGCCCAGGGTGCCAACACAATATTCCAAGTGTGGCCTCACCAGGGTCTTCTGCAACTGTAACATAATGTTCTAACTTCTATACTCAATTCCCTGACTGATGAAGCCCAGGGTGCCAAAAGCCTTCTTCACCATCTGATCTACCTGTGATGCCACTTTTAGGGAATTATGTACTTCTGTTCCTAGTTCCCTTTGTGCCTCCACACTCCCTAGCACCCTACCATTCACTGAGAAGTTCCTGCCCTAGTTTGTCTTCCCAATAATGCATTAATTTGCACTTACCTGTTCCTTGGCCTGCTTGCCCAGCCATTCAAAATTCCACTATAATTCTTGATGACTATCTTCGCTGCATACAATACCACCTATTTTCATTTGGAAATAACAAGCTATTTTCTCAACTGCTTTCAGACTCCCGAAGCAATCACTCCTTTCACACTCCATTCTTACTCTTAACTCCACCTCATTCCGTTATTATTCTTTTGTATTTTTTTAATTCTTTTTTTATCATTCTGTTGCTTTGCACAGGTATTATTTATTGTTGTATTTATCATTACTGTTTGTATACTGTGTACTCTGAGGTTCAAGTGAGCAAGGAATTTCATTGCAACTTGCTGTTTATGACAATAAACTGATATCGGACTTTTCTGTAACATTGAAAGCACGTCATCTGCGCATGCACCAAGAAATAAGGGTTGAAAAAAAAGTTGTGATTATCTACCTTTTTCACATAAAAGTCTCGAGAGCAAATTTTAATTCAATATATTGGATATTTTAAAAATGCACAGGGCTGAAGTAACTCAGTGGGTCTGGAGTAACTCAACCGGTCAGGAAGAAGTGGATAGGTGAGGTTTTGGATCGGGACTTTTGTGAATCTCCCAAGGGCGGATTTTTGGTTTTCAAACCGTTGTATCGCAGGGTCACCTGTACTACAAGGACGATTGGCCTGTAGTTGGCCTGTCTGACAGTTCACAGTGTGAAGGCATTCTGTGTATCAGTAGACTAGTGTTGTTTTTTTTTAATTGTAACTTCCTCTTCACTGATAATTATCTGTCTGCTCTCCCTGACATGACCTGGAGAATGAAAGTGAACTTAGGATGACTAAGCAACCTGTAGCCCTGGGACAGCAATGTATATGAGGGAGGTTTTTTTTTATCCAGCACTGGCATGTCAAGCCTGTTAGACCATGAAATGCTAAGTGAATATTGATGTGACGTTAATAGGCAATTTTGTTTGGACATATTGACACAAGGAACTGTAGATGCTGGAATCTTGACTGCTGGTGCATGAGGCAGTGTGTGAGGCAGCATCTCTCGAGACCATGGATAGGAAACGTTTCAGGATGGGACCTTCTTCAGTCAGTAGAAGGGTCCTGACCCGAGAAGCCGCTTCTCCATGGTCTGCAGAGATGCTGCCTAACCTGTTGTGTTACTCCAGCACTTTGTGTTTTTTGCTAAATTGTTGTTGGATGTATATCTCTCATCCAAATTAGCAGCTTATGGAATCATTTAGGCATACAAACTAAATATTTAGAAATGAAAAGTAATTCAGAAATACAATGGTTATTAACTATTGGCTGGGCATTTTTAACAATAAATTCAATGGAATGTGTTTTGATCTGTAAATATTTGTAGCCCAACCATGAATTTTGGTTAATGCTGTGCATGACCAGTTGATGCACTTCTGTGATATGCCATGAATGTAGTTAAAGATGGCCAATTAATTGCTGGATCAGCCAGCAAAGCCCACATCCCTTGAATAAATAAAAACAGGATCCCTAACGGTGTAACTGTTTGAGCACAATTTAGTTGATACTTTTGATTAATATTCCAGTACGCTTGAGTAGAAAGAGTCTTTGCTTTACTGTGGTTCCACTCCCAATCTTAAGATGCATCACAACTCTACCGAGCCCGTTAAGCGTGCCCCTGTGGAGAAAATGGAGAAAAGCCACCAGTTTATCACAGAAAGTTCCCACCACAATGAAGTGATGAGCATATGAAGTAACAAGTAATGATCTATGTTAGTTAACGAAAGATAAACATTAGCCAGAAATTAATGCTATAATACTGAGTTATATTATCACTTTCCCCTGCCAGAGATTTATTATTAAAGTAGTGCACCAGTTTCTCATTTCATCTATCTGCTACCACTGATTGTTTTTAACCCTGTGACAATCCATCCAAAAAGGGTCAGAGGAATTGCAACCAAGAATTCAACAGGAGCACTAGCTGTAACATGCAATCAAATAAGAAATTATAGAACATATTAATTACTCTTGATTTTTTTTCTTCTTATTTCCCCTCAGAACTTCCTGCGTTGCCAGAACAACAAGACTAATTATAACCTGGTCTGTGAGACACTGCAGTTCCTGGACTGCATCTGTGGCAGCACCACTGGTGGGCTGGGCCTTTTGGGACTCTACATCAATGAAAAGAACGTGGCCCTCATCAACCAGACACTGGAAAGCTTGACTGAATATTGTCAAGGGCCCTGCCATGAGAACCAGGTACCCATTGCACTCACACCCAGATACTGCTGGAACACCGTTAATGCTGCTTTGTTTTCTTGAGAAGACTTTCTTTGTTAGTAATCCAGAATTACTTGCAGTAGCTTCAGCCAAGTCCGCGCGCATGTTTACACATGTGTGCAAATCCCAACAGTTTACTGCACAGGGAGCTCTATTAACGTAATTCTCTCCATCCATAATCATTTGAAGGGAAAAGGTTTCTGTTAGATCACATGAACTGATTCATATGACAATGTTTTCAATGTTACAATAGAAGTGTCACAGCTTGGATTCTGTTCCTGGACCTCCAAAGTGGGAAATTAACCCACAGCCTCCTTTCAGTCTGAAGAAGGGTCTGGACCCAAAACGTCACCCATTCCTTCTCTCCAGAGATGCTGTCTGTCCCGCTGAGTTACTCCAGGTTTTTGTGTCTATCCACAGCCTCCTTGGTCAGTCAAGAGTCCCACTGCCGCCATTATAATTAGTAACGAGAAGGACGGCACGGTGGTGCAGCGGTAGAGTTGCTGCCTTACAGAGACCCGGGTTCGAATCTGACTACGGGTGCTGTCTGTACAGAGTTTGTACGTTCTCCCCGTGACCTGCGTGGGTTTTCTCCGGGATCTCTGATTTCTTCCCACACTCCAAAGACATACAGGTTTTTTAGGTTAATTGGCTTGGTATAATTGTAAATTGTCCCTAGTGTGTGTAGGATAGTGTTAGTGGACAAGGATTGCTGGTCGACGTGGACTCAGTGGGCCGAAGGGCCTGTTTCTGCGTTGTATCTCTAAATTAAACTAAACTAAGACTGACTACAGCCATGCATGATTTAAATGTCTCAATCCCCTTTGCTGGGGTGCATGAAATCCTGTTACTTTCTTCGCAGGCAGCTGGTTAACAAATCTCAGGTTTCAAGTATAGGTTGTTTCAGTATTGTTTCCATAAATGGGAGCATTGCTAAAGAAATGTCTTGGTTTTCCTGAGCTGCTGTTCTCCAATTTGGAAGAGGGAGCATATTAAAATTGCTCGATGTAATCTTTTTGCACAGAACTGCATTGCCACCCATGAATCAAATGGAATAGACATCATCATTGCACTAATTCTTAATGATATCAACCCACTGGGAAAGAAGAGAATGGACCTTGTGCTGGAACTGAAGGTAAGTAGTGTGGGCTGAAAAAATGGATTAGTTGATTCTTAAATTTCTTTCCTAATGGTGTAGATATGTTATTGGGAGACCTACAAACCTAGAATTCCAATCCTCTGTTAAATCTTGGGTAGGGCAGTTATTGGTCTGTAATGGATATTAATGTGGAGCACCATCGTATTGGTAGCCTTGTATTTGTCCTGTCCGGTATTTGTTTCCATCGATGTCAGCGAAACTGAATACTGTGCCGGGACAATAAAATGGAGATGCAGTGGTAGAGTTGCTGCCTCACAGCGCCAGAGACCCGGGTTTGATCCTGACTGCGGGTGCTGTCTGTACAGAGTTTGTGCCTTCTCTCTGTTACCGCATGAGTTTTCTCCAGGTGCTCCAGTTTCCTCCCACACTCCAAAGATGTTCAGAATTGTAGGTTAATTGGCTTCTGTAAATTGTAAATTGTCCCCAGTGTGTAGGATAGTGCTAGCGTACAGGTGATTACTGATCTGCGCGGGCTTTGTGGGCCGAAGGGCCTGTTTCCACGCTGTATCTCTTACGTTTAAAAGTAAAGTGTAGTGTCTGAATACGCCTGTTGTATTCAACGTTAAATCAGTTCCTGCCTTTGCTGGTCCTCAGACTAGGAAAAGTAAAGATTACTTGGTGTTTCCACACAGTCAAAGGCAACCATTAACCATGGCCTGCCACTGAGGCTCTCAGAAGGTTAGTGTGTACTGGAGATAAGGGGTGAGAAAGTGGGGGTGAGGAGAGTCTGAAGCACATCCAAATCGGCTGTTGCTTTCAGTGGAGAAGTGAAAATATTGAGGATAAAAGGCAGTGAACCACAGATCTGATATGTGCAAAACCCCATGATCTTTGAGTCACCAGATAGTTAAATCTCACTGTTGGTACCATTGATCAAGCCCAGCAAATGTAAAGACAGATTACTTTAGTTTGGAGATACAGTGCAGAAACAGGCTCTTCGGTCCACGCTGACCAGCGATCCCCATATATAAGCACTATTCTACACACTAGGGACAATTTTTTTATTTTTCCCGTGCCAATTAACCTGCAAACCTGCACATCTTTGGTGTGTGGGAGGAAACCGGGGAAAACCCATGGGCAGAACATACAAACTCTGTACAGACAGCACCGGTAGTCAGGATCGAACCTGGTTCTCTGGCGCTTAAGGCAGCAACTCTACTGCTGCGCCACTGTGAACATTGGATGTAGCTGGCAGCAGAACTGACAGCACTATTTACTAGTTTATCTTTAAATCTTTTTCAGAATCCTCTCTAATCAGACTAAGCTATGTTACTTCTCCAGAACTTAGAAGATTTTCTTTTTGAAAGTTGTGTGATATGAAACCAAATATATAATTGTTTGAAATGTCAATATGTTAATTATTGTAAGTGGAGCTTTATTAGTCACTAGGTTCCTGTGTTTGCCTGTGAAAACACTAAATTAAAATATGACAGCACAGTAGAAGTTTATTCGGCCATGGCTCTTACATTGGTCTCCACAGTGCTGTCCTTGTAATTAAATTTTTCAATCTTTCCCTGGTAACCATTTAAATATTTCCTTTCTCTGAAATGTTTTTCTTTTATTCTCTCTGCTGTTATGAATTATGCTTCCTCCCCAGTTCTTCTAATCTATGTCACGACAACTCGGTAAATGAATATGCTCCAAATGTTTCCAGTATTGTAATTAGATACTCTAATTACTGACTTATGACCAGTGGAAATGCTGTGCCCTGGTTTGTGCTGTCACCAAAAAAATGAATTTGTTTTAAAATCTACTGTTTTGTCTTTTAAAAAAAACACGTTTCTCTTATTGTCTCTCATCGCAGCTGACAACTGCTATTAGAACATAGAACAGTTCAGCACAGGAGCAGGTCTGCTGGCCCACAATGTCCGTGCCGAACGTGATGCCTAGTTAAACAAAACTCCTCTGCCTGCACATGATCCATATGCCTCCATTCCCTGCATGTCCGTGTGCCCATCTAAAATCCTCTTAAATACCACTATTTTATCTGAAGAAGGGTCTCGAGCCGAAACGTCGCCTATTCCTTCGCTCCATAGATGCTGCCTTACCCGCTGAGTTTCTCCAGCTTTTTTGTCTACCTACTATTTTATCTGCCTTCACCACAACCCCTAGCAGTGTGTTCCAGGCACCCGCCACTCTGCATGTAACAAAAAAAACTTGGTAAATGTAAAAATTGTCCCTAGTGGGTATAGGATAGTGTTAATGTACGGGGAACGCTGGTCGGCGCGGACCCGGTGGGCCAAAAGGGCCTGTTTCCGCGCTGTATCTCTAAACTAAAACTCAACTAAACTAAAACACATATCTCATTTAGACTTGCCCCTCTCACTTTAAAGTTATGCCCTCTGGTCTTCCACATTTCCACCCTGAGAAAAGTCCTAACTGTCCATCCTATCCATGCTTCTAATAATGTTATATATTTCTATCAGGTCTCCCCTCATTCGAGAACAAAACAATCCCGTGTTTGTCCAACCTCTCCTTATAGCTAATACCCTCTAATCCAGGCAATATTCTGGTAACTGAATATTTATATATTTTAGCAAGTGTCCCCTCATGGCCTTGATATTCACCCAATCTCAGCACATTTACTTTTGATTTAATCAATGTATTAGAATGGTATTGATAGTATTTTTTTAACCCCAACAAATGAAAGTAAAATCCCAACCAATCCATTGTCCACTTCTAAAAATTGTCACTGGACCTAATATTTTGACTATTGTCTAATAATGTTATTATTTAATATATATTTTCTTTCATTCCTCCAAAGTGGTACATTTCCTTTTCTTGCCAGCCAGTTTAATTTGACGTCTGTCCAGTGTAGCAACCGCATTTTGTATCATTGTGCGTCCATAGTAATTAACAATAATTTCTAGCTAATATGTTGCTTGTAAATTTTCATTACTTGCACCATATATCAAAATCCAGATCTCTCTTTTGAGAAAAGCTACGTTCTTAACGCTGAATCTTGGGCTTTATTTCTTTTTTTTTTCATTCTATTAATGGCTCCTCTGTTTTATTAACATTTTGAAAAACATCCCATCAAAGTTAGCGTTATTCTTCCTGCTGTTCTTTATTACTTTCATTGATAACATTGGTGGGAACTGTGGCAGCAGTCAGTGAAGATGTCTAACAGCTTCAGGTAACCAGGTTTGATCCCAACCTTGGGGTGCTGTCCAATCGAACCCAAGGGACTGCCTGAGCAGAAGAAGAACTGACAACAATGGAATGAATTTATACAGCCCCGTCCTTGTGCTGTGCTGCCGGATGGAATTTTAATCTCTTTTTATGTGAAATACTTGATTTGAAATTAATTTTCATAGAACTGTAACTGAGAGATTTAAGGCTATTTTACACAGAGTGTGAAATGTCTGGAGTGCTGCTGGGTAAGGTGACTATAACAGGTAGATTAACCTGTTTAAGGGGCATTGAGATCGGGCGGGAAATAGGATATGGCCCATGTACAGGCGGATAGGATTAGTTTAAGTTGGCATCATGATCGGCACATGTGGTGAGCTGAAGGCCTGTTCCTGTGTGAATGTAATGTTCCGCATTCTATTTTTTTTCATGAATGGAACCTTTTATCATCTATTCATTAAGTCTCTCAATTTGGCTTGTTAATTATTAACCTTCTAGTTTGGGTGTAACTCTGGATAATGCATTATGGGATCACCTGACTTGTTGCTTGCGGTCTGATGTTAATCTTAAAATGTCATCATTCTTGTCAAAGATTAAGAGTGTAGCAGACACTAGAAACAGCAGTCTTCAGGACACTGACATGGTGTGTTTTCTTTCCAACAGAATAATGCATCCAAGCTGCTGCTGGCAATTATGGAAAGTAGACATGACAGTGAAAATGCAGAAAGAATACTCTATAACATGAGGCCCAAGGAACTGGTAGGGAGGTCTTTATTTTTCTTGAATATTATTTCCCACCTCCCCTAGTACGATTGCTGATGAAGTTAATTATTCTCAAGGTGGAGGTGATAAAGAAGGCCTATCTGCAGGGAGAGGTGGAGTTTGAGGAAACAGAGGATGGTGAGGATCATTCTGCCTCACCCAGGAATGTTGGCCATAACATTTACATCCTGGCTCATCAGGTAAAATAATGACGTTAAACATGGGGTCACCAAAGGTTCATGCGGTGGGAAAAGGATGTGTTGGTGGGAGTGGCAGGAACAACAGGATGTTGGTTAGTTTTCTCTCTCGCTGCTCAAGATTAAAAATATATATTTCTTCCACTTTTTTCTTATGTCCCAAGGCATGACTTGGGTGAAAATGAGGGGAAAAATGCAGATGCTGGAAATCTGAAATAAAAGGAGAAAATACTGGAAGCATAGCAGAATTGAGAAAGAGAAATTGAGTGAAGGGCCTTCAACCTCCAATGTTAATTCCAATTCTCTTTTGAGAATGACCATTTGACTGTTTCTACAATTTTTGTTTTCATTGAAAAGCTGAAATTGATTTCTATTTTTTAGTTGAGAAAGTTATTTATTGTGCACTATATTAAATATTTGCTGTCAATACAGATACATATTCCTTTTGAATTTTCATCTGTGTAAAATGCTCATAATATCTTTCCACACTTCAGACTACCCCATTTGTGTTCCCTTCCTGATATCAGGTTTGATGTGCAATTTGTCCCACACAAGGAGAGGCTTGATTTGACTTTTCTTTTGTTTGCTTGTCTACAATCTTGCATCCAGCTAGAGCTAATTGTTTTCTTTTAAAAAAAAATAGCACAATATGCGTAGCAGTAACAACGTCCACAACTGCACTGAAACCTACGGGAGTGTTCGCCAATCACCTTTAAATTGCTGCTCTCTTCATCTAAATTGTCGCTCTCTGCTTTTAATGTACACATTGACTACCACCTCCATCTCTCCAATACTACAAGTAGAACCTCTTCCATCCCTCCAACATCCTCTCTTATCTCTGTGATATAACACTTGGGATGAGCTTCATTTTTTCAAAGCAAAACAATTTGAAATGCAAGCCATTTTCCCGCAACTACAACCTTTTCTGAAGTTGGTCACCAATGTTCATCCTAGTTTTCAAAGGTGTGAAACTATCACCATGTGATGGTTTTGTCATCACAGCCTCGAGTAAACTACAGTAGGGAAGATCGCAACCTAATACACCAGGATTAACAGCACCCCAAGACATTGTTTTTATATAGAGATTGTTCATTCCCTGACTGACCTAAATCTCATGCTGATAAAACACAAGACCTTAACTTGGGAAGATACACCAATGCTTCTAAGGATGCCAGTCATGAATATTCAGTGTTGCAAAGAAGGTTTAGGAAAGAATAAAGCAAAAATTCAACCATTGTTCGATGTTTTTTTTAAAGTTTGAAAGGACATCATTAAGTTCACCTCAGCAGCATCTTTAAAACCCAGTTACATTTACCTCACCACTGGAGAGATATGCTTACCATATCTTAGTTTGGTTTTTAGTTTAGAGATGCAGCGCGGAAACACGCCCTTCGGCCCACTGAGTCCGCAATGACCAGCGATCCCCACAGGTTAACACTATCCTACACTCGGGACAATTTTTCCATTCATACCAAGCCAATTAACCTACAAACCTGTACGTCTGACTGATATTGTCTGTGTATGGACAAATCCTCCGGCTTACGGATAAAATCAACTTATGGACGTTTGTAAAAATGAACCCATTGATATCACTCACTCCATATCCTGTTGCAGAATCATAATGTACCACAATGTGGCCTTCCACCTATTTACACATCATCAGCAAACTTGGAAGCCTTGCATTTCATTGCAGGTCATTGGTATAAATAATTGAAAGCCAGGAACCAATTCTAGGGACACTTTACTATTACCATCCATCCAGCCTGAGAAGGCCCTATTTGTTCCAACTCTTTCTTTTCTTTTTGATGGCCAGTTTTCAATCCATGCTGACACATTACCTTCAATACTAAGAACTCTTAATTTATGCACCAGCATATTGTATGGCACCAGAAGAAAACTGCTGCCACTGATTCGGCAAAACCCTGTGTTTCATTTTATTGGTTTAATATTGTCATATGTACCAAGATAGAGTGAAATATTTTTTGCATGTCAATATTTGGATACTTATCTATTAACTTACTTTTAATTGCCAGTGGTATGTCTGCCTTGCCAGGGCTCTCGCTTGACTTTTTTTCCCAGTTGCCAGCCGGGCAACCTTGGCAGCTTTTTAGGTTGCCAAATGACAGTTTAGGTGGTCATTTAAGATGGCTTGCATGACGCGTGCGATAATGTGCTCGGACGAAGTGCGTAGTTACCAGTCGGAATTATACTCAATGAAGCATTCGCATATTATTTCTGCTTCAAATAAAGTTACAAACTAAACATATTCACCAATCAAGACATGATATATCCCACAATGACATGCAGCAAAATTATAAGACAGTATCTCAACTCTTTTTACACATTGCAAATAATGCAATTTCTATTAGTTCTTTCCACTTCCAAACAAAAATGTGGTTGGATTATTCAGCGTATGATCAACCTGTGTCAATAAATCCTGGACCATGGTAACATATATGCGTACGTATAGTTGTGAATGTTGCTCATTAAATAACTACAGTACTGATACTCCTTATTAAGAACATTGATTTGCCATTAAAATGAATTCTGTAATAACGTGTCAACGGCAGCAGTGACAATCGAACACTGCGGTTTTAATGTTTCACGTGTTCACAATTTAATTAATCCATCTTTATGGATTAAAACAAATAATAACATTGGGAATTAAAACACATTTGATTGCATTCCGTTATCAAACATAGTCAATGTTCGCTCTGAAGACATTTCCAGCACAATAGGGTCAGGGAGGGGGGTGTGTGTGAATCAGTGCGGGGTGGATAGATGGCGGGGGTGGGGGGGGTTAGAAGATAGTCGGTGCAGAAGGGATGGATTGAGGCAGGTGAATTAGTATGTGTTGGTTGGAGTAGGTAAAATAGTAAGATTAAACGAGAACTTACCAGTTTGAAGTTTGATCTTTATTTTATGAGGAGTTACTTTGAGGGATTACGTGAAGAAGAGCCCGTCCAGCCGCACACGCGTCAATCTTCAAAGCAGCGGAGTGAAATCACAGACGACAATTACTGAAGTATGATAGTAAGATACATAAAGACTAGAACTACCAGCTCGATCTTTTATGAGGGTTGGAGCGGAGGGCACGTAATCCCTCAACGTAGCTCCTCATAAAATAAAGATCAAACTTCAAACTGGTAAGTTCTCGTTTAATCTTACTATTTTACTTCGGAGTCACGTGAGTGACTACGTGAAGATTTCAAAGCTCTGTGATTTCAGGCCGTAGATTCAAATCCAGGCGCTCACTGCATTGATTGACTCTAAATAAGTAAAACAATCAACAATGCACAACCACAACATGGATGCAACCAGTTAATGGTTAATTTATCACCATAATAGTAACCCCTTTATCACAAGAGGAATATTTAATACTAAATCCAAAAATAACCACCAAATAACCACAGGTATTATAATCTCCTTATGGTAATAGGTGAATTCTTTCACTTATGCCTGCAGCCACGAGGATATGTTCTATTAGAACATCCAATTCCTTGGCCGTCAAACTTGATGGTGCCCTGGTGAAATAAGATTTAAATTTGTCAGTATCCATACCTGCATCAAGCAACACATGCTTCAACCATTTAAAATAGTCTAAACCGACACTTTCTTATGCAGCTATTTATGGCTAATAAAAATACTCATACTGAACCTCTTTAAGGTTCTGATAGCTTCAATCTAACATTGTAAATGTGATAGCACACATAGACGTGGATCCGTAGGATATGCTGAAACCCCAACTTACATCCTGTGATTCCACATCTACTCTGTTTAAGCAATTCATAGACATAGAACACAATAGTAACTGTGTCTCTTTCCATCATGTCTATTCTTACTTTCTGCAATAGTTGCACTCTCTGTGCATAAACCAGTCCCCTGAACTTGACTTCCTTAATGGTAATTCAAGCCAAGGACAGCACTGTAATAGGAGTCCATAAACAAAAAACAATATAACATATCTCTTACATTCCAGATTATTGTATACTTGTGTCTAAGAGGTTTAGAATTAAAATCCTTTCATAAATTTGCAGACCAAAGGGTGTAACTCTACAACATTTTATTCTGATTCCTCCATAGATATGCAGTAACGGCACTCCTTGCAGTATTCATACCATTATAGCTTAACTGCTAATAAAATAAAGAGTTTACAGAACTGTAACACTACTGATATGTCTATAGTGTGATATGTAATATTCTGCTTAAACAAAACATATCCCATTTCTTTATGTAAGAAATGTACTACTTCTGGGTAATATCCCTCCAGATTGCAATAATATCCACAGTACAATCTGATAGTCCTCTTCCGATAAATATCACTCCTTAAAATCTGTAAATCAACAAACCAATACGATTATGTAAAGGATGTGAAACATCAGTTATAGAATGCACAAACAGATTAATTCTGTTTGGAAATCATAAAAGGCTTTGTGATCATTTTAAACACCTCAGGGTACCATGGTTTTGTAGATCCAATCTAGTACCACCAATACCACCGAAACGGAATCCTGTTTGCTCTTCTGTATATACTGTTAAATGAGAAAAAATGGAAAAATGTATACAAACATTTTACCCCAATGCAGCGAGAAACATCCACCACTACTGCCCCAGTATCAGACTTTATAACATATATTTAGGTAATTGGTGGTTAAATCTGGATACAAACAAGTCATCAATCATGCAACAATATTATTAAATTTCTCACGATCCAACATCCATTCTGTATTATCATTGATTTACATGACTTTGAGTCTTCAACTATATTGAATCTACCTCATAGGTAGATTGCCAACCAAATATTTCTGGTAAACACCAGATCCAGATCACATCAGCCAGTCTATTACAAGATACTGACTTAAACCACTCGAATGATTGACATACGTTCTATTCCGTAGTCTCAATCTATATCTAAACATGCAAACTTTGCATATGAGAGCAATAAGCTTTAGGTCATAAATGTTCCTAAAACTTTCATTAATGATCCCTTGTTATTGGATCAAAAGGTACTTTCTCCATATTCCATGTACCTTCACAACTGAAAATACTTATAAGTATGACCTCAACTTAGAGCACTACCATTAGTGTGTAGCATAATGAAAGGTGTTCAGCCAGAATCTCTCTGGAGGCATTTGAGACACTCCCGATTCATTAATATTCCAGTAATAACTGTAACTGGCAAATACATGGCCTGGCAAACTTGCCATAAATTGCATTATCCATTCCTCTATCCATGCTTACTATAAACTCTGATAATGCCGCAGTCAAAATTCTACAGCTGAAAGTAAGCAAAAATGTGTAAAATAGGGTTGTTTCCTGCCTAATTGAGGGTTGGTGCTCTGTAATGAGCTTATTACCACTTCCAATTAAATGCCTAATTGAGGATTAGTGCTCTATAATGACCTTTATACAATGGTTGATGCTCTATAATGAGCTTTATACAACTTCCACTTAAATGCAGCCTTAATCCACAATCGGATCAAAACATGTGTTCTCATTTAATAATGGAACCCAAATAATCAATAACTGTGTTTGGAAACTGTTTAGATTTATCTCGATGGTTAACAAATCTCCAAAGTGAGCTTTATTCTAACACTCATGGTTCTGTTGTAGACCGAATGTTTCCTACAATCAGAATATGGCAATAGAGCATTACCAAATGGCCCTGAGTTCTTAGTAAAGCTAATATTAGATCCAACAACCTGTCAATAGTCTCAAGGCTGAGACTAAACATTATTACAATGCTTTAAATTGCCATAATTGGCTTATCCAGATAAAATTAAAATATGTATTATACCATACACAGTCACATAGTAAAATGCTTATTTGTGAAATTGGCTGCATAACATTAACACAAGTTATCCACTGTTTATACTGTACAAAAAAGAGTTAAAATGTGTCAGATCTAGAATAATTCTACACCCACCATCCTTATTTGCTCTTATACCATATTTGGCATTAATTGATGGTAATGGTGAACTGACTTCTTAACCATCTCTTTTTCACAATATTTCATGTTTTGTCTGAATCTACATATTCTCTTATTTTGAGAAAATATGTGTCTGGTTTCAAATACCTCAGTAAGAGAAACCAAATATGGGTAGAACTACATTCTAAACCCCACAATACTGTACAGTATAATATCAATTTGCCATTTTTTAGCAAGAATTGTAATCTTCCCCAACTTGTAAGTGTAAAACATTTAATATGTTTCTTACAGAACCAGACCTCCTCCTCAGGGTTTGCCTATGGCAATTGTTATCCCCTGATCTTAGTGGTATATTATAACTTCCACGTATCTCAGGAGGAGTGTGCCTATAACGCACATATGGGAAAGACAGAATTGATACTTTACTATCCCCAGTCACCAAATATTGGTAGGGAAAACTGCCTTAATTTGATCTGTTAATCACACAGGATCATACCTTTTTTGGCTAGATCTTTCTAAAAACAGATTAATAGACAATTTAAATATTAGATGGTGTACAGAGCCCCCAAACTTAGGGTATATATTAGGTTTTCTAGCACTTTTATAAAACAATTATTTGAAAGTGCGCACTACTACATGAGTGCTAATTCAACCTTGTTGTGATATAGACACATGCTCTCCATCCAACCTTTGGTCAAAAAGCCTTAACGCCTGACCAGTAATTTCAATACCCTCTCCCCCGCTGAGACTTGCTTATCATGCTCAATACTGCAGGTTTATATTTGTAGACAGCTCATACCTGGTTGGAACCTGGAGCTGCTGGGAGAGTAAGTATTTTATTGACATAGTTTATTCATCTCCCAATGGTTCCCTCATCTTTTTGGAACCACAACTTTGATATATTGTGCCAACTCTGGTCCTATGGCTCTGTATTGGGCTCTAGTCATATGATTTGTTTACTTGAATCCTTTGTATGAAATAATCCTCCTCATGGAGGAGCGAATTTACATCCTGCTTCAGGTATCTCTAGCGTTGGCTTCCCCATAGGCCTACGCATAGCAACCCTTCCAGTTGCTCTCCATGCGGGCTCTCCTGTAGGCCCATCATATGCAGCCCTCTTTCAGGTGCTGCTGGCGCTGGCTCACCTGTAGGCCAACGCTAACTTCCAGATATAGTTGGCGCTGGCTCTCCTCTAGGCCAACACTAAACCTGGACCTCCACCAGGCACTCCCTGCACTGGTCCTGTAGGGACAATGCTAAACCGGACCTTCCCCAGGCACTTCATACACTGGCCTTCTCTAGGCCAACACTAAGCCCGGACCTTCCCTAGGCACTTCATATGCTGGCTCTCCTTTAGGCCAATGGTAAACCTGGACATTCCCCAGGCATTCCCTGCATTGCCCTGCAACTAGGTTTTTAAATATAACAAACTAGTTACCTGACTCAGGCATTCCCTGCATTGCCTTGTAACTAGGTTTTAAATATAACCAACTAGTTACCTGAATCGGGGATCTTCCGGTCTGACTTCTTTAACGGCCACCTCTTTATCTTATGCGCTCTAATGGCGCTAAACGGTAACCGTTTTTAAAAAAATGTAAAGGGCGCCCGCTGCTCACAGACCCGCGGTCTGTCTGAGTACTCTGCGGTACACCTCCACAAATTTTCTTCATTATGACTTGTGTTTCATTACTACAAGTCTTTTAAATCAACCTGAAAAAAAAGTAAGTAAAAACTTACCTTCAGGTTTTTTACTTACCGGTTTGGAGGAGCTCTGCTCACTCCAAACACATCGGCACTCATGCTATGCGTCTGACGATATGACGCGTGTGCGGCTGGACGGGCTCTTCTTCACGTAGTCACTCACGTGACTCTGAAGTAAAATTGTGAGGGGAGAGCACCGGGAATGTCAGTGGTGTTGAATGGGGGGGTTCAGTACGGGATGGATGGGGGTAGACAAAAGTGCTGGAGAAACTCAGCGGGTGAGGCAGCATCTATGGAGCGAAGGAAATAGGCAAGGTTTCGGGTCGAGACCCTTCTTCAGACTGTTCCCCCCATTCTTCTTGAATGGGAGGATCAGTACAGGATGGATGGGGGGGGGAGATCAGCGCAGGATGAATGAGGGGTTCAGTACAGTGTGGATCAGAGGGTCTGTGCAGGATGAATGGGGGATCACTACAGGATGAAGGGGGGAAGGTGCAGGGTAAATGGAGGGTGGGTCAGTACGGGATGAATGCCCGGATTAGTACAGGATGGATGGGGGATCAGTACAGGATGGATGGAGAAGTGCAGGATGGATGGGAAAGGGGTAAGTACAGGGTGAATTGGGGAACCAGTGTAGGATGGATGGGGGGTTGGCAGGAGAATGTGAGGTGGATAGGGTGATCAGCGCAGGATGAATAGATGGGGGGGGTAGATGGGGAGGGGAGCGCAGGGGATGTCAGTGAGGACTGAATAGAGGCGGGAATGGGAATCAGTGCGGGATGGAGTGGAGGAGTCCCAGGATAAGGGGTGGAGGGGGCATACGAGAGAGAGAGAGGGAGAGGGGGGGGGCGAGGTGGGGAGGAAGGAAGGTCAGCGCTCCTCGGACAACATCGTCCCGCTGCCTTGGCCGTTGGGAACTCCTCGCCACCGCCTCCCTCCTCCGCCAGCCAACAGCAAGGTGCGGAGCCGAGCGGTGCAGCTCAGAGATCCTATAGCTATAGGATCTTTGGTGCAGCTGCTTCAGACGAGTCGGAGCGAATGACGGGTCCCGAACAGCGGCAGCAGCGGCCACGACAGCGGCTCCATCTCCTCCTCCTCCCGCCCCCCGCCCGCCCTTATAAGGGCCTCTGCTTGTAAGTCCGCTAACCGCGATAACCGCTTTCAAAACAAACCCTCCCGCACACCGAGGCCTCCCGCTCCCTCCCTCCTCCCGGCCTCGGAGTGCGGGAGGGTTTGTTTTGAAAGCGGTTATCGCGGTTAGCGGACTTACAAGCAGAGGCCCTTATCAGGGCGGACGAGGGGCGGGAGGAGGAGGAGATGGAGCTGCTGTTCGTGGCCGCTGCTGCCGCTGTTCGGGGCCCGTCATTCGCTCCGACCCTTCCTCACCCCGCATCTAGTATTTGCCCCGCACGACAACCGCCGCCGACACGAAACGTCGCGTTCGTTTTCTCCAGAGATGCTGCCTGACCCACGGAGTTACTCCGTTTTTTTGTGTCTATCTTCAGTACAAACCAGTATCTGGTTGCCAATCCGGGCAAAATGACTCGCCGTTTAGGTTGCCCGGCGGCGCTTTGAGTGGTCAGTGGCACCCGGGCAACCGCTAATTTCGAGCCCTGCTTGCTAACGTGCAGGTATATTCATCTGTGTTGCAGTAACAATTAATAAAATGGGGCTTGACCATAACATTCTATCTATGGGGGGAAAAAAGATTAAAGAATAGCATTGGTAAGATTAAAAACTGAAAATTGTAGAAATACTCAGGCTGCATCTGTGGGCAGAGAAACAGATTAACGTTTTCAGGTTTGAAGAAACTTCATCAGAACTGGAAAAAGAGAAAAGAAGCTCATTATGCTGCAGTGAGGGTTTGGGAGGGATGGCACTGATGGGGTAAAACTGTGGGGATAAGCTGTAATCAATGTTAGCTGATCACTTAGTGAAATGGGAGCAGTCAACCAGTAAGAATGTAGGCAAAAGAATGTAAGGGTTGTGAAATGCAGAGCGGGAAGACAAGTTTGCAAGGTCAGGTCAGGCCAGGCGTGCCCTGCACTCCCAGAGCAAGAGAAAATAAAATGAAAAAATAAACCATCAAGCTGAATCAATGTCGCAGATGGGCGACCGAACCGTCAGAAACAAAGTCATATGAAATTGAAGAATTCGGTATTGAGCCCAGAAAGATGCCCAGGCGGAAGATGTGGCACTGTTCCTTAAGCGTGCCTGGGACCTCCTTGAACCAGCGCCACAGACTGATAGTTCGGAGAGAGATTGAGAATTCAAGAGGCAGGCCAAGGAACTTCTAGGTTCTCTCCTTCCTAGTTTTGATGAAAGACCAATGACTTGATACATTAACTCTTTCTCTTTCCACCAAAGCAGCCTGGCCTCTTGAGTGTTACCAGCATTTCCAGCATCTGTAAGATTTAATGAAGTGATAACATGACAGTGATATGATTAACATTCACTGCAAATTGGCGTTATGTCAAGAAAAGTAACTGGGTTCAACAAATCAAAGAGTTCAACATTATAATTATCAGCTGATCCCTGCAGGATCAGTGGTCGAGAGGTAATGGATGAGACATGACTTATTTTAAAATAAGGTGTTTTTGGTAGCTTTTTAACGTGCTTTAAGGAATGTGACAGGTTTGGTCCTGTGTTCCTAACCCAAAAATATCTCCTTCACTCTTGCAGTTGGCACGTCATAACAAAGAGCTTCAACAAATGCTGAAACCTGGCAGTCAGATGGGTGAAGGAGATGAAGCCTTGGAGTATTATGCCAAACACACAGCTCAGATTGAGGTCAGTGAACAAATAAAATATATGCATACATGGGATATTGGCATATTTGCAAAATCCTTAGTTGCAACCTTGGTTTGTACAGAGGAATGCACTGATGTTTAACATCAGTTAGGAAACATTCCAATGAAGGGTTTGGTGAAGGTCTGGGAACCAAAACAAAAAGCTAATCAGACAAGCCTTCTTATTTGGGTTGTGACTCAGAAGATTGGGGGAAGGGAGGGGGGGGGAACTAATCTTGGGAAGTGGAGCAAGATAACACAAGATAGGCCTGAGTCACATAGTAATGTTCAGTTCTCACATATGATGTTCCCAGCAATGAAAGAGAAGTAATAATTGATTAGGTTGGCAAATAAATGCCAGAGCAAAAGACTGAAGAGCAATGGAATGAACAGATAAAGAAGGACTTCCGTTTTCATGTAATCCCGGAGAGTACACTGCTTGAAATGCAACAGACAAAGTTAACTTCTTCAAAATATTTTTATGGCAAAATGATCAAACACAAAATGTAAATTGTTGGAATGGTCTTAATCAGAGTGTTGTTTTGACACATGGAAAGTATTTGGAGGAAGCATTGCATACTTTGCCTGATTGTTTGCGTCTGTTCAGGAGTTCGTAACCACCAGGCTTCATTTACCTGCCCTGTCAAATGCTCAATAACTTGGACAGGAAGCACCATTTGGTGAGTGGGTAAGGAAAGGGTAAATCTTGCTCCTCCACTTGGCTTTTCTGGCCAGTAAACTGAATTCTGGCCAGGAAACTGGGATAAATCTCATCTGGCTTTGGGGATTTAATTCTCCTCTTTGCTGAGTTCTCTAAAGGGCCTGTCCTACTGTACGAGGTCATTCAAGAGTTGTCCAGAGTTTTCCCCTGTTTCGAACTCGGAGAATGTCCGTAGTGGGTTTTATAGGAGTTCATGGATGTCTCGTAGCGGCTCGTACGAGTAAAAAGTAACAGTTTTTTTCATCACGAGTATTTTTTTACTCGTGGACATTTTTCACAGTGTTGAAAAAATGTCACGAGTTTACCGGATTTCCCGAGTACCTACCGTTACTCGTAAGAGCCGCTACGAGACATCCACGAACTCCTACGGACCCGCTACAGACATTCACCGAATTCGAATCAGGGGAAAACTCGGGAGAACTCTTGAATTACTTCGTACAGTGGGACAGGCCCTTAACTACAAAGTCTGTTTCCTTTTCTGAACACTGATAAAATATATCCATTTGGGAGCTCTCCTCTACCTTCTGGCTCCACATGTTGACTTGCCCCAAATGGCTCCAACACTTTCCCTGTTTGTTCTTTTGTCCTTAATATGCTTACAATTGCTTTTTATTGACCTTTACCTTTCTGCAGGGATATTTTGTGATGATCCTCTTGCCTTCCTAATTCCCATATAAGCTTCACTCTGTATCCAGTAAGTGTACCCAGTATCCAGTTAGTGTACCCATCTACACTTGAAGTATTATGTTGCGATATAGGTTTGTAGTCACAGGAAGGACTGAGACTGGTGTAAGTGGAAATACTATCTGATAACTATGACAATGGGCTTTTTTTATTTTCCCAATAATTATTTTAAATATAACTTGGATTTCAAAAATGCAGAAACTGAAGGGAATTGTGGAAAGAAAGATGAACAAAAATATGTTTTAAAATTACATTGAGACATATGGTTGGTAGGAAAATGTTCTTCATTGTAAGTGCGAGCAGTAATTGGAAAGGTGTTACCTGAAATAACACACAATAGGAAATGCCTGCAGTACAAAGGTTTTCCATAGTGCTGAGGTTGAAATATTGAATAATGTATATAGTAAATGTATCCATGCAATGGTTATCACAGGTAAACTTTTAATGTCCTCCTTTTCTGTAGATTGTAAGGCAGGATCGCACAATGGAACAGATTGTCTTTCCTGTTCCAAATATATGCGAGTTTCTCACCAAGGAATCCAAATTGCGTGTGTACTATACCACTGAGCGAGACGAGCAAGGCAGCAAGATAAATGACTTCTTCCTGAGTTCTGAGGACCTCTTCAATGAAATGAACTGGCAAAAGAAGCTTCGAGGTTGGTTAATTACTTTTAAGCTAACATAAGCAGTAATGCATTAAAAAAACTTATCCCACTTCTACACCCTCCACACCACAACATCCTTCTGATATTATTACCAATTAATAAATCCAAGACATAACCTTGAAACTTACCAGGATAGCACACGTTAACAACAGAAAGCCCAGCAAGGACAATTGTCTGCCTTTGTTACTTTTCTCTCCAATATTAAAATGAGAATGCAAGCACAGTTTATCTTCATGAATGTTTTACCTTTAATTATATCTGACCTTGCTGCACGGTGGTGCAGCAGTAGAGTTGCTGCCTTTCAGCACTTGCAGCGCCAGAGACCCGGGTTCAATCCCAACTATGGGTGCTGTCTGTACGGAGTTTGTACATTCTCCCCGTGACCACGTGGGTTTTCTCCGAGATCTCCGGTTTCCTCCCATACTCCAAAGGCGTACAGGTTTGTAGGTTAATTGGCTTGGGTTTGTATACTTGGTATAAGTGTAAATTGCCCCAAGTGTGTGTAGGCTTGTGTGGAGATCCCTGGACGGCACGGACCCGGTGGGCCGAAGAGCCTGTTTCCACACGGTATCTCTAAACTAAACTAAACTAGGCTATGGTATTTAACCATGGAAGTCTGTCACAATTTGTAGAAGTAACATTGTTAATAAATATTCATAGGCAAAATAAGCACAGCCCAAGGGCAATGATTGGTGATGATGGGCTCATCTTTGAGAACTAGTTCACACATGCAATGATCATGGGATGAAAAATTGTTCCCAATTAAATCATGTGATAATACTCATGCCTGTAGCTATTTGCCTCGTAATTTTTTTTTCAGCTTATGTTTTGAGGAATTGTTATGCATTTGCAATTTTGTTATTCATTTTTAAGTCTTGAAACCTGTCTGTGGCTTCCTCTGCACTTGCTTTATTTGAATGTACTCTTATGATGTAAGTTGCTTCACAGATTGAGAAGTTATACATGCAGCACCTGATTCATATAACTGGCTGTTGAATAAGTTGAATGTCTTAAATTTAATCAACAAATAAGAAATATTGTGTTGTTATCTCTGTGACCAGTTATGTATGTCTATTTTAAAATTGACATATTTCACAGAGATGGGGAGGATAAAGAAGTCTTGCATTTGTCCAGCAAGCTTTACAGCTTCAGAGCAGTTGCTGTAATATGTCACTTTGTGCACTTCAAGCTCCACATACAGCCCAGTGATGTCAGTTGAAGGAGAAATACATTAACATTTTTCAAAATAATGAAAGATCGTTTATGTCTGAGCAACTCTGTTATATATCTCGGCCCAAACAGGGTCCTTCTACAGTGCAGCACTCCTTCAAAGCTTCCCTGAAATGCTGGCCTGGCGTTTGTGCTGAAGTCTTTGTGCTGGCACAAAGGGATGCCCGAATACAGGAGTTCCTCGGGGCAGTGTCCTAAGTTTGGTCATCTTTAGATGCTTCATCTATGATCTTCCTTCCATTATAAGGCCAGAACATTCTGACATGGGCTGAGAATGTGACAGTAACAATTGTGCTACACTCACCACCTGATACTTCAAGTCTTTTCCATCATCTACAAGGCATGAGTTAGGAGTGTGATGGAATATAGACACAAGATGCTGGAGTAACTCAGCAGGACAGGCAACATCTCTGGAGAGAACGAATGGGTGACGTTTTGGGTTGAGACCCTTCTTCAGACTGAATACTCTGCACTTGCCTGAGTGCAGCTGAGTGCAGCACCAGCAACCGTCATGAAGCTCAGGACAAAGCAGTCCACTTGTTTGGCACCACTTCAATGTGCCTACACATTCAGTCTTTTCTCCACCAATGCACGTGACTGCAATTCATGCCGATCAAAGTGCAGTGATAAGTATAGGATACTCTTACCACATCTCCCGAACCCTATACTACCGCCACGAAGGATAAGGTACACCAGGCGATTGAGAACACCACCATTTGCAGATTTCACTTCAAGTTGCACACCATCCTGACATGGAAATAAATTGCCCTTCCTTCATTGTCACTGGTTCAAAATACTGCAACTCCTTGTTCCACGGCTGTGTGGTACAACGTTGAATAGGACAGCAGGTTTAAGATGGCAGGTCAGCACAACCTTCTCAGAGGCAATTGGGGATGGTCTATAAATGGTGACTTTATTAGGAATGCCCAACATTGAAAAGTGAAGGAGAAACTTTTCTACAGCACTGTTGACCAGCATCTACTGGATGTGCATTTTCTCTCACTTTGTAAGGAGTAGATATATTTTGATCTGTCAGTTCTGAGGCATCTCAATTAACTTATAAAATGTGTCTCCCTATGTATTTCACCATATTTCCTTCGCAACTTGTGGCTATGAATTGTACTTTGTCTGTTGCAAAAAAATCTAATCTATTCAACACCAGATTTTCTCACTGTCTAGTTCCTCCTCTTCTGTTCCTGGAAATCTAAATCTGATGTCTGACCTCGCCTCACTTGCTTTTCTCATCGCCGCCACTGATGATGCAACCATTTCAAAGTTAAGCTCATATAACCTTCATTGCACCAGTCTCCATTTTGATTTCAGCCTCTCTTACAGTTACTTTAAACAATTCTTTGCTTTTTTTTAACCAAAAAAAAACATTTTTGCATGTGACAACCATAAGTGCATTAAATCATTGATGAAAAAATAACAATTTCTAAATTTGACATGTTTTATTTTCAGGCTTACTTTCTTCTTAAAAGTGTATTAATATCATTCTGTTTGCAACTGATCTATGTTCCAACTCGCCCATCTATAATCTGATTAGGCTCCCACTCTAACAATGCTTTGAATTTAAAATGGATGTTTAAATCATTTTACAGCCTCACCGCACTTAGAGAAAAACCCTACCCTCCACATCTTGATGTTGATGTTTGCATTAAGATTCGGCCTTCTGCTATTTCCTTCAGCCCCTTTGACCCACCTTCAAACCCAACCTAGTACCAGATGGTCACTGCAGCTAATCTTGCTCCCTGTGGTTTCTCACCATAAGTATGCAGTGGAGGTGATGTCAGAACTGACACCTGGTAACAGGCAGGCAAGTGCAAACATTGAACTCCGCAGTATCCGCTTCCCAAGAATTCCTATGATTACTCATAGAGCTGATCCCCCAGAGCTTAGGAAAATTGAAGCATGTATTTAACTGCAAACCAAACAGGAATTATTGCTCACACAATTAAAACTAATTATTAATACAATAAGAAAAGAGGTTACTTGAGACTGATCTACCTCACACTGCCTCGGCAAGGCCAGCAGCATAATCAAGGATGAGTCGCACCCTGGTCACTACCTCTTCTCCCCTCTCCCAACAGTCAAAAGGTATAGGTGTGTGAAAACATACACTACCAGATTCAGGGACAGTTTCTTCCCAGCTTTTATCAGGCAATTGTAGCAATGTTACAACATTTTGAGATTTTAAAAATCGTCTGTAATTTATCCCATCAGATAAAGCATAAAAAGACGTTTAATTTGACACCTAATTCACTTTCATATCTTCAGTATTAAAAATGTTATGGCCATTTTCATACTCGGAAATTAGCATCTTGTTCCCTATTACTTTTCCATTGACTTAACACAAAAGCTGTGATCGAGGACAGTCAAAAGCCCATAACTTACTTAAAAATTAAGAGAACTGAAAGAAATTTTCAGTTATTATAGATTGAAGCATTCTGAAACAAATATGAAACAATCTTACTTAGATGACATGAAATTAAAGCATATAATTAGTTAGTTACCTAATTGTAGCTAATTACAAAATTCAATTACTAGATCTAAACATCTATCAATTTCTTAAGAATAGATTAACATTTTTAAATAGCCTAAGTGTCCAAATAACATTCACACAATAATTCACAATATAACATAATTTTAAAATCTCATTGTCATGGATTTATAGGCCAAATGGAAGGAATTTAATGTTTAATACCTGTAAATTAATGGCCATTTAAATCATCTTGCAAGTGGGTTTTACTGGAACGCGATCGTTTGGAACGTTGCGGTTGCGGTGAATTTAAACCCGTATCGGCATGAAAAATACTGCTGGTTCGTTCGGGGGAAAAAATCACCGTTTCGCAACTTAAAATGTGAATTAAAGGCATCTTAAGGAGCAATTTTATACATAAAATAAACGGCTTTCGTTTACCTGTCCCGTGCGTGAAATCCGTCCCCGTTGTCGGCGTTGACGGCTTTAGAAGCTGATTTTAAAATTGCACCAGTGCTGAAATTGTCGGGCGAATAAAAAAAAAATACACAGAACGCCCGTCAGAACGATTCTTCAGCAAAAGCTTGCACTCCAACGAAATATAATCCAGAACAAGGTGGGAGAAACCCACGTTTTAACCCCGCCCCCCTCAAAGGCGCCAAAATCGCGCACACGGCCAGTGGCAGAATTGCAGCGCCGCTGAAGGTATGTATTGTAACATACCTAGCAATTGAATCATCCTACCACTACCTACCTCTTTGGTAACCCTCGGACTATCCATGGTTGGACTTTGCTGGCTTTACCTTGCACTAAACATTATTCCCTTCTCATGTATCTATGCACTGTAAATGGATCGATTATATTCATGTAATGTCTTTCTGCTGACTGGTTAGCACACAACACAAGCTTTTCATTGTACCTCGCCATACGTGACAATAATCTAAACTGAACTGAATCTCCCATTTGATTAACAAACACTGGGTTGTGGATTTGTATTTATTGGAATTAGTTTATTATTGTTGTGTATACCTACAGTGAAAAACGTCCGTACTACTCAGTCGAATCATGCTGTACATGAGTACAATCAAGCCATACCCAAATGCAACACGTAGTGTTAACTGAAAAATAACAGAGTTCAGAATATAATAGAAACATAGAAAATAGGTGCAGGAGGCCATTCGGCCCTTCGAGCCAGCACCGCCATGCATTGTGATCATGGCTGATCGTCCCCTATCAATAACCTGTGCCTGCCTTCTCCCCATATCCCTTGACTCCACTAGTCCCTAGAGCTCTATCTAACTCTCTCTTAAATCCATCCAGTTACAGCATTATAGCTTTACAATCACAGGAAAGTGCAGATTTAAAACCATATAGGGGCTGCAATGAGCTAGTTTGGGAGATCATGATTATACCGTAACTAATGAGAGGACTGTTCAGTTGTCTGGTGAGAGCCAGGATGAAGCTGTTTCTGAAACTGGTGGTACATGCTTCCAAGCATTTGTATCTTCTTCCAGATGGGAGAGGGAATGACCAGGGTATAAATGGTTCTGAATTAGGCTTAATGTATCTCCTGACAGTCCCTCCCTATTAACCACCATACTTTTGTTGCTGCATTTTCCACACATAAGGAACAGGGATTTATTTGAAAATTCATGTGTAAACACAGGAAGTATTTACCTGTAAATTGTCCCCCACACAAAATGCCCCTTTGATTTTCTCCCCAAATTTCCTAACAGTGCAATTAGTTTGATGCAGAGCCAATGCCATGATGGAATTCTAAAACCAAGAGGAAGAATAAATAGAGCCAATTTCAATTTAGCGTAACCACAATTATCTAACATCCTTGGACAACGTCATCTCCATTAACAAATAAACCACAAGTCTTGCACCCTAATCTAGAGTATTACTGATGAGACGTGCTGTAACTTGTCTGTGGTTATCTATCCAGCAACTTCATGTTTTATGTTTTCCATTTCCTTTGTTTTTAACGTGTGAAATTACTCTTATCCTGCAAGTTATGAAACTCCTCTGTTTAAATGATGTCAATTCGTGGAGAAG
This sequence comes from Malacoraja senta, assembly GCA_038087875.1. Lineage (NCBI taxonomy): Eukaryota > Metazoa > Chordata > Chondrichthyes > Rajiformes > Rajidae > Malacoraja > Malacoraja senta. The sequence continues at coordinate 69,570,885 of CM075980.1, forward strand.
GGCAACCCAGCTCGCCTCCATTCCCATGACAGTCATCCCACTGTAAAACAAGCAGAGAAGACTGTAGCAGAAGCGATCTGTGGGATTGAATTGAATTGAATACTTTATTGGCACATGTTACAAGTCACAGTGAAATTCCTTTCTGGCACACCCAAGGTCGGCAAATAGTCGCCCATGCCCCCCCGCACGCCAGACCCCCCCTTTGTTCTTCCCCCCCTCCCCCTTCCCGCACGGAGGTCCCCCCACACCGGGTCCTCCATCGTCCATTGTTCTTCCCCCTCCCTCACAGCACTCCCCCCACGCCTGGTCCTCCTTTGTTTCTTCCCTCGGCAGCGGCGCCCTCACTTCCATGTGTCCGTCGGTCGGCGCCATCATCGACCAACGCACCAACCTCTCCACTCCACTAACACTGCCGGGTCCTCTCCAGACACCTCTGTGACGACGGCCCTGGCCCCAGCCGTGGGCTCCACAGATCCAGGCACCGATGACCGCAGGCTTCGTCGACCCGCTTTGGCTCCACCTCCGGCCCGCGAGACTCCACCCTCCGTTTATGAAACGAACTGTAAGGGGAAATAGTTGAGCCAGGTACTATAACCACATTTAAAAGATACTTGGACAGGTACATGGATAGGAAAGGTTTAGAGAGAATGAGCCAAACACAGGCAAATGGGACTAGCTTAGATGTGGCATCTTGGTTGGCATGATGAGCTAAAGGGCCTGCTTCTGTTCTGTGTGTCTCTATGACTCTAAATGAGAAAACTAGAAATGCCCTAAGGATCAAGCAAGGGGGAGAAAACAAAGTTATATTACAGGTGGCTGAATGCATCAGAGATTGTCAGTTCTGACACCAAAAGAGAAAGATGGCTATCTGAAATTGTTAAATTTAATATTGGGTCTCAAGGGCTTCAGCAGACTGAGATAGAAGATGAGGGGCTTCCTTCAAACATTTTTGGAGGTAAGAATGGGATGGAGAATTAAAGTGATGGGCAAATGGAAGCTCAGGATCGCATTGTGAGATCACATTGTGAGTACCAAGGGAAATATGCACTTTGAACCAAGTTTAAGTGAATTGCTGCTTCAGCTGGCAGGACTGTTTGGCTCCCAGGATAGTGGAAAGCATGGATGTGAAAGTACACGTGTTGCACCACCTGTGATTGCATGGGGAAAAGTGGAATGAGAAGGGGAAGCAGTTGCTGGAGATGGAAGAGCAAAACTGAGTCTTGGAGGGAACAGAATCCTTGGAAACTGAAAGGAGAAGATGTATCTGGTGTGATACTGGTACTTGAATGTCGACCCTGATGGATGGAAGGCGAGGAGAAGGGGAGCCCCAACTTGTTCTTCTGGGGGAGGGAGGGTGAGAATGGGAAATAGATACATATTTGAAAATCTTGTTAATGGTGATGGGAAGGTTGCTGTTAATGAAAATTAAAGACATCTTGGAAGCACTGGTACTGAAAATTCCTTCAACATTCAGACATGATGGGGGTGGAGAAACTAGAAGAACTGGGTGGGGTCCATACTGGAAGCATGAAGGAGGGGGGAGGGGTGGTGGTTGGTGTGTAGTCCAGATATCCCTCTGAGTCTTATAATGAATCATCTGAGATAGATATAGCAAAGCCAAGAAACAGAGGAGAAGAGTCAGAGATGGAGAGCAGGATAGAAACTGTCAGGGAAGGTCATGACATTTTTGAGATCCATGAGTGCAGGAAGCAACACCGATGCAGTCATCAATAAAGTGGGAAGAGAATTGCGGGAGGAACCCGAGGCAGGCTGCATGAATTCTGTTTCATTTCATGCTGGCTTTTCCAGAAAAACTATCAAAGGCAATTTTCAACCACTCTTGCTGAGAGGCAATTTGTTTTGACTCCTGAAGTGTAAAGCTCTTACTTGATTTAAAGACTGAATAAAATTAACAAGGAACTCCAGATGCTGGTTAATACTGAAGGTAGTCACAAAATGCCAGAATAACAGCAGTCAGGCAGCATCTCTCGAGAAAATAGATATATTTGGGTTGGGATTCTTCTTCGCACTTATTTGAAATGAAAATAACTTATTTGAGTTGTGTTCAACTAACACTTAAGTAACAAGTGATGATTTAGTAGGTTATCGGACAAATAGGGTACTTGATGTGAAGTTGGTCAGTGTAATGGTACATTTATATTAACAGATGCTAATAGCAGTCAATGGAAATTAAACAAAAATAACTGTAGCAGCTGGAAATTGAAATAGAATGTAAGAAACACCCAGCAGGTCAGGAAGCATCTGCGGAAAGAAAACAGTTAACATTTTGGATCCAAGACCCTATGTCAGCTTTCAGACCCTGTGTTTCTCTTGCTGTTTGACCTGCTGAGTGTTTCTAGCAATTTCTTTGATATCAGCAGCTTTCTGCTTGTCGTTAAGAAATATTGGAGTTTGAGTAAATGTTAGGGGATTATATTTTATTTATATGTTTAAGAGGGAACTGCAGATGCTGGAAAATCGAAGGTAGACAAAAATGCTGGAGAAACTCAGCGGGTAAGGCAGCATCTATGGAGCGAAGGAAATGTTTTATTTATAGATGTCCACAGTGATGTAAGATATTTTAACTGTGCTGCTTTTTTTGAAGGAGATCAGCCAAGGGTTAGTGTACTGTCAAAGATAATTTTTGCTGCACGGAAGAAGAACATCTTTACAGCTCACTTGTCTTGAAAGGGGGGTCGTCATTTGAAACGTACCGAACAGTGAAAGGCCTGGATAGAGTGAATGTGGAGAGGATGTTTCCAGTGACGCAAATCACTCTCAAAATATGGAGGGGACAGGGGGACACAATTTCTTGGCGGCCGCGAGCATATGCGCACACTCACACGAGAGGCTTCGAATGCTTCAGCCGTGGGCCCTGTGAACTGTATTTACAGCTCAATCCAGCGCTACTCTGCCTATCTCGCCGGGTTAACCTACAGCCCTGCCTGGACTGACGGAATACCAGTCGTGGAGCCAGCGCTGCTTCTCCGCACTGGCTGTAAACCAGGGCCATATTTCCCGTAAGTCCAGGCAGGGCTGTAGGTTAACCTGGTGGGACAGGCAGAGTTGAGCTGGGTTTAGCGCTGCTTCTCTGCTCTGGCTGTGGGCCTGGGGGCACTGCGCCCGTCTGACTCCCGACGTCTCTGGCCACCCCCGGGTGTGAGGGGGGGGCACTTGGGTGGGGACGGGGCGGTTCGGCAGCAATTGGAGAGCCGGCCGGGATCGATCCTGGCCTTTCATCCTAGCTGCGGATGAGGTGCAGGTCTGTGTCCAGGGCTGCCGTTGTGACCCTATGACCTGGGCACGTCTCCCTCCTCCAATCACCGCACTCTATCCTTAGTTCCACCCCCCTACTTCCGCCTCTGACCGACACCTCCCTCCTCCAATCATCGCGCTGAATCATCATGTCCCGCCCCCATTGCCTGCTGACCAACGTCTCTCTCGTCCAATCGGCGCCCTTGATCAGCAGTCCCACCACCACTGTCTCGCGGAAAGCGGAGATTTCACCACTTTTCATCCGGACTTTAAAATCCGGATTTCAAAAAATGAGGGGGGGGGGGGGTCATCCCCCACCGCTCGAAACAGAGGAGGGACGTGTCCCTTCAGGCCCCCCCGGGATTTCCGCCACTGGATGTTTCCACTAGTGGGAGAGTCTAGGACCAGAGACCATTGCCTCAGAATAAAAGGACGTACCTTTAGAAAGCAGATGAGGAGGAATATCTTTAGTCAGAGGGTGGTGAATCTGTGAAATTTATTGCCATAGATGGCGGTGGAGGCCAAGGCAATGGATATTTTTAAGGCGGAGATTGGCAGATTCTTTATTGTTCAGGGTTTCAGGGATTATGGGGAGACGGCAGTAGAATGGGGTTGAGAGGGAAAGATACATCAGCCATGATTGAATGACGGAATAGACTTGATAGGCTGAATGGCCTAATTCTGCTCCTAGAATTTATGAAATGTGAGACCATTTAGTGAAGATAACAGTTGATCCTATTTTAGTCATCCTGGGAAACCACATAGATTTGGCCCTGCTCAGCCTGCTGGATTGAAAAAAAGTCATCGGTAAAGTTCATTTGGGTATTTACTGACTGTTAGATATTTATGGATCAACGTCATCGGTAAAAATGGAAATTGGCTAAAAAATATGCCATTCAAAAACCGTGCATTCAATCTCTGTCTCTGCGTAATTTTGAGGGGAAATTGTTATGTTCTGTTGTGTCAATAGGAATTTGGAAACAACTTGGATTGGGGAATCGAGCACATTGCATGTAATGTTAGTGTAATAGCAGCATCCTACAAAACCTCCAGTCAATTGCCAAGAGTATTTGGCCATTTGAATGGAGACCTTCTGTGCAGTCATTGATATTTAGCCCCAATTATTTTAATCAGAACATGCAACTGTGAAATACTTTTTTCATGAAACGATCTTTTATCAATTGGTCCTTTTTTTTGTTTGCCATTTGCCTCTGCAACGTGGAGAATTGATTTTACTTCGGAGTCATGTGAGTGACTACGTGAAGAACCCCGCCAGTGCGCCTGCGCGTCATTATGTCAGACGCCTTGATGCAAACGGACGTGAGGAGCAGAGCTCCTCTAATGGATTTGTAGTTTTTTAACTACAAGGTGAGTAAAAACGTTTTTTTCAGTATTTTCAGGTCCGTTTACTGTGGGTCTGTGGGAATTTTTTCCACAGACGCCATGGAAAAAACGGGCAGGGGGAAGAGGCGAGCGACTCAGCCGACAGAAAGTCGGGAGTCTGCAGTTAGCGACCAACCGCCTCTAACCCCGGTACAGTCGCCAGCGGTGAGCATAGCGACTGTGGACCTGGGGCAGTCAGCGCCTGTCGGGCGCAAGGCCAAGTTCAAATCTACGCGGCCCACGGAGGAGGAGTCCCAGGAAGTGGAAGAAGCTCCAGGGCTAGATACTGCTTTTAAGCGTATTGCCCAAATGGAAAGCCTGCTACATAGGCTGTTGGAGCGAAGCACACTCAGGTAAGAGTGTACTGAAATCCAAGCTGCTGGAAGCAGCTCAACAGCTCCTGGTACAGGGCTGATAGAATGCACCCTCAGGGATGAGGAGCGTGCCATGGGTCATGAGATTTCAGACCCTGACTCTGACGGTAAGGCTGTACAAGGCAAAGAACGGCAGCTGCCAGATGTTCCATCCCTGGCAGTACGATTCGCTGCCCCGTCAGGGTCAGGAGAGCCATTAGGAGAAGAATTGGCCTCCCTAATAAATTACTTGGTTTCCCATCAGCTGGAACAGCAGGAGATGGATGAGAATGCAAGAAAATATGAGTTGAGTATGAGAACTCAAGAATTGAAATTGCAGAGAATATTAAAGCTGCTGGGTTCTGGAATAACTGCTTTTGCCAGAATAGCGGATAAAAGCCAAGAGATGACGGAGTTGCATCAGGAAGCACTGTGGTTGCTATGCAGCACCCACTTCGAGATCAATTGTCTGAGGAAAGGTGCTATACGGCCTACTATGAATCCGAAATTCGCAGCACTCTGCAAACCAAGTAATGTACAATTACCCAACTTACTCTTTGGAGAGGATCTCGGGAGACGTATTAAAGAGTTGGAAGATGAAGCGAAAACAGGATTGATGAAAACATCAATGGTTGTAAAGTCTGTAAAGAGGAAGTATCCTTTCAGACGTCATACGGATCCTGAACCAGGACCAAGTCGCTCATTAACGCAGGGACGTAGCTGGCGGCCTGCAGCGGGAGCAAGAACCAGTGGGGGTGCTTCCGGGAGAATCCAGGGATCTCAGAGTACTCAAATGACTCAAGAGGTAGGTGGACCTGGTTCTCATGGGAATATACTAACCGGATTAAGTCCAAAAGTTGGAGGCAGATTACGTTTCTTCTATAACAATTGGAAGAAGATTACTTCAGATGTGGTAATTCTGAATAATATACAAGGATTTCGAATTGAATTCAATCCAAATTATGATTTGCCTGTCCAGCATGTTCCTAGCAGAACTCTCCACTTTGCACAAAAAGAAGTGATGGAGGTTCAAGCTGCGTTTCAAACCCTATACATAAAAGGTGTTATTGAAGAATCAGTCTACCAAATTCACCAATTTGTGTCAAATATATTCCCTCGATCAAAAAAGGATGGAGGATGTAGGATTATTATAGACTTGACAAGTCTGAATCCTTTTGTTCAAGTTAGACATTTTAAAATGGAGACATTTGTACTGCCAAACAACTTATCTCAGAAGCATGTTTTATGGCAACTATAGATTTAAAAGATGTATATTATTCAGTGTCTGTTCACTTGGAAGATATGAAGTATCTTAAATTTACATGGATGAACCAGTTAGGGCAGTTCAAAGCTCTGCCTAATGGGTTAACGTCCGCTCCCAGAATATTCACGAAATTGTTCAAAACAATTCTGGGGTTGCTGAGAAGCCTGGGGCATGTACTAATGGCATACTTGGATGATGTCCTGATTATAGGAAGGACAAAACAGTCAACAGAAGCATCTGTTGCAGTTGTGAAATCAACTTTTGAAAGTTTGGGGTTTTCTAAATTCATCCAAAGAAATCAAGGTTAACAACATGTACCTCGATTGATTATTTGGGGTTCACAATTGATTCAGCCCAAATGAAAATTACTTTGCCCAGTGAAAAAAGGGTGGAGTTGATTAAAGATTGCAGTAATCTGTTAAACGAGCAAAAACCCTTAATCAGACAGGTGGCTCGAGTACTGGGAAAATTAGTAGATTCCCAGCAGTCCAGTACGGACCATTACATTATCAACAGCTGCAGAGAGTTAAACAACAGGCACTGAGAATGAATGCTGGTAATTTTGATAGAACCATGCAACTAACAACAAATGCTGTTTCTGATCTGCAGTGGTGGATTCTACATGTGTCAAGCAGTTCCGGCAAAGTGCTGATTGAACAACCTTCCATGATATTACAAACTGATGCCAGTGCACTAGGATGGGGTGCAACTGACTTAACATCTAGCTGCGGAGGCAGATGGAATCAGGAAGAGTCATTGTTACTGCAGACATGGGGAATTAACTATTTGGAGCTTTTAGGATGTTTCTATGGACTCCAAGCTTATTGTTCTTACACAACTAAAAGGCATGTTCAAGTTCAAATTGATAAACACAACAGCAGTTGCCTATATTAATGATATGGGTGGAATTAAGTTGGTGTCATGTGACAAAATGGCTAATCAACTTTGGTCTTGGTGTATTGAAAAGAACATTTGGATTTCAGCTATCTATCTACCAGGTAGAATGAACACGATAGCAGACATCAGGTCACGAAAGTTCCATGATAATAAAGAATGGATGTTGAATCGAGAGGTATTCAATGATATAGTAATCAGATTTGGAATGCCCGACATTGACTTGAATCATCAGCTATCGAGATATGTCTCATGGGAACCAGATCCAGGAGCAGTGGCGATTGATGCTTTCTCGCTACATTGGGGTGGTATGTTTTCATATATATTTCCACCTTTCTGCCTCATAAGCCAATGTTTGCTTAAAATCAGGCAAGATGCTGCTTCAGGAGTATTGGTAGTACCAGATTGGCCTACACAGCCATGGTATCCGTTGATATTAGAATTAACAACACAAATGTTGATGAGAGTCCCAAAAAGGAGTAATTTATTGCTGCACCCTGTAACAGGGGAACAACATCCATTATATGATCGTTTGGATTTGTTGATTTGCAGGTTTTAAGAAGGCCTTTTCTGGGGCGAGGACTGTCTGAGCGTACTGTGGACATGCTTACAGCAGCCTGGAGGAAGAGCACTCAAAAACAGTACCTTTCTTATATTAAGAAATGGGAAGAGTTCTGTGTACAAAAGAATGTGTACAATATAATACTGCAGATATTTCAAATGTTTAGAATTTCTGTCAAAACTTTATTATGATGAAGGTTTGAGTTGTAGTGCAATTAATTCAGCAAGAAGTGCATTGTCCTCATATTTGGTTCTGGATTCAGAAAGAAACCCAATTGGGTCACACCCAATTGTTTCCAGACTAATGAAAGGAATCTTTAATTCCAAACCACCGAAACCTAGGTACATGACAATCTGGGATGTAAGTGTGGTACTGAAACTACTTCGTGAATGGTCACCAAATGTGTCTTTACCTTTGGCCAAGCTCAGTATGAAAGTATTCATGCTTATGGCATGAGTGACAGCACAACGAGTGCAAACACTTGGAAAATTACAAATAGACAGTATGGAAGTAACTGAAGACAAGGTTACATTCTATATCTATGACCTACTAAAGCAAATTAGGCCAGGTGTGACAGGATTTAAAATTATGCTAGCAGCATATCCAAATGATCCTTGTCTTTGTGTTAAGACATATTTGTGACAATACATTGAGGTCACAAAGAATTTGAGAAATACGGAAACTGGGTTGTTGATCACACACAAGAAACCACACAAGAGAGTTTCAATACAGACTATTTCCAGATGGATAAAAGAAGTCTTAACAGCTGCTGGTATTAACATTGATGTTTTCACGTCTCACTCGACTAGGGCAGCAGCAACGTCTGCGGCCAGGGCAAAAGACGTCCCCGTCGACCATATCCTCGCAGCCGCCGGGTGATCCAATGAGTTGATGTTTCAACATTTTTACCATCGGCCTATTGTTAATGCGGATTGTTTGCAGAAACTATTTTAAGTTCTGTGTAAATTCCTCTGGTTTAAAGGGGATCTGATTAATTTCATTATTGAAATGAATTACTGCATTTGTGGTACAAATGTTATTATGAATGCATGATTGATTATTCTCGTTCTGAGTCAATCAATGCAGTGAGAAGCCGGGATTGATCTACGGCATGAAATCACAAAGCTTTAAAATCTTCACGTAGTCACTCGCGTGACTCCGAAGTAAAATAGTAAGATTAAACGAGAACTTACCTAAGTTTGAAGTTTGATCTTTATTTTATGAGGAGTTGGTGATTACGTGCCCACCACGACCCTACCCTCTATCATAAAGGTCAGATGGAAGTTCTTGTATTACTCGTTTTATTATGAGACTATATTACTTCGGTTGTTTGTTTTTTGTGATTTCACACCGCTGCCTTTGAAGATTGACGCGCAGGCGCACTGGCGGGGTTCTTCACGTAATCACCTACGTAACTCCTCATAAAATAAAGATCAAACTTCAAACTTAGGTAAGTTCTCGTTTAATCTTACTATTATTTGGTTAATAACACTGCCTATTGAATGTATAGTTGTAAGCATTGGCCCAGAGCTGATTTTTATTCTACAATATATATTGCAGAGTGGTGGGCATGTATTACTCCATCTTCAAAAATAGTTCCAGCACCAAAAATACAGGGTTGGTATCTGCAAAAAAATTATATCTTGGCAAACCATAATTCACACAATTCTATTTCCAATTAATAGAGATGAAATGTGTTTTCAGAAAACATAAATGTTTTTTCTCTTGAATTCTTTCCTCAGATCTAATTCTTAGCTCTCATAAGGCCTTAGAACCTCACACAATAGCCATTTTTAATGGTTTGATGACATGCAGTAAGGTTGGCGTATGCTGGAATCACTCTGCAGGTCGGGCAGCATGTATGAAGAGAGGAGCAGGGGTTAAAATTTCAGGTTGATGACCTTTCATCAGAACTGGGAGAAGTTAGAGATCAAACATTTGACCTGCAAAATATTTTCCGCATCTTATATTAATTTCCAGTTTATAGCATCTGCAGCTTTTTTCCTGCTATTTCTGCCTTGTTTTTGGAGGCTATTCCATCCTATTGGCCTTCATTGACGAGAAAGCCGAGCATTGCTTGCAATCCACGTGCACAGATGAAACAGCCAATCTGAGTAGTGGTCAGGAGCAGGAAACATAGCAGACAATTCATGGTTCCTCCACATACCCAAAGATGATGTGGCTAATAATCCTGCCTTCACACTTCCTGTAGTGAGTTGCATGAGCATAGAATGGCAGTAGGTTTTGTGAAATGTAGGCCTAAATCTTAAAGCAGTGGACATGTAATGAGGAGGTTTGTTCCTCTATTGTGCAGGCTTTTGGTCAAATTGTAAAATTATTTTCTTTTGGGTACTGAACCTTAAAGGATATTTTTGGCTTGGGAATGGTAGGTGGTGCGGCTAATTGTGGTCACCCTACCCTCAGACTTGGTCAATTCTGAGCTGTATCAGCACAAACCAGAGACTGAGGTTGGGATTTCTGTCTATTGCGTTTGGTCGTTAGTAATGAAGCATTGTGAATGTTCCCAACATCCTCGTGCAAATTTGCTTTTCGTTCATTTATAGGTTGTAGTTGCTGTTGACAAGGCCAGTATTCAACACCCACAGCCACTGTTAAACTGGTGCTGCCTTGAATTGCTGTGGTCCACTCAGCAATTAATGGGCATTATTTTGGAGAGCTTGAGAATGAATGATACAGGCAGGTTCAAGGGTTAAATTACAAACAGCTTCCCTTCATTTCTTATGCTGCCTGATGCTCACAACTTAACTCTGTTGCTCTCTCTGTAGATGCTCCTGTTGTTTTGAACATTTGTGGAATATACTTTTTATTAAAAGTTGTTTGTTTATACGTCCTTGAACTGAAGAAGTTGAGGGGAGCTATAAATGAGTCACAGTGTTAAAATGGATTTGCAAGGGAGGTTGCAGAGAAGCTATATTCTTTTTGTTAGGGAACCCAGAGCAAAGGGGATACCATAGAATATGTAGGAACTGCAGATGCTGGTTTATACCGAAGATCGACACAAAATGCTGGAGTAACTCGGGCAGGTCAGGCAGCATCTCTGGAGAGAAAGGATGGGTGATGTATTGCGTCGGAACTCTTCCCCAGACTGAAGGTGAAGAAGGAAAACGACCCAAAACATTACCCATCCTTTTTATCCAGAGATGTTGCCTGACTCGCAGAGTTACTCCAGCACTTTGTGTCTATCTTCGGGATACAATAGTACTTGACTATTTGGAAGTGAAACCAAGCATTCAAAATGGAAGCTAGATCATTTTGTGGATTAGCCAAGGTGTCGTCGAACAGTCCCATGGGGCTAAATATCCTCTCTTCATTCCTATATGAGATGCCACTTATATAATGATTGGAGTTTACCTCTTAATCATTGTGATAATAGACATCATTAAAACAGATTGGTGATCATCATATTGATAATTTTGGGAGCATGCTGTGCACATTGGATGTCCTCTCAGCTACATTACACTACAGGATTGTCTCCACTTCTCAAATTACTTAATTGTATCTGGTCTTAATTGTCTCATTGGATAACCTATGTCTGGAGAGGTCCAATGGAAATGCAACATTTTTTCCTTTTATGATATTCTTACCCCAAATCCTACTTCTCTGTCTTGTATCTGGTCATTGTGCTGTCTGAGATATTGTTTACAAAAACTACAATTAAAATGCTGTATTTAATTGTAGCCCCGAACCCACAATAAACATATTTTCTGTTTTTTTAACAGGACAGCCAGTTTTGTATTGGTGCTCCCGGAACATGACGTTTTGGAGCAGCATCTCCTTCAATCTAGCCGTTCTCATGAACCTGTTGGTTGCACTGTTCTATCCCTTTGAAGGCGTCCGAGGAGGTACTGTCACCTGAATGTGTGTGTGTTGAGTGTGATATTTTGTGCCGCTCCTTTAAGAGGACTGGAAAAGCAAATTTTTTACCTCCGTTTTAGACTTCTTTCTTAACATTCAGTTGTTGAATTATGCCAATGTATTTCATCATTGAGGATGTGGATTAGAAGCAGTTTATAGAACATGAGACATTCCCTCACTGCATGGTTTAAACTGAGACGTGGTGGGTTAAATGGCTTGCAGTCTAAATAATTGATGTTTTAATTCTCCTACAGTTAGTAAAGTTGTCTTCTTTCAGAATGGCATGCAATGAGTTATGCCCCTGTCCCACTTTGGAAACCTGAACGGAAACCTCTGGAGACTTTGCGCCACACCCAAGGTTTCTGTGCGATTCCGCGCAGGTTCCACTACCTGCAACCTCCGGCAACCACCTGCAACCTCTGGCAACCACCTTCAACTAGCATCGCAACTGGCTTCGACTAAAAAATTACCGATTTTTAAAACGGCAACCTATTTTTAGTCGCGGCCGGTTTTGAATTTTTTGAAATAATCGCCGGAACATAGAAGAAGCGGAAACTACTTTCGACCATTAGGGAGACTGACAAAAACCTCCGGGAACCGCACGGAAACCTTGGGTGGGGCGCAAAGTCTCCAGAGGTTTCCGTTCAGGTTTCCTAAGTGGGACAGGGGCATTAGAACCAAAAGTCATGCAGGTATTTTTTTGAGATTGTAAATTTCTCATGGATTTGTTTATCATAATGTCATGCATTGTCAGTTTAAGCCACAACTCTGTTCAATAAGGTCACTTAGTATGTTCCAGAATAATAATACAACTTTGACCATTGCCAGTAGGATTTTTAAAAATATAAAATTGTAACACCATATACCTTTTAGAGAAGAAATTACAAGAGCCCTAGCTGAGATATTTGAATCATCATTAGACACGGATGAGGTGCCGGATGACTCGTGGGTGGCTAATGTTGTGCCTCTAAGAATGGCTGCAAGGAAAAACTTGGGAACTATAGACCAGTCAGCCTAACATCTGTGATAGGCATGTTACTGGAGAGAATTCTGAGTGATAAGATGTATATGTATTTGGATAGACACATGCTGATTAGGGATAGTCAACTTGGTTTTGTATGTGGGAGATTGTGTCTCATGAATTTGTTTGAGTTTTGAAGAAGTAACCAAGAAGGTTGACAAGGACATGGGCATAGATGTCAGTAAGACCTTTAGCAAAGCCTTTCATAAAGTAGGTAGGCTGCTCTGGAAGTTTAGATTGCATGACATCCAGGGAGAACTAGCTGACCCGACATAGAATTGACTTCATGGAAGGATGCAGAGAGTGGTGGTGGAAGGTTGATGTTGTACCTTGGGGATCAGTGCTAGGCCCATTGTTGTTTGTGGTTTATATAAACGATTTAAATGAGAATGCGCAAGGCATGATTAGTATGTTTACAGATGACATTAAAATAGATTGTATTGTAGAGAGTGAAGATGGCTATGAAAAATTACAGCAGGATCTTGGAATAGCTGTGGGCATGTGGGCTGAAGAATGGCAAATGGAGTTTAATACAGACAAGTGTGAAGTGTTACACTTTGGGAAATCCAACCAGGACAGGACTTTCACAGTGAATGGTAGGGCTTGGGGAATATTGTAGAGCAGAGGAACCTAAGCGTACAGGTACATTGTTTCTCGATAGTGGTGTCACAGGTAGATAGGTTAAAGAAGGCTTTTGGTATAATGGCCTTCATCAATCGGGATATTGAGTATAGACGCTGAAACTATATGTTTCAGTTGTACAAGGCGCTGGTGAAGCCGGATTTGTGGCATTGTGTTTAATTTTGGCTCCTATAGATAGGATGTCATTAAGCTGGAAATAGAGCTGAGGAGATTTACAAGGATGTTACCAGGAACTGTGTTACTGGGAGAGATTGGGCAAACTAGGACTTTATTTCTTGGAGCATAAAAGGCTAAAAGGGTGATCTTATTGAGGTGTATATAATCATGAGTGGAATTAATAGGGTGAATCAAGAACCAGAGTAGTGGAATCAAGAACCAGAGGACATAGGTTTCAGTTGAGAGGAGAAAAGATTTAATAGGAACCTGAGGGACAGCTTTTTCACTCAGGGAGAGATGGGTATAAGGAACAAGCTGCCAGAAGAGGTATTTGAGGCAGGTACAATAACAACATATAAAAGTCACTTAGACAGGTACACGAACATCTTGTTCAGCATGGACAAGTTTAGCTGTAGGGCCTGTTACCATGCTGTAAATACAGGTTTGTAGGTTAATTGGCTATTTGATAAAAGTGAATATTGTCCCGAGTGTGTGTAGATAGTGTTAATGTGCAGGGATCGCTGGTCGGTGCGGACTCGAAGGGCCTGTTTCCGCGCTGTATCTCTAAACTAAGCTAAACTATGACCATGTTGAATATTTTCTGATTTTAGACTCAATCATAGTTCTGTGTCTTTGAATCTGAAGCTGAAGTCTCCCTCCAAAATCTTGAGCAAACATTCAAGTTAAATAAACACTGAGTGAATGCGACACTGTCAGCTTTTGCCTTCTGCATGAGACATTAAACTATGATCCTGTCTGCTGCCTTGAAAGGAAGCATAATATTCCATGGCATTGTTTCAAAAAGCAAGGATGTAATCAAAAGTATTTGGGCTGACATTCACACCCTCATCCAATGTCATTAAATAAATAAGCTAACCATTATTTTGCTACTGTTTATGAGGATGATCACAAATTGATCAATACATAGCCTACCGACAATATAATGGTGGCATTTCAGATTCTCTGTTTTAATTGTTACCAGGATAAGGAAGGAGAAATCCAAACCAAATGTGATAGCAGTCATCCTGGTTCCCCAAGTACAGATCAAAGAACTGCTTCTTATGCTGTTTGCCAGTCTCTTCATGCACCATACTTGCCCTTCGGCATACTGCTTGTGGCTTTGTTCCAAGCAACTACACACATGCCTTGAAAGTTCTATAGTTTCCTATATAGAAACATAGAAACATAGAAAATAGGTGCAGGAGGAGGCCATTCGGCCCTTCGAGCCAGCACCGTCATTCATTGTGATCATGGCTGATCGTCCCCTATCAATAACCCGTGCCTGCCTTCTCCCCATATCCCTTTACTGCACTAGCCCCTAGAGCTCTATCTAACTCTCTCTTAAATCCATCCAGTGACTTGGCCTCCACTGCCCTCTGTGGCAGGGAATTCCATAAATTCACAACTCTCTGGGTGGAAAAGTTTTTTCTCACCTCAGTCTTAAATGACCTGTATACTTTTGTGGATTTATTTTCTTCGGTTTCTTTGGTCACTCACCAAAAAGTGACATTAAAAAATTCAGTGATAAAAATTTCATGCGGGGGGGCCGTGGGAGCTATCCCTGAGGATATTCAAGTTAGAGGTGGACATTTTTTTAGAATCAAGGGAATCCTGGGATATGAAGTTGGAGAAGGAGAAGGTTTCAGAAATCAAAGCTTGTTGAATAGTGGACCAGGCACGATGGGCCATTTGGCCACCCTCTGCTTCTATTTCATAGGACATTTATGCCAAAATATGTAATAATGTACACAAAAAAACCAGGCCCAATAAAATAACTCAAATTACTTCCAACTGGGTCTACACAAAGTCATTAGAAAAGAGATGGGTCATTTCATTGACAGTGCCATCCAACAACTTACCATTAGATGCCTAGTTTGGGTCTTACCAGATCACCGCTCCACACCTCATCATAGCCCTGATCTGAGCATGCATCCAAGCTAAATTCCAAAGATGATTTTGCAAGATCTTATTGAGTAGAGTGATAGATTATTGAAGCAGGGACTAAGTCCATATCCACTGATTTACTGTAGGTCTACATTAATCCCACTTCTTTTATTCTCCTTATGTTTTCATCATCTCTCCCCAGATTCCCCCTCACCTATACACTAGGAGTAATTGACAATGGCCAATTAACCTTCTAACCAGCACATCTTCCGGATGTGGGAGGAAACTTATTAGTTTCTTAGCTCTTGCTCTCACAAACACCCCGCATTGTTTTCATCTCATGTCAGTTGATGAATCAATTAACCTAACTCCGTGTTGCTGCAGTGCCAGACTAAGGAGCCTTAACAGAGTCATTAATAAGAGTTATTGCTGAGCTAACTTGGTTAACTCCTTCAGTGACATCAAGGAGGGCTGGCAAAATTGAAGTCATTGGGCTTCAAGGGGAAAACATCGGAGTCATAGGTGCACAGGTTTCTCAGGGTAAGATCTGAGGCCAGATGTTTGATCAGTAACCTTCCTTCCATCAAAGGGTCAAACTGAGGATAGTTGTATTTGAGCATTCTTCTGTCAATACTCAAAACTCCTCTGATCATGAATCAGTCTGTGCCAGCACAACCATCAATTCATTCAAACATGATGTGTTAAGTGGCAAGTTGGGCTTGAGTTGCACAAGTGCTAGGCGGTAATAATTTCCAATAGGAGTCTAATCACCTTCACTTAATATTAAATGTTATTAAGGGTTGTGTGGTCCAGCAATTCCCGTGGTCTGGCATGGTTTCAATATGTCATGTAGTAGTTAACTAATTCTAGCTAAGATCTAAAGTTAACAAAGATTTGTACTAATCTGTAGCTAATCAACCTTACAGTCCAACTTTTGCTATCTCCAACTTTTTGCCGTCAGTGCTTTCAACTCAGGTTACGGACTGTTCTCTGAACCCTCCAGCTTCCGTTTTGCACAATTATCCAACCATACTTAACAAGAAAATGTTGCTGATCAGAGAGAAAATGACCAGCAGGGTAATGGCTGTTGTCCAGGGTTTTGTAGTCTAGCACCGGTCAAAGGCACTGGACTAGAATGGTTCAACCTGTACCAATTTAGAGACTCCATCCTCAACATCAACACTGACCAGTAACTCCACTGAGCTTGCTACAAACAGAAGCAAAAAACAAACAGCTGGAGGAATTCATAGGATATAATTCACAGCATATAATCCTCCAACACTTTTGCCACCTCCAACGGGATCCCACTACTGGCCACGTATTCCCATCCCCACCCCTTTCTGCTTTCTGCTTTCTGCAGAGACCGTTACCTCCACAACTCCCTGATCAATTTGTCCCTTCCCACCCAAACCACCCCCTCCCCGGATACTTTTCCCTGCAACCGCAGGAGATGCAACATCTGTCCCTTTATCTCCCCCTTTGACTCCAAACAAGGACCCCGACAGTCTTTTCAGGTGAGGCAGAGGTTCACTTGCACCTCCTCCAACCTCATCTACTGTATCCACTGTTCCAGGTGTCAACTTCTGTACATCGGCGAGACCAAGCGCAGGCTCGGCGATCATTTTCATGAGCACCTCCGCTCAGTCTGCCTTAACCTACCTGATCTCCCGGTTGCTCAGCACTTTAACTCCCCCTCCCATTCCCAATCTGACCTTTCTGTCCTGGGCCGCCTCCATTGTCAGAGTGAGGCCCAGCGCAAATTGGAGAAACAGCACTGCATATTTCGCTTGGGTAGCTTACACCCCTCAGTAGACTTCTCTAACTTCAAATAGCCCTTGCTTTCCCTCTCACTCCATCCCCTCCCCCTTCTCCCACCAGTCTTACTATCTCCGACTACATTCTATCTCTGTCCCGCCCACTCCCCTGACATCAGTCTGAAAAAGGGTCTCGACCCAAAACATCACCCATTCCTTCTCTCCAGAGATGCTGCCTGTCCCACTGAGTTACTTAAGCTGGAGGAATTCAGCAGGTCAGGCAGAATTTGTGGAAGGAAATGGACATATGACATATTGTGTTGAGATCCTTCATCTGGACTAACAGAGTGTAGGGGAGATGGCCAGTATAAAGAGGTGAGGAGGGTTGGGTTAGTGGGTGGAGTCTGGTGGGGGAAGTGAGATTGAAACATGATTAGTGGAGGTAATGGGGCTGCAGATGCTGGAATCTAATGGGAAAAGAAGGTGGTATATGAGACCAAATAAGGGAGTTGAGGTGGAAACAATGTGGAGAAGGGACCCATTGGGATGAATGTGTTGGGGGTGGCAAATAGAGTAGTTGAGAAGAATGTGGGTGAGAGGGGCAGGGTGTTTATGAGAAAGAACATTGTGGGGAAATTTGGGTGGATAAGAGAGAGAGCAGGTTACTTGAAATTAGGGAATTCACTGTTTATGCCTTTGGGTTGTGGACTACCTTGGCAACTTATGAGGTGTTGTTTCTCCAGTTTGCATAAAAACATAAACGCAAGAACTGGCTGATCAACCTAAGTCTAAAGACGTGAACTAAATGGCCTACACTAAGTCATGTTAGTGAGCAAGCTCTCTGCTTGCCTTGACGGTGCAGCTCCAACAACATTCAATGCTTAATATTCAATTAAATGCAGCCAATTAAAAAGGTGGCGGCACTGCCCAAGCAGCTGCGGCTCACCTGCAGTCCGTCTGTCTTTTTCTTTTTTTTGTTTTTTTTCTCTTGTAGGATGTATGTTTTAGTTTATTTTTAGTTGTGTATGTGTGGGGGGCGGGGGAAACGTGTTTTAGTCTCTTCCTTCAGGGGGTTGCGACCTTTTCTTTGTCGTATCCCCGTCTCCGTCTGCGTTGAGGCCTAATCGCGGAGCTGACGGCCCCCAACTGGGACCAACCTCGAGGCTCCGGAGGCAGAGCCAGGACTTACCATCACGAGGCTGGCTGACTTCGGGGCTGTGGTGGCGCTGTGGCGGCAGCCCGACTTCGGAGCCTCGGAGGCTTCGGCCGCGGGCCCAGTGGACGACAACATCGGGAGCTCGCAGGTCCCAGGTTGGTGACCGATTCTCCGGAGCTCCCGCAACAACAGCTTTGTCCGCTCGACGAGGGCGGCAGCTTCGTCCGCCCAGGGCCGCGGAGTTAGAACCGGCCCGTTCGCAGAACTCGGATTCAGCCGCGGGACTTACCATCACCCGGCGGGGGGGCCCAACATCGAAAGCCTGGATCGCCTCAACGCAGAGGGAGAACAAGGAAGCAAGAGACAAGGACTTTAAGACTTTTGCCTTCCATCACAGTGAGGAGGTGCCTGTCAGACTCACTGTGGTGGATGTTAAACTGTGTTCATTGTGTGTTCTGTTATTTTATTCTCTGTTATGACTGCAAGGTATTTAATTTTGTTCAAACTAACAAGTTTGAATGACAATTAAGGATACTTTATACTTTATACAATGTTATTAGCAATACTCAGCAATGTAGTTGTAGTGCAAAACATTTATAAAATGCGTGCCCATTCTACTCACAGCATCTCCCAAAGCCATGAACTACCACCTGGAAGGAAAGCAGCACCACACATGAAGCAGTGTGTTCCCCAAGTTGCACACCATCCTGACTGGGAAATATATGTCACTCAACTTTCACCCCAAGTCTAAATCCTACAACTCCCAACCCGAACATTGTATCATCTGAAAGATGATCAGAGCAGCGATTAAAGATGGTAGCTCACAAATAATTTCCTGAGGGAAGTAGGTAATTAGCATTAGACTTAATGGCAAATCCAAATTCCAGAAATAATTCCAAATAAATAAGAAATAAAATTAAAAGTGCCTTTTTTACAGCTTTGTTTTGAATCTGGTGCACCACCATTGAAAATAACTGAAGAGTAGCGATCATTTGACATTTCCATAATCTGTCTATCTATCCTATGTATGTCTCTCATAATTTTATATACTTTTATCGAATTTTATCTTAGCCTCGAACAATTCATAGAAATCATTCCAAGTTTGCCCAATCTCTCCTTGAATCTAATCAATTATAAAGAGAGATTGGAAAACAATGCAATAATTTTCCTTAGAAGCTGAGGGTGATTTCAGAAGTTTATAAAATCATTAGGGGCATTTGTATGTTAAATATTCACAGTCTTTTTTCCAGGGTAAGGGTGTCTGAAACTGGAGAACAAAGGTTTAAAGTGAGAAAGCAAAGATTTAAAGGGGATCTAAGGGACAGGTTTTTCACACTGAGGGTGGATGGAATATTGAACGAACAGTCAGAAGAGTAGTCAGGAGGCAGGCACAATTACCACATTTAAATACATTTTAATAGGTACATGGATAGGAATCAACTCGGGAATATGGGCCAAACACAGGCAAATCGGATCTTGGTTGGCATAGATGAGTTGGGATAAAGGATCTATTTCCATCCTGTATAGCCCAATGAACGTATAAGCCAATTATCTTCCTGTTAATTAAAAATAGATTTACATTATCCAAAATGAGCCAATTTCAGAAAATTTGCAAAGGTTGAATTTTAAGAAAAACTTTAGATGTTTTTGAAAGCGATTTTCATTTTATGAAGCTTCTTTGAAATTTAACTTTTCCAAATTAACATATGGGAATGGTAGTCATTTCAAGTGAGAATTTTGATTAAAAATACTTTGGTTAATGGAAATGTTTATTCACTAAACTCTCCTTGACTCGTCCTTCACAGAAATGATTGGTTTTATTCAAATGGTTGCAGCACGTTTCTCTCTAGCGGAGAGGAACTGAAACAATTGCGTTTCATGAATCTGTTCCTCTTGTTGACTGCTGTCGTCATAGTTGGGGAATTTTCTTTTATTTTATTCACTACACGCTCCAAAAAAAATCTGGACGTAGGCTAACTTTCAATATGAATGTAATATCCCAAAGCCAATTCATCCTGGATGACAAGAAAATTGTTCATCAGGTTTAGAATTAATTCCCAACAATTGTCTTAAATTGTCAACGGTGTGGGCCCTTCTCCCAGATTGTCCAATGTTAATCGTAATGGACAATAAGAATGTGCAACTCAGTTGCAACGTTAACATTTTTAATCATCCCATGTTTTACTGGAGCATTCTCAAACAGAACCAGACTCCGAGCCATGTAAAGAGCCAGCACTTGGACAATGAGGAATGTTTTTCGGAATATCTTAAGGAAGGGGGGAGATCTGTAGTTTAGGGAGAAACATGATATGACGGGGCAAGGCACGGCCACAAATGGTGGAAAGATGGAAATTCGGGATGCTTAGAAGGCCAGACTGAAATAAATAGTGCTCCTGTAGCATTGTGGAGTTAGGATAGGGAAGGGCAAGATGACATATGACATATGGATGCTTTAAATCGGAGATGTAGCCAGACCAGGACCAATGTATGTTGATCAACACTGGGCGAAGAAGATAACAGGAGTTGCTGTGAAATTAAGTATGAGCAGCATAGCTTTAAATGAGTAGGGCAGAGTTTTTGAGAGCAGTAAAGGGTTTCAGTAAGAGGTAGAAGTGGACATTATTAAAGGGTTCAAAGTAAACAGGCAGTGCTTTGGAGAGGAAATGGGGTCAGAAGCTCAGTTAGGGTCAAGTAGGATGAAGAAAGCCAACAGACTAAGCTTTTAACAGTGGCCAGGAGTGCGGTAGATGAATTTGTTACTTGGAAGAGAATTTATCGTGAAGGCTGAAGACTGTGATACTCAATATATTGTGTTGGAGGGGGAAAAGATGTAATTGACTACAGGGCGGTCAGGGGGTAAAGACACGAATAAGATATGGAATGATGAAAGGACATCTTGCATTCGCTTGGTCTGCCAAGGTCTACTGGATCTCCTGGTTGCTAACCTTTTTAACTCCCCTTCCCATTCCCATAAGGACCTGAGTCTGAGGTGGTGTTCCTCCATTGCCAGAGTGAGGCCACGTGCAAGCTGGATGAACAGCGCCTCATATTCTGCTTGGGTAGCTTACAACCCAATGGTATGAATATTGAATTCTCCAATTTAAGGTAGCTTCTAACAACACTGCCCAATGTTCCAACCATCTGCCTATCAACTCACCCCCCCCCCCCCCCCCCCGGCTTGTGTCCAGGTATTTACATTGCTCTTATTTAAGATTGTCCATTGGGTTTGTTTTCGCTAACCAGAGAGAATTGGTATTAATCTGACAGAACATTACCAATATCATTGGTAATGCTCTGACAAGACTCATGTTCACCTCTTGTCCCTGTGTTCATTAATGTACTTTGCATCTGGTCTGGCTACATCTCAGTTCTGAAGTATTCACCCATATGTTGTATCTTGTCACGGTGCTGTATTTACTGTATGTACTCTTTTTTATTTTTCTCCATCGTTTGCAGTGCTCTCTAGATAGAGATGTAATAGAGCATGATGATCTGTTAATTTTCTTTAATTTAAGGGCAGTTATTTTTTCCCTATGTCAGAAGAGTCTATTTAAGTCAGCTAGCAGTGATGTTGTGTTATTATGTAATATGATTCCTGTCATTAGCAATTTGTAATGCAGCCTGCAATCTACACCTTCATACCATGGACCTCTGGCATTTGTGATCGATGGAAATGGGAAACGACATTCAAATAATGATACAAGCACTCCATTGGGGAGATTAGTGAGAATCCGGATATCCTAGTTGCTGGAATTCTGTTAATATCAGTCAACTGTGAATTATAGTAACATATGAGTGGTTCTGTCATCTGCTGCATATGTCGAACCTGTTTAGCCAGTGCTGAGCTCGGAAATGCAGATTAGAATGTTGTAGGATACCTTCCACACTGGTGAACTTATGATATTACCCTAAATTTTTATAAGGGTGTTATGCTGAGAGAAACCTTACCCAACTGTACTTTTCACCATTATATTAGAGAAAAAAAGTCCGTCAGAATCAGCAGCCTCTTAATCAGTAGTTTACTTGTCTCTTGCACCATTGTCTGAATAATACTTAAATGCATCTCGTGTTCGATTTAATAACAATTAGAACCTGTGGTGTTAAAGACATGCAACAGAATAATGCATTGACCATTGCAGAGTTTAGCATATCAGTGGTTACCAAAGAAAAACATTATCTTACTTGCCAGGGACAACGTGATGGATGGTCTCCCCATATGTCTTTTAATTCTAGTAGATTTAGGAGTTGAAGATTGGCGTTCTATGCTGAGGCCTATGATCCATTCCCCACATTGAATGAATTTTAGCATTGCAATGCCCAATTGATGTATTTAGATTTTCCCACCAGTTTGTAACTGGAGGGAAAGGGGGATTTGTTTTGAAATCCTACTCCCCATTTTTCCACATGACGAAATAACCTAAGTGGTTGACAAGTCCACTGGTTAGACATTGTTTCTTATGAATGAGTTAACAATGACACAGGTCTTTGCTGCAGTTCTGATTCCTTGTTTGCTGCTAAGGATTGTTCTTGAGTCTGAATGGAGTCGCACTTAAACGATAATTAAATGATAATTTCATAATCTAATGACTATTAAACATGTTAAAATATTGCTTTAGTAGTTCTCCATTAAGAGTAATATGTTAAAGTTAGAGTTGTAAGGATGTACGTTGAACTTCAAATGTGGATGAGAGTTTTCTCTGTGAATGCTTGAAATGCGCTGTTGTTACTGACGTACTCTGAAATAGGAAAATCCAATCCATGGTTACACATTTGATTTGGTGACTTGCAATTAACCTCTTCTGAAACATGTGCCAGTGGCAGTTTTGTATCTAGTACTGACTGATTCCTTTTGTGTTTAGGTACGTTGGAGGCACATTTATCAGGTCTGCTGTGGACAGCAGTGTGTATATCTCTTGCCATTGTAATCGCCCTTCCTAAACCCCATGGTATTAGAGCTTTGATCGCCTCTACAATTTTGCGTCTTATATTCTCAGTTGGCTTGGAGCCAACATTGTATTTGTTGGGAGCATTTAATGTAAGTATTCCATTTACATAGATTAAAATTACATTTATGGGTCAATGCATCCTTCTCTTTTAACTTTCTTCCCAAAATATTCCTCTAGCTAAGTATTTGCTTACCTGTCCTAATCTTTGTGCCTTGAATCCGTTTAAAAAAATTTGGTAACACTTCCATGAAGAAAACTGAAATATTTTGCTACGTTAGAAGTGCTATATAAATAAAAGTGGAAATCAAACAAGAAAACCTGCAGATACTGAGAATCCTAAATAGTTTGTTGGAAACACTCAGCTGATCAGGCTACACCTGTGGATAGAGAAACAGTTTATGTTTGAAGTCAAAGTTAATGTTTCTATCTTGTCATCTTCAAACTGAAATATTAACTTTATTCCTCCACTTAGATGCTCCCAGAGCAGCTGAGTATATCTAGCTTTTTCTGATTTTATTAAATTTATTGCTAATATGAAAACCCATAAAGTGGCAGGTTTTAAGACCTTATCATTTGTGACCGAATATATGTTGGGGTGCTTTAATTCTGGTTCATTGCTTGGGCCATGTTGTGTGTTGAAATGGCAGCTGTAGACAATAGGTGCAGGAGTCGGCCATTCAGCTCCTCGAGCCATCACTGTGATCATGGCTGATCATCCACAATCAGTACCCCATTCCTGCCTTCTCCCCATATCCCTTGACTCAGCTTTCTTTAAGAGCTTTATCTAACTCTATCTTGAAAGCATCCAGAGAAATGACCTCCACTGCCCTCAGAGGCAGGGAATTCCACAGATTCACAACTCTCTGGGTGAAAATGTTTTTCCTCATCTCCATTCTAAATGGCCTATCCCTTATTCTTAAACTGTGGTCCCTGGTTCTGGACTTCCCCAACATCGGGAATATGTTTCCTGCCTCTAGCGTGTCCAATCCCTTAATAATCTTATATGTTTCAATAAGATTCCCTCTCATCATTCTAAATTCCAGTGTACACAAGCCCAGTCGCTCCATTCTTTCAACATATGACAGTCCCCCCATCCCGGGAATTAACCTCATGAACCTACGCTGCACTCCCTCAATAGCATGAATGTCCTTCCTCAAATTTAGACCAAAACTGCACACAATACTCCAGGTGTGGTCTCACTAGGGCCGCATACAACTGCAGAAGGACTTCTTTGCTCCTATACTCAACTCCTCTTGTTATGAAGGCCAACTGTAGCTTTCTTCACTACCTGCTTACTTTCAGTGACTGATGAACAACGACACCCAGATCTCATTGTACTTCCCCTTTTCCTAATTTGACACCATTCAGATAATAATCTGCCTTCCTGTTCTTGCCACCGAAGTGGATAACCTCACATTTATCCACATTAAACTGCATCTGCCATACATCTGCCCACTCACCCAACCTGTCTAAGTCACTCATAGCATCCTCCTCACAGTTCACACTGCCACCCAGCTTTGTGTCATCTGCAAATTTGCTAATGTTACTTTTAATCCCTTCATCTAAATCATTAATGTATATTGTAAATAGCTGCGGTCCCAGCACCGAGCCTTGTGGTACACCACTGCCTGCCATTCTGAAAGGGACCCGTTAATCCCTATTCTTTGCTTCTTGTCTGCCAACCAATTTTCTATCCATGTCAGTATCCTACCCCCAAAGCTGTAGTTCTGTAATTGGTGACTTCCTGCAAGTGAGCAAAGACTTTGCTTTGATGGATTCATTGAACACCTTGCCTCCCAGAGATGGACACAAAGTATTGGAGTAGCAGGATCTCTGGAGAAAATGGATAGGTGTTGGGACCCTTCCAGCAGTTCCTTCTTATTATACCTTGCCTCTCAGCCCAAATCTACACCCTGCATAACAAGACTGTATTCACTCACAAATAAAAGTCTGAAACCACATCCCAGAAACTATCTAGATTTTCAGAAGAAGTAATAATATTATACAGGTTCTTCAATCTTACTTTGATAATTGAATTCAGTTATTAAGAGCTTTTAATTGTTTTTTCACCTGCAATTTTTTTTACTTTTTGATTAATATTTGCTGTTCAAATTAGTTTGTCATGAAGGAAGAAAGTTTATCCACTATCCTTATGGTGTATTCTTTATAGGAGCTGGAACATTGGGGACAGTTGTTCAAGTGAATTACTGAAACAGAGTCCACTCTCACCCACAATTATGCATACACTAGCACTATCCTACACACTGGGGACAATTTACAAACTTTACCAAAGCCAATTAACCTACAGACCTGTATGTCTTTGGAGTGTGGGAGGAAACCGGAACACCTGGGGAAAACCCACGCGGTCACATGGAGAACGTACCAAGTCCATACTGACAGTACCCATAGTCATGATCGAACCCAGGTCTCTGGTGCCGTGAGGC
Organism: Malacoraja senta; assembly: GCA_038087875.1. NCBI lineage: Eukaryota > Metazoa > Chordata > Chondrichthyes > Rajiformes > Rajidae > Malacoraja > Malacoraja senta. Next base: position 69,596,475 of record CM075980.1, read on the forward strand.
AGCAACTCTACCGATGCGCCATCATACCGCTTTACTTCAGCCCCATTTCTTGGGCTATGCTGAGATGATTCATGTTTGAAATCCCACCAGTTGCACAATTGGACATGTGAGCATTGTTCTTCACAGTGTACCCAGTATTATCTGAGTCACTTCAACCCCCCCTCCCCCTCAATGTTTGGACTAGTGCTAGTAATGCCATACACTAGTACTAGCATGGATAGTGCTAGTGTATGGCATAAGTTTTAGCAGGAGTGTGCAGCCTCCCACTTGCGTTCAATCATCAGAGATCTTTCCATCCAGCTATGTCAGACCTCTGCCACGTTTCACCATTTATTGTCCACTCCAGCATCAAAGATCGCTCTGTTGCAGAATTGATGAAACATTACCTACATCCCCTTCCATTCATCATGGAACAATGGCATCTCAGGTACTGGAACTGGCTGCCGTCCCAGTAGTGTGGGCTGCCTGTGATTGTCCTTGATTGCCCACAAGGGCTTCTATCAGTAAGCCAGATTTCCTTGTCTACAGGAAAGAGTTTCTCCTCCCTCGGTGATCAACTGCTTGCAGACCATCAGAGGATAAGTTCATAAGTTTATAAGTTCTGGGAGCAGAATTAGATCATATGGCCCATCAAGTTTTCTCTTCACCACTTTTCAAAAATAAAGTTAATTTAATTCCCCTCTCTTTCATGCCGATGAATGCATGAGAGAGTGAAAGTGTGGACTGTGAAGTAGAAGCAGTCCACACCTTAATGACTAAACACAGTGCCAGGTGCATATACCATATGCTGCCAGAGCTTGATGCATAAATCACTGATACAAAACTATCCATGTGCTGGGCACTGTTCTTAAAGTGAGGAAGTAACATGCCTCCAGTCCACTTCAACGTCATTCCAGCCAGTGTTAACATAGAAAATAGGTGCAGGAGTAGGCCATTTGGCCCTTCGAGCATGCACCGCCATTCAATATGATCATGGCTGATCATCCAAAATCAGTACTCCATTCTGGCTCTTTCCCCATATCCCTTGATTCCTTTAGCCCTAAGAGCTAAATCGAACTCTCTCTCGCTAACCCTCAGTTTACATCTGACCTGCAAAATGTTAACTGTGGCTGAAATTTGTAGGATAATGAATTTCTGGAAGAATTGGCAAATTAAATAATTTTAGTCCCAGGCATCTTAATTTTATAAACTCAGTTGCTTGTGACATTGCAATGAATCCTGCTTTCACGTGGGAGGAAACCAACCGGATGGAGCTCCTGGAGGAAACGCACATGGTCACAGGGTGAACTTGCAAACTCTGCACAGACAGGAGCCGAGATCGGGATTGAACCTCAGTCTCTGGTGCTGTGAGGCAGCATCTCTAGCAGCTGAGCCACTGTGCAGCCTTGACGTATTAAATTGCCGTTGAAATTTTAATTTAACAGGAATGTATAAGAGGCTAGTGCGCACGTAAGGATAGGATAAAAAAATATATCAGGAGAATTAGATCAAACACTGTGTGGGTGGAGGGGTTATTATGTTGGATAATTAAAGTTCTCCTCATCCTTGTTTTCAAAGCCTTCGAACATCTATCTCTAATCAACCCCTAACTTAAAATCCTCTGTCATCTCTGAACTCTTCCAATACTTGCAAGGAGTGGATGGAACTACCTGTGCCTTGAGCTCTGGAATCCATTCCCTTAACTTCTCTGCCTCACCTAGGGCAGCACAGTGGCACAGCAGTAGAGTTGCTGTCTCACAGCGCCAGAGACTGGGGTTCGATCCTGACTTTGGGTGCTGTCTATATAGCGTTCGTACATTCTCCCTGTGACCACTTGGGTTTTCCCCGGGTGCTCGGGTTTCCTCCCACATGCCAAAGAATAACTGGTTTGTAGGTTAATTGGCTTCGGTAAAATTGTAAATTATTGCTAATGTGTAGGGTAGTGGTAGTGAATGGGGTGATCGCTGGTCAACACGGACTCAGTGGGTCGAAGGTCCTGTTTCCATGCTGTATCTTTAAAGTCTAAAATAAACTCTTTGAATGGAAAAAAAAGCAAAACATGCAAATTATAGAAGTGTGAAATAAAACAGAAAATTGTGGAAATGGTCAATAGGGCAATTAACATCTTTCAAAAGAAAGAAATCATTATCTTTCCAGGTGGGGCACATCTGTGGAGTGAGAAATGATTAGCATTGATAACATGTTTAAGAAAGAACTGCAGATGCTGGAAAAATCGAAGGTACACAAAAATGCTGGAGAAACTCAGCAGGTGATGCAGCATCTATGGAGCGAAGGAATAGGTGACGTTTCGGGTCGAGACCCTTCTTCAGACTAAATGGTTTGTTTGTGCTCAATAGCACTTGGGCTTGGTTTGGAAGGTGGACTTTCCCTGCAGTTCCAGTACAGGCATCAGGTGCTGGTTTCTCTGAAGTTTGCAGCTAGGTTTATAGCTAAGATAGACACAAAATGCTAGGGTAACTCAGCAGGTCAGGCAGCATCTCAGGAGTTGTTCAGCTCAGTCTGAAGAAGGGTCTCGACCCGAAAAGTCACACATTCCTTCTCTCCAGAGATGCTGCCTGTCCCGCTGAGTTACTCCAGCATTTTGTGTCTATCTTTGGTTTCAACCAGCACATGCTGTTCCTTCATACACTATAAACTTTATAGCTGGCTGACCTGTTGCTCAGAACAATCACCTGCATTAACTCCACATCCATCTAATACAGCATAGCAGTCCAACATGTTTTTGGGGTCATGGATGTGGTCTGAATGGGATGGACAGAAAAAAGAGAATATAGAAACAGCTGTTAAAAATTAATCCAAGAAATCTTTAACTGATTTCCTTTGCCCCACCCCAGATTTCAAAAGCATTTCTATTTCAGGAACTAAGTTTCCCTGAGAATCATGGAGATTGCAGAAGAGAGGAAACGATTCAGCACAACATCTCTGTACTGGGCATAGGTTCTAGGAATTTTTTTTTCCGCTGAACACTTGTGTTCTGTGTTATCGGGACTTTATTAGTAGCAATTATGTGAAATAATTTATAAGCTGTGGTATGCTCTGGAAGTAATGACTGCAAGCTGCTGAACTCAAGGCACATCCTTTCGGGCCACTAAGGTTACAAACACCTTAAGAATCCTACAGCATAACTATTTGAAAAACCTGCAGCCAAAAAGGTTTTGGCAACAGCTGGGAGGAAAAAGTAGAAATGACATGATTAGGAACAGACTGTGAATGCATTCCCTGGAGCGGTGGGATGAAATAACTCCTCATTAGTTCACCAAGGTTTCCACTGCATAAGATTATAAGATAATGCCAGATTAAACACTAGAGATCTGCATCTTTTTTAAAAAAAATAGTTTTTTTGTTCAGAGCTCAGCCATATAGAAGTCTTCTAAATCCCCATGTGCCCATGAATATGTTAGTGTTGTATAACTTGGATCCTTGCTGTCTTTTTCTAAATTTTAGAAAAGCCAAGGTAAATTGATGGTGCTTCACCGCTTTAAAACCACTGATATTATTTTCTCTTGGTCATCCAGCGTGGCACAGCAGTAGAGTTGCTGCCTTACATTGCCAGAGACCCGGTTTCGATCCTGACTACGGGTGCTGTCTGTACGGAGTTTGTACGTTCTCCCTGTGAGCACGTGGGTTTTCTCCGGGTACTTCGGTTTCCTCCCACACTCCAAAAATGTACAGGCTTGTAGGTTAATTGGCTTCGGTAAAGATTGTAAATTGTCCCTAGTGTGTAGGATAGTGCTAGTGTGCGGGGTGATCGCTGGTCAGTGTGGACCAGTTGGGCCGAATGGCCTGTCTCTGCGCTGTATCTCTAAACTAAACTAAACTACATCAACATCCCCACCAAATTTATGCACGGTTCCTGATACATCTACACCCCAGCTATGCCTTGTATCATTGTTGCTTTGATCATTTATTCACTCCTGTTGCCCTATCACTGATCATAATCTTTGCTTCCTTCCCTGGTCCTGTAATTTGAATTTTTTAAAGTCTAACACGTTCACTTTGAAAGAGAAACCATCAAACTGAATTATTGAACAAGCATCCACAGTACTTTGGGTAACATTAGCACTTGTTCTCAAACCTTGTTAAATGTCATCCTATTTAGGGTTTCCAACAGACTGTCCAAGAGTCTTCTGAACCTGCAGACCAAACATGGCTCTGTGGTACACGTCACTAGATAAAAAAACATTTAAGCATTAACCCAAGTTTTATTTTAAACTTTGACATTTTTTTGTAGTTTAGCTGCAAAAATATTGGAGGAGAGGGAGGGAAAGTGAGTTTGAATATCAATTAAATAAAGCAAGACACAAAATGCTGGAGTAACTCAGTGGGTCAAAAGGTCTGATGAAGGGCCTTGACCCGAAACATCACCTATTCCTTTTCTCCAGAGATGCTGCCTGACCCAGAGTTACTCCAACATTTTCTGTCTGTCTTCAGTGTAAACCAGCATCTGGAGTTCCTTCTTGCACAAATTAAGAAAAGCCAATTGGGTTTCCATGGGAAAATGGCGGATATTTGTCTAATGGTGAGTTGCAAGGAGATGGAGGTGGAGAGTATAGCAGTTGGAGACAAGCTTGTGATCAAGTCCTCCGGAATAAGTCCATTCGCAATTGGCAGATCTAGAGCAGCTGAGTCTTCCAACATTGTGTTTTCACTTTATAAAATTAAGTGCTTGGTCAGCATAGGAACCACAGCAGCAAAGGAAACCAACAGCTTTATAAGAACTGACATGACTACCCCCACCTAAATAAAATATTTGACCTTTCACTAAGTGTCCTCGATGTAAGCCAGGCAATTGCACAGTAGATGTGGCAGGACACTCCCCTTTATTTTAAGCTGCCACTGCACACAACAGTCCTTCAATCTTATTATTGAAAGTAAACCCTATCTTCAAAGTATTCTCAGCGTAGAATTTGTTTCCAGAAGTTCCTGGTAGCTTAGTGAGGGGCTTGGTGGATTGATGCGGGGGTGCTGTTAAGCGCGTGGTATGCACTGATCTTTAGTTGCATTTCCAACATTTAATTGTGCCTGTTTTTTGCACATGAAAGGAAGTAACATTCACACACGTTATAAAAAAAGAAACATTCTCTCTGCCATTTGGATTTAATTTAATGTAACGTGCCAGTATTGGGATTTTTTAAATAAACTATAAGGCAGGCTGGAGTTTGAAATAATCCACTTTGGGAGGGTTAACTCATTATTCAGGCCTATTAATATTCAGGCATATTATTTAAAATATTGTTTTTAAAGTGCAGAGGGAATAAAAATCTGGGGTGGGTGGGAAGGAGCAATATGCAGATAAGCACTCGGAAGGCCAACCGGCATCCATGGAGGGAGAAGCTGAGTGAATGTTTCAGGTTAATGACAAATGATAAATCAGGTTAATGATAAAATATTACCCCATTGATCATCAGTTCACTTTACTGAGTGTTTCATCCAATTTCCAACTTTCAATTGTGCTTGAGTTACAGATTAATTGTTCAAAAATATCAGCTAACCATTAATAGAATCTGTTTAATAATTTAGGAGGTACAGTTTTCTGGCGATCAAGCTTTACTTTGCAAGGAAAAGCAATGCATGTATGGAGAGATTAGAAGGATGTGGAAGTTATGAGTTGAGCAGTAATTAGATGATAGAGCTTTAACATTGGCCAGTGAGCTAAATGTTTCTGTAGGATTGGTGTATGGTGGATTCATCTAATTTGTATTATGGTCGTTTTTCAGTGCAGTTTAAATTTAACAAAACTTAAATATTCTGGAGGCTCTGGATCCAGGTTGCTTCCTGAGTAATTTGCAGCTGATAATCTTTTCAGTGACTGTCTTATTGAGGATGGGTGATCATATAAAAAGCCTGAGTGCTTCAAATAACAGAAATGCAACCAAATGTTGTTGTGTGAGGTTGAGCTCCTGAACTTGGGTTGTAAAATAACATATGGATTGGAGCCAGTGTACATGGCTTAACCAAAGTCATGCATGCTGCTGTAGATTGTGGAGCATTGCCCTATAACTGCCTGACAAAATATCTTCAGCCTGAAACATGAATTCTGTTTCTCATTCCACAATGACTGCCTGACTCTCTGAGTGTTTCTAACATTTTCTACCTCAGATTTTCAGCATCTGCAGTACTGTTGATTTCCAAAACTGGCCCTAAGCTGCTTTGCTTCCTTAACAGGAAATGCTTTTTGTGTCAAGACAAATTTTTCCAGATATTTATACACTTTTCAAGAGAGAGTTAGATTTAGCTCTTAGGGCTAAATGAATCGAGGGATATGAGGAAAAAGCAGGAAAGGGGTACTCATTTTAGATGATTAGCCATGATCATATTGAATGGCGGTGCTGGCTCGAATGGCCTATTCCTGCACCTATTTTTCTATGTTTCTAGTCTCAAAATTCTCTTTATTGCACTTGTCCCAGTTTTGGTTAGTTTGGGTCAGGTGCTGTAAAGCTAATGTATTGCAACGCTTGGGGAAAGTTCTTACTCCAGGCTCCTCACGTTTTACACAGGGGTTACGTGCTTGAAAAGCAGTGTGCAATTCAAAAACTCATAAATTAAACATATACGTGACTATGCTGTAAACAGCAGAACATTTGAGCATGTTATTCCAAAAATATGAGTGCGTAAATCAAGCTTTGGTATTAAAGGAACAAGCGCATTATTTCAAATACGCATAAATACAACATGCATAAAATGCAAGGTACTTGGAATTTGATATCTCTTGATATAGAATGGCTGGTCAATGATTAGAATGGCTAATCGGTGATTTTTATGTTTCCTAACAGGTTGGTAATAAAGTAATATTCTTGACCAGCTTTGTGGGAAATCGAGGTACTTTCACTAAAGGTTACCTGGCCATGATCCTGGATGTGGAGTTTCTTTATCATCTAGTATACACAATAATATCTGTCATGGGGCTTTTTGCCCATGAATTCTTCTACAGTTTGCTGGTATGTGTTGAGGAAGGTTCATTCAATTTTACTTCAGATATAAAATCTCAAATGTCTTTTTTGATATGATTATATCTCGTGGCCGTAACAAGCTTCAAACTTGCCCAAACTATTCAGTGGGAAGGATGTACGGTAAAATGAGTTAATTTTCTATTCACAGATGACGAAGATCAGATCATTGGCTTGTCTCCAATGTAATTGGTTTCATGTGGTACTGTAACTTAGGCTGGATCATAGCATAAAGGGCACTATTCTGCCTGCTTGTTTATCTGAAAGAGGTGTCAAATTAAGCCTCACGTGGTATGCAGTTTTGATCTCCATAACTAAAACAAAATGATTTTCTGAAGAGAGATCAACTACATCTCTGTTTAAGAAAGAACTGCAGATGCTGGAAAAATTGAAGGTCGACAAAAATGCTGGAGGAACTCAGCGGGTGAGGCAGCATCTATGGAGAGAAGGAATAGGCGACGTTTCGGGTCGAGATCCTTCTTCAGACTGAAGAAGGATCTCTCTCCATAGATGCTGCCTCACATGCTGAGTTCCTCCAGCATTTTCGTCTACCTTCAACGAATCACTTAAGTTTAGAAGAATAAGAGGAGACATCTGCAGTGTACAAAACTCCGATGCGGATCAGCAGATTAGATGCCGAGTAGGTATTTCCCCCGGCTGGGAATGGTGCTCTCAGCACTCAGAGCAAGATGTGTTGGACTGAGATGAGAAGAGATTCCTTCATTCAGTGAGTGGTGAATCAGTAGAATTCTCTATAACAGAAAACATTGGAGGCCAAGTCACCAAATATACTTAACAAGGAGATAGATGTCCAGACACAAAAGGCATCAAGGGATATGGGTGGGAAGATGGTATTGAGACAGAGGTTCACCTATTATCTTATTGAATGGTGGAAGAAGTCAAATAATCTACTGTTCGCTATAGTTTCCATGTTTCTATCCCTATCCTTCCCCTTTAGTCTTTCAAGTTATTTTAATTTTTCGTGCCCTGCGCAACAATATATCGGACCTAAATGGATTAAGATAAAAGGACAAACAATATATAAGCAAATACTAATATAACACTTTTACATAGTATAAACAAGTATAAGCAAATCCTCAAACTACTTTTACAAAGGGAAGGAATAATATAGGTTTAATTAAATTTTAAACTTTATATATTTTTTCATGTGACAATCGAAGGGAAGTGTGTTAAGACTACAGGAAGAATTGTCTTGGCTGATAAATTCTGAACTGCAATTACGAGAGTTGATTGGCCTTTCTTAACAGTTTTTGTTTAACATTAACTGTTAAATAGATTTCTTCTTAAGGCAGCTGGAGGGTAGGAATAATAAAGTCTTTGTTTATTTTTCAGCTTTTTGACCTGGTTTACAGAGAGGAGACATTACTGAATGTCATCAAGAGTGTCACTCGGAATGGCCGCTCCATTATCCTGACCGCTGTACTGGCGCTCATCTTAGTCTACCTGTTTTCTATTGTTGGCTTTTTGTTTTTCAAAGATGACTTCATCCTGGCAGTGGACAAGGTGCCAAACAAGACCTTTTGGGCAGGTAAAATCACCATATTGAGCAAATGGGAGAACTGTGCTTTCAGGTGGAGTATGTTCTTGCAGGGTTAGGGTTTATGGTCACGTAATTCTAAATGCATTTTCAGCTATAAATGTAACAAAAACCTAATGCACAGGTGCCGATAGTCTACTGGAAAAGTTGAGCTTTATGAAAATGAGTTTATAATGGACAGAAATACAATCATTGGGCTGCACGGTGGCGCAGCGGTAGAGTTGCTGCCTTACAGTGCTTGCAGAGCCAGAGACGCGGGTTTTCATTCCGACCACGGGTGCTGTCTGTATGTATTTTGTACGTTCTCCCAGTGACCCAGTGGGTTTTCTCAGTTCTTCAGTTTCCTCCCACATTCCAAAGACGTACAGGTTTGTAGGTTAATTGGCTTGGGTTTGTATACTTGGTATAAGTGTAAATTGTAGCAATGTTACAAAATTTTGAGATTTTAAAAATCAAGTCTGCAATTTATCCCATCAGATAAAGCATAAATAGAAGTTTAATTTGACACCTAATTCACTTTCATATCTTCAGTATTAAAAAAGTTATGGCCATTTTCATACTCGGAAATTAGCATCTTGTTCCCTATTGCTTTTCCATTGACTTAACTCAAAAGCTGTGATCGAAGACAGTCAAAAGCCCATAACTTTCTTAAAAATTAAGAGAACTGAAAGACATTTTCAGTTATTATAGATTGAAGCATTCTGAAACAAATATGAAACAATCTTACTTAGAAGACATGAAATTAAAGCATATAATTAGTTAGTTACCTAATTGTAGCTAATTACAAAATTCAATTACTAGATCTAAACATCTATCAATTTCTTAAGAATAGATTAACATTTTTAAATAGCCTAAGTGTCCAAATAACATTCACACAAGAATTCACAATATAACATAATTTTTAAATCTCATTGTCATGGATTTACAGGCCAAATGGAAGGAATTGAATGTTTAATACCTGTAAATTAATGGGCATTTATATCATCTTGCGAGTGAGGTTTTCTGGAACGCGATCTTTTGGAACGTTCATTTGCGGTGAATTTAAACCCCGTATCAGCATGAAAAATACTGCAGTTAGTTCGGGGAATAAAATCACCGTTTCGCATGAAAAAATGTGAATTAAAGGCTTCTTAAGAAGCACTTTTATACATTAAAATAAACCACTTTCGTTTACCTGTCCCGTACGTGAAATCCGTCCCCGTTGTTGGCGTTGACGGCTTTAGGAGCTGCTTTTAAAATGACTCCAGCGCTGACATTGTCAATTTAATAAAAATAAAAAATACACAAAACGCCCCTAGGAACGATTTTTCAGCAAACGCTTGTACTCCAACGAAATATAATACAGGACAAGGTAGGAGAAACCCGCGTTTTAACCCCGCCCCCCCCTTAAAGGCGCCAAAATCGCGCACACGGCCAGTGGCAGAATTACAGCGCCGGTGAACGTAAGTATTGTAACATACCTATAAATTGTCCCTAGTATGTGCAGGATATTGCTAATGTGTGGGGATAGCTGGCCGGCACAGACTCGGGGGGCCAAGGGGCCTGTTTCCACGCTGTATCTCTAAACTAAACTAATCTCATGTGTTGTGTCTAGTTGTGGGTGACACACCCCAAGGGAACTATTAGCCTTGGTGTAGGTCCAGTGTAGATGCATCAGAATAATCTATTCCAGGCCTGCCACTGTTATCTTATGAAAATCATTGCATAAGCATTAACTTTAGCCCTTTTGAGTTTAGAAGGTAAAGCACTCATCAAATCAAGACCTTAAAAATTATATTTCTTACAGTGGGCATTTGCAAATGTTTCCATTTGCCCAATTATACCTGGAAGGATGAGGAACAATTTTGAAATTAGAGCTATCCATTCCGAAGTTCTATCTGAACTACTTTATCATGCATAAGGAATTTGGACATTGGTCAGTGGAGATCTAGGACATTTCTGTTGTGCAAGGGATACAGATCAAAATTAAGTAAATGTAATTGAAGTCAATAAAGCTTTAGCTGAATATTAGCAGGCTGAATAGCCTGCTTCTGTTCTGATCTAATCTAGAAATGTTACAGTGATAAGAATTACCCTGTGCAATAATTGTGATTTGGAGTTGCAAGCTCTATACTTTGAGTCATCTAGATATGGCAGTGTTTATAATCAAACACAAATCTAATCTTTTACACAGACTGTAGGTGACTGAATAATTTGTTCACAAATTAAAGCACATAAGAAGCCATTGCGTTAGATAATATTAATAAAACTCAATCCCTAATCTTGATGTTCCCTTGCAATGCACACAATAAATCTAATTACCCTTATTGTCCCATGAACATTATTGCCATTTAAAGGCCTTGGATTCTAGCTGACAACTATGTTGTTGGTATTGCTGAAAATAAAATAGAAGTACTGCAGCTTTAGTGCATTTTGAAGGACATCATTGGGTGAAATAATTGTGAAGTTTAATACTAAAAGTAGAAAACTTCTTAAGCATAAATGCCAAAGTTGCAGAAGATTAAAGAACAAAATCTAACAAATGCATACTGAGGCACATGTTTCGAACAGGCAAAGAGCAGCATATGTTATTAGTGTCCTTTAGCAAAGAGCCAAGTTCACTTGATCAAGATTAAATCTGCTCTCAAGGTTAAAAAGAGATGAAGGCTGAGCCACAGTATAATGGAACTTAAGTAATATTATAGGTGCTCAAAGCTGAGAGGATTAGGTGTCACAGTGTACCATCCAACACTTTCTAAGGTTCGTGTTGTTCCTTCAACATAGGCAAGGTTAGAATTTTGGGGAATTGAATGCAAGCTGTTGGAGTCGACACAAGCTCTTATGAAATCAGATACCACACTTGCTTATGCTGGGAAATCCTGGGCTCCCTAAGAATGGTTCATATAAGCCAGAAAATCAGCAGGGGTAAATTTTCCATCAATCTATAATTAACATGTTGCGTTAATGCTTTGACAATTTTATTTTAAATCAGTATTATGTTTGAATCCCCGAGGGATCCACCTAAGAAATTTAGGAGGTACACAAAAATGCTGGAGAAACTCAGCGGGTGCAGCAGCATCTATGGAGTGAAGGAAATAGGTAACGTTTCGGGCCGAAACCCTTCTTCAAACTGATAGGGGGTGGGGAGAAGAAAGGAAAAAAGGAAAAAGGGGAGGGGACAGCAAGGGCTAGCAGAATTGGGAGAATTCAATGTTCAAACCCCCAGGATGTAGACTGCCCAAGCGGAATATGAGGTGCATTTCCTCCAATTTACGGTGTTGCTCGCTGTGGCCATGGAGGAGACCCAGGACAGAGAGGTCAGATATGGAATGGGAGGGGAAGTTGAAGTGCTGAGCCACCGGGAGTTCAGGTTGGTTATTGCGGACCGACCGGAGGTGTTCGGCGAAACAATCGCCAAGCCTCCGCTTGGTCTCACCGATGTAGATCAGCTGGCATCTAGAGCAGCGAATGCAATAGATGAGGTTGGAGGAGATGCAGGTGAACCTCTGTCGCACCTGGAACGACTGCTTGGGTCCTTGAATGGAGTGGAGGGGGGAGGTGAAGGGACAAGTGTTGCATCTCTTGCGGTTGCAAGGGAAAGTACCAGGGGAGGGGGTGGTATGGGAGGGAACGGAAGAATTGACAAGGGAGTTACGGAGGGAGCGGTCTTTGCGGAAGGCAGACATAGGGGGAGATGGGAAGATGTGGCGAGTGGTGGGGTCTCGTTGGAGGTGGCGAAACTGACGGAGGATCACTTGTTGTATGTGACGGCTGGTGGGGTGAAAGGTGAGGACTAGGGGGACTCTGCCCTTGTGAGTGGGGGGATGGGGAGAGAGAGCAGTGTTGCGGGGTATGGCAGAGACCCTGGTGCGAGCCTCATCTATGGTGGAGGAGGGGAACCCCCGTTCCCTGAAGAATGAGGACATTTCAGATGCCCTGGTGTGGAACGCCTCATCCTGGGAGCAGATGCGGCGTAGACGGAGGAATTGGGAGTGGGGGATGGTCCTTACAGGAAGCAGGGTGGGAAGAAGTGTAGTCCAGATAGCCATGGGAGTCGGTAGGTTTGTGTCCCACATGGACTCTGCCCTGTATGTCTTAAGTACACTCTCCATTCACCCAAGTCGAGAGAACACCTAGGTTCTGCTGTTTGCAATTCAAGAACCCAAGTGTTTTCAGCCGTGCTGAAGGGGTGTCGCGAGAAAATATCAGCATAGTTATTTTCCTACAACTGCTTAAGTTGGAGAAAACATTTCTAGTAGTGATGAGCCTCATTTGGAATTACTTCCTCCTTTATCTCAGGGCTGATTAAACCTTTGGATTTGGAAGGCAATTGCTTTGGTCCCTGCACCCTCCAACTCATCATCTGATCACCCACTCCCCCAGCAGATCATATCTGTAACTAATTTCTTCCATGATCCCCAATCTGTGTAAAGATGATTCAGGAGGATGTACATTTTCCCGTACAAATGTCTTGGTGTCTCCTTCACAGCGAGTGTTGGAGCCTTACCTTCACCAGGCTAAGCCCGAGACCACAAAGCAAATTTGTGCATTATGGATAAATTTCAATATCATATATTTTGAACTGAGACCCACAAGACTGGCACTTAGCCTGCAGGTGTGAATCCCAAGAACCTTCATGTATTGTAGGTCAGTAGATGTTGACCTAAAATGTTTTCAATATTTAAATCTGACACAAAACAAAAGCAGAACATGGATAGGTGATGTCTTAAGAACGGTCTCAACTTGAAACGTCTCCTATCCATGATCTCGAGAGATGCTGCTTAACCGGCTGAGTTACTCCAGCACTTTGCGTCCTATTGTGTACCAAACAAAGGTAGTTGTGATTGTTTTACGGTCCATCACCATGAAGTGAAAAGACAAATTGATGGAAATGTTGTAGATTCTGAAGGGGCCATGACAGGATGGATGTGCACAGGATGTTTCCTCTGATTGGAAAATCTAGCGTGATGGGTCGCTGCTTAAATTCATTTTAAGGCAGAAATTAGGCTTTTTTTTCACTCAGAGGATTTTAAGTCTTTGGCAACTATTTGCGCCAAATAGCAGTGGAAGTAGCTTTCACATTGTTGTAAGGCAGAGATAGTTAGAATCTTAGTGAACAAGGGCCTACAAGGTTTCTGGGGAGTAGGGGCGGGTGTGTGCATTGGAAATGCAGAATTGAAATTCGCTATCATAACCATGATACTTTTGAATGGCAGATGGGAGCCGAGAGGTCTACTCTTGCTCCCAATTTGTTTGTCGAACGATTTAGTTTTTAGTTTTAGAGATACAGCGCAGACACAGGCTCTTCAGCCCACCGAGTCCGCACCGACCATCAATCCCCGCACATGAACGCTATTCTACACACACTAGGAACAATTTACAATTATACCAAGCCAATTAACCTACAAACCTGTACGTCTTTGGAGTGTGGGAGGAAACCGGAGATCTTGGAGAAAACCCATGCAGGTCATGGGGAGAATGTACAAATTCTGTACAGACAGCACTCGTAGTCAGGATCGAGTAATTCCTAAGCGTGTTCGAATATAAATCTGAATAATTATATTAGGCGGAGCAACTACTAACAAGCACTACAATTGGTTAATAGGAAATAACCAATCTACATCTTTCCTTGTAGAAACAAAACGTGGAAACATAGTGGCTAAACAATACAGTAGCCGAAACGTTAACGCATATGGGGAAGTATAAATGGTTACACAAAGTCGCCGTATCTAATGGGTGGCCTGCTGACCCATCCGGCACATGTGTGCGGTACGAATCCGCATCTCCTCCTTTCACCGGTGAAGTGACTGGGGAGGGGATCGGGGATGTGACCGGAGACGGCACTGGAGACCCTGCGGGTAGAGGTGGTGAAATAGGCGGGCTAGGCGCTGAACGCCGTGGGGAGGCCGCGGGGGACACAGTCTCTGGTAGTGGAGCAGCCGGTCCGGTAGTGGGAGGGTATACAAAACGCGAGACCTCTGGATACAGAGTCGCAGGACGCGGTTCCTTCACAGGAAGATGTTGACGGTTGCGTCTGTAAATTGCCCCGTCCACGCTAACCAGGTAGGAGCGCGGTTCTTTGGCAGGGCTGTGGATGTGACCCAGATGGCCATAGCCCTTGTTGGTCTGGAGGCGAACAACCTGTCCACTGGAGAGAGGTTTAAGTGGCTTGCTGGACTTGTCGAAAAAACGTTTTTGTGCATCGCGCTTGAATTGTAATTGTTTCTGGACTGTGGGCAGAGAACGGACCTGTGGCTGCAGAAGCTGCTGGGGTACAGGCAGGGCGGCGCGGGTTTGACGAGACATCAGTCTTTGGGCTGGGGAACCCAGTGTGGGATCCCTGGCAATGTTCCTTAAATTGAGCAGGTTCAGGTAGACGTCAGATTTAGCAAGGTAAGAACGCTCCATTAGTTGTTTTGTGATTCGGACGGCCCGTTTGGTGAGTCCGTTGGACTGCGGAAACTCAGGGCTGCTGGTGATATGTCGAAAGGCCCATCGATGTGCAAAGTTTTTGAAAAGCTGGCTGGTGAACTGACTGCCGTTGTCGGATAAAAGGCGTGCAGGGGAAACGTGCACGGAGAAATGGCATTGCAACTTCTGGATAACTGCTTCAGATGTGATGGTTTGGAATAGATCAGAGTCAAACCAGCCTGAATAAGAGTCGACAAGAACCAGATAGTGTTTCCCATGCCATTCTAATATGTCGGTGGCTACCGTGGACCACGGTAGAGGAGGAACCGGGTGCCACAGTAAGGGCTGCTTCTGCTGGTGTGGCGTCAGGCTTTTGCAGATGGCGCAGACTTCAGTTTTGTCACGTATATACTTGATCATACCAGGCCAGTAAAACATGCTCTGTGCCTGTTGTAAGGTTGCCTCCATGCCGGGGTGGCCCCTGTGGACGGCGTCGAAGTACTTGTCCCGGAGGACGGCTGGGACAACTGCCTTGTGGCCCTTGACTATAATCCCGTCCTGTAACACCAGTTCGTCGCGAACCAGGAAGTATGGGCGGATCGCGAGCGGGGTGTTGTGTTGTTTATCCGGCCAGCCACGCCGGATGACTGCGGACAGCAATTGTAAAGTCTCATCAGCAGCCATGTGCTCTGCCAAGCTGCTTAGGCAATCATTGAAACATACGATACCTTCATTACTGAGAACTGGTCCCGTTCAGAGGGCTGTTGTTCGCTGGTTTTGCGTGGGGCTCTTGATAGCGTGTCAGCTATGTGCATGTCCTTGCCTTTTTTGTGGACAATGTTGAAATCGAAACGCTGCAGCTGCATCATGATCCGTTGCAGGTGAGCCGGAGCAGCGTGAATGGGTTTATTCAAGATGGTGACCAGCGGCTGGTGGTCTGTTCCTATAATCACAGATTTCCCAAAAATAAAGTCTTTGAATTTCATGCAGGTGAAAACCACTGCAAGCAATTCTTTTTCAATCTGGGCGTAATGTTGTTCAGTATCGGTTAGTGTGCGAGAGGCATATGGAACAGGCTTGCAGTCGCCATCGGTAGTGGTCTGTAGGTAAGCAGTGCCAAGTCCGTACTGGGACGCATCACATGTGAGTGTTACTGGTAACTCCAAAGCGAAATAGGCGAGGGTAGGTGCGCTGGCCAGCTGCAACTTGAGGATATCAAAAGCTCTTTGGTGCTGCGGATACCAGGACCATGCAGCGTCTTTGTCTGTCAGTTCCCGCAGGGGGGCAGATATGTCGCTGAGGTTGGGAATAAATTTCCCCAGGTAGTTGACCATTCCAAGGAACCTTTGTCGACTCGTAACGTCAGTAGGAACCGGCATCTCGTTGATAGCAGCAGTTTTTGATGGGCCTGGTCTGAGACCATCACTTGTGATAACATGTCTGACGTATGTAACTTCCGGGACTCGAAACTTGTACTTCAGGAGATTGAGTTTGAGCTGAATGTCTTTGGCACGGTCCAACACTCTCTTCAGATTGGCATCATGCTCAGCCAAGTCGCACCCGTAGACGAGAATGTCATCAACAATGATGGCGCATAGATACCCCGCAAACAGTTGTTCCATCGTGCGCTAAAAAACCTCACTGGCAGAGTTGATGCCAAAGGGCATTCTCAGGAATTTGTAATGGCCGAAGGGGGTACCGAACGTAGTATGGTTGGACGAGTCTGGGTCCAGCGGAATCTGCCAAAACGAGCTTTTGGCATCCAGAACGGAGAACACTGATGTGTTGCATATTTGAGCAGCAACTTCCTCTACCGTTCGCATAGGGTAGTGTGGGCATTTGATAGCTGTGTTGAGGTCTCTGGGGTTTATGCAGATACGGATTTCATCCTTGTTTTTCTTCGTTGCAACCACCATGGTGGAAACCCAGTGAGCTGGGTCAGTAACTTCAGCAATGACACCCAGGGAGACCATCCGCTTGAGCTCATTGTGTACTCTGTCACGCATGGCATGCGGAACACAATGTGGTGCGCGAACCACAGGAGTGACGTTGGGATCAACGGCGATGTTGTACTTGAGGGGCAGCTTGCCAAGCTCATCATTAAACAGTTCTCTATATTGAGAGAGTATTTGCTGAGTGGGGCCCCCAGCGAGAAAGAGTTGATGGGCAGCGTGGCCAAAGTAGACTAGGCCTAAATCGTGGCATGCATTGATACCAAGCAGAGTTTCAGAATTACCCTTGACGATATAAAACTTCAGGGTGTGAGACTGTGATTCTATGATGCAGTTTGTCAGTTTCTCCAAGCGGGTGTAGAACATCACCCCTGTAGGCCCATAGCATGGCCGTGGCCTTTTCAACATGTTCAGCATTATGTATTTTTTTAAACTCAGATAACGAGATGACATTACATTTCACTCCGGTATCAATCTTAGAGATCACAGGCTTGTTATTCACAAACATGGTTACCTCAGGGTCAAGTTGCTCGTTAGAGGAAGGGAGGAGGGAGTGGATGGCTGAACTGTTATCTTCACCTGCAGAGAGCTGAGTGGGGGATGGCTCCTCAAGCTCTTGGCTTTCGTTATCAGCAAGCTCATGTTGTAACAGGTGCAAAATCATCCCCTCCAAGTTGGTTACCAAACTTTCAAAACTGGGTCTCTGCGCATCCTTCTGCAATTGGATCCTCGACTTCCTCATTCACAGACCACAGTCTGTCCATATTGGTGGAAATGTGTCAGCCTCGATAACAATCAGCACGGGAGCACCTCAAGGCTGCGTGCTCAGCTCCCTGCTGTACTCGCTCTATACTCATGACTGCGTAGCCGGTCATAGTGCGAACTCCATCATCAAGTTCGCTGATGACACCATTGTTGTGGGACATATGAGATGAGAGAGTATAGAAGTGAGATAGACCGTTTGACCAAATGGTGCCAGCACAATAACCTGGCTCTCAACACCAGCAAAACCAAGGAACTGATTGTGTACTTTGGAAGGGGTAGGATGGGGGCCCATAAGTCCCGTTTATATCAACGGGTCGATGGTGGAGAGGGTCAAGAGCTTCAAATTCCTGGGCGTGCATATCTCTGAAGATCTCTCCTGGTCTGAGAACACGGATGCAATTATAAAGAAAGCACATCAGCGCCTCTACTTCCTGAGAAGATTACGGAGAGTTGACAAGGAGGACTCTCTCAAACTTCTACAGGTGCACAGTAGAGAGCATGCTGACCGGTTGCATCGTGGCTTGGTTCGGCAACTTGAGCGCACAGGAGCGGCAAAGACTGCAAAAAGTGATAAACACTGCCCTGTCCATCATCGGCTCTGACCTCCCTACCATCGAGGGGATCTATTGCAGTCGCTGCCTCAAAAAGGCTGCCAGCATCATCAAAGACCCACACCATCCTGGCCACTCACTCATCTCCCCGCTGCCTTCAGGTAGAAGGTACAGGAGCCTGAAATCTGCAACATCCAGGTTCAGGAATACCTACTTCCCCACAGCCATCAGGCTATTAAACTCAACCCAAACAAAACTCAGATCATTAATAGCCCATTGCACTTTATCTGTTTATTTATGTGTGTATATATATATTCATTGGCATATGGTCACACTGATCTGTTCTGCTATGTATTTATTTATGCCTACTATATTCTGTTGTGCTGAAGCAAAGCAAGAATTGCATTGTCCTATCTGGGACACATGACAATAAACTCTCTTGACTCTTGAATCTTGATTGAGTCGCACGGGAACGGCAACATTTTGCAAAGTGGTTGAATTTCTTGCAGAAATTGCAAGTTTTACCATAAGCAATACAGAACTCCCGACCAGGAGCATGAGAATAGTTACAGTTAGGACCTTCTCTGCTGCCAGGCAGGAGAAACTGTGGACGCTTGTTACGATAGGTGTCTGAAGGTTAACACTATACTGGGAACGCTGCTCAGAGATCACAGACTTAGTGTGAGAAGCCGTTATCTCAGCAATCCGACAGGCGTGTTCGGCTTGATTTAGAATCAGTTCAGTGTTACGAAGTAATTCGTCTCTCACCTTGTCACTGAGCATACCTCTAACGAGTTTGTCGCGGATCAGTTCAAGTGGGATACGAACCGACTGGAGGCGTGGGTTCGTATCCCACTACTGACACCATGTAATGAGTCGAGTCGTACACACGTCAAGATACAACACATATTTATTAAAGTTCACTTACAGCATCGGTCTGCAGAACATTACGGTAACTAGCAGCTACTCAGACAGACTTACGTAAGCAAACTCTTGATAATATAAATCACATATAAGCGGAGCAACTACTAACAAGCACTACAATTGGTTAGTAGGAAATAACCAATCTACAGAAAATACCCTTGACGTATTTCTACAAAAAGATCCCTAATTGCCTTTCAACTTTCAACAGAGACTCCTGGCTTCTTGTATATTTTTGTTTGCAACAGTTGGTGAAGGAACTCGACAGTCTTTAATAAATGCTTTGAAAATGCATGCAAGATAAAGTGATCAGTGCAATCTCCTCTGCAGTAATCTCACTGATAGTTCCCTCCAACAGTTGGAATTCCAGTTGGGTAAAACTGATTGGCACTTCTGTTCTTCAGCCATGCCTATTCTGATGATCAATATGTGGAAATGTTCCATATCGCCATAAATGGTTAAATCACCCTGTTTCTCCAAGACCTGAGTAGGCTAAGTTCAATATTAGCTTGAGTTTGCCTCCCTATTTTCAGGAATATATATCGAAAGAAAGAGCAAACTATTTAATGGGAATTATTGATGGAAACTCAAATTATCAGTCAAGTGAATGACAGAGTATGTTTTAACCAATTTAAACTTATTCCTTCACCCTCTTTCTCATAAATGGTGAGTTAAATAACCTGTTCTTCCATTATGACCAAATATGAAGATGCCAGTGCCTTAACTGGCATATCTTCTGTGATTTTCTTTTAAGCTTGTATTCAAGATAGTTGGCCTCACACTGTATTGTGTAATGAAACTGACATGAAGTGATATGTGAATTTAATGTTCTGATCCTGTGAAACTCTGGTCATCATCCACTATTTAAAGACGGCACAAATATTTTATAACTTGTGCTATTTTTTCAAGCATGAGAAAACCATATTTTTATTGTCCCCTAAACTAAATATTGTTGATCTAATGTTTGTTTCCCGCTTGTTATATTTCTTCAGAAGATGCTGCATCGCTGTCTGAAGAATTGCTCACCGCCGATGTGTGTCGCCTGGGCAATGGAGAGAACTGTTCAACACTTTACTCCATGGAGAGTAACGGTAAGGTGACTTTGGCTACCAGCCACTCTGTTGGATTGGCAACATGAACCTACTTATTGTGGCAGTGAGTTAGGTGTAAAGCTAGTTCCTGGTGGTTGTCAGTCTTAAGTGGTCTCAAATCTGATGTAAAATTGTTCTCCATCAGAGTTGCTTGCTGAGAATGAAGAGGACTCGGAGCACACCTGTGAAACCCTGTTTATGTGTATCATTACTGTACTCAGTCATGGACTGCGAAGTGGAGGAGGTGTGGGAGATGTGCTCAGGAAACCTTCCAAAGAGGTATGAACCAACTGCTTAGTAAACTAATAATCATTAGACAAACACCACAGCACCATATCATATGCAGGTCCACCAACGATTTTCCGGCACCCTTGGTTCCAGAGCCTTTCCATTATTTCCAGACCAACAGAGGTCATGGCCTCCAAGAGGAGTCCAACGGTACTGCAACGGTCCGCCTAGGCCACCAAAGGACCGAGATACTGGCCTGCAATGTTGGCCTCAGAAGTCAGCTATGAGAATGGATCTGCCGACACCGGCCAGGCCGTTGTTCCAGAGCCCCGGCCAGAAGAGGCAAATTTGATCCGCCGGTCGGTCATGGGAGTTGGCTATGTGAACAGATCTGCCGGCTCTGGCCGGTCCAGAGTTCCAGAGCTCCAGCCGCAGGTGGCAAATTTGACCTGCCAATTTATGCGGACGTCCCGATGAGGTTGAGATCGGCTGTCTTACCAAGCCTAAGCGCCACATTTTCGGGGGAACTTTCAGAAGGGATTTCAAGTGCGCTTTCGTGATTCCAGATTAAAGGAGGCGCCGGACTATTGGTTGCTGGGAAATTGGTGGTGGACCTGTATTGTACTGATACCTAAAATAACTAGTTACTTTTGCAATCCAAGGATCTGATATTGCTTCCATTTGATATGCTGTGCGGTTTGTAGAGCATGTTCCCCTCTCCAAAGAAGCAACCTGTCAATAATTTACAGCATAACATTGTTATAGTGCATCCAATTGAATTTTAATCATTAACCTTTTTACATAGCCAGATTTCTCTATTTAAATGTTGTAGGGCTTTTTGAGGTTCAATAATTAATACTGTGTACTCCTTGTTAAGTCATCTGTTGTATCTGTTAATAAAAGACCAACTTCTTTCACAAATGCTGCAGCACAAGCTTTATTACATAGTTCAAGGATGTACAATTCACACATCATCTGAGTGCTTTAATTGGCTTGAAGAAAACTGAGCCAGTATGTCAAATCTATGGATGTGTGAAATTCACTATAACTAGATGTCCTCTTTAGGTTGACAAACTGCCTGTTCTGCAGCCAAACTTGCGAATGATACAGAGGTGGGTGGATTAGCAAGTTGTGAGGAAGTGACAAAGAATGTAAAAAGGGATATAAATCACATATTTGAGTATGTAAGAAGTTAGCAGAGCATGTGGAAGGAAGGAAGAATGAAAAAGTAAATTATTATTAAAATGGAGTGACAAAACAGAATGCTATGGTTCAAAGAGACCTTGTACATGAAGCATAAGATGCTAGCATAGAAGCAATTATGAATGCTAATTGAACTGACCTTACTTGTAACGGTTATGGAGTATAAAAGTGAGGACTTTTGGATGCAACTTTGCAGTGTGCTGATGAGACATTCCTGCAGTTTTGATTCCCATATTTAAGGAAGGATGTCCTTGCTGTGAAGACATTGTTTAGTTTAGTTTGGTTTAAAGATGCAGCACGGAAACAGGTCCTTCGGCCCACCGGGTCCACGCTGAACAGCGATCCCCGCACTCTAACACTATTTTACACACGCTGGGGACAATTTACAATTATACCAAGCTAATTGACCTACAAACCTGTATGCCTTTGGAGTGTGCAAGGAAACCGGAGATCCCGGAGAAGACCCACGCAGGTCACGGGGAGAAGGTACAATCTCCGTATAGGCAAGGACCTGTAATGAGGATCGAACCTGGGTCCCTGGCGCTGTAAGGCAGCAACTGTACCACTGCGCCATTGTGCTGCCGTAGAAATGTAGAGATATTCACCAGGTTGAATCCTGAGATGGAGGGTTGATGTACAATGAAAGGTCTAGAGACAGAGGCTGGAAGGTGATGTGGAGGCTTCTGATGCTGGAATGTAATAAGTAGGTAAGGTGTAATGATAAGGGAGAGGTGATGGGGCAGATAAACAAGTTCAAGGAGCTTAGGAGACCCAAGTGTGTACGACATAGGCATACATAACCAGGCGGGGGAAGAGGATCTAAACTGTGTGACATGTTGCTGGGTGGGTTTGGAAAACGGAAAGAGATGGAACGTGGGTGGGATCAAAAGGAATGAGAAAGGAGAACAGCTTATGGGTACAGATGTGGGGTATCTCCACTACACTCATTGAAGTTTCGAAGAAGAGGCAAAACATTTTCTCTGAGGCCTGTGACACTTTGTCCAAATCTTTGTCCAAGCAGCAGTGAAGACACAGAGCATTTGTTGCAAGGGCTATGGAGTACTGAGATTCTTGAGGGATTGAAGGGATAAGAAACTGCCCTGCATTGGAAAGTGGTGCTGCGGTAATCGATCAGCGCTGATCTAATTGAATAGCAGAGCAGACATGAGGGGCTGAATGGTTTACTCCCATTTCACTCTCATTGATTCTTATGTTCTGCAGCATTTGTCTGTTGTAAAGTCTACCTTCATTGGGTGACTGTCACTTTCTGCAGGAACCGCTGTTTGCTGCACGTGTGGTCTACGATCTCCTCTTCTTCTTCATGGTCATCATCATTGTCCTGAACTTGATCTTTGGTGTCATCATTGACACTTTTGCTGACTTGAGGAGCGAGAAGCAGAAGAAGGAAGAAGTCTTGAAAACGACCTGCTTCATATGTGGTAAGCTCATAAAGGTCAAGGGACAGTCTTGCCAGAAAATAATGTATCTTCAGAAATGTTAAGATTCCTGTAAAGTATTTCAAATAGTTTTTGACAAAAACTTAAGAAAATGTCTTGTGAAATTTCAGTTGTCTATCAAGAATTCTCCCAGTAAAGTAGCAGAACCCAACTAATTCATAAAAACATGCGTTAAAATATGTTAACTAACATTCTACCGTATAGCCCATACATGACACTCCTTCAGTCAATTAAGAGATTAAGTTGATGAGTTTTCTTCTTCACTACACTTTGCAATAATGAGAAGGGGGAATGGATTGAAACATGCTTCATTTGGGCTGGGCTAAGCAGATTCATTGCAAGTAGAATGTTTCTCCTGCCTTTGGATCGAAAACAAGGGCTCACAACCTCGGGTTGCAAGGCTAGTCATTCCAAAATGAGATGAGGTAAAATTTCTCACTCAGCATTGGTGAGAGTATGGAATTCACTACGATGGAGGCTGTAGGGGCCAAACGACTGATTAGACTATGTAGATGAAGACAGGTAAATGTTCAGTCACATAAGTATGAGGAGAGAAGTAAATGATCGGTCGGGATTGTTTTGAATGGCGGGGTAGGCTGAGTGGGCTACTCCTGTCTTCATTTCTCCGAGTCAAGCAGAAAAAACCCTCAAATGCTGGAAATTGGAATTAAAACGTGAATCCACAATTGCTCATTTGCTGGAAGCTCAGAATAATCTACTCATACCAAGAAAACATTGTGTGCAATACATTTAGGCATTGCTAGAACCGATAATACTGTGCAGTAAAAGCGGATGTCGCAACATCAAACGTTACAAGCAAAAACATAGAGCTGCTGAGGGTGGTGTTAAATGAGGAGTCTACTTTTGGATTACATGATCTTACTTTCCAAATGATACATATATCTCAAGAAATTATGCATAACCTTGGTTGTAAAATCTCTAACACTTGAAAATGAATAGACTTAAGATGAGGGATTCATCTATCAGTTGGGAACTTGCTACATAAATGATGATGAGCTGCTACTATTTACACAGCCTGCACATGCATTTAATCTTAGATTTGTTGATTAGCTCATTTACTTTTCTAGGCTTGGAAAGGGATAAATTTGACAACAAGACAGTGACATTTGAAGAACATATCAAGGACGAGCACAACATGTGGCATTATCTGTGCTTTATTGTCTTGGTGAAAGTCAAGGACTCCACAGAGTACACTGGGCCAGAGAGCTACGTAGCAGAGATGATCAAGGTCAGTAAAAGCTCTGCAATGCAGAGATGATTTTCATTCTGACTGGTATAGCACAATACGTTATGCAGCTGCCACCATGTTAAGAGCCTTGGAGGAGAGAAAATCCATCAAAATATATCAGGTGGATATTGTAGTTTGCATAGAGATACTGGTCCACAATGAAAGATTGCCTATGTGTCAGAGAGTGTGTCACCGTAGGAGTGGTTCACCATTTCCAGTAGCTGATGCCCTTAGCTTCTTCAGATCCAAGCCAATTAGCACAAACCATCAAGCTACCTGCACCAAGAGAAGCATGTTCAAGGTATCAGTCAATAATCTTGAAATTAAAGAGCAAACTGAATTTTTGAGGCACCAAGTGATGATTTGCTGTTTTAAATGTTGTTTTATGAAGAGTCTTTCTCCCTCCTTATTTCACTGTGATAAGATTTTTTTATTATATTCATTTCAGGTATTTATGTCTGAAAAGTAAAATGCATGGAATAAAAATTAATTCAAAGGCAAGTGTACCAAGATATTGAGTTCAAAAGGCCTACAGATGATGAAGCTACTTCAAATTCTAGAATGCCATTGGGCATGCAATAAAAAGTACGGTTTTTACCAGTTGAAATGCCAGTTTAGTTGGTGATGGTTTATTTCCCCTTATCCTTGTGAATGTTTTCTTTTCACCATTTTGATCATCCATTTTTATCAGGAATTGTGTCTGATGAGTCTGACCGGACAAACTGTGAGCCAGGATTTGACATGGACTGATGCATAGAAGAGGCAATGGAAGCTGGTCTAAAAGCCTCCGTTTTGCTGACTGAAGGTTAAAATCTTATTGTAGATCTACTAAAGAAGGAAAGGGGGAGCGTACTTGCAGTCTGAAAAGGCTGAGACTTTCAGTGCCTTCCAGGATGTTCCAGAGCGGGTTCTGGGCAGTATTGTGAAGGATGAGATGCAGTCAGATTGCGATATGGTAACACAAGAACATGAGCAATAAATGAAGCAAGAGGCTACTCATCTCCTCGTTCCATCCCTGCCATTCAGCAAGACTGAGGCTCATCTTTTAGCTTGTTGCCACTTGCCTTCAC
This sequence comes from Malacoraja senta, assembly GCA_038087875.1. Taxonomy (NCBI): domain Eukaryota; kingdom Metazoa; phylum Chordata; class Chondrichthyes; order Rajiformes; family Rajidae; genus Malacoraja; species Malacoraja senta. Next base: position 69,621,857 of record CM075980.1, read on the forward strand.
TAACCCCATATCCTAACATCCATTTTGTCTTGAAAAAAATGGGTCTCTTTTGAGCGATGGGTCTCTTGGGTAGAGAACTATCGTGGTAGTAGGTGGCTGAATTAATCGAAAGGTCGTCTTCAGAAACAGCACGTTCTTTGTGTTGTTTAGGTCTCCATTACTAAGTAAGAATGTACTTGGACAGATCGGATAAGATTCTAAACAAATGCAACTGAGTAGATGCAGAGGTACTATTTTCCCTTTCAGGAGAAGCTGAAACCTGGGTTAGAGACTCTCGTTTAACCCTTTTTGACTGTTTTGGTCACTCAGTGAACTGTGCGTAGTTACAATTCTCAGCCTCGAGGTCTGTGGAGGCTCATTGCAGAGTATATTCAAGGATGAGATTGTAAATTCTTGGACATTGAGGAAATTGAGAGATATAGAGATTGGATGAAAACATGGATATGAGAAAGGGAGAAGCCATGATCTTACAATTCTTGCAGTAGGCTTAAGTATTGCTTAGCTTTCGTCTTGTTTTTAACATTCCAATGCCCAAAATTGAAACCCTTTACTACATAGGCTCCATTAGAAAGTTTTAAAGAACCAAGTGGTAGTGGCAGTGACATTTGGTGAAGTTGCCTGCCAGTTATTTGTGTCGTTTCACCACTAGCTCCAAATGTCAGACATCTCTTTGGAGTTTGCTTGGTGTTCAGAATATGAATGCAAGTTCCTCTGGTATCACCAATCTCCTTGAAACTTGCAACATCGCTATTTCTTCCATAATTATTGTTTTTCAAAGCATGTCTGCACATTATTGCCTCAACTTATCATTTAGCTGAGGTTATAAATACTCCTATCACTATGCTGCTTCCTGCAGGTGATAGCTTTATCAATCATTTATTATACGTGCAACAAGTACATTGTTCGGTGTTATTGTGCGAGGGTGGAAGGTGGGGTGGTAAAAATGTATCATAGTTTGCTTTATACATCCAGACTTCCCATCGATATTCTGTGTTAAATGCATACTCCAGTGGAAATGTCTTCTCCGTATGTTCCACACTTCGGAATCTCAGACTGCTTCTGCATTCATGAAGTGCACTCAAAATTAATGCTGATGTATATTTCCATGTTAATATGGCCTGTTAAATTGATGCATTGGTTTGAGCTTGGTGTTTGAATGTAAGGGGGCTATTTTAGTGCCATTTAATGACTTTCGTAGGACAAGAATTCTACAGTTATAAGGAACCAATATTTAAACTTTAATTTCAAATAGCAGAAAACGAATTCTTCCAATGTGGAAATTTTATAGAAACATAGAAACGTAGGAAAAATAGGTGCAGGAGTAGGAGATCCGGCCCTTCGAGCCAGCACCGCCAATCAATATGATCATGGCTGATCATCCAAAATCTGTACCCCATTCATGCTTTTTCCCCATATTCCTTGATTCTGTTAGCCCTAAGAGCTATATCTAATTCTCTCTTGAAAACATCCAGTGAATTGGCCTCCACTACCTTCTGTGGCAGAGAATTCCACAGATTCACAACTCTCTGAGTGAAATTTTTTTTCCTCATCTCAGTCCCAAATGGCCTACCCCTTATTCTTAAACTGAGACCCTAGTTCTGGACTCCCCGAACATCGGGAACATTTTTCCTGCATCTAGCCTGTCCAATCCCTTAAGAATTTTATATGTTTCTATAAGATCCCCTCATCCTTCTAAATTCTAGTGAATATAAGCCCAGTCGGCCCATTCTGTCATCATATGTCAGTCCTGCCAGCCCGGGAATTAACCTGGTGAACCTACGCTGCACTCCCTTAATAGCAAGAATGTCCTTCTTCAAATTAGGAGACCAAAACTCCTATACTCAAATCCTCTCGCTATGAAGACCAACATGCCATTTAGTTTCTTCACTGCCTGCTGTACCTGCATGCTTACTTTCAGTGACTGATGTACAAGGCCACCCAGGTCTCGTTGCACCTCCCCTTTTCCTAATCTGCCACCATACAGATAATAATCTGCCTTCTTGTTCTTGCATTCAGACAAAGATCTGCCTTCTTGTTCTTGAGTTAAAGGGTTATAGGGTATGTTGGAATTGAGGAGAATAATAATGTTAAAGGCTACCATGGACCCACCTTTTTGGATATTGAATCAAATTCAAGCTGCCATGTCATGCAATCTTTCAACCTTAAAAATTCAGGCTTTTAAGATTAATGATTAGTGATATAACTATAATAATTATTTTGTAATATCCTTGGAATAAGACCTTGGTGTTTCAATGATGAAGTGAAATTGCCATCCCATGTTAAAAGCAGTCACATAACTAGATGTTTGAATAGTCAATGTGATGTTTGGGACCTGGAGGGTCAGTATGCTGACTCTCAGCAGGCCTAAACCCTGCTGTGTTGTGATGAGCATCACTGGCCTGACTCTGAGAGACACAAAGGCAGAAAGCAGTACCATGCAGTGGGCCACATTAGAGGATCATCTTTGTCTTGAGTGTACGGCTGTCTTCTTTGCTTCAGAGGAAAATGTAGTGTCCACTCCTTGTTCTGTTGTCCATTTTCTGCTTACTGTCTCTCAGTCAGGCCAGTGATGCTAATCTCAAGGTAGCAGTGTTGAAAGAGCAACCACTATGTGGTTGAGAACCTTCTGGAGCCCACAGAAACCCAGTACACATGTTGCAATTAATATGCCACCTCTCAAACTAGCCACCCAGCTGCCCTGTCAAGTATCGTCTGCCCCGCCTGTGGCAGAGTTTGCGGGACCTAAGTTGGCTTCATCTGCCTGCTGAGAACCTGCAGAACTAGAATGGAACAAGTCATCCTCAACCCTGAGCGACCACTGAAGACACTTAGTTAATCTTTTAGGGCAATCGGGGATCAAACGACTTCACTTTGAGGAATGCCTTGGAATATGGACAAAAAAGGTTTTACTTTATTGTTGACTTCAAATGGAGTCATAGAGACATACTGCGTAGAAACACGCCCTTTGGCCCAACTTGCCCACACCAACCAACATGACCCATCTACACCAGTCCCACCTGCCTTTGTTTGGCCCATATCCCTCCAAATGTGTTCTATCCATGCACCTGTCCAATTGGTCCTTAAATGTTGCAATAGTCCCTGCCTCAACTACCTCCTCTGGCAGCTCTTTCCTTACACCCACCATCCTTTGCATGAAAAAGTTACCTCTCACATTCCTATTAAATCTTTCCCCCTCCACCTTAGACCTATGTCCTCTGGTTCTCGATTCCTTTATTCTGGACACGAGACTATTTGCGTTCACCCAATCTATTCCTCTCATGATTTTATGCACCCTTATAAGGTCGTCCCTCTTCCTCCTGTGCGCCAAGAAATAGAGTCCCAGCCTACACAACCACTCCCTGTAGCTCAAGCCTACCAACATTAAATGATGACTTCACTTGTGTCTTCTGGTACATTAAACTTCTCCAGCCATAGCAACCTAAGGCTCGTGATGTAGGGAGGTGGCTATTCAGTAACAGTCATGAGAAGGCAGTTGGGAGTTGTGGAAGATGTGTTGTGGTGGTGGTAAAGAGGGAAATTACTTCATATGGCTGTTGAATAGAAAAGGAAAGTCAATATTTCCAAATACCTAGTATACCCGTGACATTTCTTTTAACAACATATTTTGATTAATGACGGGAAGTTTCCTGCCAGTTCTGTTCACTGCAAGATGTAGATATCTAATTTTCTCTATTTATTACCTCCAAAAGTTCGCACAGTTCAACTGAATTCTGCAATGCAGCTGTGATGAGAGAGAGAGAGAGAGAGAGAGAGAGAGAGAGAGAGAGAGGGAGCACAGAGAACTGATAAAACCAATTTCCATAACGAGTGTACAGATTTAAAATAATTAGAAAAACAACCCATGACTTTTTAATTTTTCCTCTTGTCGCCCTGGATTAGACTGTTTGAAATGCGGATGAAAGGGGAGTCCGTAACAACTTTGAAACAGAGAATTGGCTATAAACTTCAAGGAAAATCTTGCAGGACAATAAGGACAAAACAGGGAAATTGGCCTAATTGGATAGTTTCTTCAAAGAGCAATTGGAGACTTAGCTGAAGAACTTCCCGCACTCTACGGTTCTATAAATAACAAAAGATAATCTGGAATAATAACAAGTGCTGGAAATTCTCAGTAGGTCATGAATAATTCTGGAGAAAGAAGCAGATTTAACGTCTCAGGTTGATGACGTAAAGGATAATCTGAATTCTAAGGATTTGTCTTTAGTGGTCTGTGTAGAGAAGTCAGTATGTTTCATTTAAAGTGTTAGTTAAATCAGGAGCGACCTGACATCACCCGGGGGATTTCCACGAATAGATTTCAGAAATGACCTCATACAGTAGTGACACTTTGAAAGCAACTGATTAGTAATTTCTGTAGACAATTGTGCCCATTGTGTGGGCGTGCAAACCAGTTGCATCAGGACCATAACCTGAACCTACAAAGGCTGGATAAATGTAAACAGTATGGTAAGATTTTTTTTTTTAAATTCTGGTTTTAATGTGGATTCATCAATATTGAGAAAATGCTCCCGTGCATGACATCTGGTCTGGTTCCATTTGAGATCTGTACCTTCTGGTTAAAGTTCCCAGGCTTGTTTTTAATTACGAAAGCCCTTTATTTTCTGTGTGGTTTTTAATCACTTTTAATCAAGCAACACTAAATTCCCAGTGAATAAACAGGGGCCTCACTTGGTATTGGGTAATATTTGGGGAATATTTTTTTCTGGTATTATAACCTCTTCAGTTTTGCACAAAGCTAAAGTGTGCTGGTCTTGTTGTTGCTTAGCAGCTTCACCAAAGCACAGTAAAAGACACGGTAAAAGAGCTTATCTGTGTGCCTTTAATTTCTGGGATTCTGATGAAATTTAAATTGGGCATTTGGGTTAAGGAAAAAAATTGCAGATTGATTGGATGTGTGCAAGGAGTCCATCAAAATTCAGTTCCAGAACTGTCTTTGCTCCTTGTATATATCAGCAAATTGAATAAAGGGATTAGCATCGATATATGCAATTGGGAATTGGGAAACAAGTCCAGAGGTGGTTTCATGTGTATGCAGCATAACTCTTGCCAACTCGAATGATAAACTTTAAAAAAATGAATCTCCTAGGAACATAAAATCTAAATGTTAAATTAAACGAGTCCAATACACCACTGCCACAAGACATCTTAGTTAGTTTAGAGTTACAGCGTGGAAACAGGCCTTTCGGCCCACCGAATCTGCACCGACCAACGATCCCCGCACATTAACACTATCCTACACACACTAGGGACAATTTACACATACACCAAACCAATTAACCTACATACCTGTACGTCTTTGGAGTGTGGGAGGAAACCGAAGATCTCAGAGAAAACCTACGCGGTCACGGGGAGATCATACAAACTCCGTGCAGACAGCACCCGTAGTCGGGATCGAACCCGGGTCTCTGGTGCTGCAAGTGCCACCGCGGCCGCCTATATCCCTTATCTGTGGGAGTATAACCTGAATGAAGATCACATTTTATAGATTGAGTAACTGCTGTGATCTGCTCTTGTTTTTATTTCAAGAGAATCTTTTCTTGGTGCTTATGCAATAAGTTCTTTTAAAGGTGGATTTGCTAAATGAAACCTCTACTAAATCAATATCAGCAAAACACACATGCTGGAGGACCCCAACGGGTCAGGGAGCATACTGGAGTACATGGACAGAAGATGTTTCGGGTCGGAACCCTTCTTCAGTCTGATGAAATAGAGGGGAGAAAGCTGGAAAAAGAGAGGTGAGGCAGGACAAAGCCTGGCAAGTGAGAGGTGGATACAGGAGAGATGGGTGCTGTTAGGTCGATGTGTGGAGAAAATGACAAAGGCTAGAGGTGAAAAGGAGACAAAAGGGTGTCAGACAAGGAAAACATCGGATGAATGAAATGTAAAGCCGGTGGGAGAGATATGGTTGGAAGGGGGTGATTTAGGAAAGAGAGGATTATTACTTGAAATTGGAGAATTCAAAGTTCATTTCATTGGGTTTTAAGGTACCCTGGCGGAATATGATGTGCTGTTCTTCCAGTTTGTGTGTGGCCTCACTCTGGCAAACAGTGGAGGCCAAACAGAATGATCTATTTCATAGTTTTATTTTGAATATTTTTAAGGTAGCTTTTTATTTTGTTCTTACCATAATATTGCCATATTTTAAACATTTGAGGACTTTTATTTATATTAAAACTCCATGCTGGACCAACCAATTTTCCGCTTGACAATACTGACAAATCCAAATGCTGACAATCAGTCATAAACATAGGGAGGATTGTATCCTTTCTCTCCAATATCCTCATGAAAATGCATCATGTAGAAAGTGGAACAAAAGTTACATTTGAAGTGAAAGATATATGATATGGAAAGGGGTTGAAAGCTGGACAGTGCTTAGGACTGGTTTAGCAAAGAGACTATTAACTAGGGGCTCATAAATGTAAAATAACTAATAAAAAGGATTAGGAGGAGCTAAAAGAAAATCTTTCTTAATCCTTCAGTTGACTGCTTGAAATGGTGGTGAGAGCAGAGGCAACTGGCACATCAAGTGCTCATTCATGTATCTGAATGACCACTTGATGTTTTGTAAGCTTCAGTTGCAGGCTGGCAGGGACATGATGGGCAGAGTGGTTTCCTTTCATGCTTTAGTTTCTATGATTTTGATGACATAAAGCATGGGAGATCAGGGAATTGTTATAATAGTAGATGGAAGTGGGTAAGTTAATCTACACAAAATAGACACAAAAAGCTGGAGTAACTCAGTGGGTCGGAGTTACCTGCTGAGTTACTCCAGCTTTTTGTGTCTACCTTCAGCATCTGCAGTTCCTTCGTATACATACAAGTTATCCTACACAATTCTGTTCTGGAACTCCATATCTGAGTGACTAGGATAGTGTAGTTTAGAGATACAATGCGAAAATAGGCCCTTTGGCCCAACGAGTCCACTCCAACCAGCAATCCCTGCACACTAACACTATCCCACACACTAGGGACAATTTACAATTTTGCCAAGTCTACAAACCTGTACATCTTTGGAGTGTGGGACGAAACTGGAGCATCCGGAGAAAACTCACGCAGGTTACAGGGATAACGTACAACTCTGTACAACAGACAGCAACCATAGTCAGGATGGAACCCACGTCTCGGGTGCTGTCAGGTAGCAGGTCTACCGCCACTCCACCATGCCATTAGAGATGAATGTTGAAATAGACAGATCATTCCAAAATTGTTTATTCTCAACGATCAAAGGTGGTAATTTTGGAATTATAATTGGATGGGAATAAAAATAATTTAGTCTCACAAAGTCCCACTGCCCAGTCCATCCTGGCTCTGACCTGCACACCATCGAAGGGATTTATCAGAGCCGCTGTCTCAAGAAGGGAGCTGTCATCATCAGAGACCCACGCCATCCTGGCCACACACTCATTTCACCCCTGCCATCGGGAAGAAGGTACAGGAGCATGAAAACTGCAACATTCAAGTTCGGGAACAGCTTCTTTCCTACAGCCATCAGGCTATTAAACACTACAACCTCAAATCAGCTCTGAACTACAATAGACTATTATTATTACAATTTTATTGTTTGCTTTTTGAGTATGCATGTGTGTATATATATATATATATATATATATATATATATATATATATATATATATATATATATATATATATATATATATACATATACGTGTGTGTGTGTGTGTGTGTATATACACACGCACACTGAACTTTTTTTTTCTCACACTGAACTTTTTTGTTGATCACATTGTTTACCGTGTGCTATGTTTACATATTCTGTTGTGCTGCAGCAAGTAAGAATTTCATTGTTCATTGTTCTATCTGGGACATATGACAATAAAACACTCTTGACTCTGTTGAGTAGAGATTCATTGGTCTTTAATGGCAGCAGCTATGTCGAAAAGGCTGCCTCAAAAGAAAATGCTGATGTTTTTGTCACTATATGTGGAAAGTAAAGATTAATCTCCAACCCAAGGTTGGTGTGTGTCATGTCAAGTTCCATATTATAGAAGGATATTGGAGCCGTGGTAGAAGACAACATCAATTCACCAGGGTAGTGACTGACGGGAGGACTTGCGAACACAAGCATCGCAGATTATGTTGAGAACTGATAGGGGTGTTTAAATTGTGACTGGATGAAAACAACCAGATTGTTTCCAGTCGATGTTGGTTAAAGATCAAGTGGCCATGAATATGAGATTAAATGCAAGGAAAGGAAAATTGACAACACGAGTCAATTGTTGAATTTGCTTCCATGGCAGAGGCAGAGACCTATAAACTTTGACATAAAAGGTTGATATGGTTTTCTAAAAACAAGGGGCTGTGGGGCGAATGAGTGTGATTGAACTCTTGGCTGCTGTGGATCAGTTGCACTATGTTACCTGTGCGTTCCATTTGTCCAAAGTCAGATCTGTGGCTGGTCACAGACCTGGAGCTGGTACTTACATTGCCCTAAGATTGTAGTGAAACAGGAATTCTGCTCTGCAAACATACTTTGCAGTGTGGTCCACACAAGATACAGGATTTGATGGCATCAAATGCAATTGCTTTTTTACTGATCCAGAAATCTTGAATCGTGAAGTCATAGCTGAATAACCATCAACTGATTGTGCTTCAGATGAATACAAATGCCCCAACACCGGAGATCCTGTCTGGCAGTGATCGAATATGAGGTGTGCACTAACAGTTATAAAACAAATTTTACAGGAAGTGAATGTTAATTTTAGAGATGCAACAGGGAAACTGGTGCTTCGGCCCACTGAGTCCACACCGACCATTGATCAACCGTTCACACTATGTGTAAGAAAGAACTGTAGATGCTCCAGCATCTCTGGAGAGAAGGAATGGGCGACGTTTCAAGTCGAGACCCTACTTCAGACTGATTTGGGACCCTTCTTTATCCCACCCCCTCCCCTGACATCAATCTGGAGAAGGGTCTCGACCCATTGCTTCTCTCCAGTGATGCTACCTCACCCGCTGAGTTACTCCAGCATTTTGTGCACACTAGTTCTATGTTATCAGATTTTCACATCCACTTCCTACTATCAAGGGATAATTTACAGAGACCAATTAACCTACAAATCCGTACACCTTCGGGATGTGGGGGGAATCTGGAGAAAACCCACACCGTCACAAGGCAAAACTGCAAACTCTGCACAGACAGCACCCGAGGTTAGCATCGACCTCAGGTCTCTGATGCTGTGAGGCAGCAGCTCTGCCAGCTGTGCCACTGTGCAGCCCACAAGTTCAAGACAAGGTCAGTCTTTAGATTTAGACCCAGCAGCAATGAGGGAACAGAAATATATTTCCAAGTCAGGATAGAATGCAAGTTGGAGGGGAACCTGGTTTTTGAATGCATTTGACAATATTCGGTGCTAGTCCTGGGCTACAATGCTTTGTGTAGGAAGGAACTGCAGATGCTGGTTTACACCAAAGATAGACCCAAAACGTTGGAGTAACTGAGGGTCAGGCAGCATCTCTGGAGAAAATAAATAGGTAACGTTTCAGGTCGAGACCTTTCTTCAGACCAGAGGCTGAAGAAGGGTCTCGACCTAAAACACCTATCTACAATGCGTTGATAAGATTTCAATGAAATTGGAAAGAGTGTACCAAGGAAGCCGTTCTTTCTGCGCAACAACTTGCATATGAATTTTCAGTAACTTGCAAATGGCTGCCCGGGTACCAGTGTGTGGGCTGTGCCCTCAGAATGACTTCCCAGACATTTGATTAATTCAGAGAATAGGTGATTTCTATTTTTCTATAAGTTTTGCTGCGTTTGCACTTTCTGAATTTGAAATTGGTTTGTATCTGACGTTCGCACCTTGAAATTAGCTGCTAGTTTCGTGGTCCGGTTTCACATCGCACAGGGTGAGAAATGTTTGTCAGGCTGACTAATCCATCATGGGCACGGTTTTTGGGACATAAGGTTTTAATTTTATAAATCTTTTTTTTACAGTATTTAAATATATTTGTCACAATATTTCATTTGCAATGAGCAGCAGCTATTTCAGCAAATACAGATGACCTCTAATTCATTGCTGTTGCTGTACTGATCGCAGTGCCGAGCAGATTAGCATGGTACTCAGCAAGTACTCAGCTTCTGCAAGATTGTGGTTTTGCTATCATGGTTTTGCATGTAGAGATGATGGATGGAATTGTAATGCTGCAGTTCAGACTGCAGGAGACTTGGGTGAAGGGATGGGGGTTGTTGGATGTGTGATTGGGATGGGTGGGCAGGGGGGTTGGGGGGTGGGAGGTGGGGGGAATTGGTTACTGAATGGAAGAAATACCAAATGTTGCCTACCAAGTCCGAAACTTGAATTCAATCGGACATCATTTCCGATGATTCATGCCACTTTGTGCACTTTACGAGCCAATAAAAATGAGATTTAACATGGAACACAGGAATGATGGACTTTTGTTTTGTGTTTTTCATTGTACGTGTTCTTTATGACGTAGGAAATCATTCAGCTTATTGAATGCATGCCGCAGAATAATCCATTCAATGTAATTCCCACATTTATTTCTCCGTAACATGTTCTCTCTTTCAAATCCATCGGCTCCCCACTCACACTGGGAATAATGTTACAGTTACCAATTAACCCTTAGGAAAGAAACAGGAACTTTTCCTGTGGGAAAAACGGTTTCCGTGTGGTTGCGGGGAGAATCTGCAAACTCCACACCGACAGCACCACAGGTCGGGACTGAACCTGGGGCATGGGAGCTGTGAGGCATCATCATTAACATTATACCACTGTGTTTCTTTCAAAAGTTCCCTGTGCTCCAGGTTCAACTGAGATGTCATCTCAGACTCTAATGTCATCTCGCTAGATTAAAACCAAATCTCTTGCATGTTGCTGTGAGCAACCGTTGGAAAATTATTAAATCATAGCACAGGAGAAGCCCATTTTTGCTACCTTGACCACTCCAGCCAAAAAAAAACCCCTGTTAGGTTCATGCCAGTTCCCACCTTTTATGGTTGTAGGATAAGGCTCTTCAATGGAAAGGGAAAGGTTTAGAGAATAGGGGTCATATGCAGACTGACCCAGGTTGTCAAGTTGTCGGCATGGTCAGGTTGGGCCGAAGCCACCTCACCCTGCCAAGGTGTCACATTTTCGGGGGGGGGCTGGAGGGGAATTCAAGTGCACTCTCGTAATACTGTCTGGATTAAAGGAGTGGCGATCCATCAATTGCTGGAAAATTGTTGGTCGACCTGTAGTAGAGATACTAGGACTGGCAATACTGAGAGCCAGATTTATTGTGGGTACTGAGTTTGACTAGCCACAATTGATTATAATTGATCAATAATTTGTAATATGCGGATTCAAGAACATAAGAAAACAGGAGCACGATTAGGGCACTCATTCCCTTAAAACTGCCCAACCATTCAATACAATCATGGCTGATCTGCCCCCTGGCCTCAACTCTTCTGTTTCAGTTTCTTATTGCCCTCAATTCCCTGATCTATCAAAAATGTTTCTCTCTTCTTTAAATACCCCCAACCAAACAACTCTCCAATATAAACTTCAGAGAATCACCACCTTCTGTAAGAAGTTGTTCCTACACACTTTAGCTTAACCATCATCTTGCAAATATGTCCCCATGTTCAAGAGTGGAAACATTTTGCCATCCATCCTGTCGTGTTACCTCAGGATCTTATATGTTTCAATAAAATCGCACTTCATTCTTTTAAGCTCCAAGTAATATAGATCTTATTTCTAAAACCACATTATGAGACAACCCTCTTGTCCCACAAACTAACCTAACATTTATATGGAGTGCATTGTAAGTCACCAGCTGGAAAATAATTTTGAAGCTTGATTTGAATCTTTGGAAGAGTAAGAACGAGGATCCACGAGCCTGTCTTCATCGACGGGAAAGTGGTGGAGAGAGTCAAAAGCTTCTAATTCCTGGGCGCGCACATCTCTGAAGATCTGAGGACCTAGCACATTGATGTAATCATAAAGAAAGTCCAGCAAAGCATCTACTTCCTCAGACGTTTGAGGAGATTGGGAATGTCAACAAATGCTCTCTTGAACTTCTACAAGTGTACAGTAAAGAGCAATATTTACTGTTTGCATCATGGCCTGGTTCGGCGACTCAAATGCCTTGGAATGAAGAAGATTGCAAGAAGTGGTGAACACTGCCCAGTCCATCATGGTTGCTGATATCCTCACCAACGAAGGATCTGCAAGAGTTGCTGCTTCAAAAAGGCAACCGGCTGCATCAGAGACCCGCACAACCCAGGCCATGCTCTCATTTCACTCCTGCCATCGGGAAGAAGGTATAGGAGTCTGAAAACTGTAACGTCCAGCTTCAGGAGCAGCTTCTTCTCTATTACCATCAGGCTTTTAAACACTACAACCTCCAAATAGGCTCTGAACTACATAGACTTGGGGACATTATTTTTGTATTATTATTGTCTATTTATTTGTCTGTTTTTTTTAATATACATATGTGTATATATATATATATATATATATATATATATATATACTGATTTTTGTTGTTTATCTTGGGTTTTACAGAGTACTGTTTACATATCTGTTGTGCTGCCGCAGGTGAGAATTTCATCGTTCTGTTTCGGGACATATGACAATGAAACACTCTTGACTCCACACTCTCTTCTTTTCAAGAAGAATAACTGCAGTAACGCTATGGAAAAAGTATCTAAAAAGTGTTCTAATCTCATCATGTCATGAGATTTAATTTAATAATTATACAAGAAGTTGCTCTGATGGTTTGGAAGAGTTGCTGTGCAGAGATTTGGGCAGGATACATTAGGGTAGGGGAACTCTGCACCTCTTGTGGACCTTACCCCAGAGCACTTTCCGTCTCTTGTTGCCCTGGCAATGCCATTTGCCTCACCAGCAACACCCACGTCCCACTAATGAAAACTAAGATCTCAAAGTGAAAACACAGCACTTGAAACTGAAGTCAAACGACCCATGAAGTATAATTCCACAATTGTGTCACTGTGAAACATTTTGATGATGAAGATTTAGATTTTGATCTTTGGTTTCTCAGGGGGAGAGAGGGAAAAATTATTTATGATCATGATGCAGTTTTTTAGAAACTTAAAGATGCACGTTTCCTGCTTATTAAAATACAAGTGTTCCTGGCTTAAATTTGCCAAAAATGTATTCATTAAACGTTATCTGAAAGTCTACTTGCCAGTGCACAAGCAGAGCACTGAAGGGTTACAGCTCCTGTCTATTTATGCTCTGCTTCTACTTTTTGTCCAGTCAGCCTGACTCTTAAAGAGATGGATGCTGGTACTGTGATTTAAAACGTTTACAAGAATGGAGAGCATCTGGAGATGTTGCCTCAGAAGGTTGAACAGATGCTTCTTGTTCAAGGATTATGTCAAGTGGTTGCTTTTGCAGGGAAATGCATAGCACTGGGTATTTGTGGGGAGCAGTGAAGTGCATGGTCAGAGAACTGGTCCTCCTCCTCCGTAATGCAAATGACCTCAGAATTCTGAAGGGGATTTTTCTATAATTTTTGTCAATGATGCACTTCCTACAGGAAGTGTGTAACCTGATTTCTAATTACGAGTGTGGATGCATTCCAGGCGTCTTCAGACTTTTTTAAAATTATATGCCACGATTTACATGATCTCACGCTGCAGGATGCTATTTGGCTCATCATGCCTAGTTTTATTTAGAGGGGAGGATGTGGGTGGAGGTGGGGGGGGGGGGGGGGGGGGAAGGGAAAGCATTTACCCTGCGTAAACTCTGTGGTACTACAGTTCTTCCCCTTCAGGTATTTATCAAATTCTCTTTTGGAAGTTATGGTTCAAACTGCTTCTGTAAGTGAGTTCAAGAGCAGAATAACTCTTTGCACTAAATTACAAAACTCATTCAGTTCTGTTCAGCTTATCTGGGACAGTGCAGTGGTTTTTTTTTAAAGCTCAAAATCTTCCCATATTTGATTAACCCTGCTGTAATTCTGATTCTGGAAATAATTACATTTGTAATATATTCTATAAAACCTGCATTGGAATTGTAAGTAGAATAGGGCAAAATGACAAGCAATTGCTGAGGTTTCGAGGTTAGGCATAAAACACAGAATCTAGGGTATTACTGGGAAATTACTCTGCATGCAATATGAATGAACGCAAGGCCCATGTACCACCACAGGCACTACTATATTGTGAGTCGAAGCAGAGTGGCTGTCCCTCGCTGTCTATCCAATGCCTGCGTTCATCCAGACCAATACTTGAAGCAAGTGATTTGACTATTGTCGCATTGCTGTTTAAGGAACCTGGGGTCACAAATGTTGCATCATCAATACAAATATATTCTCCTTTAGAGTGGGAGGTAAAGAACATTATCCATAGCGTGAGCCCCGAGCTCTCCATTTTGACAACAGCGTGGACCTGGGCTTAAGTGGTGTGCTTCGATCACTGATGTTGTTAGAACGCTTGTAGCAAATTCTCCTCAAGGCTTTAATGTTTTTTTTTTAATTTGAAAGTATGCTACAAACACTCCAATTGTCATCTAGATTATAAATGTTCTTGATTTATTTTTAGTTCTGTATTATAGAATGAGCACTCCTTGTAAAGGAAAGGGTTTCATCATTCCGTGCCTAGAGGCTACCACTCAATCCAGCCTTTTGGTTCAGATCTTACTGTTAGCTCTGTCCTTACTTTCTTTAGTTTATGTTGCCCTCTGCACTTTGTCTCAACTTTCACCCTTCATTTAATCAATTACCAGGGATGACATTTTATGTGACGGTCATTATGTACAGGGTCTCACTGAACTCAGTGATATCCTCATGAAATATGTGGATGACATTTATTACTGTTGTTTTTGACTGCTTCGTGTTGAATAACATGAAAGCCTTTCAATGCATTTTGGCCCTCTTGAAAAAGCTAACCAATTGTTCTTATACTCAACTCTTTTCCCCCTTATTTAGTTTTGATCCAATGCCAATTTGAAAGTTCTCTTCCATCGCTAGATCTAAGAATTCAGTGTTTTAAATGTAAATGTATATTTCCTCTGTTTATTTTGTTAATTAGCTCAATTTTATTTAACTGCAAATCTGAAACAAAAAAAGAAAATGCTGGAATCAGCAGGTTATGTCAAAAAGGTGTTTAACTTGAAATGCGGACTCTGTTTCTCATTCCACAGATGATGCCCGACCTACTGAGTGTGCCAGCATTTTATGTTTTTGTTAATTGTGCATTATACAGGCTCAAATACTGTCCCTACCTCAACATATCTCAGATGTGTTATATTTGTGTGGCCCAATGGTCAGAATAAAGACTGTTAACAGGGATTAAGAAATTTGAATGTGGCTTTATTTACACGTACAAAGTTCTCACTGCTCTTGTTTCTTGTTGTGTTAATTTGAATTCTGCCATCTCCTTCAGACATGATTGCAAATTAAGGCCTCGGGTTTAGAATGGGCTGTGAAACTTAACCACAATGAAACCACGATCATTTATTGATCCGTTTGGTACCCATGTTTTATCATTTATTTATTTTTAGCGCCTTTGCATTTGGAGCATTTCTTTTAAAGAATGAGGTTGTATTCAAATATTCCTCATTTTGCACAGATATGTTTTGCATCAATACTCTTGAGCAGAACAGGATCTGGGTTGCTTTGCAGGTGCTGTTGGTGCTGCTCTGTGGGTAGAAGGGAACCACGCTTGGTGTCAATTTTGTTTTCCCCTGTGGTAGAAAGCCTTGCTAACGGGAAGCGTTGAAACTTGACACAACATGCACCTCGACCCCAATAACGTAGTCTTAAACTTGCATTGAATCACAATGCTGCTTCTGCTCCCATCCACTCATTTTGTTGTAAGTACAGTTTTTATGTTTTAACGGCTGTGGTGGCTTGATGTTCCCTCCACTGTCTGTAGTTCAGAGTGACAAGCTTCAAATGTGCATTTAGTGGCATCATTTTAAAGAAAATCTACATTTCTTTCTTTTGACTAGATTATCTGACATCGCAAACCTTATAGATAACTTCACTCACAGAGGGCTGTTGACTTTAGCCGAAAGGAAGCATAGTGGTTCAACTGCAATTAGTTTACATCTGCATAGCCCCCTGGTTGGAAAGTTGTAGCATTGTTGTCTCAAATAGCCATTTGTTTTTCCCTATGGTTTCAATTGTATTACTGTTGTTTTTGACTGCTTCGAGTTGTATAACATGAAAGCATTTCAATGCATTTTGGCCCTCTTGAAAAACCAATTGTTCTTATACTCAACTCTTTTCCCAAAACCTTGCATTTTTTCCCCTTATTAGTTTTGACCCAATGCCAATTTGACTCAATACAATCAAATGAAAATCACAATCTTCCTACAAATGAAAATGCTGCTGAATAAAGAAGAACAGGCAAAGTCAACTTTTTTTTCCTTTAAAAAAAATATATATATATTTATTAGAAGTACATTACATTACAACCAATTACATTAGTACTCATCACGTATATCTTATTACAATTAATGTACTCCGTCATTTTTTACACTGATAAAAAGGAAAGGTTGAGATTAAGAAAAAAGAGAAAGTGAAGGAAAATAGTGAAAGTGTAAAAACGTGACAACAAGAAAGAACAGAGACCCTGTAGAAAAGAAATAAAAAAGAAAGGATTAAGAGATAGACCCTAAAGAAGAAAAAAAAAGAGAAAGAGGAAAAAAGAGAAAAACAAATACTTTGTTATAAGCATCACGCAAATGGGATATACCAACTCTCCAGCTTTCATCCCCCTTTACCTGACCTCCGTTTTTTTTTTTAAGTACTTTTGCACCGGGCACCACTTAAAGAGACTATTTTCCACATAAGAAATCTGTAAATTTGAGTAGAGAGCACCTCTGCCTCTTTAGTCAACATTTTTATCTATAACCCTTGAACTAAAGTTGAACACATAGCCCTACATTGCTTCAGCACTGCAACAATGACTTAAATAGATTGCCCCAGTTACACAAGTACAATCCTGGCCAAGAGGATTGCACACATTTGAAAGAGGAGAAGGTTGCCTGCTGCACACTCGTTTCTATTTTTGTTTTTATTTATGAAGGAGTTCAATCTAATCTACAGGTGTAGGAAAGAACTACAGATGCTGGTTTAAATCAAAGGTAGACACAAAATGCTGGAGTAACTCAGCAGGACAGGCAGCATCTCTGGAGAGAAGGAATGGGTGACGTTTCGAGTCGAGACTGAAGAAGGGTCTGAGTTACTCCAGCATTTTGTGTCTACCTTCAATCTAATCTACAGTTAGGTGTCACTACATCAGACACCAAAACACTCGGTCAGAGTGGAAATTATTGGGTTACTCAGCTGTTGGTCATATTGGAAGGCAACGCCTCCAACTGGATCTGAATTTATCACTACATTTTGAAAAAAAACAACTGCTATTGTTGGGAGGCTTTGTTGTTGTTTAAGTCACGAGTTCCTAAAGAGTGATTTTGTAAAGGGTGTAAGTATTGAGTAATGTAACATCTGACAGACTGGTCATCATTCTCCTTCTGCCCCCACTCACTATATGTTACAATGGTGTAAATACTCATTTTGTGAATGTTCATCTACAAAGCTGCCCTTTTAATATCAATGATAATACTTTATTTTACTTAATTCTGGCTCTGTCCATTTGGAGTGGATGCACTTTATTTTTACACCAGATGTGTCCATTTTGTTTGGTTTCCGATGTCAAACACAGCAGACGAAAATATAAAATAAGATTGAACTTGAAAGCTTCATCGTCCAAGTCAGGACGATCGCTGCTCTGTGTCAGGCTCAGGTTGGTGCTGGGTAGGCTGATGAAATGTGCAGTAACCTGGAAGGTTACTTTATATAAATACAGTCGAACAATAGGGTTACATCTATAGAAAGTTCAGATGTAATGTGCAAAGAGCTGATTATGAGCAAAGCAGATATGGATACAGGCTGAAGTAGTTGGAGTTTGTTATCAAGGTAGTAAATAGTTTTGAACCATAATTCCAGGCAACCTTATTTGCGGTGAGACCAAGCGGTGAGACCAAGCGGAGGCTTGGCGATCGTTTCGCCGAACACCTCCGGTCGGTCCGCAATAACCAACCTGAACTCCCGGTGGCTCAGCACTTCAACTCCCCCTCCCATTCCGTATCTGACCTCTCTGTCCTGGGTCTCCTCCATGGCCACAGCGAGCAACACCGTAAATTGGAGGAAATGCACCTCATATTCCGCTTGGGCAGTCTACATCCTGGTGGCCTGAACGTTGAATTCTCCCAATTCTGCTAGCCCTGGCTGTCCCCTCCCCTTCATCAGCCATCTGGTTGTCTCCTCCCCTCCCCCAGCCCTCGGGCTCCTCCTCCACCTTTTCCTTTTTTCCTTTCTTCTCCCCACCCCCTATCAGTCTGAAGAAGGGTTTCGGCCCGAAACGTTACCTATTTCCTTCGCTCCATAGATGCTGCTGCACCCGCTGAGTTTCTCCAGCATTTTTGTGTACCTTCGATTTTCCAGCATCTGCAGTTCCTTCTTTAAAACCTTATTTGCTCTATGGCTTGGTGCAATTCTTCCATGTGATTTTCCATTTGGCTATGTCTTGTATCTGTAAAAGTATTTTTCATTCTAAAACATTTGATAGTTTTTTTTACATTTGGTCGATTGATATTTTTGCCTTGCTTATGAAGCTTGGAAAAGGAAACAAAAATTGGATGTGCATTTAAATGCATCTACACTAAACTCAGGAAGATTATTTTCCAAAGCCAGAGAAGTACATCTGGGGTCGCTGATGCAGGTGGGAATTATGGTAATATCTATGAACAGCAATGTCTGAACTGTGATCTGAATGATCAGGTAAATATTGCCCAAGACACCAGGTGTACTTTCCCTCATTGTAATCTTCAAAGGGTGCCATGGGATCTTCTGAGAGGGCCAGTGGAATGTTTGTTTAACCTCTGAAAGTAGTATCTCCAACAGTGTGGCATTGTTCAGTACTGTATACGAGGATCAGCCTTGTTTAATCATTAAACTGCAAAAGGTCACCAACCAAAAGTCTAAGTCAAGTCGAGTCAGAGTCTGAAGAATGGTCCCGACCCGAAACGTCATCTGCCCATTCCTTCCACAGATGCTGGCTGACGTACTGAGTTCCTCCAGCATTCTGTGTTTTGCTCAGTCAAGTCAAGTTGAGTTTATAGTCATGTACACAAGTGCAGTGAGGTGCAAGTACAATGAAAATCTTACTTGCAGCAGCATCAATGGCACACAGATTCAGGCAGTACACAAAATATCAATTATACACAAATTATATATAAATTCTACTAGACAAGGAAAAGAGTGTGCAAAAAAGCAAGACGCTAATGCAAAACACAATAAGACCTCAAGTCCATGGCAGTGCAAAAGGTTGTTCAAAGTGTTTTGTTGCTAAGGTAGGATTAGAGTTGTGCAGGTCAGTTTAAGAACCTGATGAATGTGGGAAAGTAGCTGCTGTTGAACATGCTGGTGTGGGACTTCAGGCTTCTGTACCTCCTGCTCGACGGTAGCATCGAGTAGCAGCATGACCCAGATGGTTGGAATCCTTGATGATAGATGCTGCCTTCATGAGGCACCACCTCATCTACAAGTTTTGGATGTTGGGGACGGCTGTGTCCTATATGAAATGGGCTGAGTCCACCACTTTCTGCAGCCTCTTACATTCCTGCACATTGGAATCACCATACCAGGCCATGATCCAACCAGTCAGGATACTTTCTGCTGTGCATCAGTAGAAGTATATTGGAGTATTTGGTGATATGCCAAATCACCTTTAACTTATAGGAACGTAGAGGTACTGGTGTGCCTTTTTCATGATTACATCTATGTGCTGGGTCCAGGACAGGTCATCCGAGATATTAATGCCAAGGATTTTGAAGTTGCTAACTCTCTTCACCGCCGTCTCCTTTTGAAGTGTGCTGTAGCAAAGGTAAATGAAAGAGAAATCTAAAAGGATGAGAGTGGAAAGTTATCAGGTGAAACTGAGAAATGAAAAAAAAGGCAGATAAGGAATGCAAAACAAAGGCAAGTGAGAAAATATGAATGGCGAGAGTGAGATCCATAATATGACCAATTATAGAATAAACGATGCAGAGAAATAAATAACAAAGCAGTAATCCAGTTGATAAACTGTAGTTTCAGCGCTGTAATCAGAATTGTATTGAAATGTGGCAAAGTGTGCAACTATACATTATGCATTATTATACATTATTAAGTGTGTATATAGTTATATAATGGTATATGGACACACTGATCTGTTTTGTAGTCAATGCCTACTATGTTCTGTTGTGCTGAAGCAAAGCGAGAATTTCATTGTCCTATCAGGGACACATGACAATAAACTCACTTGAACTTGAACTAACTTTGGATAATACACAAAGAGCTGGATTACTCAGCTGGTCAGGCAGCACCTCTGGAGAACATGGATAGCCGATGTTTCAGATCGGGTCCGACGAAGGGTCCCGACCCAAAACATCACCAATCCATGTTCTCCGGAGATGCTGCCTGAACCGTTGAGTTAGCCCAGCACTTTTTTTTTTGCAGATCAACATCTGCAATTCCTTGTGGCCACAACTAATTTTGTTTCTTGGATTTGACTGCTAATAATGGGCAGTATCCAGTCTATTTCAACTAGTTTGTGCAGCAAGAGTGATCTGAAGCACATGGAAGGTATAGCTGGTTGGAGCTGTGTGAATGTTTGAGTGCTTATCATCATGCAAACGTGAATGTGGCAAAGCTC
This sequence comes from Malacoraja senta, assembly GCA_038087875.1. Taxonomy (NCBI): domain Eukaryota; kingdom Metazoa; phylum Chordata; class Chondrichthyes; order Rajiformes; family Rajidae; genus Malacoraja; species Malacoraja senta. Next base: position 69,642,573 of record CM075980.1, read on the forward strand.
TGCGGGAAACATGGTCACCAGAACGAATAACTTTCAATACAATGGGCTTAATCTGCTTAGTTTTATAATCGCCATCTAAAGTGCTGCATAACTGTTGGTTTAATGCTATCCATCCCAAATATGGAGCTAAAAAGAAATAATCATCCTAATGGATATTGTGTCTCACATTGTATTTGCTTTGAATTTTAAAGTTTGAAAAATAAAAGCCTTCATGACTTGTTGTAACTTCCATGATTTGTTGGTTTGGCATCTTTCATACAAATCTGGGTTCAACCATAAACTTTCTGAGCATCTTTTAACTTAATATTGAAAACAACATTAAAAGACTAATTTACTTAATGCTCGTGACATGGAAGTCACTTGCCTGTTAATGGATAAATGATATCATCTGGTTTAGATTCTAGAGTGTACACACAAACTAGGGGCTGCTGATCGTAGAATGGCTTCTACAGAGATTTCATTGCATAGTACCCACATTGATTTTGTGGAAGTCTATGATGCCTGAAAAAACAGGGATTCCATGGCCTTGGAGCCTCGGATGTTTCTCTTCCTATGCCATTTATACCTCGCGTAAATATGATTAGTTTTATGATAGGTGCTCATAATTCCCAGTGCAAAATAGTTGTTGAAATTATTTCTTCCTAAAGTTTCAAAATGGCTATTTTGAGGTGTTTCCTTTTTGATGCCATTTCCGTTGTTCCACCACAATATTTAATTGCAGTCCAACTGATTGCTTTACTAGCTCGATAGCTCATTTGTTATCCATTTTACACTGCGGGTAAACTTGTGAAAATAAGAACACAGTTTAGTTAGAGTTAAAATGCTGGAGTAACTCAGCGGATCAGGCAACATCGTTGGAGAAAAAGAATAGGTGGCATTTCGGGTCGGAAGCCTTCTTCAGACTGAAAGATGGAGAAGACCAGAACAAAACAGGGCTGGCAACAGATGTCCTCTGGAGGGGTGGAGTCCTTCCTACCATGAGGAATGGCCCTACAGAGGCCATTATGGATTCTACCTTCCTGAGGTCATCAGTTGCCTGCCTTGTTTTATTCTGACCTTCTCTATCTTTCAGTCTGAAGAAGGGTTCCGACCCAAAGCGTCACCTATTCCTTTTCTCCAGAGCGACCCGCTGAGTTACTCCAACATTTTGTGTCTATCTTTGGTATAAACCAGCATCTGCAGTTCTTTCCCACACAGTTCTGCTAGACTGCTAGCTGCTGTTGGTACTACTATTCCTTGCTGAACATGATCCTTGTCTGAATCTGTGTTGAATTTTTGCTCTGTGCTTTTTGAATGTTTCCAATTATTACCTGGAGGTGCAATTTGAGCTCTTTGTTGGCATGACTCATTTTTCTGGTTTACATGCGTGTTAATCCGCCCACGTGTATCATTTAGCTTGAAACAGATGTAAGAACATTTTCCCTTGAATTACTTTGTCTCTGAATTGAAGTCTGAAGCACAGGTAAATCTTCTGAGATGGTAATTAATGGGGAAAATTTCTAGACATTCAGATGTCATTTTATTTTGTGATGGTGTTTTGTTTTTTTCTGTAATAAAAGCCCCTTTTACTACACCCCACCCCCAGATCTAGGTAATGGGCAAGTTATTTTCACAAGAGTCATAGAATCATAGAGTGATACAGCGTAGAAACAGGCGCTTCGGCCCAACTTGCCGCCACCGCCTAACTTTCCCCGCGTTTGGTCCATATCCCTCCAAACCGGTCCTATCCATGTACTTGTCTATCTGTTTCTTAAACATTGGGATAGTCCCAGCCTCAACTACCACCTCTGGCAGCTTGTTCCATACACCTACCACCCTTTGTGTGAAAAAGTTACCCCCCAGATTCCTATCAAATCATTTCCCCTTCACCTTGAACATATGTCCTCTGGTCCTCGATTCACCTACTCTGGGCAAGAGACTCTGCATTTACCTGATCTATTCCTCTCAGAGTCTGCCTATGAAAGGCTCCCTCCTCATCTAAGCTTGCAGCATAGTAAGAGACCGCACCACTCACCTTGCCCATGCTTGCTATCTAAAAGGGAGATCCATTAGTACCACTCCAGCTCTTTCCCTTATCCCTGCCTTTTTTACATTTTAATGTCCCGTTCCTCTTGCTTATATGCTCTATCCCTCGGTCAGGTTGTACATCGTAGATGTTTGAATTGAGATGCTTTTTGAAGAACCATCTGCCTTTCTCACTTCTGGCCTAATTGCTGTCTTAAATGTGTGTCTTTTATACATTGAAAACCCGATCAGTGGGAAAAGTGTGCCCTCATTTTTCGAGAATTAACAGTATGAGGATAAGGTGGAAAATATCAGCAAGTAAAGTCAAGCAGGGCTGCCAACTCTCACGCTTTGAGCGTGAGAATCACGCATTTCAACCAATTCTCACGCCCTCTCGCTGATGACAGAATTCTCATGCTGTCTTCAGTCCTTGCACAGCAAAGATCCTATAGCAGAGCTATATGATCTTTGCTGCACAGTTTGTCTCTTTGCGCCACATGACAGCGATCTGCATGGTCTGGGGAAGCGCCTCGGTCCCGGGCAGTGGGTGTCAGCGCCTCTGTGTGCCGGCTGCGAGCGCTGTGCTGCCGGCCGCCGCTGCAGCCTCCCTCCCTCCCTTCCTCCCTCCTGGCCTTCAACTCACACGTCAGCACCAGCGCCGCCAATCCACGCAGCACCGTGTCCGCCAGACTCCCCATTGGGCGTCCGGGAGAGAGAGGGAGGAGGAGAGAAAGAGAGAGAGAGAGAGAGAGAGGGAAAGGGAAAGAAAAAAAGGGAGGCAAAGAGAGACAGGGGAGGGAAGGTAGAGAGGGGATGATGGGGGGAAGGAGAAAGTGGAGAAAGAGGGAGGGTGAGGAAAGAGTGGGAGGGGTAGGAAAGAGGGAGGGACGGGGAGGAAAGAGGGGGGGAGGGGGGAGGAAAGAGGGAGGGAGGGGGAAGGAAAGGTGTGTGTGTCTGTCTCCCTGTGTGTGTCTCCTTGTGTGTGTGTGCGTGTCTCTGTGTCTCCCTGTGTGTGTGTGTGTGCGCGCGCGTGTGTCTCCCTGTGTGTGTGTGTGTGTGCCTCCCTGTGTGTGTGTGTGTGCCTCCCTGTGTGTGTGCGTGTCTGTGTGTGTGTGCCTCCCTGTGTGTCTGCGTGTGTGTGTCTCCCTGTGTGTGTGTGCCTCCCTGTGTGTATGTCTGTCTCCCTGTGTGTGTGTGTGTGTGTGTGTGTCTTCCTTTGTGTGTGTGTCTCCCTGTGTGTGTGTTGTCACATCCCGGCCTTAGACAGGGCTGCCAACTCTCACGCTTTGAGCATGAGAGTCACGCATTTCAGCCAATTCTCACGCTCTCACGCTGATGACAGAATTCTCACGCTGTCTTCAGTCCCTGCACAGTTTGTCTCTTTGCGCCACATCACAGCGATCTGTGCAGTCTGGGGAAGCGCGTCGGTTGACGGCTGTGAGTGACGTCGTGTTTCTTCTCTTTTCTTCCTTCGTTGGATGTGCAGCCGTTGACAACATGAAGCAGCCGGAGATAGAACTAACCAGGTGAATCAGTTGTAAAACATGGGGGGACCACAATGAGGCCAAACATCTAGGACAGGGTTCGGCAACCTACGGCACACGGGCCGAATCCGGCCCGTAACCCGAAAAACCGCGGGGTTTAAAAAAAAAATTTTTTTCGCGGGGTCGGGGCAGGCGAGCCGACCTGAGAACTGCAGCCAGTCCCTGGGACGCGAGCTGATCTGGGAACTGCAGCCAGTCCCGGGGCATGCAGAATGCCAACTTGATCATTATGGACAAATTGGGCCAGCCACGTACATGTTGTATAACTCTATGCAGATCTGAATGGGCTTAGAATGACCATTTAAGCAAAATTGCCCCCACTTTCCCCATTTTGATTCTTGAGATTCATACCCCTTTGCTCTGTTAACAGTGTTAAAGTACTTATGAGGTAGAGTCAGGAAAGGGAACATGTTATTTTTTTTTAGTTTGCTTTAATTTGTTAGTTGATTGTTAGTTGACTGCCATAATTTCTGAAATGGTCTTAAAGTAACTTAATTGTTATAAAGCAGTAATAAGTGATTTTTGTCCAAACAATTGGAACTTGCATAAAATGTTTGCATTATTAGGAGGGCTGCCAACTCTCACGCATTGAGCGTGAGACTCACACATTTCACAAAATTCTCACGCTCTCACGCTGATCACAAATTTCTCATGCTCATAAATATGCAGGTGCTGGTCCATCGGCCGCCCTGTCCACACCCCATGGAGTTTTAACCCCGGCCCGGAGCCATGAGCGGACCCCAGCCCTCCCTCACCCTCCCCCCCTCAGTCGCTACGCTCCCTCGCAATTTCTCACTTCCAACTCTCACCCAATGTTGGCAGCCCTCAGTCAAGTCAAGAGAGTTTATTGTCATGTGTCCCAGATAGGACAATGACATTCTTGCTTGCTGCAGCACAACAGAATATAGTAAGCATAAATACAGAACAGTTCAGTGTGTCTAAATAGCATTGACCATATATATATACTAATAAATAAACAGATAAAGTGCAATAGGCTAAAGTGTTCAGAGTTTGTTTGATGGTGAGTTTAATAGCCTGATGGCTGTGGGGAAGTAGCTGTTCATAAACCTGGATGCACCAGATTTCGGGTTCCTGTACCTTCTACCTGATGGCAGCGGAGATATGAGTGTGTGGCCAGGATGGAGTGGGTCCTTGATGAGGCTGGCAGCCTTCTTGAGGCAGCGACTGTGATAGATCCCTTCGATGGTGGGGAGGTCAGAACCGATGATGGACTGGGCAGTGGTCACAACTTTCTGCATTCTTTTCCGGTCCTGGACGCTCAAGTTGCCGAACCAAGCCACGATGCAATCACTCAGCATGCTCTCTACTGTGCACCTGTAGAAGTTTGAAAGAGTCCTCTTTGACATACCGACTCTCCGTAATCTTCTCAGGAAGTAGAGGCGCTGATGTGCTTTCTTTATAATTGCATCAGTGTGCTGGGACCAGGAAAGATCTTCAGAACTATGCACGCCCAGGAATGCTTTAGTTATCAGCACCTAGTTATGCTGATTTAATGGGCCATAGTTTTCAAGTTCTTTAAAATTAAGATGAAAGGTTTGATAGTCCAAGACAACGAGAAACAAGTAGAAGGCAACTATTTAGGGCGGCATGTTGGCGCATAGTAGAGTTGAAGCCTTACAGCGCCAGAGACCCAGGTGCGATCCTGACTACGGGTGCTGTCTGTACAGAGTTTGGACGTTCTTCCTGTGACCATGTGGGTTTTTATCCGGGTCCTCCGGTTTCCTCCCACACTAAAGTTGTACAGGTTTGTAGGTTAAATGGCTTTGGTAAAAAAATTGTAAATTGTCCCTAGTGTGTAGGATAGTGCTAGTGTACGGGGTGATCGCTGGTTGGCACGGACTCGCTGTGTCTCTAAAGTCTAAACTGTATATGTATTAACCAATCAAACTGAAGGAATGAATACATGAAGAGACAGGTATACCTGTATATGGGTGATAGAATTGGAAGCCAAATTGAGTGTTGAAAGGAAAAGAACAACTGGATAGGGAGGGAGGGAAAGAGAGAAGGGCAAAGTTTAATTTTAATCATTTGCTTTCTAAAACATCTGTCAATTAAATAGTTCCTTTACAGTGCAGGCAAAGATTCATTTGCAGAAATTAATTATCATCACATTGTTTAAAATGTTGCATCAGTTTGAAACAAAGTAGTCCCAACTCTCTTTGGGCGAATTTAGTTCATGTCATCTCCTTACTGTTTGGTTTATTTTGTTGGAGGTATAGAGAATATGATGCTATTTCACTATGCAAAAGATAAAGATGTGCAAGTGGTAGAGACATTCTTGAATGGTTTTATTTCAAGCCACATCCACCAACGCCTGAAGTTGCTGCAACATTTGCTCACAAATAATAGTAGTTTTGGTCTGGCCATTGTTCAGACAGCAAACCTTGGACAATATTAACTCAGAAAATTATTACTCTTTATTTTTGATAAATGAGGTTAAATGATGACTTTGAGGGAGTGGGAAACACACAATTGTTGAGTTCTGATAACAACCAGTACAAAATGGATGAAAATAAATCTTTCATAAGAATAAATTAGAATTGATAAGAAATGATTTGCTGCTTGGATTTCAGTCCGGGTTTTGTTTGGCTTTAACAGATAGCTGTCAGTTTAAAACCAGAGATTAATTTGATCAAAAAGCACATCTCGATAGACTTGCGTTGCTTGTGGACTATTGTGATGTTTACAAGCTCGGTTGCAAGAGTGCCCAGTGGCACTCACCCCTGTCATTGCTAAGTGCTTTGAGCGGCTGATCTTGGCTCACCTCAAAGCCAGCCTCCCCCCCACACTGACCCCCATCAGTTTGCCTACCGGGCCAACAGGTCTACAGAGGACGCCATATCAGCGGCCCTACACTCTGCCCTGACCCACCTGGACAACAACAACTCCTACATCAGGTTGCTGTTCATTGATTTCAGCTCCGCTTTTAACACTGTCATCCCCACCAGCTTGATCACCAAACTCAGCGGGCTTGGCATCTCCACCTCCCTCTGCAACTGGACACTGGATTTCCTCACCAACAGACCACAGTCTGTTAGGGTCAACAACCTCACCTCCTCCACTATAACACTGAGCACGTGCCACAGGGCTGAGCACGTGCCACAGGGCTGTGTGCTCAGCCCTCTCCTCTACTCCCTCTTCACCCACGACTGCATCCCCAAGTACGGATCCAACGCCATCATTAAGTTTGCTGACGACACCACGGTGGTAGGACTGATCAGTGACAACGATGAGTCAGCCTACAGAGAGGAGGTCCAGCACCTGACAACCTGGTGTGCCAACAATAACCTCGTCCTCAACTCCAAGAAGACGAAGGAAATTATTGTCGACTTCAGGAAGGTCAGAGGGGGCAGACATACCCCCATCCATATAAACGGGACTGAGGTGGAGCGCATCTCCAGCTACAAATTCCTCGGGGTACACATCTCGGAGGATTTGTCCTGGTCCCTCAACACCTCCAAGCTGATCAAAAAGGCACAGCAGCGCCTTTACTTCCTGAGGAGGCTCAAGAAAGCCCACCTGTCCCCCCAGATCCTGACCAACTTCTACCGGTGTACCATCGAGAGCATCCTGACCACCTGCTTCACGGTATGGTACAGCAGCTGCACTGTTGCGGACAGGAAGGCACTACAACGGGTGGTGAAAACCGCGCAGCACATAATCGGTGCCCCGCTCCCTGCCATGGATGCCCTCCACCGAAAACGGTGTCTGAAACGGGCTGGGAAGATCATTAAAGACCCCTCCCACCCCAACCATGGACTGTTTGCCCTCCTCCCATCAGGGAGGCGGTACAGGAGCCTCAAGTCTCGTACCAGTAGGATGAGGTACAGCTTCTACAATTATACTGTCGCATTGCTGAACTCGGAGTCCTGCCGATAGATTCCTCCGGTCCCTCCGTCCCCATTGTTAATTATTCTGTATTTTTGATTATTCTGTATCCTCTTTTTTATTTAATTTCTATATTGCACTACTACTACGGACTGACGCAAAACTGCATTTCGTTGTACCCATACTCAGTATTTGTGCAATGACATTAAAGTTGAATTGAATTGAATTGAATTGAATATTATTTGCAGTACTAATTTCACTTGAACTCTATCAATTACAATTATTTTCTTGAACCTTTCTGTTCTATTTATTTGGTGTGAAAGTGCCTGCAGAAGGTTTTCAAATCTGCTTTTGCTCACTGGCTCGTGTCATCGTATTTCATGGCAAAAAAATGTGCAAAAATGCATAGAAAAAACTCGGCACAACTAAATTTAAATTGTATCAATTTTTTAAATACATTTGGAATAAAGCTTCAAGATCTCTCTTCCCATGACTGCTTATTTGTGCATCTCTCGTGTTTCCATGAAGTGGATTGACATAGTGATTACACAGTCTTTTACCGAGAATAGGGGGATCTACCAGAGGACATGGGTTTAAAGTCAGAGGGGAAAGATTTGAAGAGGAAACTGAGGGGCATCCTTTTCACAAAGAGGATGGTAAGTGAATGCAATGACTGCCAGAGAAGATAGTTGAGGCAGGTACCTTAACAGCATTTAAAAGTGCTTGTACAGAAACGGTTTAGAGGGATACGGGCAAATGGGACCAGCTTAGAGCATCTTGGTCGACATGGACAAATTGGGCCGAGAGGCCTGTGTCTGGCTCTATGACTCTATTTTCAGCTTTTTCATTTTAAATTGATTTTTCTCTTTCACGTGCTTTTTCTCTCTTTCTCCCTCTTTCTTTTCCACCATCATTGCTTCTCCTCCCCTTTGTACTCAAGACAACAGAAGCAACGTGGAAAGAATTTATCCCTCATTTTTTTCCCCCCTCTCTTCCCTGTGACCCACCTGGATGTGCAACCATTTCTCCCACAATCCTGCCCTCCGCACCCCCCACACCACTCCCATCCTCTCCACCTCCGTCCCTTCCTCTGGCTTCACAAATCACACTGCTTCTCTCCTTATTTCACAGCCTTTTGTCTTTTCATTTATGACCTTTGTCCAACCTTCTGCTAATCAAATCCCCCCCCCCTCCCCCCCTTACCTGTATCTACCTAACCCTTGCCTGGTTCTGTCCTGGCCCCACCTCTTTTGCAGCTTTCTGCTTCCTATTAGAATGGGTGTGAAGAAGGGTCCCAACTCAAAATGTTGCCCATTCCTGTCCTCCAGAGGTGCTGCCTGACCTGCTGAGTTACTCCAGCGCTTTATGGTTTTTTTTGTAAACCGACCCCTGCAGTTCCTTGTGTCAGCATGTTAAACACACAGTTTGCCTTGTCCCACTGACGGTAATAAATGCAAGGTGTTCTTTGCCATCTTAATGCATGGTGTGAAACCTTCTCTTCATCTGAACAAACGGATAACAAATTTGACATTTAAACAGATGCTGTGTCATTGTGAAAGATTCTGACCTTTTTAGAGAAGAGAAACATTTTCTTTATCTACAGGAAGCAAATTGGGAAAAAAAAATAGGTATGATACATTGGCCTACTTTCACAGATTATCATGTGTCATGCTCTACCGCAAGATCCCAGTGTCTCAAGGGGCTGATCATGTTTTGGCAAAACTTACTATGGTCTTTCCACGTCTGGTGCAAGTTGTGGATACGGAATTCAGGGTCACAAAGCTTGGAATCGAGTTGCAAGCCATGGTTAATGATAAAAATTTCAACTGAGCTATCTGTACACCTGTGCAAAGGAGAATGTAGCAGGCCAGGTGACCAAGGGCAGGGAGAGAAAGGAAAAGCCAGCTTAGATAACGTGGAGGTCAAACTGCGGGAACACGCCGAAGTATTGCCCAAAAATGGATCCTATTTCAAAGTTTATTTGCCCAAGATGTGTTTGCTCAATGAGAGAAGATAATTTTGGTCTGTCATTCCGAAGCAGTGCATGCTTAAAAGTAAAGTAGATGCAGATATACAGATACAGAGATTACCAAGCCACCTTGGCAGAAGCGATGGTAAAAATACTTGCGGCATTGGATTCAGTCAGAGGAGATCTCCTTGTTTAGACACTTGTGACTGGATTCAAAGGAAGCCAAGGTTCGAATAGAGGGAGCCTCTTCAAATACCACTGAAAGCCAAATCTGCAAAAAAACTATCACAGAATCTTAAATTTGGTAATTTCCTTATTTCTTTTGGAACTTAAGTTTACATAAACTTTAGCCAAACCTTCATAGCAGAACAACAGTGCCGACATCGTGTACAGTACAAGCCAGCACTACTCCCCTTGTGGTATTTAACCACACTCTGTTTTATTCAGCAGAACATTTGTTTATGAACAAACAAGAGGAGGTGGGGAATGGTTGGCAGCTAAGCGCACATCCTACAGAAAGCAGCGACCAACATGAAGCTTAAGCATTTGGCCACGCAGTCTTGCAAGCTGTAATATCGCAAATTCAATTTAGCCTTGTCCATAATCAGTCTCAAAATTGAATCTGTTCCCATTGTCCTTATGATTTTTTGTTCAGAGGGCATAAAGAATTCATGTACGAATCCCAAGTGGTTAATTATAGCTAAATATACTGCCTATTATACATTTTCTGAGCAGATTTTGAATGTGCTGCCGAAGTAAAATTAAAATGTGAAGTGGGGGAAGAGTTTAACTTTTCACAGTTGTGTGAAGTGGGTAAAACCAAGTCAGTAGTCTGCTATGCATGTTCTTTGTTATCAACACCTCCTACAGTGCCCTCTAAATAGGTCTTAGACCACTCTCCATAGATTCCTGTCTGGAAGTACCCAGACACATATCCACTGGAAATTTCCAATAGCTTATATTCTTTATTTGACAATGAATTTTCAACTTTTGGCTTTGGAGCTTTTGTGCTGCCATCAGTGAGATGGTTGTGTAGATGTTTTGCGTTTTTTATTCACTCTTTGATATCTAAGTCTTTGTGGCAAGGCTAGCATTTATGGCCTAAGAGAATAGCTGTTTGGATGTCATCTTGAACCACTGTAGTCCAAAAGGTGAAGGCACTCTGAGAGCTGTTGGGTAGGAACATAGGAAACGAGCTGGCATATGCCACCTAGCCCTTAGAGTTCACGAGGATCATGGCTGATCATCTACCTCAGCAGTATTCCCTCATTCATTGATTCCTTCAATATCCAGAAATCTATCCATCTGTTTTGAACAAACTCAACAGCTAATCCTCTACAACTATCTGAGGAAGAGAATTCCAAATGTTTACTGTTTCCTGGTTGAAGAAACATCTCCTCGTCTCAGTCCTAAACTGCCAACCCCTTATTCTCAAACTGCCTTTCCTGGTCCCACATCATATTTAGGAGAAACACTTTCTTTGCATCTAGCCCGGCCTGGAATACTAGGAGTTGGATGCGGCATTGAAACACTGGTGATATCTTTCCAAGTTGGGGTGATATGCAATACCTGCTGCCATTAACCTTCTAGGTGGGAGAGATTGTGAGTTCAGGATAACTGATGGAGAAGCTTAGGTAAGTAACAGCAGAACATTTAGCAGATGACACACATTGTGGAGGGAATGAATGTTTAAGATGGCATTAAGGTGCCAATCAAGTAGGGTGCTTTGTCCTGGATGGTGTCGACCTTCCTAAAAGTCTATGAGACTACACCCAGTCAGGCAAGTTGAAGAATATTCAGTCACATTCCCGAGTTCAGCTTTGTAATTGTTAGAAAGGTTTTGGGATGTCAGGTGGCAAGTTACTTGATGCAGGATACTTTGTCCCTGGCCTGCTTTTGTGGTGTGGTACTTGTGAGGCTAGTCCAGTTGAATTTTTGGTTAATACTGAACTGTAGGTCAGTAGGTGGATGGTGGGGAGCTCAGCAATGAGAATGTCGCTGAATACAAGGGTAGGAGGTTATATTCTTCAGTGTTTTAGAAGGTCATTACCAAGCATTTCTGTGATATGAAAATGACTTGTCACTTGCTAATCCATGCCTGAATGTTGATTAAGTCCTGCTGCGTGCAGGTATGGCCTGATATATTTTCTGATTTGAGAAATTAGTTGAACATTATGCAATCCTTAGACAACATTCTCACTTCTGGCATTGTGATGGATAGAAAGTCACTGATGAAGCACATTAAGATAACTGAGCCCTGGACACTGCACTACGGAACATGTTGGTCGGTGTGGACAAGTTGGGCCGAAGGGCCGGTTTCCAACACCGTATGACTCTATGGAACTTCAATGATATCCTGTGGCTGGGATGATTGACCTCAGAGAACTACACGACCTCAAAACAACCTCAGAAATTCCATCTTTTGCATGTGGCGTAACTCTTAACTATTGGAATATTTGCATTGATGCCATTTCATTTTAATTTTACTCGGACTCATTGATGTCATACTTGGTCAAGCGCACCACTGATGGGCTATATGAATGTTTAAGATGGCGTAAGGGGTGCCTCTCAAGTGGGGTGTTTCTTCCTCGATGCTGTCAAGCTTCTTAAAGGTTCTCCGAGTTGCACTCGTCCAGCCCAATTACCATCAGGTACTTCATCGATGACTTTCCTTCCATTGTGTGATAAACACCGGTAGTTCTGTTATCGTGTTTGATTCCACAATGCAAATTGGATATAACGCGATCAATTAATTTGGGAATACTATTTGCATTACAGGGGCATTATTGGTCATAATGTGATATCAGTCGGTAACTAGAGAACCACTTAAAAATTACCTTTGGAAACTGGCAAGTAGGAAAAAAAACCTGTCTGGGAAAACAAATGTTTCCATGTAGCCTTATCTTTATATCTTTCCATATATCTTTATTTATTCTGGATAAAAAAACACATATAAGTAGAATTCAAATATAATCCTGTGTCAACATTTTTTTAAAGTTGGAATAAACTGGAACATCCAAAGACAAGCTGGTTTGTAGGTTAATTGGCTTCTGCAAATTGTCCCTAGTGTGTAGGATAGAACTAGTTTATGGATGATTGGTGGTTGTTGCAGTCCCGGTGGGACGAAGGGCCTGTTTCCATGCTGTATCTCTAAACTAAGCTCAACTTGTTAAAGGCAGGTGACTGTAAATGAGGACTCATGAGCCCATTGATCAGAAAGAAAGGAAAGATCAATAAGGTGAGACAAAAGGAACTGGAATTGCAAGGAATACGTCTGAAGAAGGGTCTCAACCTGGAAAGCCACCTATCTGTTCCTTCCATTGATGCCATGCGTTTTGTGTTTCGATCTATAAGGTGACCCTCTTTTGAGAGACAGTAGTGCACAGGGATTGTAACAGAACTGGTAATAAATGATTGAGTCCCTTAAGGGATATGTTGATGGTGGCTGAACGAGATTTGAAAATAAAGTTAGGTGAGCAAGAACATATTTGGCAGAAAAGGATCAAACAAAAATTATTGCTGGAAGTGTCTTGCTTGGCTATGGTTGACAGGAGCCAGGTATAAAGTTTGTTGTCATTAGTAAGGGTGGACAGATATTGCAAGGAGCAGTAGGATTTTCGGAGGACATGTGATTGTTAAAGATCTCCATTTTGTCAGTGGAGACTCACAATGTGAAGAAGAAGAGACCTTGGCTAGGACTAAAGTTACACTTTGTAGAAATCATACTTCTCTATGCTCAGTAAAATAGACAAACTCCTTGAAGAACTGTTCTACAGCAGAAATGATTTGCAAAGTGGCAACTGTAATACAATGAGCTGATGGTAACCAGGTCTTCAGCAGCCAGCACATGTGAGATACAATGCAATTGTTTCCTCCATGTTCAGAACACAAGCCTCTGAGCCTGGAATATGACTGCACTTGGGATTTATACAGATTTCAACCTCCTGTCGGGATCTGTTGCTCCCAAGGTTTTGGGGAATGCCAGTAATGGCTTCAAAATCCGTCTGTTTCCAGTTGATTCCCCACAGTGTTGGTAAAACAGATGCATCGCTCTGCCACCCTATGCAAAGCAGCTGTCACCTGGCTTAATATAGTTAGATATGGTGGGCTGAGCTGAAGACTGCATTAACACCTTTTGGGCTTTGAAATGTGTCCGAAACATAAATGATGGAAACAGCTGTCACATTACATTCAATCCAGGAGGCCTCGCTTCAAAATAAGCCCGGAAGAACTGCAAGGGGTTATGAAAACTGTTTTAACAGTTGACATTTCTGGACGATGCCTGTCAACTGAAGCTTCCGTTTTGCGAGTGCTCCCGGTTTGTTTTAATCTTCTGCCATATCTTGGCTTAAATTTAGATAATTAGTTATCATTTGCACAGACTTGAAGTTAAAATACATTCTTACACTGGATTAACTTGCAGAATATGAAGTAACATATTGTCGCTGTACAACTCCAAGACCTAAGTTGATTCTAATAAATTGGAGCTTTCATGGCGACACAATGGTGTAGCTGGTAGCTTTGTAGCTTTGATTATAAGGTGAGATTATAATAATAATAATAATAGATTTTATTTATATAGCGCTTTTCAGGTCTCAAAGTCGCTTTACAATTGAGAGTCAGGAATAAACAAAACAAAATAGAGCAGTAAGACAGAGGGGAGGGGAACATGGGACTAAGGGTATGCAGAGGTGAAGAGATGGGTCTTGAGGCGGGACTGGAAGATGGTGAGGGACTCAGAATTTCGGACCGGTTGTGGGAGGGAATTCCAGAGCCTGGGAGCTGCACTGGAGAAGGCTCTGCCTCCAAAAGTGCAGAGGTTTGATTTCGGAGTGGAGAGGAGACCAGCTGATGTGGATCTGAGGGACCGTGAGGGTTGGTAGGGGAAGAGGAGGTCAATGAGATAAGGTTGTTGAGGGCTTTGTAAATTGTCCCAAATGTGTCGGCGATTTGTAATATTTTTGGAGAAGTTGAAGAGAATTTGAGGAGAAAAAATGAATTGATATAAGATGAGGGTAAATGGATGGTTGATGGTGGGTATGGATTCAGTGGCCAAAAGAGCTCATGCCCATGCTGTTTCTCTCTATACCACAAGATAGTTCAATTATCGGGGCCCACTTTTGCTGAATACCCTCGTGATTGCAGATGTGCATTTTTTAATTAACAACTTCTCTTTTGAGAAGCAAGGAGAGGGACAAATTACATTTCATGTTTTTCTTCATTCCTTACAATGCTATGTACGACAGTGATCACAACTTCTACTGAAGTGTGGATGGCCGTTGGCTCACTAGAAGCTCATCCGCCCTTTGACAGGTCCTGTTTTTGGTCCTGCTGGAGGTCCACAGCCCCCTCCTCACCCAGCAAACCAGGTGAGGGAGACGGTTTAGTCGCCACCTATCCGACCATGGAACAGGTAGCACGGGATTACATAGTACCCGTGGCGGGAGGAACTCCCCCCGACCTGACCTGACCTGTGCTTTTTTGATCTATGCTAATGTATACATATGTATAGCATAAAATATAGAAAATAAAGTTTGTACCTAAAATCAGCTGGTGATACCGCCCTCAACCTAACATGCTGCAAAACTGCCTGATATTAATCTTTCTTATCTGATAGACATTTTTAGATAAAGTTTTTTTCCCCCACTGCCCCGTTCTCATCCTTTCCTGTCTGCTCATTGGTTTGATTGAGCAAGTAGGTGGACGTCCCTCAAATATGCCAGAGCTTGGGTATCTAATGCATCAGCAAAACCACTTCCTTCATCACTCATCTCTGTCTTTTCCCTCTCCTGCTAAAGAAAATGCTCACATTCATGTTTTTCACAGCTGTGCCCTTTATTTCCTCAACACCCTTCCAAATTCCACCTACCACAAAATGCAGCATGCCCAAATTTCTGCATTCAATCTATCCATCCAACTTTAGCCAACGTACATTGGGCCATCATGTCTCCCATCACTGCCTTTTCACTGTTTTCATTTTATAATTCTTCAACTATAAATCTTTTCAGTGGCACAGCTGCTCTCTCACCTGGGTTCGATACTGACCTCGGGTGCTGACTTTGTGGAGTTTGCACGTATCCCTGTGACTATGTGGGTTTCTACCCAAGTCCCTGGAGAGAAGGAATGAGTGAAGTTTCGAGTCGAGATGTTGCCTGAAAGATGTCTGAAGAAGGGTCTCGACCTGAAACGTCACTCATTTCTTCTCTCCAGAGATGCTGCCTGTCCTGCTGAGTTACTCCAGCAATTTGTGTCCATAGTCGGTGGGCTGAAAGGCCTGCTTCCATGCTATATAACTAAACTAAACTAGCTTTCTTAATCATCTGTAACCTTCTCCCACCTTTGTGTTTTTTCGTGCTATCTCTGACCAATTATAAATGGCAGTGCCTAGACTCGGCCATTTTACTTCTCTCCTACAAAGCCACCAGAAAGGCCACTTCTTTGAGGAAACTCTCAGTTAACAGAAGGGTTTCATTTCTCAATCTTCTGTGGCATATTGAGATGCAATCAGATGTGTAACAGAAACACATAGATTTTTTTTTGCTTTCAGAAATTAAAGCATATCTGATTAACATTCATACAAAATAAATCAGGTATTTATTTCTACTGGAGGAGATCCCTCTCCACCGGGTCCTTTACCTTGGTGTATGGTGCTGCACAAATCACATCAGCTTTAATTTAGCATTTGAGGATAAAGCTGTCCATTACTTGTTTATTGACTTTCAGCTTAAAGTCAGTTGTTAATTGTTTGTGGATTACTGCTACCTATCACTTATTGCAAATGAACAGATGAGGGAGGAGTTAGAGATTAACTAGTAATTCAGTAATATTTAATTTTAATTCCAGCAAAATCTTTTAGGTTTGTCCTCTCTCTAGCCTTCTCTAGAACTAACGCGACCTTGCAGAGTACTAATTTATTACAGCACTCTTGGGCCTCCAGTCTGAAACTGTATTTAAGAAAGACATTCTGCTTGCATTATAAGGGCAGCATGGCGACGCAGCGGTAGAGTTGCTGCCCAACAGCATCAGAGACCCGGGTTTGATCCTGACTATGGGTGCTGTCTGAACAGAATTTGTACGTTCTCCCCATGACCTGCATGGGTTTTCTCCAAGATCTCCAGTTTCCTCCCACACTCCAAGGACGTACAGGTTTGTAGGTTAGTTTGTCATCGGTTAAACAGAAATCTAAATTGTCCCTAGGATGTGTAGGATAGTGCTGGTGTATGGGATCACTGGTTGGCATGGACTCGTCCACTGTAGTCCACAGTTTCTGCACTGTATCTCTAAACTAAACTAATCTATGCTGTCGTATGCTTGGAGCGTAGTACAAAACCCTCTGCATTGCACTGGTGATGGGTGCTGGTTAAACAGTGATTGATGGGTGGTTAGTGAGCTTGTCGCCGCTGGGGAATCTCTGTGTCACAGTAAGCAGTGCAGTCTGATAGAGGTGGTATGAGGGGGAAGGTAGCATCAGCTTCCATTGCATCCAGCAGGAGGCAATGGGTGAAACTGGGCCTTCGATCAACTGGTCCACGAGTGAACAAGAGGAAGATGACTGAACGTTATTGCCTTCCCTCACAGTGGGAAACGTTGATTCCGCTGTGTGGGGATGTTTATGTTAAATCCTATCGTGTATTGTGTTCTTTTTATTCGTATGGCTGTATGGTAACTCAAATCTCACTGTACCACTTGGTGCATGTGACAATAAATGTAAACTTGAACTTGAACTGGTCGGGCAGGTCTACCAACCCACAACAATGGTACATACTCGCCATAGCAGCCAGTGTACAGCCCTGAGCAACTTTCCTTGGTGCCACTTAGCCCAGCCCATCCAATTTTAGCCTTCATGGGTAGTCGCTGAGCCGTGGGGCTTCATCAATGTGAAAGCACCAGCAGAGGGCAGGGGTTTGCGACAGATTCCTTGCTCAGCAGCAGCAGGGGAGAACAAGTGCTGGTCATAAGTGATAGGAGTAGATTTAGGCCATTCAGCCCATCAAATCTACACCATTCAATCATGGCTGATCTATCTCTGCCTCCTAACCCCGTTCCCCAGCACTGCAGCCCCGATAACAACGTCTTTCTCTCTCTATAGAATAATATGATGACCCCTTTAAGCGCTAATTCTATTAACGCTCTCGTTCCTGGGAATGCATCCTCACCGATAAGTCATTTAACAATGCATTATTATTACAATGCTAATTCACTCCGTCACTGACATACCATGTGTCTAGCTTTGTTCCCTGTTCTTTCATTATCCCTCGGGCCACTCTGTGATAACATCCATGCACTTTTCATCTTTGTGCAGGTTGATAGAGATTACTCTTGTCCCTTATTTCCCCTCTGTATGTCATGCTAATCCCGTTCAATTAACGGTGCGGGCACCATGGTAGCCCAGCTAGTAAGATTATTTACCTCGTAGATCTCACGCTGTGGGTTCAATCCTGATCTTTGGTGCTTTCTGTGTGGAGTGTGCACAATCTCCCTATGACTGCATGGGCTTCCCCTAGTTGCTTCAGTTATCTCCCATGTCCCAAAGACGTGAGCTGCTAGGTTAATTAGCCTTTGTAAATGGCCCCACTTGTGTACATCAAAGATCCTATAGCGGAGCAAGATAGATCACTCCTTCTAAATGCAATGGGCTGACGTGTAGTACGCAACGGAGCGCAACGTGGGCCTTTTTTTCATCCATTTCAGTAACCCGACCCGACTCGCAGTGTAATCAACGTTGCGGGGGAACAGTTTGTGTTAATAAATTAAAATTCTGAAAATTAGAAGATTTTTACCAAATAACTTTTATTTTTACGAGGATGTTTCCGTAACCGGCTTCCGTCTCCGCACTAGTATCTTTGCTCCGCTATGGGATCTTTGGTGGGGAGACGGAAGCCGGTTACGGAAATGGGGCCGAAAATTACCCATGAATCTGCCCATGACCGTACTACGTCTTTTTCGTCGAGTGATCTATCTTGCTTGCTATAGGATCTTTGGTGTACATTGTAGAATCTGGGTGTGGTCAATGGGAATGTGGAGAGAATACAATGGCTCTGTATTTCTGTAAACTGGCTATTCGATGGTCCGCATGGATTCAGTGGCTATCTCTCGACTATATGACGTGAGATTTTCCTTATTTGGTCTACTTTTTCAAATCCCATTAAATTATTGTTCCTCAGCAGATATTTTTGTAAAGTGTAAGTGAATTGTTTTTTAAATATTGCTGAAGACACCCAACCAGCCGACATCTTTGTTATAGAAACATAGAAACATAGAAAATAGGTGCAGGATTAGGCCATTCGGCCCTTCGAGCCTGCACCGCCATTCAATATGATCATGGCTGATCATCCAACTCAGTATCCTGTACCTGCCTTCTCTCCATACCCCCTGATCCCTTTAGCCACGAGGGCCACATCTAACTCCCTCTTAAATATAGCCAATGAACTGGCCTCAACTACCTTCTGTGGCAGAGAATTCCAGAGATTCACCACTCTCTGTGTGAAAAATGTTTTTCTCATCTCGGTCCTAAAAGATTTCCCCCTTATCCTTAAACTGTGACCCCTTGTCCTGGAATTCCCCAACATCGGGAACAATCTTCCTGCATCTAGCCTGTCCAACCCATTAAGAATTCTGTAAGTTTCTATAAGATCCCCCCTCAATCTTCTAAATTCTAGCGAGTACAAGCCGAGTCTATCCAGTCTTTCTTCATATGAAAGTCCTGACATCCCAGGAATCAGACTGGTGAACCTTCTCTGCACTCCCTCTATGGCAAGAATGTCCTTCCTCACATTTGGAGACCAAAACTGTATGCAATACTCCAGGTGTGGTCTCACCAAGACCCTGTACAACTGCAGCAGAACCTCCCTGCTCCTATACTCAAATCCTCTTGCTATGAATGCCAACATACCATTCGCTTTCTTCACTGCCTGCTGCACCTGCATGCCTACTTTCAATGACTGGTGTACCATGACACCCAGGTCTCATTGCATCTCCCCTTTTCCTAATCGGCCACCATTCAGATAATAGTCTGCTTTCCTGTTTTTGTCACCAAAGTGGATAACCTCACATTTGTCCACATTATACTGCATCTGCCATGCATTTGCCCACTCACCCAGCCTATCCAAGTCACCTTGCAGCCTCCTAGCATACTCCTCACAGCTAACACTGCCCCCCAGCTTCGTGTCATCCGCAAACTTGGAGATGTTGCATTCAATTACCTCGTCCAAATCATTAATATCCATAGCTCCTGAGCCCTTGATGTTTCTGAATCACAGATCGTTGAACTTGATAATTGATTGCTATCCTGATAAAGGTTAACCCATCTTCCATTTTCTTTTGTTAATCTTGAGTCTCTTTCCATTAATATTTATTTATGTGAGGCTTTTGGTCTATGATTGTGATGCAATCATGCGGTGCACATTGAAAACCACTTGACTATCTTAACTTTTATTTAATTGGACAATTGTGTTGTTGTGCCTATCTTGCCCCTTAAAGAAAATTGTCTTCAGACCTTGTTGTTTTTAACATATCTATTATTAGTTTGGCCTTTTACAAATTATAGAACTATCTCACCCGCTGAGTTTATTTTGTGGGTTTCTGATTAACAATCTCTCTTATCCCCTTACATGCTCACACTCTGCATTGTACTTTCTTTAATGATGGTCTAAAGTTCTGTTTTACTATAGAGTCCCATATCACCGAACAATTCCTCAGTACATATTGCTCATTGTTTTGATGTATAAATACATCAATGGATGCTGCTTCCTCTTTATGCCCCTGTTTCCTATCTTGTGCTGTTGTTTGGTTGTTTGACATGAATATCTTTCTAAAGCGCAGCAAGTTGTCACGTTCTGAAAGTGTATGTACTGTGCAAGAACGCAAATTACATACACTTTGTGGAGTACACAACTTTGATGGAGTATCTTAGTTTCGTTCAGAAACACAGTGGAAAAAGGCTCTTCGGCCCACTGAGTCTGCGCCAACCAGCAATAACCCGTACACTAGTTCTATCCTACACACTAAGGACAATTTACAGAAGCCAATTATCCTGCAAACCTACACGTCTTTGGAATGTGGGAGAAAACCGGAGCACCTAGAGAAAACCTACGTGGTCACAGGGAAAACGTACAAAATTCGTACAGACAGCACCCATAGTCAGGATCAAACTTGGATCTCTGGCGTTGTAAGGCAGAACTCTACCTGTGCCGAGTAGATAAGGAGAATCCGTTGCTCCCAACAAGGAGATCAGTAACCAGAGCACTCTAATTGTAGATAATTGGTAAAAGAGGCATTTTTCTTTGACCTGGCAATGATTCTTGAAATGGCAGATCTTTTCTGTGAGGAAAGGTTTGGACAGACTGTGTCTTTATCCACCATAGCGTGGAAGATCAAATCATCTCAGTGAAACACAACATTCTTCCAGGAATTTACAGGATCAATGTGGCATTGTTTTTCCCTGGCTGCGTTTCCTGGAACTAAAGTTCTTAATTTCTTAGTTTCAGAATAGTGCTCTTGTTATTCAGAAGAGGGAATTGAAGAAATGTCTTTACCCAGATGGTTGGGGAGCTTTCATATTCTTTCCCAAAGTCAGCTGTGGAGGATCGGCCACTGGATGTAATCAGGATAAAGATCAATGCATTTTAGGTGACATAAGGGACTGCAGATGCTGGAAATCTTGAGCAAAAAACAGTGCTGGAGGGTCAGGCGGGTCTGTGGAGGGAATGGATCGGTGACGTTTCTGTTCGGAGTCTTCTTCACACTGATTGTAGTAGGAAGGAAAAAATTGTAAAAGAGAGTCACAAGACAAAGCCTGGCAAGTGAAAGGTGGAGATAGACACAAAATGCTGGAGTATTTCAGCAGGCCAGACAGCATCTCTGGAAAAAAAGGAATAGGTGACATTTTGGGTCAAAGCCCTTCTTCAGACATCAGAGTCTGACCAACCCGAAACATCACCTATTCCTTTTCTACAGGGATGCTGCCTGACTCACTGAGTTACTCCAGCATTTTGTGTCTATCTTCGGTATAAGCCAGCATCACCAGTTTCTTCCTGCACCAAAGATCGGTGGATGCAGGTAAGGGGGTTTCATTGGCTTTTGGGTGGAGTACGTGACAAGGCTAGAGATGAAAAGGAGACAAATGGTTCTCAGATAGAGAGAGAAGCAGAGTGAAATGTAAAGCCAGGATATGGGTGGCGGGATACTGGGAGAAATGGGTGCACACAGGATAGGGTGGGAACAGGAAAGAGGGTGGGGGGGAGGGGGGGCGCGATTATTAAAAATAAAGTTTCAAGGGATGTGAGACTAATGCAGGAAAGTGATACTGATGAGTGGAAAGTGGAAAAAACAGCCAAGATCTTGATGAATCATTACGCGGGAACAAGGGGCTGAATGACTCGCTCGTGTTTCTGTGTTTTGTGTTCGTGTGCGGTGGTGATGATCTTGAGGACACTGTCTGAAAGGATGATGGAAGCACATTTGGTAGGAACTTCAAAAGGGAAATAGATGAAGCTTGAAGTGGAAACTAAATGTAGGACTATAAGGGAAACATGGAGAAGTGGTACTAATTGGTTAGCTCTTTCAGGGAACTGGCAGAGGCATGCCACCTGAATGGCTTCCTTCTGTGCCGTGTCATGCAACGATTAAAACTGTGATGTGTGGAAAGGATACTTCTAACTGCAGTGGTTAAATAAATTGGCAATGTTATGGGTTCTCTTACAGAGGGTGCCTGATCGCACTTGTGATGTTGATGGATTTCATATCAAGCAACTCACGAGTTCAAATCTCCTCAGGCATTTGACCTAATTCAACCTCTCTGGGTAACATTTGCCAGACATGCTGTCGTTTTTTTCTCCTCTCTCTTGCTGTGCAGCAGTAAAACACCACATGAACTGAATATCATTTGCAAGTTGTACTTTGACTTCCAAGGTCTTGTGCTGATGTTTGCCAGTAACTATTTACAGCCGCTTTTGAATTTTTTTATTTATTTTTTAACATATTTCCCGTATCTGCAATTTAATCAGCAACATCTAATTCGTGAAAGCTACTGTTGGAAAGGCAGTAGCCAGAAAGTCCATTTGTTGTTTTGTATTTTACATTCCTCCCGGTTGTCACACTAAATTGAAATGTTAGATGACTTGGTCACAGAATAGCAACTGTATATTACAGCACATGAACCACTTGCTCACAATCATACCTCTTATAAGTTCATAAGTTATTGGAGCAAAATGAGGCGATTCGGCCCATCAAGTCTACTGCCATTCAATCATGGTTAACCTATCTTTTCCATTCTCCTGCCTTCTCCCCATAACCCCTGACACCTGCAGTAATCAAGAATCTATCAATCTCCACCTTAAAAATATCCATTGA
Source organism: Malacoraja senta (assembly GCA_038087875.1). Taxonomy (NCBI): domain Eukaryota; kingdom Metazoa; phylum Chordata; class Chondrichthyes; order Rajiformes; family Rajidae; genus Malacoraja; species Malacoraja senta. The sequence continues at coordinate 69,665,289 of CM075980.1, forward strand.
CGGCCTCCACAGTCATCTCTGGCAATGAATTTTAGAGTCACCACCCACTGACTAAAGAAATTCGTCCTCATCTCCTTTCTAAAGGTACGTCCTTTTATTCTGAGGCAATGGCCTCTGGTCCTAGCCTCTCCCACTAGTGGAAACATCCTCTCCACATCCACTCTGTCCAGGCCTTCATGGCTCATTCTCCTCAAAATCTATTTAGCAGCATGGTATAAATGCTGGGGCACAGAGGATAAGCATTGTGGAGTTGGGCCTTTCAAACTCATTAGCTTTTTGCTGATTTCAATCATAGTGAACCATGTATTCTTGTTTTGTTCATGTGTATTTTTTTGCATTTCCATCACTGGCATCATCAACTTTAATTGAGGCTCTGCAGAATGGAACACTGAAAGGAAAGTCTGATGAAAGCCTTTTGTATTTTCAGTTATTGGAACAGAGGAAGAAGAGAAGGCAATCAGCCCCTTCAACCACGCACATCTTGTGTCACTGATCCCGTTGCTTATGTTTATTAACACGTGCCACCTCTTTGCCAAATTAGTTAAGGATGCAATTTTAACTCCTATTGCCATTTAAATTCCTCTTCCCATTCCCATTCTGACCTTTCTGTCCTGAGCCTCCTCCACTGTCAGAGTGAGGCCACTCACAAATTGGAGAAGTCGCACTTGGTTTCGCTTGGGCAACTTTCAGTCCAGCAGTATGAAAATTGATTTCTCTAATTTCAGCTAACCTTTGCATTCATCTCTCTCTCCGTCCCTCCCCCGCCCTAGTCATCCTGCTAGTTTCACTGTTTGTATCCCTTCATTATCACCTCTGGCAACAGTGAACCATTGTGGGCTTCACCTTTCCTTGGTCATCGGTGCGAGCCATGAGTAGTTCTGTATCTTGTCATACCTCTAGTTTCCCTCTCCCCTGACTCTCAGTCTGAAGATGGGTCTCTACCTGAAACGTCACCTATTCCTTTTCTCCAGGGATGCTGCCTGACCCGCTGAGTTACTCCAGCATTTTGTGTTTATCTTCAGTGTAAACCAGCATCTGCAGTTCCTTCCGACGTGCCAGGTCTTAAAAGTAGATTTGATTCATTTCTATGAGTCACAAGGTTTGTTCTCACAACAAGGTGAAAATGAAGGGGTCTTTACCCTCCGAGTAAAATTATCATTGGTCACTAAATGGAGGTAATCATGTGGACAATCCTCCTTCAGCAATTTTCCCCTCGTGTAATTTGGTTCTGTTGGCTTTGTGAAATTCCTCTATCATTTATATTTGCATTATTTTAGTTATATTTGTTCTGCGGAAATTATTTGAATTTCTACAGCGGATCGAATTTGAGTCCCGCATCTTCCATGCACATCTCTTAACAAAACGTTTCTGAAAAGTGAACTTATTTACACCTAAGCATCTGTAAATTGTTGTGCTGGTAGGTGGGTGGTCCAAAACTTTGAAAAGAACCACTGGCTTATCTCAGTTTAACTGTGAACAATTGCTTCGGGATGAGTAAAGGGCTGGGAACTTGTAAACTGTTGCTTTAAATAACAATGCTATCTTTAGCCAGCTGGATAGCTTGTCACATGATTCAGAGTTGTCCCCTGCAATAATCCCGGTGAAGGATCAGTCATGTTCCCGAGACATAGATCGTTGGGTCATGAAGTGCAAGGTTGCCAATGTCTGAGATTCCCTCGTGATAGCTGGGCACACCCATCTACTGCGGAAGGGCAGTATCCCTGTCATAGCCACTGCTTAAAGCAGACTATCAATGTATAAACTGGGTCCTGTGTTGTTCTTTGGTATTTGAATACCAGTCAAATGTTCGCCGACATTTACATTGAATGTCACAATTTATTCCTACCCCCACTGAAACAAAAATTATTTCTGAAACATATTGTCAACTGTTTTACGTTGAATTTGCACTTTAAAATAATCTTGCAGTGGTGTCTATAAAAAGATGCTGAGAAGCACATGACTATCCCATTGGCCAGCACGCTCTTTACAAACTCTGTGAATTTTAAAAAGCTAGAATGTTCATATCTTTAGCAGACATGCATTATAGTTCTGTAGGTAGGAAAATCAGAATCAGAATCAGAATCACACTTTATTCGCCAAGTATGTTTTGCAACATACGAGGAATTTCATTGGCCAGGTCAGTCATACAATTAAAAGCAACAGATCACTCAAAAACACATTTTAACATGAACATCCACCACAGTGATTCCTACACATTCCTCACTGTAATGGGAGGCGAAATAAAGTTCAAGTCCTTCCATTAGTTCTTCCTCGGTCGTGATCTGAAAATTAATCACATCTCCGGCAAGGTAAGAACTTGAAAAAAAGTTTCCCCCTGATCCCCTCCCCCTCCCCCTCCCCCCACATAAAACAAACTTTTAACGCACTAAAAAATAACAAAAAGAATGAAAAAACGAACAGACTGCCGGCAGGGCAGCCATCGCCCCGGCGCCCCTGGTGGTCATACAGCAATGAATAAGATTAATCTCTTACTAGAATTTTTAATGTATTACTTTATATGTGATGCCATCTGATCACGTGTGTGACATTTTTGGTTCACTTTCCAAAGAATGGCCCTTTAGCTTTACAAATCGGTGAAGCTTCTTCCCCTAACTGAATGCATTGATCTTGCCTCTCACTGAGCTGCTTTCTGCAGTTGCTCTTCTAACCTTTCAGCTCGGTTTTTATTCTTGCCATTTGTGACCAGTTTGCAGTTTGAGACTGGGGGAGGACGTGTGGGAGTAGGAGGGGAACTAAATGAAACACATGTGTTTTCAGTTTCCCATGCCAGAGTATCGGCCCTGGTTAAAAGGTGTCAGTCAAGGAAGTCACACCCAGCCTACCTTTTGCAGTTCTGTACCTTTGCTGTAATATTCTCAAGTCACATTGTAAGATTTTTTTTTAAATGCCATGGAGACTTCACTACTTGGTGTCCAACATAATTGCCTCTATAATGGAATCCTATTCTCTACAGATCTCCTGCAGTGATGGTTGATAGAGATTCCAGTTATTGACGATGAGCAGAGCACACAATGAGCAGCCACTCATAGAGTTATAGTCATACAGCATGGAAACAGGCCCTTCAGCCCAACTTGCCCACACCGAACAACATGTCCCATCCACACTAGTTCCACCTGCCTGCATTTGGCCCATATCCCTCCAAACCTGTCCTATCCATGTACCTGTCTCATTGTTTCTTAAACATTGCTATTGTCACTGTCTCAGCTACCTCCTCTGGCAGCTCGTTCCATACATTCACCATCCTCTGTGTGAATTCCTATTAAACCTTTCCCCCTTCACTTTAAACCTATGTCCTCCAGTTCTTGATTCCCCTACACTAGGTAAGAGACTGTGTATCTACCCGATCTTTTCCTCTCATGATTTTATATACCTCTATAAGATAACCTCTCATCCTCCTGCACTCCAAGCAGTCCCAGCCTGCTCAACCTCTCCCTATAGCTCAGACCCTCGAGTCCTGGCAACTTCCTCGTAAATCTTCTCTGTACCCCCTTTCCAAAATGAAATATTTAACCTATTGTTTATTCTCTGGCTGCCCCAAACCCAACTCCATCTTTGCTCTTCAGCTGTTCCTCTCCTTTTGATTTTTTGCCTGCTTAATATTTCCTGAACATCTTGACATCCACCCATTGTGTTCTAGAGGGTAACATTCGCTGTGAAAGTCTGAATAGTGTATGTCAGTAGCTGGCACTGTCAAGTTAATTCCTGTTGCCACATACACATATTTCCTGACATGGATTGTTAGATTAGAAGAAGAAACCTTGGCTGATCTCTTCCATCCCACTCTCAATATTTCAGCCAACTGGGCACATCCAGGAGGTGAGATACAGAACTTGTCTTCTTTCAGTGATCCAGTACCACACTGATTTGTACCTTTATCTTCTTCCCCTCTGCGAAGTAAAGGTATAATTTTCATTTTTTTTAACCAGAATGTATATTATAGTAGTATTGATCACTGGGTCAAGTGCATAAGATTTCCCCAATTTCTGCAAGAAATTTGAACAAAATGGGTTTTTTTTGCTGCTCAGTGTAGCTTCTTTCCTAAAAAAGGTGACAATATAAGACTGACAAATTTTCTTCTCCAAACTGCCATAGTACTTTTCATTTGTCCTACTTCATGATCCAAACCTTAAAAGGTCAATGTTGACAACATTTATGATTGAAATTAAATAATTCCATCCATCCCGAATTTTGTGTGTGGGTGGAGGCGGGTATATCGGTGGAATCACAGTCCAGTGTGGGACATAGTGGATGGTGGAAAGTGGGTGTTACATTGTGAGACAGCTAAGCTATTTGTATATTTTCAAGTAATTGTCAAATTGCTGGAAAAAAAATTAAGCCAATGTATTGAAGAAGGCTCCTCTATGATCATGCGTCAGACGAGCTGAGCAACTGTGGTAGCTGCCAAGTAATCCCACGCTGTGGAGAGAAAAACAGCCTGGTTAACCCGCCCCCACATCTGTAAACATATGTTGTGTTCTGGGGATTTTTCCAGCTTTTTTTTTTCTATCACGCAGCAACTCACCCAAGCATGGAATTGTGGTGAGCCAACTTCCTCTTGTGGCTTCTCTGGTCTTTTAGCAAAGTCATCTGCTGCTGGGAAAGAGGAGGGTTGTCTACCGGCTTTTAATCACTGTGTTCGGGCATGCATGCAGAGAGAGTAGGAGGGCTTAATCAGACATCACACAATAACATTGGTATGTGGGAGTTCAAAGGGGTGTCTGCATCCTGGTGTGCGTGTCCTACACATTTACTATTCAAAAATGAACTTGCCAGCATCGCTGCTTCTCAGACATTCTGGTCAGATGACTATCGTGACAAACTTTGAAGTATTGAAATGTGCTAAACTATTATTGCCCTCGGAAGGCATTTACCCACCAGTTGCTGACGTGCCGCCGTGACCTGGGTTTGTTGCTTGGCACCCTGCAAATCCAGAGTTTGTTTATGGTAGAACCCACGCACTCTATTATCCATGTTTTTACTCCCTTTCCCCATCCTTCATATTGGAGATAAGGCCAACACTATCAAAGGTAGGGGCTGTGTCCGTTCATCACTTTGTGTAATGGATTATGTTGTATTGTAGCTCCCTGCTGCCCCCTTCTCTGCCCCAACCATTTATAATCATTTTCAATTTGATCTTGTCCTTTTGATCTCTATTTACATTCATGACACTAAAACTAATCTAATCTCTAAACAACTAAATCATGAGCAAATGGCACTCGACCACGTGAATGTGGAACTAATAGTAAATAGTGAAACACGAGTTCTTTAACTGAACTTCCATCTTATGAGCTCCATGTACTAGTTAGATTCTCAAAGGCAAAATATAAAATGTGTTGTCCCCAGACTTAAATGACATTAATATTTCCAAACTGTGGAAAAAAAAATCCCCACCAAAATACAATAGTCATAGAGTCTTACAGCATAGAAACGGCCCCTTAGGCCAACTTGCTCATGCTGACCAACATACTGCATCTTTACTAGTCCCATCTGCCTGCGTTTGGCCCATATCCCTCAAAACCTATCCTATCCATGTATCTGTCCAAATGTTTTTTAAACGTTGTGATAGTACCTGCCTCAACTACCTCCTCTGGCAGCTTATAATAACACCCTTTGTGTAAAAAAGTTGCCCCTCAGGTTCCTTTTAAATCTCTCACCCCACCCTAAAACTATGTTCTCTGGTTCTTGATTCCTCTACTCTGGGTAAAAGATTTTGTGCATTTACCCTATCCAATCCTCTCATGATTGTATACACCACAATAAGAACACCCCTCATCCTCCTGCGCTGCAATGAAGAAAGTCCATAATTTGCATAAATCTGAAATTAAAGCAGAAAATGCTAGAAATAGTCAGACAGCTTCTGCCGAGAAGCGGTGAAAGTTTCAGGTTCATGACCTTTTATTGTAACCAGAAGATTTCAGATGCCATTTCATTTTGAGCTATGATGGGAGGGAAGGGAAAAGCCAAAGGGGAATCTCTGATGGGGTAGATTGATTTTAAATGCCAGAAATTGTGTCAATAAATGAATCCCATGGTTAGTAGGAGCTCCACATTGTACCCTTCTTCTAAAACTCATTTGAAATTGAAGATTAAAAGCTAGAATCCAGTTTGTGAGGCTTTGCTGCAAACCTTAATCAAGGTGAATTTCATTAAACAAAATTGAGAAAATGGCATTGCCAATATGTCTGTGGGCTTGATGTTGTTGCCTGAGTCAGCAACAGTGTGAATATTGCACTACAGGCTTGTATGCACCTATCATAGAACCGTGGAGCACAAAATTGAACCTTCCACCCACCTCATGATGCCTATCTACACTAATCTCATTTGCCTGCATTAGGCCCATATCCTTTTGTGCTTTTCCTATATAAGCACCTGTCCAAATGCCTTTTAAAAGTGGTAATTCTATTAGTCTCTGCAGCTTGTTCCAGACAGCTGGCATCTACTGTGGGAAAAATCTTGTCTCTCGGAAGTCCTTTTTATTATTTTGCTATTTTGGATAACATTGTATGTTATTTTGCTCTCTCAACTCTATCTGTGCCATGTAGCTCTAGACTCACTACCTTGGAGAAGAGACTCTGATTGTACCATCTATACCCCTCAAGTTTATAAACCGCCTACATACCTATGAGGTAAAAAAACAGCCTTTCCAATCTCTCCATATAACTAAAGACTTCAATTTCAGACAACACATGGTAAATCTTTACTTTAGACTTCAGAGATACAGTGCAGAAACAGACCCTTCTGTCCACAGAGTCTCCGCCAACCAGTAATCACCCCGTACACTAGTACTATCCTACACACTAGGGGCAATTTACAATTTTTATGAGGCCAAATAACCTACAAACCTGTACGTCTTTGGAGTGTGGGAGAAAACTGGAGCACCCAGAGAAAATCCACGCAGTGACAGAGAGAATGTACAAACTCCGTACAGACAGCACCCGTATTCAGGATCGAAACGCGGGTATCTGGCGCTGTAAGGCGCTCCGCATATTACCACCTCCTTCCTGTAGTGTTGTGTCCAGAACTATACCCAATTCTCTAATTGCAGTCTAACCAATGTATACAAAATCCAACATAACATCCTAACTCTTATACACAATGCCTCAGCCTATGAAGGCGAGCATACTAAATGCCCCCTTCACCATCCGATCTACGCACGTCACCATTTTCAAGAAGCTATGGACTCAGTGACAACCAATGAACACTGCAGCAAATAATTTATTTTAAGTGGGAGTCCAGTAGTTCCTTGGTATATTTCTCATTTAAGATGCATGATTCATCAATACAGAGAGGTTGCAATTGGCCAAAGGATGATTGTAGACTGAAGTTAGACACCACTTTTCCACAATTACAACATGGGGACCATAGAGGGTATATTTTTGTTTTTAACGTGGTCAAGTAGTATTGATTGAATTAAGTCAATCCAATAATAGTTATTCTTCCTCAAAGTTAGTAGTTGAAAACCTTGTGTCTTTAAGTTAAATTCTGTGGAATAAATGTATTTCATAGCTCTTCAGTCCTCAGGATTGTTGAACAAAGGCACTGAACAATGAAATGCATTGTGCCAAAAATCAGTTACATAGCTTCTATTATTTTTCAAGTGCCATTGAAATGTTTCTGCATGATAGTACGTTGTGTGTCTTCAAGAGGTTACCGATTACTCTGCCCTTAGAAAGTTTGTTAATCCTTTTGCTTTGAATGAAAATGACAGGAGCAGTTAGAGGTGTGTGTTCCTGTACACAAGATTTTTAAGTGGGCCGCCATTGCATTATTGTGCATTTATAAAATGAGTATCTTACATAAGACAAGAATTCTTTGCATTGTCTAAATACAAAGGACCCCAAGAACTTGAATGTTGTTGCAACTTGTCATCTTGTACATGTAGTCTGTGTATTTTATCCAAATAGATTGTGGAGGGAGGATTGATGCAAAAGGGTGTATGATTTCTCTTCTATCAGGCATGCTCTTACTATTTCATAAAGATTTAACAAGACTACACCAAATAGTGAAAGGCCTGGAGAGAGTGGATGTGGAGAGGATGTTTCCACTACTGGGAGAGTCTAGAACCGGAGGCCATAATCTCAGAATAAAAAGACATACCTATAGGAAAAAAATGAGGAGGAATTTCTTTAGTCAGAGGGTGGTGAATCTGTGGAATTCATTGCCACAGAAGGCTGTGGAGGCCAATTCAATGGATATTTTTAAGGCAGAGATTGATAGATTTTTGATTAGTATGAGTGTCAGGCGTTATGGGGAGATGGCAGGAAAATGGGAGTTGAGACGGAAAGATAGATCAGCCATGATTGAATGGCAGAGTAGACTTGATGGGCCGAATGGCCTAATTCTGCTCTGATCACTTATGAGCTTATCAACTTTGGTTACGGTTTGCAACTTTGTCACAAGATTCTTGACTCAAAGTTGCAGCAGGGTGAAACTTGGGTGGTGGTGATGAATGGGGCATATCCCAGTGTGGCCAAAAGTTGGATCCACCTAGTTTTCACACACAACATGTGGCTGTCACCTGATATGTGCTACGCCTCCAAGATGTTCACTGGAATTGTGCTTGCAAACTGAAGTGAAGTAGTCAGCGTCGGAGCTACTCTGCAACGCTCTTATAGAGCATAGGTGGAGTTACTTTCCATTGGCGGTTACACATAATTTGATCAACAGGGTGTTTCAATGTCACCCAAAGTTATGTACACAGCAAAAGCACAAAAACTTTCATATTTGCTTCCTCTTTGCCATGGAGGGTGTTGACATTGCTGAAACCAGTTTCCAGCACTCTGCAAAGACTGCCAGCAATCTGGTTACTCCCGTTATATAACGTGATGGGAGGTCATTTTGTTCCCTGTTCCAACGTACCCCAAGCAGGGTATTTCTCTTGTTGAAAAACGCTGCTCTCATTGAGTGTCACACTTTGGCTAGGGTCATAGTGCAGTGGTTACATAACCATATTTGCAGCCCAAAGGCTTGCACTAACAATCCGGGCGGGCAAGTTGAAATCCTACTATGGCAGGTTTGGAATGTAAATTCAGCTAATAATTTGGAATTTAAAAAATGACTAGTCATAGGAAAAATTGCCTGCTTGTCCCAGAAACACAGCTAGTTCACAAGTCAGAAGTTAGCATGACTCCAGGCTCGCAATAGAACTTCTTGAGTCTTTACTGCCCTCAGAATTGGTCGCGAAACCCTAACCACTGCACTGAAACAGTAAAAGGGTAACACTGCCCTTCTGACTGAAGATCCACACAAAATGCTGGAGTAACTCAGTGGGACAGAAGGAATAGAAGGAATGGGTGACATTTCGGGTTGAGACCATTACTCAGACTGAAGAAGGGTCCTGACCCGAAACGTCTGCAGCTGTATAGTGCTCTGGTGAGACCACATCTGGAGTATTGTGTACAGTTTTGGTCTCCTAATTTAAGGAAGGACATCCTTGTGATTGAGGCAGTGCAGCGTAGGTTCACGAGATTGATCCCTGGGATGGCGGGACTGTCATATGAGGAAAGATTGAAAAGACTAGGCTTGTATTCACTGGAGTTTAGAAGGATGAGGGGGATTCTTATAGAAACATATAAAATTATAAAAGGACTGGACAAGCTAGATGCAGGAAAAATGTTACAAATGTTGGGCGAGTCCAGAACCAGGGGCCACAGTCTTAGAATAAATGGGAGGTCATTTAAGACTGAGGTGAGAAAAAACTTTTTCACCCAGAGAGTTGTGAATTTATGGAATTCCCTGCCACAGAGGGCAGTGGAGGCCAAGTCACTGGATGGATTTAAGAGAGAGTTAGATCGAGCTCTCGGGGCTAGTGGAGTCAAGGGATTTGGGGAGAAGGCAGGCACGGGTTATTGATAGGGGACGATCAGCCATGATCACAATGCAAGAGCGGAACTCGCTATCAGGGGACGGGGACACAATTTTTTTGGCGGCCATGCGCGCATGCGCACACTCACACGCGCGCGAGGCTTCAGAGGCTCAATCCAGCGCTAGATGCAGCTCAACACTGCCTATCTCACCGGGTTAACTACAGCCCTGCCTGGACTGACGGGACACCAGTGCTGCTTCTCTGCGCTGGCCATATTTCCCGCAAGTCCAGGAAGGGTTGTAAACTCACCTGGCGGGACAGGCAGAGTTAGCTGGGTTTAGCGCTGTTTCTCTGCGCAGGCCCGTCTGACTGCCGACCAAAGATCCTATAGCGGAGGATCTTTGCTGCCGACCTCTCTGGCCACCCGCGGAGGGGGGTACTCGGGAGGGGACAGGACAGCGCCGGAGATCCGGCCGTGTTCGATCCTGCCCAAAGATACTAGAGGAGCTCCTCTAGTATCTTTGATCCTGCCTGCGGATGAAGCGCAGGTCTGTGCCATGTCTCCCTCCTCCAATCACCGCACTCTATCCTCAGGCCCAGCTCTCCCCCCCCCCCCCCCCACTCCTCCCTCCTCCAATCATCACGCTGAATTATCATGTCCCGCCCACATTGCCTGCTGACCGACGCCTCTTTCCTCCAATCGGCGCCCTCGATCACTGGATTTTAACATCCGGACTACATAAACTTGGGGGGGGATGTCCCCCACCTCTCAAGACATGGAGGGGACGTGTCCCCTCTGCCCCCCCCCCCCCCGGGTTTTCCGCCCCTGTCACAATGAATGGCGGTGCTGGCTCGAAGGGCCGAATGGCCTCCTCATGCACCTATTTTCTATGTCACCTATCCATGTACTCCAGGTATGCTGCTTGACCTGTTGAGTTACTCCAGCATTTTGTGTCTTTCCATGGTAAACCAGCATCTACAGTTCCTTGTTTCTACATGGCAATGATTTCCTGGCACAAGCCCTCCCTAAGGCACTCAAGGTCACCCTGTTTTAAAAACAGGAAGCTGTAAGAAACTTCGGCCCAGAACAGGTTGGGTGAGGAAGTGACAATTTGCAATGTTAATTTTGCTTTAAGATAAGCAAGGCGAGGTGAGGCAAGCCACTAACAATGAGCAAGTTCGTCATGTTCAGTATTTTATATTATTTGTTAATAGGTGTTTAATCAGGTGAATTAGACAAATCCAGTCATTGTTCGTTGTGTTTGCTTGCTTTCTTTAAAAGTAAACAGCTTTAGAATTTATATCTAGTCTAGCCTTGCTGATTATTTCCTTGGTCTGGTTACAAACAGGACATAGAACAAACATTGGGGTAAGATTTTGTTACAGCTTGCAGTGAAGGCAATCAGCCAATTTAATTCAATGGAACCAAATTTTGGAAATGGGTAATAACGCACATGTGCTACCTTGTTACGTGTTTAGCTCATGCAATAGCTGAGTAATTTCCATCTTATTGTATTCTGTCAAAGGTGTAAAGATGTTGCAATACTCAAGTTACTTGGTGATCTCAGTAGGTATGCAGCAGTGTGAGTCAGTCTTCCCAACTAAGAACCCATTTTTCGCCACTCTAAGTAATCTAAGTTTAATTTTGATCTCTCGCTCGAAAAGTACATCATGAAATTAAATGTTGTAATGCGTACAATTAAAGTTGATTATCACCAAAGAGGACCTGCCAGACCCCAGACGAGGAGGCCTGGAGAGCTCACATATGGGATGTTGTGCAGTCTGATCTTGATATCCAGGGAAGGATATACTTGGATGGGAGCACAGCAAAGTTCGTCACATTGACTCCTGAAATGGCAGGTTTATTGTGTGATGAGAGATGAAACAGACTGGATCTATTCTCCATTCAATAGAATAAGGAGAGTGATCTCAGTGAAATGTACAAATGTACAGTTTTAACAGACTTGATTGAGTTGATGCAGGGATAAGATTTCCCTTGGCGAGAACATCCAGAACCAAAAGGGACATCTCAAAATATTTTCAGGTCAGAGATGAGAAGAAATTTCTTTGCCCAAAACTTAGCACATTTTTTCTGGAATTTTCAGCCCATGAGGGCCACGCAGATGCAGTCACTGAGTATATATAAAACAAGATTTTGAGATAATATGGGAATCGAGTGATATGGGCACCTGCCATTCAACAAACCCATGGCAAATCTCTTATCTCAGCGGCATTTGCCTCATTGCAGGCATGAAAGGCTGAATGGCCGATCCCTGCTTTCATAACTTATATTGGACCCATGCTGGGTTGCTGAAAATTCCACCAAGAACTACTGCCTTACAGCGCTAGAGACACACGGGTTCGATCCTGACTACGGGTGCTTGTCTGTACGAAGTTTATACATTCTCCCCGTGACCTGCGTGGGTTTTCTCCGAGATCTTCAGTTTCCACCCACACTCTAAAGATGTACAGGTTTGTAGGTTAATTGGCTTGGTAGAAATGTAAATTGTCCCTAGTGTGTGTAGGACAGTGTTAGTGTTCGGGATTCGCTGGTCGGTGCGGACTGAGTGGGCTGAAGGGCCTGTTTCCGCGCTGTATCTCTAAATTAAACCAAACTAGATTCAAGATCCAATTTAATTGTCACTTGTACCAATTAATGTACAGTGAAAGTCATCAGCCTTGCTTTGTGAATGGGGTGCAGGGAGAGCCCCAATGAAACACTTGACAGTAGCCTAGAGGGACAACATTTATTCTGAGTGCAAGATGTGAAATAAACACGAAGTCCGATTGTACCTTTTTGAGCATGTTACTATTTCAGACATCCTGGACCTGGAGGGGTAAAAGACGAGCACAGGTGGCTCTATTCAGTGACACCTGGCTTAGATTCCAAACAGACACCCAAACGTGAGATTCTCAACATTGCACGCCTGCTAGGGCTGCCAACTTTGGCCCATCTACACCTGACCACATTTGGCCCATATCACTCTAAACCTGTCTTATCTGTACAATGCCTTTTAAATGTTGTTAGTACTTGCTTCGGCCACGTCCTCTGGCAGGTTGTTCCACATACCCACCAACCTCTGTGTGAAAAAGTTGCCCCTCAGGTTCCTATTCAATCTTTCTCCTCTCACCTTAAACCAAGGGTTCCCAACCTGGGGTAAATTTACCCCCAGGGGGTAAATTTGTTGATTCTGGATTTGTACATATTTTTTCTCATTGACTGATTGTGTTTGATTCTGGTAGACTGGTATCTGTTCATCATTAGTTGTTCATAAATAAGTGAAATGAAATTGTAATGTACTATTAAAGTTGCCAGGGGTAAACAACATGAAAAAGGTTGGGAACCCCTGCCTTAAACCTATGTCCTCTGGTTCTTGATTCCTCTATTCTGGGGAGAAGATGTACATTTACCCTATTGATTCCCCTCTTTATCTTATACACCGTTATAAGATCATCCCTTATAAACAGCATTGGGCCCAGCACCGATCCATGAGGCACACTACTAGTCACAGGCATCCAATCCGAAAAACAGCCTTGCGCCATGACCCCCTGCTTCCTTCTATGAAGCCAATTCTCTATCCAGTCGGCTAGCTCTTCCTGGATCCCATGCGATCTAACCTTCCAGAGAAGCCCACCATGCGATACACATCAAATGCCTTGCTTTGCCCTCGTTAACCTTTTTGGTTACTTCTTCAAAAACCCAATCTTCCATGTACAAAACCATGCTTATTATCCCTCATCAGCCCTTGTCTCTCCAAATAAATATATTTCTTACCCTCAGAATACTCACCAGTAACCTGCCTTCCACAGATGTTAGGCTCACTGGTTTATAGTTCCCAGGATTTTCCTTGCAGCCCTTCTTAAAAAGAGGCATAATATTGGCACAACATTATTCCACGCCAGCACCTCACTCGTGTCTAATGATGATTCATATATCTCTGCCAGGGAACCTGCAATGTCTTCTCTAGTTTCCCATTGTATCCGATCAAGATACATCTGATCAGGTTTAGATTTATCTAACTTCATATGCCTTGGGACTTCCAGCACTTATTCAACTGTAATAAGAATTGTCCTCAAGACAATTCCATCAACTGTCCCAAGATCCCCAGTATTCATGGCTTTATTGGGAGATGAATGTGTGAAATCCATGCCACAGAAGGCTGTGGAGACCAATGGATATTTTAAAGACAGAAATAGATAGATTCTTGATCAGTACGGGCATCAGGGATTATGGGGAGAAGGCAGGAGAATGGGGTTAGGAGGGAGAGATAGATCAGCCATGATTGAATGGCGGAGTAGACTTGAAGGGCCATATGGCCTAATTCTGCTCCTATCACATGAACTTTATTCACAGTAAAAACAGAGGAGAAATACTAATTGGAGACGTTGTCTATCTCCTTGCGGCTCCACATAGAGATGCCTACTTTGGTTTCTAAGGGCCCTATTCTATCTCTAATTACCCTTTTTTCCCTTAATGTACCTATAAAATCTCTTTGAATATTTCTTAATATTATCTGCCAGAGCTATCTCCTGCCCCCTTATTGCCGTTCTGATTTCCTTCTTAGGCATGCTCCGCAGTTCCCGAAAATCGTCCAGGGATAAACTTTATCCCAGCTGCCTATACCTGTCCCATGCCTCCTTTTTCCAGACCAGAGCCTCAATTTCTCTCATCATCCAAGCTTCCTCACTCCCATCTCCTCTGGTGAATCTTGTGATAATTTCTTCTTGAATTGCATTACACCATTATCTACCCGTCCTGCATTTACCTTATCCTTGCACAGTTTCAATAAATAATACAAATAAATCCATGGCAGATCTCTTATCTCAGCAAACAGAGAGTGGTGAATCTGTGGAATTCTCTGCCACAGAAGGTAGTTGAGGCCAGTTCATTGGCTATATTTCAGAGGGAGTTAGATGTGGCCCTTGTGGCTAAAGGGATCAGGGGGTATGGAGAGAAGGCAGGTACAGGATACTGAGTTGGATGATCAGCCATGATCATATTGAATGGCGGTGCAGGCTCGAAGGGCCTAATGGCCTACTCCTGCACCTATTTTCTTTGTTTCTATGTTTCTAATATCTTATTTCCCTACACTAACCCCATTCCCTCAAGTTCCCTTGAACTCTGCTTCCGTAGTTTAAAAGGTTAATCCATGAGCAGAAGAACAAAAAACGCCACATATACCTTGTTTTGTTTTGGCAAAGAAAGTGATACTGGAGGAGGTTTGGCTGATGTCACCAGTCACGATCTAACTAGCTGACTTTTCCAGGTAGTGTTTTGGAAAATGTGAGGCACTTGCACATCACCAGTCATCGAGGGAGTGTCGTTGCACTTCCTCTTTAGCAGTTACATTTCTAATTTTACTCTTCCTTCCATGACATTTTACAAAAAGATGAGCAGGAATACTTGGAATCAGAAATCTAATTTGATTGTAAGTTTCATCTCCAACTATGCTGCCAGCAAACCCAGCATCTGTTGCCCATGTGTACATACCCCAGAAGCTGATTGTAATCTGCCTTCTACAGCTACAACCCATGAATGAATCAGATCCCACGTTACTGTTAAGCAGGGGGTTCCAGGACTTTGTGCTATTAATGATGGATAAGAAATAGGTTTTCAATTTAGATGGTCTATGGGTTGGAGAGCAACTTGCACGTAATGGGATTCCCTTTGTATCTGCTGCCCTCGGTCTTCCAGGATGTAAGGTTGGTGGGTTTGGGATTATGAAATGAAGACAAAGGCTGGAAACACTCAATTGGTCGCACAACAGCTGTAGAAAGAGAAACAGTTAACGTTTCATGCCAAAGAGCCTTCATCAGAATTGAATAATTTTTCATTACTTGAACCATATGGCATAACAGAACATGCTGTTCAAGTAATGAAAACATATTCAATGGGACATGCTCAATGGGACCATTGAGTGGACAGATGGTCCTCTCAATGGTCCATTCATTATGTCTCCATACCAAAATTCATTACAACCTCCGATATCTCCTTCTGTTTCAGGAACGGAACCTGGACTGGTTTCCACGTATGCGGGCCATGTCACTTGTTAGCAGTGACGCAGAGGGGGAGCAAAACGAGCTGAGGAACCTACAGGAGAAGCTGGAGTCTACGATGAAGCTGGTTACTAACTTATCTGGCCAACTGTCAGAGCTCAAGGAGCAGGTAAACAGTGGTGTCTCATGTTTCTCTGTGTCAAATATCAACAAGAATTGTTGATACAAATAACTAAGAGGGCAGCACAGTGGCGCAGCGATAGAGTTGCTGCCTTACAGCTCTAGAGACTCTGGTTTGATCCTGTACCGGTGCTGTTTTGGGTCTATAATCTGTGGTTACTGACCTTCTGGCTTTTGATCAGTTAGTCTTAGCATTTAAAAAATCTCAATTAAATCTCCTCTTAACCTTCTCTGCTGTAAATTCCCAGGTGTCTGCATAACACACAGTGGTGGCGCAGCTGGTATAGCTGCTGCCTCACAGACTAATCTGATGAAGGGTCTCGACCCAAAACGTCACCCATCCCTTCTCTCCAGGGATGCTGCCTGTCCTGCTGAGTTACTCCAGCTTTTTGTGTCTATCCTGTGGTCCTTGATTGCTGTTCCATTCTAAGAAATCTCTTCAGGTCCTTGATACATCTCCCAAAGAGTCCTCCTTTCGAACAGCTATAATTATAATTCTATATTGAAAAATCTATTTGGATGTGTTTATGATAATCCATGAATTACAAGCGTATGAAACTACTGCTGGAAGGTGAGATTGGGTTCATACACATGAACACATTGGGTCATATGTTTGCTCCCGTGTTGCAGATTCACTCAAGATTTCCATAAGTGCCAATTAAGACTGAATATTAGTTTCTAAACGAGATTCTCAATGGTCCTGCAGCAAAGTGTTTGAAGGGGCTTTTGTGCTGTGGTCAAATTCATCTAAGGCATTTCACCTGAAGAGTACAATTTGCAATCACCTGATCATGACTTGCTCTGTTGCAGAAGTATTTAGTGGATGTGAAACTATCTCTTTCCTCCGTAGGATAAAGTTCAGCTTTGGCGCATGAGTGCGGACTATTATATACATCATTTGACCCACAAAGGCTAATGTGTTGATTAACTTTCTCATTTGGCATTGTGGAATAGTGAGGCATGGAAATGTTGAAAGATTAAACTGATAGGTGTAATGCAAGGAATGAATGTCACCTACTATAGAAGCTACTTTACCTTTTCTTTTGAAACTACGATTGACAAATTGCCTTTTATCTAAAAGTGCATCCATAACACTTTTGACTTGATTATAGAGATAGCACAGGAATCCAGTTTCGAACATGTTGAAAACGTGACAATAAGATGAGAAATGTGCACTTGCTCTGGTTACCTGCTTGGGATAGTCAAATGTACCTCATTTATGTTAATGTTGCTAGTCATTTTGTGTGAATGGGATGAGCACCTTTGATATATATAGATATAAAAATCAACAAAGACATTGAGGAGAGCTCATCCAGCAATTTTGTTCAACACTGGATCTTTCACATCCTCCCATGCAGGTGGTTGAGGTCTGGGTATTTCCAATCTGAAAAGTAATGCCTCTAATAATACAGCACTGTCCTAACGTCTTAGCCTTGTGGTATGTTGAATTAATGACTTTCGGAAACAGGTGAGTATGTTAACTGAGCAAAACTGATATCCAGCTAAAGAGGGCTTAATGTGTTTCCCCATCAAATACACGCCAAGGACAACAGAAACTTAGCTGACAGAAAATACAATCAATTAAAAATATACAACCCTAAGGCTGGCAATCCAAAATAAAAACAGACAATGCTGGAATCACTCAGCAGGTCAGGCAAAAGTTCTGATGAAGATATCCCAGACTTGAAACATTAACTCTTTCTCTTTCCACACATGCCACCTAACCAGCAGAGTGTTCCGAGCATTATCTGTTTCTATTTCAGTTTTCCAGCATCAACGTTTTCTTGACTTTTTTTTAAAACACTGAGATTCGCTTTGTTATCAGTGTTAACTGAATAAGGGGGGTGGGGTGTCAAATGGGATAGTCGAGGATGGAGTTAAAAAGAAAGAGAGTAAAGAGATAGTTAATGACCCCAGAATTAACGGGAAAGGAACCTCACAAAGGGATAGCAGCGTATGGCCAAGTGTAATAGGGATCGATGTGAAAGGTGAGATGCGTAAGGAATTAAAAGTATTGTATATGAATGCGCGAAGTATAAGAAGTAAAGTAGATGAGCTTGAGGCTCAGTTAGAGGTTGGTAGATATGACATTGTGGGGATTACTGAGACGTGGCTGCAGGAGAATCGGGCCTGGGAACTTAATATTCAGGGTTATACATCCTATAGAAAGGACAGGCAGGTGGGCAGAGGAGGGGGGGGGGGTGTAGCACTGCTGGTGAGGGAGGGAATTCAGTCCCTTGCGAGGGAAGACACAGGGACTGACGAGGTAGAGTCACTGTGGATTGAGTTGAGGAATTGTAAAGACAAGAAGACACAAATTGGTGTTATTTACAGACCCCCAAATAGTAGCCCGGATGTATGGTGTAAGTTGCAGCAGGAGTTAAAACTGGCATGTACCAAAGGTAATGCCACTGTGGTGATGGGGGATTTCAATATGCAGGTAGACTGGGAAAATCAGGTTGGTTCAGGACCCCAAGAAAGAGAGTTTGTCGAATGCCTCCGAGATGGATTCTTAGAGCAGCTTGTAATGGAGCCGACCAGAGAAAAGGCAATTCTGGATTTAGTGTTGTCCAATGAACCAGATATGATAAAGAGAACTTGAGGTAAAGGAACCGCTTGGAGGTAGTGATCATAATACGATTAGTTTTAATCTGCAATTTGAGAAGGAGAACGTTAAATCGGAAGTGGCAGTGATGCAGTTGAACAAAGGAGACTATGAAGGCATGAGAGGGGAGCTGGCCAAAGTAGACTGGAAAGGGATCCTAGCAGGAATGATGGTGGAACAGCAATGGCAGGAATTTCTGGGGATAATCCGGAAGACGCAGGATCATTTCATTCCAAAAAGGAAGAAAGATTCTAAGGGGAGTAGGAGGCAACCGTGGCTGACAAGAGAAGTTAGGGATAGAATAAAACTAAAAGAAAAGATTTATAACACAGCAAAGAGTAGCCAGAAGCCAGAGGATTGGGAAACGTTCATAGGACAACTGAAGGAAACAAAACGGGCAACACGGGCTGAAAAGATGAAGTACGAGGGGAAGCTGGCCAGGAATATAAAGAAGGACAGTAAAAGCTTCTTTAGATATGTTAAGGGAAAAAGAGTAGCAAAGTCAAATGTGGGTCCCTTGAAGACAGACATGGGTGAAGTTATTATGGTCAACAAGGAAATGGCAGAAGAGTTGAATAGGTACTTCGGATCTGTCTTCACTAAGGAAGACACAAACAATCTCCCAGATGTACTGGAGGACAGAGGATCTAAGGGGGTGGAGGAACTGAAAGAAATTTTCATTAGGTGAGAAATAGTATTGGGTAGGCTAATGGGACTGAAGGATGATAAATCCCCTGGGTCTGATGGTCTGCATCCCAGGGTCCTCAGGGAGGTGGCTCTAGAAATAGTGGACACATTGGTGATCATTTTCCAATGTTCAATAGATTCAGGATCAGTTCCTGTGGATTGGAGGATAGCTAATGTTATCTCACTTTTCAAGAAAGGAGCGAGAGAGAAAACGGGGAATTACAGACCAGTTAGCCTGAAGTCGGTGGTGGGAAAGATGCTGGAGTCATTTGGATAGCAGTAAAAGGATTAGTCCAAGTCAACATGGATTTATGAAAGGGAAATCATGCTTGACTAATCTTCTGGAATTTTTTGAGGATGTGACAAGTAAAATGGATGAAGGGGAGCCAGTGGATGTAGTGTATCTAGACTTTCAGAAAGCCTTTGATAAGATCCCGCACGGGAGACTGGTGACTAAAATTAGAGCACATGGTATTGGGGGTAGGGTGTTGACATGGATAGAAAATTGGTTGGCAGACCGGAAGCAAAGAGTAGGAGTGAACGGGTCCTTTTCAGAATGGCAGGCAGTGGCGAGTGGAGTGCCGCAAGGCTCGGTGTTGGGGCCACAACTGTTTACCATATATATTAATGATTTTGAAGAGGGAATTAGGAGCAACACTAGCAAGTTTGTGGATGACACAAAGCTGGGTGGCAGTGTGAACTGTGAAGAGGATGTTAGGAGTTTGCAGGGTGACCTGGACAGGTTGAGTGAGTGGGCAGATGCGTGGCAGATGCAGTATAATATAGATAAATGTGAAGTTATCCACTTTGGCGGCAAAAACAAGGGGACAGATTATTATCTCAATGGGGTTAGGTTAGGTAAGGGGGAGGTACAGCGAGACCTGGGTGTCACTGAAAGTTGGCGTGCAGGTACAGCAGGCAGTCAAGAAAGCTAATGGAATGTTGGCCTTCATAAAAAGAGGATTTCAGTAGAGGAGTAAAGAGGTTCTTCTGCAGTTGTATAGGGCTCTGGTGAGACCACATCTGGAGTATTGTGTACAGTTTTGGTCTCCTAATTTGAGGAAGGACATCCTTGTGATTGAGGCAGTGCAGCGTAGGTTCACTAGATTGATCCCTGGGATGGCAGGACTGTCATATGAGGAAAGATTGAAAAGACTTGGCTTGTATTCACTGGAGTTTAGAAGGATGAGGGGGATTCTTATAGAAAGATATAAAATTATAAAAGGACTGGACAAGCTAGATGCAGGAAAAATGTTCCCAATGTTGGGCGAGTCCAGAACCAGGGGCCACAGTCTTAGAATAAAGGGGAGGTCATTTAAGACTGAGGTGAGAAAAAACTTTTTCACTCAGAGAGTTGTGAATTTATGGAATTCCCTGCCACAGAGGGCAGTGGAGGCCAAATCACTGGATGGATTTAAGACAGAGTTAGATAGAGGTCTAGTGGCTAGTGGAGTCAAGGGATATGGGGAGAAGGCAGGCACGGGTTATTGATACGGGACGATCAGCCATGATCACAATGAATGGCGGTGCTGGCTCGAAGGGCCGAATGGCCTCCTCCTGCACTTATTTTCTATATTTCTATGTCTATGTTTCTAATTATTCACTCTAAGAGTGCTGCACCAGTGTTTCTAATTTGGTGAGTTCACTTTCATTTAAGTGATTTCTATTGCAGTAACATTCTGTTCAGTTTCGAGTTTTTCTAAATATGCAAATCCATTTGAGAGGAAAAGGGAAGTATCTTCAAATTGGCAGTCTTCACGGTGCTGAAAATGGTTTTGTGCATGTTCTCACCTGCCACATAATCTAGACAGGATCAAGACGTTGTACCTCATGTGATACGTTAACTGCGACAGGACCTACAGATCGGTTCCCTATATTTACCACCCAGACATACTTCCCTAAAAGTAATTTTACTCTCTATGCACTGTCTGCTGTTAACTCTTTGGATTCTTCCTTCTGCCTTTTAAACCAAGCACTAAAAATGCAACATCGCTTTCTTATAAAGAAGAGGAAATGATTTCGAAAATTCTACGCACTTAGTTGGAAAATAAAATGTTTGTTGAGAGTTTGTTATGATAGAGAAACTCCCTAAATGTTGTACTATTACAAAAGATATCTCCAGCGATCCATGCAATGCCGTCCCTCCCCAGATTCAATATTGATAAAAAATAATTGTTGTGGATTTTGTAGGTTAGGCACTTTATCGTTGCTGAGTACATTGGGAAAGTTATTGTCCTTACCTTTTCAATTTGTGGTTTCAATTGCTCTGTTATTATTATTTTTTAAAGCATTTAATCGTTTTATTGAATTTGTTACTATCCAATGGGTCAGAGGCAATATTGAAGAAAGTGATATAGATGGATGTTGACACAAGAAAGTGCTGATGCTGGTTTACAAAAAAAGACACAAAGTGCTGGAGTAACTCAGCTGGTCAGACATCATCTCTGCAGGACATAGATAGGTGACGTTTCAGGTCGGAACCCTTCTTCAGCCTGATTGTAGAAGGGGGAAGAAAGCAGGAAGAGAGATGGGGGCAGGACAAAGCCTGGCAAGTGATAGGTGGATACAGGTGAGGTGGGTTTGATTCGCAGATGAAAAGAAGACAAAGGGCTCTGAGATTAGGAGAGAAATGTGACACCAGAAGAAGAGATACAGGTGGAAAGGGATAGAGGAAGGGGGCAGGATAGTTGGGGAAATGGCTGCGTATTCTGGTGGAGCACAGGGAAAAGTAGGGAAAAGAATGGGGTGGGGGGGAGGGGAGAGGGTCCGTTGTTGGTTTGTTAGCTAAAATTGGCGAATTCAATGTTCATAATAGTGGGTTGTAAGCTACCCAAGCGGATTATGGGATTGGTGTACGTCTGAGGCGCTGCAAGGGGATTTGACAATTGCGAACCAGACTGGATATTAAAAACCTTGATAACCTCTGGTTGGAGAGCTGTGTTGAAGGTCATGCAAGATAAGGAGGGAAAGACCTACCTGTGACTTCAGAATTCAGAACTTGTAGACAAGAGTTCACATTCATAGAACATCCTTCTGGATCTGGGGGAAACCCAAACCAAAGGGACTGCCTTTCCTACATTAGATTATCAAGAAGGACCTTGAAGCAAGAATAAGGGGGAGCTTTTCCTGAATTTATCAGTGAAGTGAAGGCTAAAGAGGTGAAACAGGATGAATAGAACTGTTTAAATAGAATCACAGCCCAGTGGTATGAATATTCATTTCTCTAACTTCAAGTAACCCTGGCCTTCCCTCTCTCTCTATCCCTCCCCCACCCAAGTCGCACTAGCTTCTCGTTTTCACCCAACAAACAGCTAACAATGGCCTGTTTCCTTTACCATCGTTTCTTTTTTGCATATCTTTCATTCATTGTTCTTTACCTCTCTGCATCATTGCCCATAACTCATTTCCGTTATCCCTAACCAGTCTGAGGAAGGGTCTTGACCCGAAACATCACCCTTTCCTTCTCTCCAGAGATGCTGCCTATCCCGCCGAGTTACTCTGGCTTTTTGTGTCTATCTTCAGTTTAAACCAGCATCTGTAGTTCTTGGCTAAACAGCCAAATGCACTGTCGAAACTGGCTGTTCCTATATGCTGAAAGAGAAGTAGATGAAGTATACTTATGCCTTTTTTTTTTAGAATGGTTTCCAAGGACATCGCAGTAATCTACAGGCTGCAATGAATATTTTAAGGCAGAGATTGACATTCTTGAGTAGTAAAGGTGTCAGGGGTTATGGGGAGAAGGCACAGAGAGTTGTGAGTCTGTGGAATTCTCTGCCTCAGAGGGCGGTGGAGGCTGGTTCTCTGGATACTTTCAGGAGAGAGCTTGATAAGGCTCTTAAAGATAGCAGTCAGGGGAAATGGGAAGAAGGCAGGAACGGGGTACTGATTATGGATGATCAGCCATGATCACATTGAATGGCGGTGTTGGCTCGAAGGGCCGAATAGCCTACTCCTGCACCTATTGTCTATTGTCTATTATCTAGAATAGGGTTAAAGGGAAAGCTAGATCAGGCATGATTGAATGGGGAGTAGACTTGATGGACCGAATGGCCTAATTCTGATCCAAGACTTATGAACGTTAAAAGACCAAGGGCCTAATCATTGACTTCATAAAGACAGGGAAAGGGAGACCATGTGCCAGTTTTCATTGGTGGGTCAACTACGAAGTGAGTTAATAGTTCAAATTCTAGTTCGTTAACATGGCTAATGACCTGTAAACCTCGAGTTTTCTTGAAGATCAAAGACGAATAGATTAATTCTTCTGGCAATCATCTTAATTCGGCTTTCATCAGATGAAACAAAGTACAGACTGGGCTGTGACTGATAGTTTTCAAAGGGTAGATGATATCTGAAATGTCCATTCCATATGAAATGCAGGTTAATTGACGTACCATTTTTTTAATGTCAGAGATGAAGTCAATAGACCCTAAATTTTTTTAAACTAATTAAATTCACCAAGTGCTCTATCTAGAACTGCCAAGTGATTTCAGGTGACTAAATTGGAATAAAAAGATATTTTGAGATCAAAAGATGAAATGCCATTAGCAACCTCAGATTTTAACCGAGACCTCAGATGTTGCAGAACCGCCAGCATCATTTCTTTCCTTTCCTCTTTTCCTCTTCAAAAAAATAAAACCACTATTGACATGGACTAAAGATGCCACAATGTCATGGAGCAGGTGCACCGGACTTTGGTTTCCTCCTACGATGGAATAAGAGTTCCTCCTACATTTCGCATGAGGCGGGTTTACTGGAACTGTGGACCAGTCAGCGTTCACTTTCCAGTGACAGTGAAGAAAGAGAGAAATCTTTTCTCCGTGCCATTAAAATGTTTGAGAAAACTAACAAGTCCTATTCATTTCATTTGTTTTGCATTTAGTCACCGTTTACGATGATCTGACCGTAACAATCTTGGAAACCTTGTTTTTTTTTTAACCCGCTTCCTCCAAAGATGGTAATGTACACCTGTTTGACGCAGCAAGGGAAGTAAGAGAGCTTAACCTGGAACCGTATATCTAATCTGACACACAAACTCATATACACTGTAACTCTAAACCGTATGTTCAGCAAGTGACTTTAAACTTTCCATGGCTGAAGCAAACCTCATTGTTTGATGGATACCGATTGCTAATGACCAATATCGGTATGCAATTTACTTTTTAGCAGAATAAGATGTATAAAACCCACAAACCATGTGAAGGATGTATTTCAGAAGTTGGAAGAGGACCCCTTTTGCAAAAAAATGCTATTAAATTCTTGAGGTGGGTAGGAAAACTATTCATCTTAATAATTAAGATCAAAGACAACTGATAGCAAAATCAAAAATCAAAAAATGAGGAGGAATAGAAGTGTTTAAGTAGCTTTTGTAATCAATAGAATGACTTGCATAATGGAGAGCCCATTTTGTTTGGTTAGGTTTTCAGCAGACTGCAATCTGGTCTGTTAGACGTTGAAGGAATTTGTAGTTGCTATGCTCATTGAGACAACAGATCAACTGTGATTTGATGCAGGAGTAAGATTGGGCAGGAGATCCTCGGTTTCATGTTACACGTTCAAGGCTCGAATTTACTGTAAATGCCATTTATTTTCAGTTTTTGCAGGTTAAGGAATGAGTCATCCACCATTAAGTTTGTTTCTGAATCACCATTACATACAAGATGCATTTTATTTATGAATGTGCATTTTGCCACAGATTTTACAGTTTGAGCTGCCATCAGTTTAGAAAGAATAGCTTTGAGGGTGGGAAATCACAAAATAGCAACAAAGTCCATCACAACAGGAAGGAGAATTAGGCCATTTTGGCCCTCTAATTGAAATACAATTCAATAAGATCACAGTTAATCCCACTCTCCAGTAGTTACTCCGTATTCCTTTATTTCTATAATAGGCAATACCTGTTTTTCTGTTTTGAACATTGTCATTGATTGTGCCTCCATAGTCCACTTTGACAGAGAATAACAGTATTCACTATCCTCTGGATGACATCATTTGTCCACACATCCATCCTGAATGTCTGGCTGCTTATTCTGAGAGTGCTCCCCCAGTTCTAGATTGTCTTGCCAGGAAAACATCCTCTCCGCATCCAAGCTCCAAGAATTTTACATGTTTCATTCAGTGAGATCACATCGAATTTTTCTAAACTCATTTTGCTTAATCTCTCCTGACATTACATATCCACCATCCCAATAATCAATCAGGTAAACATCTGTTGCACTCCATGTCACCAGTATATCCTTAAGCATGGAGGTTCTGACCTGTGAACAATCTTCCAGACACAGACACATCAGGGACCAATATAATTAGAGCAAGCTATCTCTACTTTAATATACAAACCATCTTGCAGTAAAGGTTAGTGTACACCCTGATAGGACACCCAAGTATGAAGACCAAAAGGTTTCAATCTCTGACCATTTGAAAAAATTATAACTTTTTCCACATTATAATCTCTATATCACCACAAAGCTTCTCTGTATTCTCCTCACATCCCACGGTGCCACTGAGTCCTATATTATCAACCAAATTTGTTTGCCAGAATATATTATTTTTGACTCTTGGTGACTTACTATGGCATGAAACTGTTGTCCTAAGTGGCCATATTCAAACCATGATTTGGATGATGCCTTTCCTGCCAAATTTTACATGTGAAAGGGGTGAAGAGTGGAGATAGTCAGAATGAAATAGAGAAAGGTTTCCATCCTCATCCCTCATTGTGGTATCTGTACGACATAACTTTCACCTGTTAATTTTCTTGAAAAAGTAGAGTAAGAATGAGGGTGGGGGAAGAATTTGAAGATGAAAAAATAAACATCGAAGTAGTAGGCTTTTACATAATTTAATCTTAAATGCAAAGCCAATTATTTAATAGGACCGCAGTGTTGCTTCCATGAAACCTGCCTTGAAGTAAAAGGGACAACTAACCTGAAGTGAAAATCAACGGCTAGAAATACTCAGCGGACCACGTTTCACCTGTGCAGAGGGAACCAGTTTAATGTTTCAGGTTGATTTACATCATTAGCCTGAAATGTTAACTGTTTCTACCTTCATAGATGCTGTCTGCTCTGCTGAGTATTTCCAGCACATGGTTTTCACTTCAGATATTTAACATCTGCAATATGCTGATTTTCAACATCTGACTAGAATTTCTTTCAGCAGATAAAGGTGGATGCTACTCTCCACTTGTTTGAATGAATTTTTATTAGACTTGGTGTGTCCGGTTTAGTCCCCAGCTCAAATGTCATGGATTTGAGTTTTAATTTATGATTTTTTCAGCACCTTTTAAAAGTGTTCTCCCTTTTAAAATTCTCTGCTCCCCAGCATACCAGTAAGGAAATTGGAAAGGCTTAAAAGGCTAATAGTCTAGATGTGGTCAAAGATGCACATGGGCAAGAGAGGGTTCAGATCAGATTCACCAGGGTATTGCTTGAGATAGCTATGAGGAGAGGCACAATAGGGCTGAGTTTGTTTTACTTGGAGTGGAGAACTGACAGAGGTTGTCCAAATTATGAAAGGCATAAATGGGGTGATTTTGAGAAGCCTCCCGCTGTGTCAGAGATGTTCTAACACCAGCAGCATAGGTTTCAGTTGAGGTGGAAGAGGATTAGAGGGGATGTGAGGAAAATGTTTCTTACCCAGAAGGTGTGTGCACTCTGGAACACACTTCCAGAGAAGGTGGTGGTGGCAGGGACTCTCACAATATTTAAGAAGTGCCTGGATGAGCACTTGAATTGCTGAGGTATAGAAGGTTGCAGACCTAATAAATGGGATTAGGACAGATGGACACGATGCAGGACATGGATTGTTTCCATGTTGTGTGAGTCTATGACTGTATGCCTCATACTGTTCCCGAAGTGCAAAAAAAGATTGTTGTTGCTTAAGGATGTCTCGAAGCAGATGCTCATCCAGCTGTTTCCACTTGTGCATGTTCAGGAGTTAGGCTAATTGAATTAATTTCTCTATAGCTCCAATCATTCTCAGCTCCTTCAATTTAGCCCATTCCATCAATACTGATGAGCTGTATAATAGGATTCCCTGTTGGGAAAGAAAAACAAGTTTCACTATATGCAGGTTGGATCGATGATGGTATGACTTGATCCACAGCAAAATGATACCAAATACCAAGTGATAGTAGCATTTCAGTCATCTGTTGGAATGACTGATAGATCAGGGAGTTATCATCAGAAACCCTTCATCTTGAATAAAAGCCTTATTAACATTGGGTTCAATGATTATTAAAAGCACCTCATAGTTTGCTTGGGTAGCTTAAAACCCAGCGGTATGAACTTTGAACTCTCTAATTGTAGGTACCTTCTACTTACACCTCCCTCCTCGACCCCCTCTTCCCCTAAAAGTCAGTTAACCAGTTACTGTGTACAACTGTGATCCTCTGGGGATCACACCATCTCTCGCCAACAGCCGGCTTATCAGGGAACCTCCTTGCTTGAGGTCGTCGGTTGTCAGCCTCAATTAGTCCTTTTTTTTCTCGCATCCAGTTTCTTCAGCATTTTGTGTCTATCTTCGATTTAAACCAGTATCTGAAGTTCTTTCCTACACATCATTTGTATGCCTGACACCAGATTCCCATAATGGACATTCTATCCCATGCTCTGTGCAGAAAGACTTAAGCAGGTGGACAGAAGAAAATAATCAAGAATCTGCTCAAGGCCTTCTTGAAGAATCTAGCACACCTGCTCTTCTATCACGCACCAGCTTCCTCATCCACGGAAGTGTCTATGGTATTGGCGTCATCAGATGGTATAAGAAACCAGAACTCACAGAGCGGAAGCAACTTATCCTCAATCTCAAGGGACAGGCGAAGAAGATCTAAGATCTTTGATGGGTTCTGACAGCATAGTTGTCAAGGCCAACACCTCAGTGCTAATTAGCTTTAAAAAATACACCTCTTAAAGAACCATTGACAAACCACTTTTCTCATTGTTATTATTGTGAACCAGGGCAAATTGTTGCTGGGATCCATTTGGTATAGCCAACCAAGATTGGCTTCATTCAGGGACTCCTTCATTGTCTAACCATAGACATGGCAAATGTGACCACAAGCAAAAAGATGCCGGTAATTATTATGATGAACAGACTATTCTCTGGTCCCTTCCAGGATTGGTGTGCTCTGTTATGTTTCAGAACCCAAGTGAATGCAGGCTTAACCAATGTCGTATATTCTGCAAGGCAAAGAATTGGTTCTTCAAAATTGGATTGTTTGCAGGATTTGACCAAGTGCTTGTAGCTATCACGTAGAAAATATTAAAAAAATAAAAATAATGTGCTTTAGAATGTTCTGAGATCATGAAAAAAAGGCGATGTATAAATCAGTGTCAATTTGTTTTTATTTCTGAATACCTTTTTGAAAAGAAAACTTCTAACTTCTAATACCCTGGATATAGCAGAGGCCATTGCCACAAGCTGGCTTCCAACTAATGCCAACAATTTGGCTGCCAGTACATTTGAGGTGATGGAATGGATAACAACCTAAGGTTCCCAATTTGGCAATTGTTAGCATTGCAGAATTTCCAGGTTCCACCTTCAGACCAAACCTTCTGCACTTTCTTGAGATTTATGGAGACAGCCCTGAGATTTTGGGAAACCCTAGCAAAAGTCTGTTTAAAGTCAAGGCTTGTTTCAAAGGCATGTCACGTTAGCTAGCTCTGTGTGGTAGATCTTATCGAAGGAAATAGAGTTCCTTTTGACGGGGTGAATCAGCTATGCCACGGTTTCAAAATAACACTGTTGAAAAATTTGCTGCAGGCCTAGAGAACATTTGTTTTCACCTTGAAATGTGAATAAAACATTTCAAATGCTTGAGGTTCGACATAGAAAGGAAGATTTTATGCAGAGAAATGAACTGGTTTAGATGGACATCTTGGGAGAAGTTTTTTATGTGATTTGAGGGGTAGTTTTTTTTTTAACAGTAATTGCTTTCTGGAAAACACTGCCAGAAGAGGCAATGAATTTGGGTACAATCACTACATTTATGATATGTTTAGATAGCAATTAGAATCAGGAAGGTATGGAGAGTTACAGAACTCGTGTGGACTAATGGCAGATGGGCAAAATGGTCAGCATGGATATTGTGGGCCAAAGATCCTGTTTCTATGTTGCATGATGATAATGTAAAAGCTTGGTTTCTGTTTTCTATTGAACCAACCACCTCCAATCTTAACACAAGTTTGCATTTTCACAACCCATGTTCAACTTGGCCAAAAGGAGACTATAGAAGTGGGTCTAGCTCTTCTTTGATAAAGGCCTGAGAATCTGAGAACAAATCTAATGCCTGAGAATGCACTACAAACAAGAGGATAAGAGCTGCAAACAAGAGGATAAGAGCTGCAATCTGTCATGGGCCTTGAGGTGACTTTGGCAGCAAAAACGTTGTTAGAAATTACTCTTCATCAATACAGCATATTTCATGATCTCATGGCATCTTTAGATTGTTTTCAAAAATGCTTCACTGTTATATCAAAAACGCAGCAGCCAATTATACACAGCATGATCCCATTAAACTGCAGCATGTTAAGGACCAGAAAATCTGTTCCAATCATGTTTGCTGAGGGACATGTTTTGGGTCTGTGACTATTGTCCACCAGGTGGCCTCCACCCCTGCAGTTGAGTCTTTTACACCAAAAGATTAATCTGTCTAAAGTATATCCCAAGTTGCTGTTTATGGGTTTGCAGATCTCCTAATCTGAAGGGGGCTGATAGTTTTAAGGTGGTGATTGACAAATTCTTGATTAATACAGGTGTCAGAGGTTCTGGGGAGAAGGCAGGAGAATGGGGTTGAGAGGGAAAGATAGATTGACCATGATTGTATGGCGTATAGACTTGATGGACTAAATGACCTAATTCTGCTCCTATAACTTATGAACTAAGTTTGTTCAGGGCATGCATCAGCTCAGGGGAATCCTTGTCAGATGGCATGGGAGGGATTATTACACCATATCCACATTGTTTACATATAAGGTAAATGCTTCCTTCTAGGAAGAGAAGTAGACCATGTGGTCCCTCCAGCTTATTCCATCATTCATTTAGATCCCACTCATCTCCTCAACTCCATTTTCCTCAAGAACCTTGTCCAACAATGCTGTTCCAGTTATGGAACATAATATGCTTGCTTGTTTGTGTCCATGCTGTGTTCAGGTCACATTCCAGAGATTTGAATATCTATATCTAAGCTGAGGTGTCGAGGGAATGCTCCACTGCCACAGGTGTCATGTGACACTAAAAAATTGTCTCTCCTCTCTTTGACTTTGACTTTGACTTTGACTTTGATTTTGATTCCTTTATTGTCATTCAGACCTTTCGGTCTGAACGAAATTTCGTTGCCTGCAGTCATACATATAATAAGTAACACACAATAAACACAAATTAACATCCACCACAGTGAGTTCACCAGGCACCTCCTCACTGTGATGGAGGCAAAAGTCTTAAAGCCTCTGTCTCTTCCCTCTTTGTTTTCCCTCTGCGCTGAGGCGATCCAGGCTTCTGATGTTGTGGCCCCGCCGGGTGATGGTAAGTCAGTCCCGCGGCTGAATCCGTGCTCTGTCCGCGACGGGCCGGTTCAAACTCCGCGGCCCGGGGTGGCCGAAGCTGCCGAAGCTGCCGCCCTCCAGTCCAGCGGACGCAGCTGTAGTTGCGGGAGCCCCAGAAAAGCAGGTCACCAACCTGTGACCTGCGAGCTCCCGACGATGTCGTCCACCGGGCCCGCGGCCGAGCCTCCGGACTCAGGTCGCCACCAGCGTCCTCGGTCGCCACCGCCGGAACGCCACCGCCGGAACGCCACCGCAGCCCCGGAACGCCACCGCAGCCCCGAAGTTGGCCAGCTCCGCGCTGGTAAGTCCTGGCTCTGCCTCCGGAGCCTTGAGGTCGGTCGGTTGCAGTTGGAGTTGGAGGCCGGCAGCTCCGCCATTTTGGCCTCAGCGCAGACGGAGGCAGAGAAGGGGGATACGACAGAAAAAGTCGCATTTCCCCCGAAGGAAGAGACAAAAGTCATGTTTCACCCCCTCTCACATAGATACAAGATCCCACACCAGCATTTCAAAGTATGTAGGACTTGAGCCTGTGCCCTTGTCAATATTTTACTGTTATTAAACATTTACAATGCAGATTATTTGCTTATTATCACATGGCTATTTTTGCAGCCTGCCTCGTATCAGTTAACTGGATCATTTCCTGCATTACTTTTGAAGTATAGTCACTAATGTCGTTCTTTGACTGGAAATTGCTGTGGGGCATCATGAAAGGGATATGAAATAAATTTATTAAATGTAAATCCTTCCTTTTTTTCTTCTCATAACTGTTCTATTTTACACCCTGTGATCTTGATTACTTCACCAGATGTAATGGTTATTTGTATCCATCCAGTCAACTCCATCCATACCTTCAAAGCCTCCATGTTGGGCAATGTACATTGTAAAAGCCAGGTCGGGAAATAGCAATATTGGCATTCATTCTTTTTAACTTTCACTCTTTAAAATCACACAGAGTCCGGCTCAGAGTTTATTTATTGAAGGAACGTCCTAGCTTGTCGTGAAGTACCTGGAAACTAAAACTTGTTTGTACAATTATTGAGGACAATGCACCACATGCAGTGCATTCCCTCTGACAGACTGCCAGGTAGTTCATTGGCATCCTGGGCTTTCATGAGCATCGAGCTTTGAGGCAGTAAGTTTTCTAGAAAGCTCCTTCAACTTTCCAATAATGTTAATGTGAAAGTTGAACAAATAAGAGAGAATTTGAGTTTAGTTATCACAACTAAAGATGTCATCTCCACTTCCAATCTCCACTAAAGTAAGTCCCATGTTTTTGGTTACTCTATCTAACTGCACTCCAATTCCCACCTTCCTGTCTACTTACGTTTCATTATTTTGGTCTTTTTACACACTGATTAGCAACACCCAAACCCATTCCTTTTAAAAGTCATCGAAGCACTTGAAGATGGTGTAAATAATGATATTAAGGAAGACTATTTAATATTATGGCCCGAAGATAGACACCAAAATGCAGGAGTAACTCAGCGGGACAGGCATCATGTCTGGCGAGAAGAAATGGTGACGTTTCAGGTCGAGACCCTTCTTCAGACTGAGAGTCAGGGAAGAAAGAAACTGGAGATATGGAAGGGTAAGGTGTGAAAACGACAGCTCAAAGCAGACTATGGTGAAGGATGTGTAGAATGGTTAATTGTGGCTGAGGGGAAGGTGACAACGAGGCATCCAAACAGACATCAGCTTCTAAACGGAGCCATTGATTCCCCTCTTTGACTCCCTGCTAATTTTGATGCGATACACGAGTTATTTAAGTAATGAGGAAGTGTTCCCATTAACAGACAGTCACTCAGGGATAGTATGCACAACTGCAGCTCCTCTCCCGCTGAAGTTCAGGATATGAATAAACCTATAGAATCCTCCAAAAACGTAAATTGCTTATTGCTTACGCATTATAATCAAGAAGCTGATACCTGCTTTTTTTTTTTAAACTATTATTACAATTTGCCTTGCTAGAGTGTGCATTTGCAAGAACATCTGCCTGTTTATTCACACTGCTATAATGTGGATCACGCAAGACTTCATCAAAGCCTCTCCCTGTTTTCAGTGATCTGTTGAAGCGGGCCGCCTACTAATAATGTCAGGAGGTTGATCCGCCAACATAAACTGTCATGAAATCATCTGACTCAAATCCTCTGAGTAGCTTTCATATGTTGTGTTTCTGAGAATAAATATGTCTCAAGAGGTCTGATGGAAGTTGTGTTACATGTGTGTGTGTGTCTTCTTTTGTAGATGACTGAGCAAAGGAAACAAAAGCAACGTATTGGTCTCCTCGGGCACCCTCCGCACATGAACATTAACCCACAGCAGCCGGCCTGAGGGAGACGCTGCCATTTTGGATTGAAATAGCTTGGCTCAGAACCTATCACCCGACTACTGAACCAGTATAAAATTTTCAAAATGTTTACTTGTGTGCACCATAGGAAATAAAAGACAGATTTTAGTCTCTTGCTACTGTTACCTAGATTCCTAAGGAACTGTTTCCTGTCACACTCATCGGGATGTTCTGCTTCCATTGCTGCCAAAGATGGAATCATGGGTGTTCTTTAAAGTCTCCATTTGAAAGCAACGGGGTTGTGGGCAGTGGTAGAGAGGCTTCTCATTTTGGGGAGGTGAGGGGAGGGTTTGATCTGGGTGTAGGTGGGGGTCCAGTTTTATTCCAAGGGCCCATCGTTACAACTAAGGGGAGTTGCAAATGATGCACCCAATTTAAATTTAGGGCTGTAGGGTTGAAGAGAATGGGTTTTGATTTCCCACCCCTGCTAACTCCATTGTGGCTGCAAAGTAAAAGAAAGCACATTTGAAGAACTGACTGTCAGGATAATGAGTACGGCAGAAGTTTTTGTATGTACAGAAAAAAAATAATTGTGTAACCAGTATTTAATGTCCTATTTTTGTAAGTTGATGTGCAATATGACTAATGAATATGCAAAATACTCAGTATAACTTTGCGTTTGTAGATGAACACTGAAGTGTACTACCTGTGAAGAGCCACATTGTCTTTTGCTAAATGAATATACACTTGTTTATTTTCATTGAAGCTGAAAAAGGATGAATGGAAAACTTTTTGTATATTTGCTGCCTTAGTTTAGTTTTGTATAAGTACCTCAGTTTACAGATGGCAGATGAGTCAGTGACCAAGAGAGTAGTGTTAATGACTGAAAGTATACACAAAGCACTAATATTATACAAGTTAAGTGTGATATGACAGTTGTACAATGCATAAGAAAAGCTATTTAATAAATATATAATGCTGCTTTGGTGTGTGACTTTACTGCTAGTTAATTTTAATGTCACAGTCAGTCATTTTGCCCCCAGCATGTTCCACCATTCATTGAGATCACAGCTAATCTATAATTTTACTCCACATACTTGTCCTTGTCCATTTCCTTTAATTAACAACAATCAAATACTTTGACTACATATATTTAGAACTGAGAAGAGAAAGAATATCTTTACGTGGGTATTTTTGATGACTGTTCAGTTCAGTTGTTTATTGTCATGTGTACCGAGGTACAGTGAAAAGCTTATGTTGCCTGCTACCCAGTAGATGTTCATTCATCAATCATAATCAAGGAAAATAACAATCAGATTTTGGAACACTTACAGTTGATAGGCTATGGGGATCAAGTAGCAAAATTGATCCATGACACAACATAGGCCAAGATAATATTGAATGGTGGTGTAGGCTCAGAGGATCAGATGGCTTATTCCTGATTCTATTGTATATGTGGTTAAACTTCTTTCAATCTCAATTTTTTTTAGATACAATTGGCCTCACATCAATTGCCATTTGTGGAAGAGAGTTCCGGAACTTTGACCATCTCTTTACATTAAGAACACTCCTTCTCCCCGGCTTCTTCCCTAATTTGAGGAAGGACATTCTTGCTATTGAGGGAGTGCAGCGTAGGTTTACAAGGTTAATTCCCGGGATGGCGGGACTGTCATATGCTGAGAGAATGGAGCGGCTGGGCTTGTACACTCTGGAGTTTAGAAGGATGAGAGGGGATCATATAAGAAACATATAAAGATTGTTAAGGGTTAAGGATTGAAACATATTAGATTGTTAAGTGTTTGGACACACTAGAGGCAGGAAACATGTTCCCGATGTTGGGGGAGTCCAGAACCAGGGGCCACAGTTTAAGAATAAGGAGTAAGCCATTTAGTACGGAGACGAGGAAACACTTTTTCTCACAGAGAGTGGTGAGTCTGGAATTTTCTGCCTCAGAGGGTGGTGGAGGCGGGTTCTCTGGATGCTTTCAAGAGAGAGCTAGATAGGGCTCTTAAAGACAGCGGAGTCAGGGGATATGGGGAGAAGGCAGGAACGGGGTACTGATTGGAGATGATCAGCCATGATCACATTGAATGGCGGTGCTGGCTCGAGGGGCCAAATGGCCTACCCCTGCACCTATTGTCTAAGGCACAGTTCCCCAGCCAGATTATGAACAAAGCCCCTTGGTATTGTAACTTCATGTATGGAGGGAAAGATGCTGAACATGGAAACCATTCTAAAGTATTTTGTAACACATGGACCAGGAAATTCAATGCTGGTGAAATGGGCAAGGAAGAATATTAGATCTTTAAGCTTTAAAATGGGGCATTGAGTACAAAAATCAAGATTATGTGTGAAATCTCATAAGCGATTTTATTTATTCTGGCTTCATATTCTGGAGTCATACCACATAGCAAAAGGCACTTTGACCCACTGAGTCCACATCAATCATCAAGAACCCATGGCACTGATTCCATTTTATTCTTCTACATTCCTATCAAGTCGCTCTAGCTTCAACCACTAGTCGGCACTGATTTAATTTTATTCTCCCCACATTCTCATCAACTATGATTTCCCCGAATTCAACCACTGATCTAAACACTTTTTGCAATTTACAATGGCCAACTAACCAACCAACCTGCACGACTTTGGTGAAATTTTTAGGAAGAATGTCAAAGACGTGGAGAAGGCACAGTGACAGTGTATCGGAATGACGCAATAAATCAAGGATTCATTCCTGTGAAATTAGGAAATGTCTTCATGTAAATAGGTAGTAAAAGTTTGTGAAACTTTTTGAAGTGCAGTTTGGTTTTTGGAGAGATGGGGGAGTTGAGAAATGAGACTAATAAATTAAATTATTATTTGAATAGTAAGGGTGGCAAGGTGGCTCAGCGGTATAGTTGCTGCCTTACAGCGCTAGAGACCCAGGTTTGATCCTGACTCCAGGTGCTGTTTGTACGTTCTCCCCGTGACTGCATTCAACACCATTGTGCAAGAGCTACTACATTCCAAACTCTCCCAGTTGACTGTGCCTGAATCCCTCTGTCAATGGATCACCAACTTCCTGACAGACTGGAAGCAGCATGTGAGGCTGGGAAAGCACATCTCGGACCTGCTGACCCTGAGCATAGGAGCACCGCACTCTCCCCTCTCCTTTACTCTCTCTACACCAATGACTGCACCTCCACAGATTCTTCTCTCAAACATCTCAAGTTTGCGGACGACACAACCCTGATTGGACTGATCCAGGATGGGGAGGAATCTGCCTACAGACAGGAAGTGACACAGCTGGTGTCCTGGTGCCATCACAACAACCTGGAGTTCAATGCTCCAAAGACAGTGGAATTGATTGTAGACTTTAGGAGAGCTCCCCCTCACCCCACTCACCATCAACAACACCACAGTCACATCTGTGGAGTCATTTAAGTTATTTGGAACCATTATCTCCAGGGACCTTAAATGGGAAGCCACCATTGACTCCACAGTTAAAAAGGTCCAACAGAGAATGTACTTCCTGCGGCAGCTGAGAAAACACAATCTGCCACAGGCAATGATGGTCCAGTTTTATACTGCCATCATAGAGTCTGTCCTCACCTTCTCCATCATGGTCTGGTTTGACTCAGCCACCAAGCATGACATCCGGAAGCTGCAGCACAACATTCGATCAGCCGAGAAGATTGTTGGCTGGAACATTCCCCCCATCGACAAACTACACTGCAAGGGCCAGGAAGCGAGCGGGTAAGATCATCTCTGACCCCTCTCACCCTGGCCACAAACTCTTTGAAGCACTTCCCTCTGGAAGGTGACTCCGGACTGTCAAAGCCGCCACAGTCAGACATAAAACAGCTTTTTATTCCACGAGCTCTACTCAAGAGCCAAACGTCTGTAGCCTCCTTTTGCTCTGGTATTTTATTTCATTCTTCACATGTTTAAATTATATATATATATATATTATATATATATTTTATTGTCTACTGTATATCGTGTTGTTACTTGTGAGCAAAGCACAAAGGCAAATTCCTTGTATGTATACATACTTGGCAAATAAAATGTATTCAATTCAATTCAAACTAGGGAATGCACAAATCCAGAAACAAACTTAGGAAAACAATTCAAGACCAAAATATGAATGTTAGTCTATCTTTAGTCTTTAGAATGTTAGTCTTCCTCGCCTATTATTACCTTCTGAGCTCTATTCAAGGGATTGGTTGTGCATTTGTTACTTACTTTATAAAAACTGCTTATCTATCTACATAGAAATTACCCCAGAAGAATGATGGTAGGAGAAAGCAGGTAGTAATCATACTGAAACAAGGCACAAAGTGCCAGAGTAACACAGCATGTCAGTCAGCATCTTTGGAGAACGTGGATAGGTGATCTTTTGGGTTCGAACTGTCTAAAGAAGGGCCTCGATCCGAAACATCACCTATCCGTATTCTGCAGGGATGCTGCCTGATCTACCTGGTTACTCCAGAACTTTGTGTCCTTTTCTGTAAACCAGCATCTGCAGTTCCTTGTTTCTATAGTAATGAAAGATTATATAGAAGCTTTTAATTTCTTAAAGTTGGTGGATGATTTTCCCTTTTGTAATCTAAAGGCCCTACTGATAATATAATCAGTAACTTTTTCAAGGATTAATCTGCAGTTAACCACAGGGATATTATATTGTGGAACTATAATTTGAATAATTGATGTCCACACATGTAAATTAAAAAAGTGGCCAAGGCAAATAAACTTAGGAAAACAATTCAAGACCAAAATATGAATGTTAGTCTATCTTTAGTCTTTAGAATGTTAGTCTTCCTCGCCTATTATTACCTTCTGAGCTCTATTCAAGGGATTGGTTGTGCATTTGTTACTTACTTTATAAAAACTGCTTATCTATCTACATAGAAATTACCCCAGAAGAATGATGGTAGGAGAAAGCAGGTAGTAATCATACTGAAACAAGGCACAAAGTGCCAGAGTAACACAGCATGTCAGTCAGCATCTTTGGAGAACGTGGATAGGTGATCTTTTGGGTTCGAACTGTCTAAAGAAGGGCCTCGATCCGAAACATCACCTATCCGTATTCTGCAGGGATGCTGCCTGATCTACCTGGTTACTCCAGAACTTTGTGTCCTTTTCTGTAAACCAGCATCTGCAGATCCTTGTTTCTATAGTAATGAAAGATTATATAGAAGCTTTTAATTTCTTAAAGTTGGTGGATGATTTTCCCTTTTGTAATCTAAAGGCCCTACTGATAATATAATCAGTAACTTTTTCAAGGATTAATCTGCAGTTAACCACAGGGATATTATATTGTGGAACTATAATTTGAATAATTGATGTCCACACATGTAAATTAAAAAAGTGGCCAAGGCAAATAAGCAGTTTAACTGGTTAACTGTTGGCAGGCAAGAATAACTGGTTAACTGTTGGCAGGCAAGAATATAAGAATATAAAGTCAACATGGAGCAACCAAAACAAATATGGTTAACTTATTTGAGGTTTCATGTTCTTCTCTGCCTTCCCTACATCTCCATGAATAGTCACCCACACCTCCTTTCTGGGACATTTTCTGTGTTGATTTAATTGAGGGATTTGACAGAAATGCCAAGAGCTGAGAAAGGAACACGGGCTGATATTTCTTCAGCTCTGCATGAAAATAAAAATATTGTCGATGGAAGAAAAAGTCTGAATTAATTTAGGACCCTTCACCACCTTAGTGTGTCCCAACATGCACTCAACCCAGTTTTCACGTAGAGGGATCAGACAAATGACCACATAACATGTTAACTTCTATGTGTAGTAAGGCACTGCGGATACTGGTTTACACTGAAGATATACACAAAATGCTGGAGTAACTCAGCGGGTCAGGCAGAATCCCTAGAGTAAAGGAATGGGTGATGTTTCAGGTCGAGACCATTTTATCATCAAATTCTGCTACTTAAGTCCACCTGAGAAAGTAGGGGAGGTCTTGTTTTCTCATCAGAAGAATGACATCCTACTATGGCATTTCTTGTACTGTGCAGGAACATCAACATTCCTTCCTATGCATCAACATGCACATTATACTCGGGTCCCCAGAACATGCTAAAACTCACAATCTTGCTAATTCAAAGATGAAGGTGCTCTAATTGAGCCATACTTCCGATGCTGACAGTCAGAAGCAAATGCAGAAGCCACAAGAAGCACCCTGCAGGTTGGACAGCTTTGGTTAAGACAAAGATTAGTTGACTCTGCACTTGTATATTTTCTATCATATCTCGGTAGAAAATAGTCCAATCATATTCCATTTATGCTGGAATAACCCTCGTTCTGATGTTCATTGGAAGGAATCAGTAACTGAAGACCAGAACAGGTAGCAAGTAAATTCATGGACAAAAGAGTGAAAACGTTTTACTGTTATGATTAGTGTTACATTTCCAAATGATCGCTCTTCACCAGTATTAACCGCAGCTCAGTAGTAGACATCGCCCCTGAGTTCAAGGACTCCAAACCAGGAACACAGATCTAGGCCAAAACTTCCTGGATAGCTGCAGTGTTAGAAGAACCATTTTTAAAATTAATCATTCAGTGTGAAGAATTGTCAGAGTGGTGCAGAGAAGATATACGAGATGTTGCTAGGACCCGGGGGTCTGAGCTGTAGGGAGAGATTGAGCAGGGTATCACTCTATTCCTTGGAGTGCAGGAGGATACACACACTGAACTTGTTTTCTCTCTCGTTTATTATGTTGTTTACAGTGTGCTATGTTTACATATTATGTTGTGCTGCTAGAATAGACAAGTAAGAATGTCATTGTTCTATCTGGGACATATGACAATAAAATACTCTTGACCCTCATATGAATAATTATGTGCTGGGTGGAGTTGACCTTGAGTCCTGTCAGACTCAATCAAGCAAACAGTATCTCATCACTTAGTGTCTCTCATTATTATTGGAAATTGTTTGGGTTGAAGATTCACTGAGGACAGAGTATCCATCCTCTGTTCTCTGAGGACAGAGTATCCATCCTCTGTTCACTGAGGATAGAGTATATCATTCCTGCAGGCACAATATTCACTGTGTACTTCAAAACGACACTCGGCTGTTGAATAGTTGTCAGGCAGTGGTCAAATAAGCCAGCACAGGCAGCACCTTTCCAGTTGTAACATAGAGGCGTGAGCTAACTATGCAAGTGGGGGCAGACACACTTCACCCCTAGAGTTATGATTACTAGACCCCTTGCAACAGCGGGGACATAATTCTAAGACAATGGTGGTCCAGTCAGTAGAGCACCGCCTCACTGCTCCAGAGACCGCGGTTCCTGACCTTGATTAGTAAGGGTGTCAGGTGATATGGGTAGAAGGGATGAGATTGGGGTTGAGAGGGAAAGATAGATCAGCCATGATTGAATGGCAGAGTAGACTTGATTGGGCCGAATGGCCTAATTCTGCTCCTCGAACTTATGAACCTCAGGTGCCATCCGTGTCGATGCACCACTTAGGTTTCCTCCGGGTGCTCTGATTTCCTGTGGACACAAGGAACTGCAGATGCTAATTTACACACAAGGACACAAGTGTTGGAGTAACTCAGCGGGTCAGGCTGCATCTCAGGAGAACATGGATAGGTGGAGTTTTGGGTGGGGACCCTTCCTCAAACGCCTGTTGTCCCGGGGTCTCCCGACCCCAAACGCCACATACCCATGTTCACCAGAGATGCTG
Source organism: Malacoraja senta (assembly GCA_038087875.1). Taxonomy (NCBI): domain Eukaryota; kingdom Metazoa; phylum Chordata; class Chondrichthyes; order Rajiformes; family Rajidae; genus Malacoraja; species Malacoraja senta. The sequence continues at coordinate 69,706,091 of CM075980.1, forward strand.
CCTAACCGGCTGAGTTACTCCAGCATTCTGTGTCCTGCTGTGATATCCTCCCACACCCCAAAGGCGTGCTGGTCGGAGGGCTAATTGGCCAGTTACTTTCCCCCTGGCGTGCAGGTGCCGGTGAGAGTTGGTGGGAATGTGGGGAGAATAAAAAAGGGGTCAGTGTCAATGGGTGAGTTGAAGGTCCGTCCGTGTGTAGACGATTCACTTTCTCTGCAACCTGACCCTTCGACTCTGTAACAATCCAATACCATAGAAACATAGAGAAACATAGAAAATAGGTGCAGGAGGAGGCCATTCGGCCCTTCGAGCCAGCACCACCATTCATTGTGATCATGGCTGATCGTCCCCTATCAATAACCCGTGCCTGCCTTCTCCCCATATCCCTTGACCCCACTAGCCCCTAGAGCTCTATCTAACTCTCTCTTAAATCCATCCAGTGACTTGGCCTCCACTGCCCTCTGTGGCAGGGAATTCCATAAATTCACAACTCTCTGGGTGAAAAAGTTTTTTCTCACCTGTCTTAAATGACCTCCCCTTTATTCTAAGACTGTGGCCCCTGGTTCTGGACTCGCCCAACATTGGGAACATTTTTCCTGCATCGAGCTTGTCCAGTCCTTTTATAATTGTATATGTTTCTATAAGAATCCCCCTCATCCTTCTAAACTCCAGTGAATACAAGCCTAGTCTTTTCAATCTTTCCTCATATGACAGTCCCGCCATCCCAGGGATCAATCTCGTGAACCTACGCTGCACTGCCTCAATCACAAGGATGTCCTTCCTCAAATTAGGAGACCAAATGTACACAATACTCCAGATGTGGTCTCACCAGAGCCCTATACAACTGCAGAAGAACCCTCCCCACTTAATGTGTAAGAAGGAACTGTAGATGCTGGTTTGAACCGAAGATAAGACACAAAAAGCTGGAGTAACTCCGCGGGACAAGGCAGCATCTCCGGAGAGAAGGGGTGACGTTACGGGTCGAGACCCTGAAGCACCCGCTGTAAAAAGGGACATGGACAGGGTGACAGCAAAGCGATGTTTATTAAAGTGCGCAGTTCCTTGAAAGATAAGAAATATGTCTGTCGGTTAATCAGTAACTCCAATTATTGATATGTTGACGAGTGGCTGTAAAATGTGACTTTCACGTGGCGACAATGTGCGAGTGAGGCGCACCTTGCAGTGGGCGTGCAGAATCCCAAACACACGGGACATTCATTAACGAACACTTTCATTACACCGAAATAAACGCACCGGCCAAACTGTGCGGGGAACCCGTTGTTGTGTCTGCAACACTTGAACATGCGAGAGAGAGAACCGTGATCCCTATTGCAAATGTTATTTCGCAGGACTTAGGTGAACAGTTGCACCCGGGCTGCGAGTAGAAAGCTGGATGTGAGGTGTGATAAACAATAAAAAGTAACATGAGTTGGGCAAAACGCTGTTCCGTGCCAAAGGAGGGGGGAGGGGGGGTGGGGGGGGGGGGGGTGATCGAGTGAGAAATTTGAGAGACGGGATTGTAAGCACGTTCACAACTGCGCTGGCCAGAGGAGCTATTTTCAGCTTCATGCGGCCCCGGCGACTGCAGTTGGAAACCCCCCATAAAGTTCTGTCCATTGAGTTTGGGGAGAAACACAACTACCCGGAACTGACAGCGAGTTAAAGCTTGTGAGAACGTGATCATACATGTTTTTGAACAATGTAAACGTGTACAGTGGTGGGAAGATAAGGAATCAACCTTTCTTCCGCCATATTTCCTTGCTGGCAGCCGGTTCGGCCCATCGACTCCATACCGACTCACAATCTCATTCTCTTTTTTTTTTAAACCCCTGGAACATGTTTACCCATATTAATTTCGGCTAATCACGGATTCTGTCACTCACTGATACAACGGGGGCTATTCACCCGACAGCATATCTGTGAGAAAGGGTGGGGGGGGAGGAGAGAACCGAAACAACAGACGGTCACACACACATGACCAGGGGTCGGGATTGAACCCAGGGTCGTTGGCATGCAGACAGGAAGCCCTTTGGGGTGACATTTTTCAAAAGGGGGTGCCATTAGGGAAACTTTTCACGGAGTGACGTGAGCCGGGAGCTGACAACGTTGAGCAAATCTGTTAACGAGAGAAATGTGCGGGGCTTTGGAAAAGGTCGGGGAGAAAAGAGTTCACTGCATTGACCTGGCTGAGCCGGAATGATCAGAGTCTCTCTCCCCCGCCTGGAATAAATCTGTGATCCCTGAACTTGCCCCAACCAGCGGCCGAGCCCTGCTGCGAATGACACGCACGGAAGGTTGACACCTCTCCAGGATTTTCCTGGGATTAAAAAACAATCTCCTAAACACCGTTCCAAACAACAATAAATACTAATGACGGGAACGTTTAAAATGATCGGCATTAACAACGCCACTTTATTAATGATAAACGGGGTGGCAAAGGCTGTGGAGTGGATGAAGCAATTGGAAACAGCAAGTCAGGCGACGAAACCTCCGTGCACACGGCCAATGGGAGCCGGCTACCTCGGCCGCACAGCAATTGTTGGTTCCAATCCAGAACAGGGATCGTGACTAAAATTCGTGGTAACTGCAGCGTGAAATCGCATGGACCGGAAGCCCTGCCGCAGCTAGTCCTTATATAGGTGTCTGTGTGTGGGCGTTGAGGAAATTCGCATCTCTGCCCAAATGGCCAATTTACCCCGGTTTCCCCAGAGGCTGAAAGAATCGGGACTCAGGGGTTCGTGTGGTTAACTGCCCATTTCCCCCGCCCCACAGCCGCGGAAATGTCAAACAGGGCGAGCGAGTGAACGTTAAATGTAAATGTTGCGAAACACTGTCTCTGCTGCCTTTGCCACTTGTAAATCCTCCCCGACAACAGCAGTAAATACACGTGTCAGTCCGAAGGATCTCGACCCGAAACGTCACCCATTCCTTCTCTCCAGAGACGTTGTCTGACCCGCCGAGTTACTCCAGCATGTTGTGTCTATCTTCGGTGTAAGCCAGAATCTGCAGCTCTTTCCTAAAACAATGCATGTGTATCTGCAATGCAAAATATCCGTCGCTCGGGAAAATAAATCCCAGCACAACATAAACAACTTTGGAGAATTTCAAACTACGGACTATTGAGTCCCTTCAAAATAACCTTGAGTCTTGAGTGTGTGTGTGTGTGTGGGGGGGGGGGGGGGGCATAAAACGGGGCTAACCCGCTCAGAGTCCAGCGTTATAAACATAATATGAATGTCAGCGGGAAGGACAAGGGAAAGGCGTTGTTGCCATTAGTACCGGAGGCAGTGGGGTCTTTAAATGGTTAAGAGTCGTCTCCCTTTTCAGTCCCCTGTGGGATTTTTCTTTTGTACGTGTTTGCTCGGGAGAGCAGATGTTCTGAAATCCCCGCCTGTGTTATTGATGTGGTGCGGAGGTTGTCCTGCGCTGCTGCGCCGCCTCCAGTCTCTGCCGTCACGTTTGCGTCTTTCTGGTCAAGCTCAGTAACTGCTGCCTGCCTGCCTGCCTGCGGGACCTCGCGTTACCCCGCACACCGCGGGCGGGGCGGGGCGGAGCCAGGCGGGACTGGAACAGACTGCACAGCCGGCGTGCACGCAGCAAACATCCTTAAACCTAACACTTCAGCCATTCGCTCCATGCAATCACTCCCTCCACATAAACCAACCCTAATGCAACACCCGGCTCATTTCACCATAAACGCTCCCCTCGCGTTTAAAGCGAGTTTCAGTTTACAATTCTGAGCTAACAGTTTCCAAAGTAGAATAAACACACTTCAATCCCGCTAATCCCCTGAAATAACATCGAGTAGGTTCTCCCCGAGCAGTCGGCAAGGTGCGACGTGAAGGAGGGAACCTGTCCCTTGGTGTTTCCCCGAGACGGCTCTTTCTGGGAGGCTGCAGCGGCCTGTTTACTGTCTGAGTCTGATTACATTTCATGATAATTTCTCACGTTCCCCGCGGCGCTGAGCTTGCCAGCTCCATGACCCCGCGGTCAGACTGCAGACTGAGCTTCCATCGCTGTGCGCCGACTCTGTCGGTGGGCTTTATCAGACGCAGTCGGGCACCTTGTAATAACCCCGTTCACGCACGACCCTGAACTGACACGTCTGTTTAATAAAAAAGACTTGGCTCGTAATTAGTGTAACTGGGGTGAAATTAAAAAAAAAACACTGCTTAATAGCAAGCGGGCGAGTTGTATGTGAGATAAGCCCGTTTCCAACACACATTAATGGCTGCGTGTTACATTGCTTGTTTTAATTGCACTTTGGCAACTTTGTGCGCCCGATTCCCTTGGGCTCGGAGAGTAACGCGAAGATTTTTTTATTCGCCGTTCGTGGCCGGCTCTGGGACATTGCCCCCTTCATATATTTTTTATTAAGAGGGAAACGTGAGCCCCCCCCTCCACCAAAAAAAAAAGCCTGCTAGGTTGGTTCAATATCCCAAACCAGCACAGACATCTGGTATTATGATCAATTCATAAAAACTATCGGCTGCCGATCACTCCGTTCAAGGTGTCATACCCACTGACGTCGTGTATAATGTCGCTGTGTTTGTTTTAATCATTATCTATTGTATATGCTGCATTCCGGTCAACAATTTGATGAATCCTCATCCTGAGTTTAAAAACAAACATTTCATCCGTTCCCAACCCCCATCGCTACTTGTTTTGTAGAGAGGGATTAGAGAGAGAGAGAGCGAGAGAGAGCAAGGGATGTGAGCAGACTCCTGTACACGTGAGTCTCATGTGACTGGAGCTCTTTTTTTTTTACTGTAAGAGCAAAGACGTGCCTGGAGTCACAGGGTTTAACACGTAGCTCTCTAACACCCACACGTTCATTAAAGGCAAGTGTGGTGCAGCAAACTCGACTGATCAGTCAGCAAGGCAGACAGAGAGGCAGAGATAGGGAAGGAAACCCCCGGCAACAAACAGCAGCGGCAGAGTCAAAATTACTGAAATGGAAAGAATCACGAGCGCACAGCCTCCCCCTCGGATGGCAAAAATCTCAACTTTTGAAAACAGCGAGATGCAAGGGTAGGCTTCGCAATTTTAATTGCTAAGGTTATTTGATCTTATAAAAAAGGGGATTTTTAATGAAGAAAAAAATCCTAATTTTGCTTTTCACTCCACAGAATGGAATTCTCCCATATGTTTCTTTATAAGACTAAGAGGGGACTAAAGAAAGGCGATGATAACAAGGTATTCATTATATTGCTTTATTCATTGCCGCTGTTCCTCCTTGTTATTGTTAACTCTCTGTTATTATTGTGTTACCATTTCCCTGTTACCATTTCTCCTTATTACCCCCTGTTATCGTGTCTCCTTTTCCTCTGTTGCTGTGTCGCTGGCGGGCAGTGGTTCTTTATGCGTTGGGTTTCTCATCCAGACTAGACAGCTCTTGTTAATATATCTGAACTGAAAGGTAACCAATTTTATTTTAATTATAGGAAACATATAAATTGCCACACCGACTGATAGAAAAGAAAAGGCGTGACAGGATTAATGAATGCATTGCACAGTTAAAGGACATGCTGCCCGAACATCTGAAACTGACGGTAAGAGACACTGAAATTAAACGTGCTTTGGCATAACCGTTAAAGGTTCAGTGTTAAAGGCGCCGTCAGTCTGCGCGTCAATATTTTATATAGGAGGGAAGGGGGGATGTTTATTTAACGCTGAAATTATCCTGCAATGTATTGTCTTTAAGTGAACCGAAGGTTTATTTATGTAGAGAGGGAATGCGCTCAGAATTTGGATGGGAGAGATGCAAAATTCAGCGTTTGATTAAATAATCATTTGCTCGGGTCGGGGGAGGCCAGGGAGGAGGTCGGGGGAAGGTTTGCTTGTGTTTCTGGATGGTGGGTTGAGAGGGAGAGACAACAGTCTTATGTTAGACTTCTGGGATTTCCTCGTTAGTTCTGCAGCGTCGTTCGTTGGCAGTACGGGTTAAATTATTCGGTTAAAATGGTGTCGGGAAGGTTTTTAAATCTGCTAGATGCAGCAACTCGCTGTTATATTCTGTTCAGAAAACTGGCACTGGTTCAACGTTTAAAATAAACTAGCATAACGATTAGTTATTATTCACTTAATTATAGGGGGGTTAATGGTAAGATGCTGTTTGTTACAGGGGGTTTTAGTGGTTCGTGTTTATGCAGCTAAATGGGCTTTTAATGGTTAATACCTATTCAGTCGCAGGACTTTGTATGGTTACTAACATTCACTGAATTATATAAGTTTGGAAAGGTGGGATACTATTCATTTAATTACAGGTCACCTAGTTAGATTCCGTTTGTTTTGTCATGATCATTAGGAATTTCTCACATGTATATTAGGAAAGTCATTGCTGGGTTAATGGAGCTTACCCGGGGAGTTATCAAATATTTTGTTTTCTGCAGAATCCAAAATTGAATGTGAATTTTAATAATGCACTTGTTTCCATTTCAGACTCTGGGGCATTTGGAAAAGGCTGTGGTTCTTGAACTTACCTTGAAACATGTGAAGGCATTAACTGGCCTGATTGAACAGCAGCAACAGAAAATACTCGCCTTGCAGAATGGTTTACAAATTGGTAAGCAAAGACCGGAACTGTGTTTCCATTCTATTTTTGTTTTCATAAATACAACATGCTATCCCTTTATTAATGCAATACTGGATTTTGTTACAAATAATTTAATTTTCTATACATGTTAGCAGAATTGTGATTTCTTTTGATTCTCATTTTGCAATCTTGATGTGCAAGTGTGGCAACATGTTGTCATAGTGACATGATTGACACAGTCCAAAATGGTGGTAATTTAATTTGGCATGTTCCCCTTAAGCTGTTTTGATGCTTTCAAGTTGCCCCGGAAAACATTTTTAATAAAAGATGAGAGCCAACTTTAACGTCCACTGGAATTTGAACTGGTTGCTAGTTGCTTCATTCCACAGATGAAGTAACTGCAACAAATGAAGTACCTTTTCTGAAAGAAGTCCCAAGTCTTTATAAAAAATTAAAAAAAAAACAATTCTCAGCTGCAACTGAAGATTAGTCTATTTGTGAGAAAAGTAGTCAGGTGTTTAATGCAAATTTATCTTTCACTTCTCCAGGTGAACACACAGCTAAGGCATCTGAGTCTAATCATGAGATGTTTCAGTCTGGATTCCAATTGTGTGCCAAAGAGGTGCTCCAATACCTGGCAAAGTATGAAAATCTGAGAGAGGTGAAGCCTGCACACTTGGTAAATCACCTGCAGAAGATGGGAGCAGACATTCACACAGGGGGATACGTTAATGGGTTAGGGCAGAGCTCAGTGCGATTCCTGGATGGAGATTTCAGGTCCAGGGCTGAAGGACCTGCCAAAAACTGTGTGCCTGTGATCCAGCGGACTTGTCCCACCAGCAGCGAGCAAAGTGGCAGTGACACCGACACAGACAGCGGGTATGGCGGCGAGCCTGATAAAAGCGACACCAAGCACGACCTGGAGGGCTCGGAGAGAGAAAACGAGTTGAAGCACCCACTGGCAGAGAGGATCGTCTCCATTAAACAAGAGTACGAGGAGCCCCCCATCAAGAAAGCTCGCATGGAGCTGTCGCGTGAGGAGGACATGCGCATGACGAGCGTCGACTTCGCTGGGAGCAGCAGCTTCCTTGGCCATCACCCACCACCACTGTGTGTGCCTTTTTACCTGTTGCCACCGTCGGCTGCCGCCTACATGCCAATGCTAGAGAAATGCTGGTACCCGACCTCCATGCCAGTCTTGTACCCTGGGATCCCTGCTTCAGCTGCGCTGACTGGGCTGATGCACCACGATAAACTCTCCCCTCTCTTAATTTCTCAGAGGGGGGCTTCCCCAGTATCCATCTCCCCATCAATGGACACATCAGCTATGCTTCAAGCCGCTAAACAAGTCCCGTCCCTGAGCCTGGAAACCAAAGACTGATTTATTTTCGTAACAGAAACTTTGACTGATCTTGTGTGTTTACAGAAAAAAATCTCTCAATTTAAATCTAGTTTGAAAATGATGTAATCCCAGGTTGGTTAGTGTTTACATTTAGATTTGATGCCATTTTCTGACAGTTAATGTAAACAGTTCGAAATGGCTGTCGAGACCATAATTCATTCACAGTTATAGGAAAGGTCAGCAGATTGCTTCAGATGTGAAGTCGTTGCATAAAATGGCTTTAAAGTGCAATGGATTAAAATACAAATAAACTTTCCTTCACCGTTCTTATTCTCCAGCTAAACAAAACCTCCAAAGTTTTTATATAGTTTCAGAGGTGTATACGCACTGTCTGTGAAATGAATGTAAATGGTGAAATTATAGATGCTGCTTAAGCTTTCTGCTGTAATAATAGCCAAGGAACTGACCTGTGCCCTTCCTATAGCACTGATATGCTGCTAAATGATCCCACCCAGTTTAAAAGCACCAAATATTAGATGTAACTGCTTGTATATACCTGTATTTTTGCAGGATGATAAAAGTCAGTAGTAGCTATCCTTGCAGGCTCTTAAAAAGGATGTTGAGTGGAAACGATGACCATAATGTGAGCAAGTGATGAATGAAGTGGTATTTTAAACGCGTCAGCATGCTGTTTGAGAGACAAGCGAGAAATTGCTGAAAACTTTGAGGTGTTAAGTGTGAATGGTGAGCTGGTCAAGGTTTTGAGAATGCCAAAGTAATTACTGGATAGCCTGTTTAACGCACAGTACTTTGACAAGATGTATTTAAAAATAATGAATCTTTTTATTTTCTTTGCCATTTGTAAAAGATGTTGCCTTTCAGGTTCCGATATCCGATATAGATCTGCTGGTAAATGCTTGTATTTGTGTAAATAATGGATTGCAGATAATATGGGAAGGTTGAATGTAATGTTTTGGAAAAAAAAAGATGAAGATTAGTTTTGTATAGGGAGAGGTAAACAGACTATTTTTGGAAACTTACAGCAGATGGAATATTGTATTGTACATATTTTGTTTATACATAAATGTTACTATTCATTTAAAAATATGATTAATAAAATATTTTTCCTGTGGAATTTTGTACGTACAATTAAAATGTGGCAGCTCATTCCCACTGGATCCACACTCATCAATTAAGCAAATTACGAGTAAAAATTACATACATCAGCATCTGTGTCTAAACAGTTAAATATTGATTTATATAATTTGAGTTGGCAAATCATTTAAAAATATCATACATAGACCAGTAACTAAGGCAGTGCAAAAATCTTGTGCTCAGGGCTAATAGTTCCCTCCTTGTCATGGACACTTTACAGCTCATTGCATAATCAGGTGCCATTAAAAGGGCAGCTGACATCATTTAATTTGATATGCATGGACCGTTTCCTATTTTAAAATCTAATATAGATTTAGAAAAGCCAAAGGGTGGTATAGACGAAAGAGAACAAAAAGTGGATTTGAAGCTACAGAAAGAAGGCCAGCTAAATTTATCACTGCACTGTCATCCCTGGCCTCCTGAGAAAGATCTCAGTAATCAGCTGTTTAGGGACAATGTGGTGTTTCATTGTTCTCATTACTGTGCCAGTAGAGAGAAGTGGAGTGTAAAGATGGGTGGATAAAATGGTGCATGGTATATGGGTGGTATATGTGTGTGGTATATGGGTTTGGGCTCACAGCTACTAGGTCCCGAGTTCATTGATGGTGTTATATGCAACTCGCATTGTGGAAACACAGATTTTTCTTTTCAAATAACCACGCATACTGGCACTCAACAAACAGTGTGAACTTCACAGAGAAAGTCTAATGCAACGAAAAATGCCTGCTGCATCGAGTGGGATCAAATCGGATGAGGGGAACACACGGGGATCACGGAGAATAATAAAGCAGCTGGTAGAACTGCGGCATCAGCGCCCGAATTCCATCAGAAGTATTTAAAAAACACTCCCACCAATCCCGCCCCCATTGAAGTTCTAGGATTGAGTTGTCTGCTAAGAATTAGTTCACCAGCAAGCTATTATGGCAGCCTGTGTCTACTTTTCTGTCACAATAAATAATGTGACATTTAATTTCACATTAAACTTAGAACTGACAAAGCAGTTAGAGAGGAAATTACACTGGAAAATCTCAGTTTTCTTTGATAATGGCCAAAGTTTACTTTCAAACAACAATTCATAAAAGGTGAAACCTGAGGTAGAATTTCAAGAGTTAAGACATTTTAATTACTTTGTAGAATAATCCAGTTGCTCATGGAAATATGAGGAAGTGGCACATTGGGCGCAGCGATAGAGTTGCTGCCTAACAGCTCCAGAGACCCGGGTTTGATCCTGACTATGCGGAGTTTGTACGTTCTCCCTGTGACCACCTGGGGTTTCTCCGGGTGCTCATGTTTCCTCCCACATTCCAAAGACGTTCAAATTTGTAGGTTAATTGGCTTAGATAAATTGTAAATTGTCCCCAGTGTGTCTGTTTAGTGCTAGTGTATGGGATGATTGCTGGTCGGCATGAAGTCGGCGGGTCGAAGAGCCTGTTTCCACGCTGTATAACTAAAGTCTAAAGTGGAACTCTGAAGAAGGCACTCGAACCAAAACATCACCTTTCCATGTTCTCCAGAGATGCTGCCTGACCTGCTGAGTTACTCCAGCACTCTGTGTCCAATAATATATATCACCCGTATTCCACGTATGGACATTGCAATTTATCAGAATTCCCAAGCCAAGGAATTCTTCAGCAATTTCACATTGTTAAAGGCTCCTCATTAGCTGCAGTGCTCCAAGGCTCTGCTTGAGCAGCTTTTGTTACCTTTCTCTTGCCAGAGGTCCGCTGGCAAAGCTGGAAAATCAGGTACCTCATGATAGCTAAAAGTTCTTTAACAGGTAAAGGAGAAAAAAATGTAAGTTTGATGCATTATATGCACTGATGGGCAATCAAGCACCTTTTAATAGCTGTTATGGTCATGCTGGACATTGTTCCTCCCTCCCAACAGAATAAGGCAACAAAGATAGAAGATTGAATAATCCAAATCCTTGGGCATATTTACAGAAAGGTTAGTTGGTTACATCCTTGAGAGAATCCTTGTACTAGAGTCAGATACCGACAGGTGCCTTTCTGTCAGTGAATACTTCCTGCTCTTTGTCAGTCCAGCTGGCATTGTAAACAATGCATAGGGGTGGTTTTGTAATGTACTGGTGATGTCTAGACTGATTTGAAAGGGGAAACAATATCTGCATTTGCTTTGTTATGAAAATTAGTTTTCTTTTTAACTGTGTAGACCTTAAGAGGCAATGAATGTTTGTTGACCTATTAGCTCCCACTTGGGTAACAGCTCGAATATAAATTGTGTTCCTTGTTTTCAAATTCCACCATAGCCTTGCCCCTCCTACCCCAGCAATCATGTCCAGCCCTGCAACTCTCTTGTGATAGAACATAGAAAAAGCACAGCACAGGAACAGGACCTTCAGCTCACAATGTCTGCGCTGAACTTAAGGGCAGAACAGTAGCACATAGGTAGAGTTACTGCCTTACAGCATAAGAGACCCGAGTTTGATCTTGACTCTACGGACTGTGCTGCCTGTATGGAGTTTGTACGTATTCTCTGTGACCGCGTGGGTTTTCTTTGGGTGCTCAGGTTTCCTCCCACATTCCAAAGATGAGCAGGTTTGTAGGTTAATTGGTTCTGTAAAATTGTCCCAATGTGTGTAGGGTAGATATTGTTTACTGTTCACTATGTTTACATATTCTGTTGTGCTGCAGAATTTCATTGTTCTATCTGGGACACATGACAATAAAACACTCTTGACTCTTGCTATTTAAAAAGCCACCATTGTATTTGCCTCTACCACCACCCCAGGCACCACTACATTCAAAACCTGCCCCGCACATCTCTTTTAAACCTTGTCTCTTTTACCTTAAAACTATTTAATGTAATCTTTTGACATTTCCACACGAGGAAAAAGATTCTGTCCGTCTTAGATATGCCTCTCCTAATTTCATATACTTTTATCAGTTCTCCCCTCAATATCCGCCATTCCAGAGAAAACAATCCAAGTCTGTCCAATGCTAATACCCTCTAATCCAGGCAGCATTCTGGTAAACCTGTGCAATGCCCTCTCCAAAGCCTCCACACTGTTCCTGTAACGGGGCAATGGAAATGTACACAATACTTCAAAATCCTATAAAGCTGAGATATATGAGCAGTCTGAAAAAGGGCCCAACCCGAAAAGTCACCTTTCCATGTTCTCTAGGTATTACCTGACCAGCTAAGGTACTCCAAAATTGTGTCTTTCCTTGATAAACCAGCATCTACAGTTCCTTGTTTCTACATATCTGTGGATTCTACATATATTGCAGATACTATCGCAATGTTTAAGAAACATTTAGACAGGTACATGGATCGGACAGGTTTAGAGGGATATGGGCTAAACGCAGTCAGGTAGAACTAGTGTAGATGGGACATGTTGATCGGTGTGGGCAAGTTGGGCCGAAGGGCTATTTCCATGCTGTATAACTCCATGAACTTTTTCTATTTTTGACCTCTGAATATTCCTTGAATTACTCCATCTTTGGCAACAGTGCCACACACTGTCAGCGCCCCACGTGTTACTATTCTCTCTCTATACCCCCTTGACTCACCTTTCCCCTGTGAATAGAACTACTCGGCCATCAACATCTCCTCATGTGGAGGTTTGCTTTCTAACATTCCTCTGAAGCATCTTATAAATTCCCAAACTGTGCTATATCTATCTGGTTGCTACACATCGGAGCTAGAACCCAAATGAGGACTAGGTTCCCCAGTCCACATTGGTACAGAATGGTTCCCACATAGATAGGCATCACAGTTGCATATTTGTAACCTTTATGGAAATTCCAGAGACACACATAGAATATAATATGGATATACAATAATAAAATATATTATTATTATTATATTATATTATCGAGTCCATTCACAACCACCCATTTACACTACTCCTACTTTTTTTGTTATTTCTCTCCACATTCTCATCAACTCCCCCCAGATTCGACCAGTTTCTCCTCCAGTTCTCCCGTTTGGGAGGGGAAGGGGTGACTCGATTACATCGTGGTTCATTATGGAATGGAAGAGGTGAATGGTGACCATTATGCACCGGTTGCCACACAGACTGAACAGAGCGAGGTCTGGGTCCAAAGGCAATGAGGCGCCTAACTTTTGGGGGGCAGTCACTACCGCACAGACTGGGTGCACACACCTATGTGGTCACACCTCTTTCTCTTTAACCACCCCCCCCCCCTCTGCCCATCCCTCCCTCCCTCTCCTTCCCTCATTGTGTGTCCTCCCGACCTGTCTCCCTCCCCTAATGTATATTCAATGTTCCTCACTCAAGACCGAAAAAAAAGTCCAACCTTGAACCTTACACGTTTCAACATAAGCTCCCTATAATTAAACAAAACACGCTTCGGGTTGCTTTATGCAGTCTTGAGTCGATAACAAGAGGCGCAGAGAAACGGTACGGAGGGTGTGGGCGGGAGTGTGGGTTTGATCCGGGCCGGGTGGGAGTGTCCCGGGACCTGCGGCCGGGCCGGGCCTGGGGGCAGGGGGTGGGGGTGGGGGGGAGGTCCCGCTGGCCCGCCCCTCGCTCGCTGCCTATCCGCTAACTTGCAGCCTCACCCAACGTTGACCTGCTCTCGCTGCCCCGACAATGTCACGTTTCCGGCTCGGTCTCTTCACGTGCAGCCTGACCAAATGGAGCGGCGGCTCGGCTTCTTGGAAAAGGCGTGCTTTGGCATCGCTTCAACATTGCCTTAATGCCACATAGCAAGCTGCCCCAGCAACCCGTGTCTGGACAGCTGCACAGAGAAACAAGACAGATCCAGGCACTCACACACACGGCGGTGACAACACACAGGCAGCCACACACACACAAAGTAAAAGCAGCTACATACACAGATATAGCCCCACATATATTTATACGTGCACACCCAAACACACGGGCACACAGTCGGCGAAGGGGCATATTCTCCCTCTCTTACCCCCTCCACACCCACATAGATTATCTATGTGATAGACCAACGTGCACGTACATATGGATCCAGACACAATTAGAAGCAGAGATATGTACCGCATACAGATACTGACAGATTCAGACTGTGATTCATACACTCTACAACACACAAGGACCGACTCAGACTTTATAGAAATATATATTTACACAGATACATGCAGCCAGGCATTAAGAACACACCCACGCACAGACAGACACAGCCAAGTAGACACAGAAACACCCACATAAAGACTGAAAGATACACCATGGGGACACATTCTCACACACATAGACATACAGACACGGATAAAGACATAATCGGGCGTAATAGCATATAGAGACACATTAAAACACGTAGATAGCCATGCACATAGAGAAACATGCACTTACACACAAAGGCAGAAACGCACACGTGCACACAGATACAGGCTCACAGACACTTTACAGGCATATACAAACATGCCAACATAGAGAATAAACACCAATAACAATGCATACACAAACAGCAGGGATATCAATAAACATAAATTATCGTGCAAATGCTCACAGATCCACAGACATGCGAACATATTCACAAACATGCACATAATCAGATGTACAGCCACACAGAGATAAACACACAGACACATGAACAGAGAGGGGAAGAGAGAGACACACACAGATGCACACTCATACAGACAGACAGATACACTCATACATTGACATCCACGCTCTATTCCTCATGCACCCACACTGAGAGGGTAAGACAGACACTCACTAATGAAGGAGACAGAGATAAATACACAATGACACAGACATAAAAACACACACATTCCAATGCATCACTCACACAGATACATGGATACACAGAGGTACAATACATGCAAAGATACACATGCATGTACACACCATCACATGGAAACATAGACAGACAGATATGCACACATACATATGCAAAAATAATCCCAGTGCTTCTTAATGGGTCCATGGGTCTTCAAATGGGTCTTCAAATAATTATTCAATAATTGAATCTTCTTCTTATCGAGTCCACACACAAGATTAGAAGTTGTTCAGCCAGAGCTGAACACACTTCTCAGCATCTGCATATAATGGTGTCTGTCTTGTGCTTCTTGTGCGTGGTGGTGGAAAGATTGGTGGAAACAGGGCCGCGACGTGAACGCTCTTTCCTTGACCCCAATAATTTACTGATTCAATGATACTCTAATCTATACATGAGTTGAACTACAGTGTTTTTCTTTCATTGGTGAGTGAGCCACATCAAAATAGTTGGAACTCTGTCTTGATGTTATACCGAATCTTAGCCACATCATATCATAGTGGCGCAGCAGTAGAGTTGCTGCCTTACAGGTTCGATCCTGACTACGGGTGCTGTCTGTACAGAGTTTGTAAGTTCTCCCTGATTTCTCCGGGTGCTCCAGTTTCCTCCCACACTCCAAAGACAAACAGGTTTGTAGGTTAATTGGCTTCAGTAAAAATTGTAAATTTTCTCTAATGTCTAGGATAGTGCTAGTGTATGGGCATTGCTGGTCGGCGTCGGCTTGGTGGGCCGAAGGGCCTGTTCCCGCACTATATTTCTAAACTAAACTAAAAGTATCATTGCAGTTCACTAATTCATGAAGGTTGAGATGAAGCCCTCAGACTATAGTCTTGTATCTTGTATATTTTGGGAAAGCTTTAGGGGAATCTGGAGGTGAGTCACTCACCACAGAGTCGGCAGCCTCTGACGTGTTCAAAGTCACAGTATTTATGTGGCCAATGCAGTGAAGTTTGGTGTGAATGGTAACCCATCAGAGGATATTAACCATGAGGAATTTGGTCATGGAAATGTCAACGGGAAATGGTTTGACTATCGTTCAGCTAAAAACAAGTAAAGCCTGGCATTTATGAGGCATTAAATATGATCTGCCATTTTCCAACTTGTGCTTCTGTGATGTTCAGGCTAAGCACAAACAAAAACAAAGCGCAGGAACTGCAGATGCTCGTTTATATCGAAGATAGTCTGAAGAAGGTCCCGACCTGAAACATCCTGTTCAGGATTTGAATATAATTTGACTTATGTCTCTCAATCTCTGAACTACTTATCAAGTGCACAACCAGGTATTCCACCATCCCCAGCAATATATTCAATTTAGACTTGATAGAATAGCACCTCATATTTCGCTTGGGCAGCTTACAGCCCAAGAGTATGAATGTTGATTTATCTAATTTCAAGTAACTTCTTCATTCTTTCACCCCCCCCCCTCTCTGCCGCACCCTAGACGTCCTACTAGTTACACTGTTCACATCCCTCTATCCCTGACATTAGCACATCTTCCCCAGCCAACAGGGGGCCATTATGGACTCCACCCTTCCTGAGGTCATCTGTTGCCCGCCCTGTTTGGTCCTGACCTTCTCTATCTTTCAGTCTGAAGAAGGGTTCTGACCTGAAACGTCACCTATTCCTTTTCTCTAGAGATGCTACCTGACCCGTTGAGTTACTCCAGCATTTTGTGTCTATCTTCAATATACACCGGCATCTGTAGTTCCTTCCTACACATGTTATGGCGGCAATTGTTCTTGTATACATGCATATGATTGTTATGGAGTCTTGAAGTTCCTTCCTACACTCCCTTGATTTTTCCTCTGATTATATCCTACCAGTACTGGTGGTGATTGAATCCTCTCCAGCATAACTTAGTGTAGATAATGCTGTCCGTTGACACTCCTGAAGCCCAAACCAGCATCTGCCGTTCTTTCCTACATAAAATTTTCTTCAGGTTGGTTCTTTCAACAATAATTCAACTGAGCTGTAAATTCTTGATATGCTGACCGATTTTCTGAAGAGCAAAATGATATGTGACAGACCTTGGGTTAAACCTATGAGCTAAACTTGTAAACTTGTTTGAAGGAGAATAGCCAAGGAATATTTTCGCAATGTTTCTCTGAACTTGGTTGTTTTGCCATTGCTGTCATCTATTCCTTTTCTCTAGAGATGCTACCTGACCCATTGAGTTACTCCAGCATTTTGTGTCTATCTTCAGTATAAACCGGCATCTGTAGTTCCTTCCTACACCTGTTATGGCGGCAATTGTTCTTGTATACATGCATATAATAGTTATGGAGTCTTAAAGTTACACAGCACAGAAACACTCCCTTGGTCCTTTCAAACCCCCACTGACCATCAAACAGCCATTTATACATCCTACACAAATCCCATTTTAAAACATTCTCGCTGCATTACCATCAATTCCCCCCCCCCCCCCCCCCAGATGTATAATCCATGAGGTGATTCTCAGTGGTCAGCTATCCTACCAACTGCAATGTGTTAGGAAAACAAATACCTAGAGGAAATACATGCGGCCACAGGGAGAACATGCAAACCCTACACAGGCAGCACTCTGGTCACTAGAGCTGTGTCTACATTAGGTCAATACATTAAACTGTGTATGTGTGTGCACAATTGAATGTATTGACACAGTATTGAGTATACTAGTGGTATCAAGTATGCTTGTCTGTGTGTGCACTTAAATGGTTTTATCGGCATTTGTTCTATGACCCTCACTCCAATGGATGAGTGCAGCGTATTACTAAAGCATGCTTGCACTCCCTCACTCCCTCCGGCCTGCCTCTCCCTTGCTCTCCATGTCACATGGGGGAAGCTGCAGAACACTCAACAATGTTGCACCACCTGTTATAGAACTCCACTTGCACTGTGTACAAGTCACAGGCACGCACTACTCCATACAAACATGCGGAGCAGCATCTGATCTTCTGACTCGATAAAATACGCCCTCAGAATTCAAGAACTTAAAACAACTAGCCTTTCCAGTTTATCTCAGGTATGACCAGCAGCTAGTAACATTATTCCCACCTCTCTCTCCCTGTAAACAAAATACAACATTTGTTTTTCTTTGGGGGTACGGTATTTAAAAAACTGCATTACAAACTATGGCCATTTCCAGTAATTGGGAGCTACACCAAGGTTTTGTGTGAAGGATATTTTTATTCCCTATTTTATATATTAGTAGCATTTCATAAACAACTTAGAATGCATAAGATATGACATGCTAGTTAAAATGCTAAGCTATTTGTCCCTGGCTCACAAACTGATTCCATTCTTTGAAGTCTCGTTTAATAATCTTACCTTTTCTACAAATAATAATCACCTTCTAAATACACTTTGATAAACAACAAATTGCAGAGAGCCTGTGACATGGTCTGGCATTGGGAAACACAGAATTGTTGATTGAGCCTTGCAGCATTTCTTCTCAAGCAAATCGACCAATTTAGATGCTAATAAAAGGGGAGCTTTTTCTCTTTTATTTTTCACCACACGGAGGCCTCGGATGACCCGGAGAATACAAAAGCTGCACTGTACACAAGGTGAAATCATAATTCCTGGCTTTGTTTTGCTGAATAGGATTCTTTTCCCAACCAAACCCAATTAACTTGTGTGTTATTTATCAAATATATTAAGAGGTTTGGTCGCCTTGTATTTTAGATGCAATTTTGTGGTGCTATAATTTTTTTAAGTTGACTCATATAACATTAATTACATGTGCTACATACAACATTTACAGCATGGTAATTTTAAGCCCATCAATGCCTCTACTTCCTTAGAAGATTGAGAAGATTTGGTATGTCGACAAATACTCTCTTGAACTTCTACAGGTAGAGAGCATATCGACTGGTTGCATCATGGCCTGGGATGCCCAGGGATGAACAAAATTGCTAAAAGTGGTGAACTCTGCCCAGTCCATCACAGGTACTGACCTCCCCACCATCAAAGGGATCTACAGAAGTCGCTGCTTCAAAAGGCAGCCAGTATCATCAGGGACCTACACTACCCTGGCCACACTCTAATTTCACACTTGCCAGAACGTATAGACACCTGCAAACTGTATCATCTATGTTCAGAAGTAACTTCTACCCAACAACCATCAAGCTATTGAACACCATGAACTCCAACTAAACAGATCTACAAACTGCCATGATTGCACTTGGGATTCGAGGCATTATATTTGTCTTTGCACTATAATTTGTATTTGCTTTTACATATTGTACTTCTTCTTGTTGTTTATTACAGTATCTACTGAGCACCGTGTTTACATATCTGTGGTGCTGCTGCAAGTAAGAATGTAATTGTTCCATTACGGGACATATGACAATAAAACACTCTTGACTCTTGACTCTTGACTCTTGACTCTAGTAACCGAGACACTACAATTGTCACAGAAGTACCTGATGGTGACTGTTCCATTTATTCCCAAATCTCCACTGTGTTTCACCAGCTGTCAGGGGTTATCATCTGTTTTTAAAGGTACAATAGCAATCATTTGTTTTCTGTTTTGTAGATGTTAAGTCATACTCTACCCAGCACTCTTACCCGTGGCAAGGTCAAACAATATACCTTTTTTTCCCTGGCAGTGACGCAAGTTATAAATTATTAGGCTATATCTTCGTAATAACCTTTCAACACCAAGGTCAATTGTTCATTTCTGCACGTCTTCATTCATTAGCGAATAGTGTCTCAATCATTTTTCAAAGGTGCAGGATATAATTCCATTGTTCCAATAAATTATGTGCAATGGAAATGGCAGAATTACTGCAGACAAGATGTTTTGTGCAGGAAGGAACTGCAGATGCTGGTTTACATTGAAGATAGACATAAAATGCTGGAGTAACTCAGCGGGACAGGCAGCATCTCTGGAGAAATGGAATGGGTGATGTTTCAGGTCGAGACCCTTCTTCAGATTGAAGAAGTATCTTGACCCGAAACATCACCCATTCGTTCTCTCCAGAGATGCTGCCTATCCCGACAAGGTTCTCTTGGTCTTGGACATGTACACAGATGGGCACATAACTTCCTGTATATGATCTGAGATGATTCATCCAACAATGTTTCCTCACTTCTTACTCAATGTTTCCTTCCAACTGCAGAGTCAAATTAATATCTCACCTATAAGCAATCTGGTGCAAGTGGCCACAATCTCAGATTTCAATCCCGAGGTTCAGTTTTTAGATTGTTGACTCCAACTGACCATAATGCTTCTACATCAGGTAAGGAGTATGTTTCCTAAGTGAGGGTACAATTGGGCTTTCCTGTGTTGTGTCCTATGGTTAAATGGTACTAACAATCATCATCATGGAACTCCTTTTAGTTACAGTACCAGATGGTAATGAACAACTGTGGATTTGTATCTCAATGGGCATCAATCCATCAAGGAGAGTGAGATAAAAAGACTGCTTATGGCAAGCCTTAAACAGATTGCAAGCTAAATCTATGCATAACTTTCCCACTATTGCATCATTTCATTTCATTTTGATTCAACACCATGGGGTTTATTCTCATCTATAAAATGCACTGTTACAAATCCCAGATTTGGAACCTCTCCCACTTTGAAGGACACGAGGTGCAAGTGATTGGGAATGTCACCACTTGCAGGTTCCTCTCGTGCACCATTGTGGCCTGGAAATGTATCACTGGTCCTTCATCTTTCCTGGGTGTAAATCTTGGAATTTCTACCTGACAGCACAGTGGGAGAACGTTCACTGGAAAGGCTGCAGTGGTTCAAGAAGTCAGCTCATCACCATCTTCTCAAAGGCAACCAGTGCTGTGCATTAAAAGCTGGACAATAAAGAACCATAAAGGGAATCTGCACCATTCCTGCCCTGTCTTGTCACCCTATGTAGCTCCTCCATGTCATTTTATCTTCCTCTCTCATTCTATTCAATGGATTGCATGCAACATACACATCCGTACTGATGCTTTCCCTTGACTGAAAACGTCAGCACAAATCCTGTAATGGCTTACCTCCAGTTCTTCTGCTTCCCCAATATGGTCACTATGAATGTGGTAGGAGCTACTATCTAAGCCCTTATGCATTTTCATGAGTGTCACTTAACTGATAAACCTTCGACAGACAAACTTATCCCATCCCACTTACATGTTGAAACAAATGATTATGAAACTGAGTTCAAACTTCATATCTTCACTACTCAATACCCAATATTACTTCAAATATCATATTTCTGCCATTGACCATCTGATCTGATTACTATATTCTTCTTCACTTTCATCAAATTCCAACTTGTCTAAAGTTGAACTCTACATTCCTAATAATTAGGGTAGTGAGTTCCAAGATGTATACCTAGCAAAGATGAAGGATTGTCGATATATTTCCAAGTCAGGATAGTGTGTGACTTGGAGTGGTGACATTTCCAACTAATTACAAACTAGAACTTTCATTGCATCAGAAATCAAATCTGAATCTGATCTCAATCTATATTAGACTGTCCCACCAGATCTCACTGACCAATGCTGACCGTTAATTAACATCACAAAAGCAAAAATCTGTATCCTCATTTTTAAGGGCGGCACAGCGGTGCAGCAGTAGAGTTACTGCCTTACAGCATCAGAGACCCGGGTTTAATCCTGACTACGAGTGCTGTCTGTACAGAGTTTGTGCGTTCTCCCTGTGACCATGTGGGTTTTCTCTGGGGGCACCGGTTTCCTCCCACAATCCAAAATTATGCAGGTATATAGGTTAATTGGGTTTTGTAAATTGTCACTAGTGTGTAGGATAGAACTAGTGTATGAGTGATCACTGGTCGGCACAGACTCAGTAGGCTGAAGGGCCTGTTTCCACACTGTATCTCTAAATTAAACTATACTAAAATAATTTCTCCGTAGTCCACCAATGTCTTCTCCCCTCCACCAATTTTCTCTTCTAACTTCTGATCTCTAACATATTTTGTGCTTTTACCCAGCCATTGATATGAGACACTTCAGGGACCTAAATTTCTACAGGTTCCTCTTCGTAACGCTAATTTATTTTTCTCTCAAATCCATCTTCGAACAGATTTTTGAACAACCCTTACAAGCCCTTCCAAGGAAAGATGACCAGCCTGAGACATTGGGCCTGATTGTGTTGGAACCTGCCTGGCACCTGTACACCCCACACACCTGTATGACCCAGGGGTAGAATTGTAGGGAGGCTTAATCCAGGTGGCAACAGTGCTCCAGGCAAAGTGCTGCAGAAGCCCCACACCTGGAACGCCATCACAGACTTCGGGACGTGGCAAATCTAGTGATTTTGACAGTTCTTACAAATCCCTGATGTGCCCAGACTTTTAAAGTGAAGTAAACGATTTTTAACAATAAAAAAACCCAACATGCATTTAAAACCCGTAAAAGCACCCAGACATAATTAAATGCATTAAACTATAGTGAATAATTGAAATAAATAATCTTCCATTAGTCTTCTACGCTGTGGGCCAAAATCCCTTTGGAAATAGTGGGTGTCACAAGGCTACATTTGTAGCTCTCTCCCACCAGAGTGCCAGGGGGTACCAGCAAGATTGGGTCTCTCCAGAGGAGTCCACGCGCCATCGATCTCTTGACATGTGATACGATACGATACAATAGAATTTTATTTATCCCAGGAGGGAAATTGCCAGCAATCATAAAACACAAGATTCATGAGACACGAAATTAAAGTGATGAATGGAAAGGATTGGGGATGTGCAAAGATTGGGGGGGGGGGGGGGAGTCAGTCTACCCCATGACGCTGGTGGGCGTTGCGTACAGGCCACCTAGCAGTAGTAGTGAAGTTGGGGATGGCATCAAACAGGAAATTAGAAATGCGTGCAACAAAGGCAAAACAGTTATAATGGGTGACTTCAATCTACATATAGATTGGGTGAATCAAATTGGCAGGGGTGCTGAGGAAGAGGATTTCTTGGAATGTATGAGGGATAGTTATCTAAACCAACATGTAGAGGAACCAACGAGAGAGCAGGCTATTCTAGACTGGGTATTGAGTAATGAGGAAGGGTTAGTTAGCAGACTCGTTGTGCGTGCCCCCTTGGGCAAGAGTGATCATAATATGGTTGAGTTCTTCATTAGGATGGAGAGTGACATTGTTAATTCAGAAACAACGGTTCTGAACTTAAAGAAAGGCAACTTTGAGGGTATGAGACATGAATTGGCCAAGATTGACTGGCAATTAGTTCTAAAAGGGTTGACGGTGGATATGCAATGGAAGGCATTTAAAGACTGCATGGATGAACTACAAAAATTGTTCATCCCAGTTTGGCAAAAGAATAAATCAAGGAAGGTAGTGCATCCGTGGATAACAAGGGAAATCAGGGATAGTATCAAAGCAAAAGATGATGCGTACAAATTAGCCAGAAAAAGCAGCATACCAGAGGACTGGGAGAAATTCAGAGACCAGCAGAGGAGGACAAAGGGCTTAATTAGGAAAGGGAAAATAGATTATGAAAGGAAACTGGCAGGGAACATAAAAACTGACTGCAAAAGTTTTTATAGATATGTGAAGAGAAAGAGATTAGTTAAATCAAATGTAGGTCCCTTGCAGTCAGAAACAGGTGAATTGATCATGGGGAACAAGGATATGGCAGACCAATTGAATAACTACTTTGGTTCCGTCTTCACTAAGGAAGACATAAATAATCTGCCGGAAATAGCAGGGGGCCGCGGGTCAAAGGAGATGGAGGAACTGAGTGAAATCCAGGTTAGTCGGGAAGTGGTGTTGGGTAAATTGAATGGATTAAAGGCCGATAAATCACCAGGGCCAGATAGGCTGCATCCCAGAGTACTTAAGGAAGTAGCTCCAGAAATAGTGGATGCATTAGTGATAATTTTTCAAAACTCTTTAGATTCTGGAGTAGTTCCTGAGGATTGGAGGGTAGCAAACGTAACCCCACTTTTTAAGAAGGGAGGGAGAGAGAAAACGGGGAATTACAGACCAGTTAGTCTAACATCGGTAGTGGGGAAACTGCTAGAGTCAGTTATTAAAGATGGGATAGCAGCACATTTGGAAAGTGGTGAAATCATTGGACAAAGTCAGCATGGATTTACGAAAGGTAAATCGTGTCTGACGAATCTTATAGAATTTTTCGAGGATGTAACTAGTAGAGTGGATAGGGGAGAACCAGTGGATGTGTTGTATCTGGACTTTCAGAAGGCTTTCGACAAGGTACCACATAAGAGATTAGGATACAAACTTAAATCACACGGTATTGGGGGTTCAGTATTGATGTGGATAGAGAACTGGCTGGCAAACAGGAAGCAAAGAGTAGGAGTAAACGGGTCCTTTTCACAATGGCAGGCAGTGACTAGTGGGGTACCACAAGGCTCAGTGCTGGGACCCCAGCTATTTACAATTTATATTAATGATCTGGACGAGGGAATTGAAAGCAACATCTCCAAGTTTGCGGATGACACTAAGCTGGGGGGCAGTGTTAGCTGTGAGGAGGATGCTAGGAGACTGCAAGGTGACTTGGATAGGCTGGGTGAGTGGGCAAATGTTTGGCAGATGCAGTATAATGTGGATAAATGTGAGGTTATCCACTTTGGTAGCAAAAACGGGAAGGCAGACTATTATCTAAATGGTGGCCGATTAGGAAATGGGGAGATGCAGCGAGACCTGGGTGTCATGGTACACCAGTCATTGAAAGTAGGCATGCAGGTGCAGCAGGCAGTGAAGAAAGCGAATGGTATGTTGGCCTTCATAGCAAGAGGATTTGAGTATAGGAGCAGTGAGGTTCTACTGCAGTTGTACAGGGTCTTGGTGAGACCACACCTGGAGTATTGCGTACAGTTTTGGTCTCCAAATCTGAGGAAGGACATTATAGCCATAGAGGGAGTGCAGAGAAGGTTCACCAGACTGATTCCTGGGATGTCAGGACTTTCATATGAAGAAAGACTGGATAGACTTGGCTTATACTCGCTAGAATTTAGGAGATTGAGAGGGGATCTTATAGAAACGTACAAGATTCTTATGGGGTTGGACAGGCTAGATGCAGGAAGATTGTTCCCGATGTTGGGGAAGTCCAGGACAAGGGGTCACAGCTTAAGGATAAGGGGAAAATCCTTTAAGACCGAGATGAGGAAAAACTTTTTCACACAGAGAGTGGTGAATCTCTGGAACTCTCTGCCACAGAGGGTAGTTGAGGCCAGTTCATTGGCTATATTTAAGAGGGAATTAGATGTGGCCCTTGTGGCTAAAGGGATCAGGGGGTATGGAGAGAAGGCAGGTACGGGATACTGAGTTGGATGATCAGCCATGATCGTATTGAATGGCGGTGCAGGCTCGAAGGGCCGAATGGCCTACTCCTGCACCTAATTTCTATGTATCTATGTATCTATGACAAAAAGGGGAGGAGTTCTACAGTTTGATAGGCACAGGGAAAAAGGATCTCCTGTGGTGTTCTGTACTGCATCTTGGTGGAACCAGTCTGTTGCTGAAGGTACTCCTCAGGTTGACCAGTGTGTCATGGAGGGGGTGAGCTATATAGTCCAAGATGCTCCACAGTTTGAGGAATATCCTCCCCTCCAAGACCACCTCGCATTTGTGACTCCAACTCCGCTCCCAGGACGGAGCCAGCCTTCCTGATGAGCTTGTTAATTCTGCTTCGCCCTGCTGCCCCAGCACATGACAGCGAAGATGATGGCACTGGCTACCACCAATTGGTAGAACATCTGTAGCATCTTACTGGATGGAGCGGAGCCTTCTCAAAAAGTACAGCAGCTCTGTCCCTTCTTGTACAGGGCCTCAGCATTCCTGGACCAGTCCAGTTTACTGTCCAGGTAAACTCCAAGGTATTTGTACTCCTTGGTAAACTGCACATCCACACCATTGATGGAAACAGGGGACAGGGGTGTTCCTCTCCTCCTAAAGTCCACCACTAACTCCTTGGTATGTACATGCAATTCATGGTTTATTTCCATTGGAACGGCTGAGTCCTGTCCATTCCCTTCAAGACCACGTCCAACAGCAAACGGAAATCAGAAAATAAACTGCAAATGTAGTGAATTGCAAAGGCAAACTGAAACAAAAACAGAACATGCTGGAAATACT
This sequence comes from Malacoraja senta, assembly GCA_038087875.1. NCBI lineage: Eukaryota > Metazoa > Chordata > Chondrichthyes > Rajiformes > Rajidae > Malacoraja > Malacoraja senta. Next base: position 69,731,908 of record CM075980.1, read on the forward strand.
CGGCTGGTCAGGTAGCATCAGTGGAAAGAGAAGCAAAATTCATGTTTCACGCCGAAGACTCTTCATCACATACTGTGCAAAATTGCACCTTTAATTCTGCTTTTTATGTTCTAAAGATGCTATCTGACCTGCTCAGTATTACCAACATTTTCTGTTTATATTTTAAATTTGACGTATCCATTGTACTTTGCTTCCACATCTTTTTTGAAGGTTTCAATAATTATAATTGTCCCTAGTGTGTAGGATAGAACTAGTGTACGGGTCAGCCCTGAATCAATGGGCCGAAGGGCCTGTTTCCATGCTGTGTCTCTAAGACTAAAACTAAAGTAGTGCTTACAGAATTATTTCTTTTAATCAACCCCATTTTCCACTATCGTTTGGCATGTCCCGCCCCACCTCCGGGCAAGGTTCACCCGTCAGGGCCAAGTCAGTGGATATTTTTAACGCAGAGATAGATAGATTCTTGATTAGTACAGGTGTTTGAGGTTATGCGGCAAAGGCAGGAGAATTGGGTTAGGAGGGAGAGATAGATCAGCCATGATCGAATGGCAAAGTAGACCTGATGGGCCGAATGGCCTAATTCTATTACTATTCCTTGTGACCTTATGACCTTATGATATCTCTCAGCTGATGTATCAATGCTCCGCAATGTTGAGAATCATTTGGGAGCAGCGCTGAGGGAAGGGAGGTCACAGAGTGAATGCCTTATGGGAATTATATTATCCATCACTAGGAATCATTAGGTAGCACTATTCATACCAGAGTGGTCAGTTCCTGAATGGCATAGCTGGAGCTGATTAGACAACCATTATAAAAATCACTTTTTTGAACTCATTCTTTCACATTCACCTGTTTCTGGTTCACTGACCCATAACATTATTTATAGAAGTGACAACCATGCAGTTCTTCTTGATTCACACCCTTCCTTGGAACCAGGACACACACCACTGTGGTATGTGGCACTACCACCTTACACATTCCCTGTGACCACATGAATTTCTTCCTCATACTCTACACCTGGAGACGTTCAAGAGAGTATTTGTCGACATGCCAAATCTTATCAATCTTCTCAAGAGAGAGTTAGATTTAGCTCTTATGGCTAAAGGAATCAAGGGATATGGGGAAAAATCAGAAACGGGGTACTGATTTTGGATGATCAGCCAAGATCATATTGAATGGTGGTGCTGGCTCAAAGGGCCGAATAGCCTACTCCTGCACCTAATTTCTATGTTTCTGAGGAACTAGAGACGATGCATCTATGTGCTGCACTCAGGATAAATCTACAGAAACATACTTGAGGTTGTTGATTCTCTCGACTGCCAACCCATCAATGAAAACAGGTTAATGGATCCTCGGCTTTCCTTAAAGTCAAAAATAGCTCCTTGGATTTGCTGACGTTTAGAGTAAGATTGTTGTTTTGGCACCTTTGATGCAGATTTTCGATCTCTCTAATATCCTCTGACTCTTCATTACAGGCATGGAAATCACTATCAAAATATGGAGGGGGACAAAATATGGAGGGGGACAGGGGGGACACAATTTCTTGGCTCAATCCAGCGCTAAATGCAGCTCAACTCTACTTGTCTCGCCGGGTTAACCTACAGCCCTGCCTGGACTGACGGGACACCAGCGCTGCTTCTCCATGCTGACTGTAAGCCTGGGCCATATTTCCCGCAAGTCCAGGCTCTGGGAGTGATTCTGAAGGATCATATTAAAGCTCTATGGTCTTGTCATCAAATAATTCAATGATAATTAATCATTGGGACCATTTAAACAACAAACAGGAGGTGGGGCGGGACAAACAGGAAAAGGAGGCTTGGTGACTGCAAAGCTCATCACATAGGGTCATAAGGAATAGGAGTAGAATTAGGCCATTCGGCCCATCAAGTCTACTCTGCCATTCAATCATGGCTGATCTATCTCTCCCTCCAAGCCCCATTCTCCTGAGTGCAAGAGATAAAATTGATACATTTGCTGATATCTTTAGTGGGAATCATTAAATTGTTAATCCTTCTAAATCACAATCACATCGAATGCAGTAAAAGACTAGATTCTAAACAACTTTTTATGTGTTCCAGAATGAGGTATGCCATAGTCAAATGGTTCCAGTCCAGTTACATAACTTTTAACTGCCCAACAATAAAGCAAATTGCACATAAAAAACAGGATGTCCAATCCAGTCCTTTCCTGACCCATCCATTCTTAATCACCAGAAAAAGGATGGAAAGAGTAATTTGAATTGTGAGTGCCATTTAGTACACTGGTAGAGCTTCAATTCCAGTGCGATGGAGAGATTACACCTTGTGGCATCAAGAGAGCATCTGATCTAGTGTGACCTTAAGGAGCTCCAGGAAAATTGACGTCAATTGAAATCTCATCTGGCTGGGACTGCAAGTTGCACTCTGGAAGATGATTATAGTTATTGAACCCCAATTTTTACAGCGTCAATGCAATGCTTGAAGAGTTCCTCAGTGCAGAATCCTAGGCTCAACCTTCTTCGCTACTTCATCAATGACTGTTCCTCTCTCATAAGGTCTACGAAGATGTTTGCTGTTGATTGCACTGAGTTCAGTTCCATTTGCAACCCTTCCAATAATGAAGAAGTTGGAGATTGCATGCAGCAAGACTTTGAGAACATTCAAGCTCGGGCTAACAAATGGCAAGTTACCACTGTATCACAGAAGTGGTCGTTCCTGACCATTGCCAAGTATGAGTCAAACTACTTGTCTGGAGTGCACTATGGGATTACTATTGTCACATCCTCCACCATTAACATTCTGGAGGATGTTGGCCCGGTGGCGCAGCGGCAGAGTTGCTGCCTTACAGCGCCAGAGACCCGAGATCGTTCCTGACTACCGGTACTGTTTGTACGGAGTTTGTACGTTCTCCCCATGACCTGCCTGGGTTTTCTTCAGGTGCTCCGATTTCCTCCCACACTCCAAAGACGTACAGGTTTGTAGGCTAATTGGCTTGGTATATTTGTAAATTGTCCTGAATGTGTGTAGGATTGTGTTAGTGTGCAGGGATCGCTGGTTGGCACGGACTTGGTGAGGCGAAGGACCTCTTTCCATGTTGTGTCTCAAAACTAAACTAAGCTAATCTAAAAGAAAAAGTGCTGGAGGACGGGCAGCATCTGTGGAGGGAAATGGATTAAAGATGTTTCGGGTCAGAACCTTTCTTCAGACAGTTTCATCTGGAGTTGCAATTGGTCAGAAGAACTGGACCGATAACATGAATATTATGTTTATAAGTCAAAGTAAAAGACTGCGTACTCTACAATGTATGAATTACCTAGTGCTTTGCCACAGCTTTCTCACCACCATAAGACACATTATGGAGCATGGCAGAAGCTTCCAGCTCTCCACGGCCTACATGAAGAGAGCCGCTGAGCCGGCCCGTGCTCATTCTTCGCGACCGAACGCAAGACCTGGCGGACTGCAGCCTACAGGGGTGAGGGTGCCAGGCTAGCTGCTGCTCATCCCCAGAAGACCGGAAACCAGGAGGATGACACTGGTGACGTTGACAATGGACGTGACGCGTGAGGAGTGAGGCCGGTAGGAGAGGGAACTGGTGTCTGGCCTACTGCGCCCTCATGGTCGGCTGCGGGAAGCGCCCCCCCCCCCCCACCAGGGCACAAAGGTGGACCGGCGAGGAGGGGGACATCTTGTCCATGGTTGGATGCCCACAGCAGCCTGGGGCTTTACTGGATCGGGCACCGTTTATAAGAACTAGTGCGTGGACCGGACTTTGAAAATTGGATTACTGCACTGGACTATACGTAAGAAAATAATTTCACTGTGCATTTGCACTTCGCACATTTAACAATAAAAGCACCATTAAACCATTGAACCACAATAGGAGGGTGACTGAACATATTGCACTGAGCTAGATTCATGCAGTTCTAACACCAAGTTAAAAAACAATACTATCTGCAATAAACCAGTCTGCTACCATTGTAAACATTCACTCTGTACCACCCAGTGACAGTACTGAAGCATTGTAACTTGACATGTACTTCCATCCCTCATCGCTGTGTCTTGATCCCAGAGATTTGTTTGCTTAGCAACAAAGGGGCAATATTACTCAGGGTCGACAGCAGACTATGAAGATCTCACATCAGCAGCTTCATAAGATTAGTTAGGGATAGGCTATACATTCTGGCCGTGGAAGCCTCAAATGTGAATATAAACCTCTATATTCACTGCATTTTAATAATTTCCTGTCCTTTCACCAGTCCAGACATTAATGAATCATTTATGTTCCTTTGTGTCTTTTTGACTTACAATATACCAACATCTTGCTTGCAGCTTTGTAATCATCCAAACTTTAAACCTCAATGTAGAAGATAAACCTGTGCCAAGATTTCAATGCTCTTTTCAATACCTTTTATAGAGTTTGGAATGAGTCTGCCTGCAAAAGATGCACTATCAGCTTACACCAATACTTCTCAGCAAATCCCTGAGAACTGTTGAAATGCCCAAAGGTGTTTTCTACCAGTGCCGGATTTTCCGCTTGAGAGGCCCCTCACAATCCCCCACCCCCACGAGTAGAGGAAGATGGAAGAGTTTTTAAATAATTTGAGTAAAGCCAAGGATGATGACGGGTGTTTAAAATCCCGCAATTCGCAATTCCTTCTCTAAAGGACATAAAATGTTATTGTTAAATAGCGTAGTGATTGAAAAAAAAATGCAGAAATGTTAAAATTAACACTGAAAAACCTTTGCTATAACCGAACTTTGTAAATATTTTGTGGACTAAGCAGGATTTTTTAGGAAAATAAAATTGTAAGTTTACTGTTATATTAAAAAAAAATTAAAAAAAGCAAAAAAAAAGATTGCCTGGGAAGTGTTAATAAGATGACCATGAGTATCTGACAGTGACAGTGTGACACTTTTAGATCCTATTGTATGTTTTCATTAAACAGTTAGTTTTAAAATACATTTAAAGAAATAAAGAAACTATAATCATCAAATACACTAAGAATATTTTTTTTTTAAATGTCTAGCCTTCCTCATAGCAAAATGATCCAGAAGTTCATCAAGATTTGTTTGTCACTGTACATCACTGTACACAGTAGCTCTTCTTCTTAAATTGGTTTCAAGTGCATCTAGTATAGGAATAAAGGATTTTATTTCGAAGTCACATGAGTGACTACGTGAAGAGCCCGCCAGCCCCCATGCTCATCAATAACAATACGTCGATGCATGGCGCAGGAATCGGAGCAGTTCGAAACTGCTCCGACAGGTAAGAGGAAAACAAATTTCTTTACAGGAACGGGCCGCTGCTCGGAAAACAGGGGCAGCGGGCCCGGAGAAGCTGGCACAGCTTGTGCAGCTGCCGCCGTGGAGGCGGGATAAAAATAGCAACGGCCGGCGCAGCCGGCAGAGCTCAATGCTATGGAGCCGCGGGAGCTCACGCTCTAAAAATAGCAACGGCCGGTGCAGCCGGGGTAGCTGAATGCCGTGGACGTCCCATGGGAGCTGGCGTTTAAATCTAGCAGCTATCAGCTAAGGACCGGACAGCGACCGCTGTACAGGCTCTGTACAGAGAGAAATGCTCCATGCACCGGAGGCATTAACAGGCGGCTTCAGCCAAATGCCTGTGGCAACATCTGGCAGGGTTGCAGGATTTCTCCCACTCAGTCGAGGGGAGTATCGGAGAGAGGTGACTCCGATTATGATGCCGGCTCGACCGGGTCATACGGGGGCCAGAGGACTGAGGAAGCAACACCTGGTTCAGGGTTGCACTCTATTTCCTCCCCTGAAATACTCCGTTGAGGCTCCAGAAGGGAGCAAGGACTCAGAGTCACTAGCAGGCGCAACCTGTCTGGTAAGTACAATAAATAAATGAATAAGCAAACAAACAAATATTTAAAGGGACTGCTGAGAAACCAGCAGCAGAGGACTGCGGCAGTGCGAAAAGCTGACGGCCATCCGTTTCCACTTCGGAGTCGCTGGCAGCGTCGGTCTGCACAGCTAGTTCCGATTCGGCTCCTAGAGGGAGCAGCTTGGCAACCACGAGTCGGGGCAAAGCCAAAGCCAAGTCTGTGAGACAAGTCCTGTCGGACGATTCGGGACAAGAGGATTCTGTCCCCACATCTATGGCAGATGTGATTGGCCATTTGTCTCAATTGGAACGTCTGATGGAACAGATGGTGGCACAAAATGTGCTCCGTGTTACAGAGGCATGCACAGGCAGTTCGGGCCATAAGCCTGTGGCAACACCTGGTTCAGGGTTGCAATATTCCTCCCACTCGGATGAGGGGAGTGTCGGAGATCTGTATAGAGCTGACTCCGATTATGAGGATGTGCCTGAATCCCATCCTTTAATGCATGATATGCGGGAGTCGCATAAGGAAGAGCTGCCTGCTCTTGCCTCTAGATTTGCTGTTCCCTCGGGGACGGGCAAACCACTACAAGAGGAGTTGGCCAGCAGCATCAGCTATCTAACATCACACCAGCTGAAGGAAGATGTTATGCTGGAAACGGCTGGGAGATATCCCAGTCCGGGAAATTGCAAAACCTTGGATGTTCCCATAGTCCATGCTACCATTTGGGAAAACATTGGGAGCAGAACAAGGTCCAGAGAGATGAAATTACAGTGGATCCTGAGGCTATTGTCAGCAGGTATTACGGCTTTTGCCAGGTCAGTGGATGGGGTTCAGCTGTCGGAAGCACAGCAGGATGCGATGGCACTGTTGTGCAATACTCATTTCGAGATTAACTGCTTTTGATATCACTAATTTTATATGGGACTATAAATCACATAGAATACAAAAAACCCATCTGAATAAATCTAAAGTATTGGGGGGTCTAGCACTACCCAATTTTATGTATTATTATTGGTCAGTAAATATTAAAAACATGATTCAACTGATGGATAACTCCGCCCAGCAAGTAGACTGGATTGTAATGGAGAAAGAGGATTGCTCCTCTAGAAACATTGGAGCGATCCTCCTCTCTCCAATGAAATTGAATAACATAAACTATAATAAGAACCCAATTATTCATAGTACAATCCGTATTTGGAAACAAATAAAACAAAATTTAAAATTAAGAAACTTATCACTTTTATTACCTATAGTCAATAACCCTTCGTTTAGTCCTTCTATTATAGATAAAGCTTATACACAATGGGATAGACTAGGAATTAAAACGCTTGGTGACTTGTATGAAACTGGAAAATTACTTTCATTTCAACAATTACAAATAAAATATAAACTCGGAAATAATCAATATTTTAAATACTTTCAAATATGCGACTATTTGAAAAAATATATAAAAGATCATCATAATAACCCAGCAGATGTACTGGACGAGGCAATGCAGACAAAAGCGGAATCAGCAAACTTAATATCATATTTGTACAATATTATCTTAAATGTACAAATACCATCTACGGAGGGTATCAGAAGAGACTGGGAACAAGAGTTAGCCATTAAAATTTCAAAGGAAAGTTGGAATGAATACTTATTAAAAGTACATAAATGCTCGATTAATGTAAGACACACTTTAATACAATTTAAAATTTTACATAGATTATATTATTCGAAAACTAAAATTCATAAAATTTTCCCAAACGTATCATCTATTTGTGATAAATGTCAATCCCAAGAAGCAACTATAGCGCACTCATTTGTCTTCTGTACAAAAATTCAAAAATTTTGGAATGAAATTTTTGAAATCTTTACAAAGTTATTTAAAACAAGACTGATACCCAAAGCAGAATGGATTATCTTCGGAATAACGGAAGATGATCCAGAACTAAATGTGTTTCAAAAGAAATTAATGGATTATGGGTTAATAACTGGAAAAAAGCTAATTCTAAAATTTTGGAAGAAGGCTCCAATACCAACTATAAATATGTGGATTTCAAATATGTTTGAAACACTACACCTTGAAGAGATAAGACTCCTCCTAGCAGGTAAACCAGATCACTTCCACCTGACGTGGTCTGCATTTATAGAATTATTACAAACATAGGGTGCAAAAGTACTTTAAAAAAATAAAAAATTGAGGTCGGGTAAGGGGGGATGATAGTTGAAGAGTTGGTATGTCCTATTTACGTGATGCTCAAAAAAAAAAAACATTTGTTTTTCTTTTTTTCTCTCTCTCTTTTCTTTTCTTAGGGCCTATTTCTTAACTCCTTTTTTTTTTTGTCTTTAATTTCGCTTTCATAGGGTCCTCGTCCTTTTTTTTTTTTTGTTTGTTGTTACATTTTCTACACTTTTCTACACTTGCACTTTTTCCTTCACTTTCTTCTCTCTTTCAATCTTTTCTTTCTTTAGCGTAAAAAAAAAATAAAGGGAGTACATTAATTGTAAGAAGATATAAATGACGAGTATTAATGTATGTGGCTGTGATGTAATGTACTTCTAATAAATAAAAATTAAAAAAAAAAAAAAAAAAAAAAAAAAAAAAAAAAAAAAAAAAAAGATTAACTGCTTTCGTAAAGATGGCATTAAGCCAGAATTAAACCCCAAATTTGCACATTTTTTCAGTAAAGGAAGACGTGACCTGTCCAGTGAGTCCTGCTGAGGCTCCATAGGAACAGCTGGTCAAAGGAGCAGCCTGTCTAACCAGGCTGGGAATAAACTGGTAGCGTGGCCTGAAGGCCTGTAGGTCGAAGAAGTAGTCTGTCCCATTCGGCTCAGGAATGCTGGCAGGCGTGCCTTGCACAGCAATATCACTTTTGAGCTCTGGAAACGAGCTGTTGGAAAGCATGGGGCTGAAGATGTGGTCAGACAGGGTCTGCAAATGGAACTTCGCTGAAGCTCCAACAAGCAGGTCGACCCAGGTTCAGAGACGCTGGCAGGTAAGGTCTCTTTATTAACCTCCGTAAAACTCTGAAATGGAGCAGTCTGTTGGCCCAGGTTTGGATTTACTGGCAGCATGGGCTGTCTAGTATCTTTTCACTGTCTCTGGTATAGACAGATTGATGCAGAGACATTGGCAGGGTGCCTTGCATACTAACCTATGTAAGTTCCAAGTAGGAACAGCTTGGTTACCCTGGTTCAGGGTAGACCATCCTGGAACTGGCTGGCCATATGGGTCATATTGACCAGGGAAGCACTGCATCAACATCTGTGATTGGGATTATCAGGCTCCTCAGTAGAGTGAAGTAGTTGAAGTCTCCTTCAACACATGATTAAATTTCTGCTCAGTTAGTGGAGTTGCCAGTTCGTTGAAAACATCATTGCCATCCTCTCTGGGATAGGTAGCTACTAGCAGGAAGCCTGTCTGGCATATAGTATTTTATCTGACCTGCAGGTTCATGTTGTGAATCAAAAATGTGTATATAATAATCTGTAGGCTCTCAATACCAGTATTCCTGATTGAGTGGCTGATTGAAGAGATTGTGTTGCGCACACTGGCGACTCAGACAGGTGGTTTCAGTCAGAGGACTGCGAAGCAATTCCTGGTTCAGGCTTGCAATAGTCTAATTTCCACTCTGAGGAAGAACGCTGAGGATTCGTGGTGACTCTAATAGTCAAGAGTTGACAGGGAACTCGTATTCCCACATCAAGTGGATACGGTGTTTCAGCTCTAGTCATAAGGTTCTGAATATATGTTATCAGCGAATTGAATGAATAACTAGATAATGCATCCTCCGTGGCAAGACAAAGCAAAAAAATTACGTCCGTGTGGTCAATAGAGTTGGTTCCAAGTAGAATCAGTGACATCTCACAGAGGATGAGTAGTCTGCCCAAGAACAAAAGGGGTATATTTCTGATATTTCTCAAGATTGTAGGAACATGGAGCATGCCAAATCCGGTTATGATTTGGCTAATCTGATCATGTGTTTGGTTACCCAGTTTGAGATGGATGATTGGCTTTCAGCAATTTAGCTGATTCAGAGAATCGATCTTGAAGATGCATACTTTACCATATCCATACACAAGAGGCACAGATATATTTGGTGTTTGATAACAAAGCCAGTGGTGGAAGCTAATGCTGCCCTACTCAGATCTAAGGGCATTGTGTCATCAAGTTTTAGATGACATGCAAAATTTGCAGCTGATAAGCCTTAGGGGTTTATCAGTAGATGCCTCTTACGATATTAAGGATGAGGCAACATGAAACTTAATTGTGCCAACTTTGTCTATTCATTCAGGCCATGGTAAGGCGGCTAAAGAAGCTATTATTTACTCGGTCACGAGTGATGGCTGGTGCAGCCTTTTTCTCGGGCAGCTAGCTCTCCACAATTGTATGGGAAGTTTGTGAACAAAATATGTGAGTTAATTTTAAATGGACGTAACAGAGGTTTGTGTTGCTTTCAGTTTGGCCTTAGAGAAGCGATTATGTGATTGCACAATTGACACTGCTTGTGCTGTTTTGTCATTCTTTATAATTCCATAAGTGGGACAATTAATGATTGGCTATTCACCTGATGTTCACTAACGTTATGCAAGGTGTGTTTTATATGACCGCTCTAAAAGCATACAGTCATCGTAGTGTGCAATGTATATCAGTAAATTATTATGCAGATATTCATCTACTGTATTCCTAATGGGAGCAGTATCTTTAAGTTGATTATGCTTTTAGCAACTGATTTCAGCACAAAGAACACAGTCTTCACTCAATCTCTGGCTCGGTGTCTGGGTCATAACTGACATTAGGGTAGCTTGTGATGGGAATGATCTCATAAAGCAAAACAGGCATGGTTGCGTACATTTGGAGTTACCATATAACCATTACAACAATTACAGCATGGAAACAGGCCATCTCGGCCCTTCAAGTCTGTACCGATTTTGTTTTCCCTTACTTCTTTCTTCCCCCTAGTCCCATCTACCTGCACTCAGACCATAACCCTCCATTCCTTTCCCATCCATATACCCATCCAATCTATTTTTAAAGGATAAAATCAAACCTGCCTCCACCACTTCCACTGGAAGCTCATTCCACACAGCTACCACTCTCTGAGTAAAGAAGTTCCCCCTAATGTTACCCCTAAACTTCTATCCCTTAATTCTCAAGTCATGTCCCCTTGTTTGAATCTTCCCTACTCTCAATGGGAAAAGCTTATCCACGTCAACTCTGTCTAACCCGCTCATCATTTTAAAGACCTCTATCAAGTACCCCCTTAACCTTCTGCGCTCCAAAGAATAAAGACCTAATTTGTTCAACCTTTCTCTGTAACTTAGTTCCTGAAACCCAGGCAACATTCTAGTAAATCTCCTCTGTACTCTCTCTATTTTGTTGACATCCTTCCTATAATTAGGCGACCAAAATTGTACTCCATACTCCAGAATTGGCCTCACCAATGCCTTGTACAATTTTAACATTACATCCCAACTTCTATATTCAATGCTCTGATTTATAAAGGCCAGCACACCAAAAGCTTTCTTTACCACCCTATCTACATGAGATTCCACCTTCAGGGAACTATGCACAGTTATTCCTAGATCCCTCTGTTCAACTGCATTCCTCAATTTGCTACCATTTACCATGTACGTCCTATTTTGATTTGTCCTGCCAAGATGTAGCACCTCACATTTATCAGCATTAAACTCCAACATTAAACAGCATTAAAGAGTTGACAGCATATCCACCAGATCGGAGATTGGGGGTGTTATTATGTATACTGGTACACTGAGCTTGCTAGTACCTATGAGATGAAAGATAGTTTCTTCATTGTTATTTAATAGTCTCTCAAGAGATTGCTGATAGCTCCTTAGCAGCCAATAGAATGGATATTTCCCTTTCATCATACAGCAAGAGGCTTACATAGTGCGTGTTCAGAAATAATAAAATTTGGTTGAATATGTCTGGATATTTGCAGATAGAATTCTGAGCAGTGTTGCATGAGTTATTTTCTAACTCAAAGCCAATTGGGACTATGGTCCGATTAAGACCAATGGCCATGTATGCAAGTTAGCATCATCGTATTAATAACCCATGTTTTCTACCATTTATGGTTTTATCTGTTTAAGTGTTTCACACACAGATTGGGTTACTGCATGAAACCACAGAGCTTTGAAGGCTTCACGTAGTCACTCACGTGACTTCGAAATAAAATAGAAAGATTAAACAAGAACTTACCGTTTGAAGTTTGATCTTTATTTTATGAGAAGTTGAAGTGAGGGAGTACGTGCCCACTACTCCCAACCCTGATTCTCATAAAAGATCATCCGGTAACTCTAGTCTCATTAGTCTTTCTATAGTTTAAGTTCTGCAACTGGTCTGTGGTTTCATACAGTTGCTCTGAAGATTGACGCGCATGCGGGCTGGCGAGCTCTTCACGTATTCCCTTACTTCAACTTCTCATGAAATAAAGATCAAACGTCAAACAGTAAGTTCTCGTTTAATCTTTCTATTTTATCTTAAACTAATCTCTTGAAGAGAGTTTATCTAAAGCATCAGGACCAGGTGCACTTCCATCATTTCCTTGCCGTTTCCTTACTCTTTGTCTCCTTGTAACAGTTCTGTAGTTAACATTTGACAAGGTGGCCTTTGCTTGTTGCTCAAGCTCATCAAAATCTTCTCTAATTTTGCTTACAAAATCCTGAAGTGAACTGTACAAACTTGCACAAGTACTCAATAACAGTTTGGATTTCTGAATGGCTTTGTTGACCTAGCACACGGGTCCAAAAATGCAGCATAAACACAAATTCCAGTTCTTCAATTTTCTGCAAAAGATTGTTAGCTTGAGGCCTGGTATCACCCTTCACATTAACATCAGAGTACGAATGACTGAGGGCATCAGTGTTAGCGCTGTAACTTTCCAAAATAGCTTCTGTGGCTTTTGCACCTAGTGTCTGACAAATATTCAGGCACTTTTGACTGAGGTTGCAAAAATGATTTTAGAACTGCCCATCTCTTTGTGGAGGATGAAAAGAAGGTATAAATTTCATTGATAATTCCAAAAGTTCACTGCATCAAGGCAGCAATCAACAGCCGAAACGGCCCACCAAATTTATCTTGCGCTTGCTAGCACCACTTTCAAATATTTTACTCATGCTCAGATTAGAATCTGAAAACAAAAAGTAAAATTAATCTTCAACAATTATTAGAAAGGAAAACATGAAGGGGCGTTCTCACAAAATGGGGTCCACTTGAGTGAAGAAAAAAAAATTCTGTATAATATTTGTGAAATATTTCGTAAAGAATTGTTCCTCAACGACAATTATATTGCAAAATCTGAATCAAATCTGAATCAAATCTGCTTCCATAAACCGTTTACAAAACGTGTATGCTTTTTAAACATTAAAACAAATAGTAAATACCCAACAAAAAAATCATATTCATCAGTTTCATCAAATCAATTAAATTCATCTAATCAATTAAATTCATCTAAATTCAATTACTAGATCTAATCTATCAATTTCTTAAGAAAAGGCTAACATTTTTAAATAGCCAAAGTATCCAAATATCAAACAACAAACTGATCCCATTTACACAAGAATTCACAATATAACATGATTTTTAAATCTCACTTTGTCATGAATTTATAAGTCAAATTGATCCAGAAACATCCACTCTCAAGATAATCAAAATCATTATTTTTTGCACAATACATCTGACTAAAACTGTACTGTGGATATTTAGTATGAAAATATTGATCATCGATAGACAATAATACAAAATATAGATGATTTGGATGTTCTTATAACATGATTGTGCAATAAAATAATGAATTTGATTATCTTGAGAGTGGATGTTTCTGGATTGTGATCGATTGGAATGTGGCAGGCAAGACACGGGCGATTTGTATCGGGTCCTAAATAACATTTTTCGCATCAGCGGATTAAAATGAAGCCATACCAAAAAGCAAGAAAATATGTTAAATAAATGACATACCTTTTTTTTTTGTCCTGCACTTGCGATCCATGATGTTGAAGGCGTTGAAGGCGTTTTTAGTCGCGTTTAACTTCAATCCAGCGGAAAAGGGAGCGCAATCGCAGAACGGATTTTCTTCATCAGCTAGCAGTCCGAGCAAATTCCTCTCCGACAACCAATACAAACAAGCATTTTAATCCCGCCCCTCCCCCCCCAAAGCCTCCAGAATCGCACGCACAGGCAGCAGGCAGATCTGCAGCGCCATTGATGGCATGTTTTGTCACAACGCTACTATGACAGTGTCAAAAATATTATACACCTTGGCCAGAGGCCCCCTAGATTTTGAGGTCCTAGGCTTCAGTCTATGAAGCCTATAGGTAAATCCGGCTCTGTTTTCTACTGATCCACAATGAGAGGAATAGCCATCTACTTTCCACGTCAAACAAGTCAGATTTGACAGTCTCCATAGTTTGAACTATTGGAAAGGAAGTGGAACAAGCAGAGTCAAAACCACCTGTTCTCAAGGTGTCTAAATCAGGTTGATAAAGTCAATACGCCTTGAATGGTGCTGAATGGTGCTATTCTGAGTAGCTGCTCTTCTTTAAGTAACATCTGCCTTCTACATTTTTGTGGGTTCTTGGTGGGTCATGTTATAAGGTTATTTCAGATCTACTCTGTCCTCCATTTTGGCATGACCCTTTAATCTGGAAATACTTGGTTCATATTTGAAGCTTTACTATGAGAAAGCACAAAGTCACAGAGCGTTTCTTACATCATTTTTAAATGATTTAAGAGTTTTGATCCCAACATTCAATAAAATAATGTCAATTTTCTCACTGTTACAAAAAAAAACAAATGCATGTATATGCATTAATGACCATGCAATTTATAATCCTTCTCAACTTTGCTGTGCTCTCAGCATAACATTCAACACATTTCTAGTCTAACAAGATACCAGGACAAAGCCCACAGGACGTTTCAGTGGGTGAACAGCTCTCACAGATCTTTTCAGGTGGAACCGTGGCACAGCTGGTGGAGCTGCTGCTTCATAGCAGGTTCAATCCTGCTCTTGGGAGCCATCAGTTTGGAGTTTACACGTTCTCCCTATGACTGTGTGGGTTTTGTCTGTGTGCTCCGGGTTCCTCCCAAATCTCAAAGACATGCAGCTTTGTTAATTGGCCCATGTGCATTGCCCATTGCGTGTAAAGAATGGATGAGAAAATGGGATAACATAGAACCAGAGTGATCAAATGTTTGATGGTCGGCGTGGACTTGGTGGGCCGATGGGCCTGGTTCCATGTTGTATCTCTAACCTAAACTATTCATCATTAGCTGCTGTTCACTTTGGCCTAACTGAGATCCATTGTTCTTCTACATCTTTTATGAACTCTTCTTTGGCTTCAGTCTCTATAACCTCTCCCCCAGGTGATGTTTCGTCCTGTGGTAATGAGATCTCTTGATGCCTAGTCATGCAAGTGCTTTCACGGAGTACCTGGAATGTGATTTTTTGTTCCACTTCCTACTTAGATTCTGCCCCTGTCTTCTTTACCCAAGGCATTGTTGTCAATCATAAAATACTGGAGTAACTCAGCAGGTCAGGCAGCATCTCTGAAGAAAAGGAATAGGTGACATTTTGGTTGGAACCTTTCTTAAGACTTGAGTCTGAAGAAGGGTCTGACCCCAAATTGTCACATATTCCTTTTCTCCAGAGGTGCTGCCTAACCCGTTGAGTTATTCCAGCATTGTGTGTCTATCTTCGGTAGAAACCAGCATCTGCAGTTCCTTCTTGAACATGTTGACAGTCATTCGCTTCCTTTCCTAACCTGGACTGCAAAAGATCACCATCTTAATGCCAATTTCTCCTCTTTGTTCACCTTCATGTTCCCACAATTTATTTTTTCCTTCCTTGATTAGTCTACCCCTATCCCCGTAGAGGTTAACCAATATCCTTTCTAAGCCCATTGGCACCCACAGCAACCTTAACGCTAACATTGTTATTTAACTTCCAGACAAAGGCAGCTTTGTTGTTGCTTGGTGAAACTATCTCTCTGGTTGATGTGGAATTACATGACTCTGTGCCTGAACATGTCAGCTGGCTCAGAGCTGTATGCTCTCAGTGTCTTGTGATAACCTGAGAGTGCTCTCTACTTAGCTGCCAACAGACCCGTCCCAATTTGTGAGGGAGAGATAAATTAAAAGAGAGAATAAAGATAAAGATAAAGAGAGAGAGAGAGGGGGGGAGGAGGAGAGAGAGAGAGAGAGAGAGAGAGAGAGAGAGAGAGAGAGAGAAGAGAGAGAGAGAGAGAGAGAGAGAGAGAGAGAGAGAGAGAGAGAAGAGAGAGAGAGAGAGAGAGGAGAGAGGAGAGAGAGAGAGAGAGAGAGAGAAGAGAGAGAGAGAGAGAGGGAGGAGAGGGAGAGGGGAGAGGAGAGGGAGAGAGAGAGAGAGAGAGAGAGAGAGAGAGAGAAGAGAGAGAGAGAGAGAGAGAGAGAGAGAGAGACACACACACACACACACACACACACACACACACACACACACACACACACACACACACACACACACACACACACACACACACACACACACACACACACACACACACACTAGGGCTCTTCAGGATTGCTGAAACAACAGATAACAGCTATATAATCCTACTCTTGACATTACATGACAAGAATGATCAACCATGTAAAACACCGCAGGTCACAGAGCAGTCATTGGTGTCAGGTTTATTTTTCACCTCACTGGTTACATCTCCATTCTTGATATTTAGTGCTGTTATCACATTACTAGCAACACATGCAACAAGTACGAGAGTCAAGAGTCAAGAGTGTCCTATTGTCATATGTCCCAGATAGAACAAAGAACAATGAAATTCTTACTTGCAGCAGCACGACAGAATATGTAAACATCACTCACTGTAAACAATATAATATACATGAGAGAAACAACAAGTTCAGTGTGTGTATATATATACACTTACTCACAAAAATACACATATATACACACACACATGCTCCCAAAAAAACAAACAATAATAGTGCAATAATAACAATAATATAATCTATGTAGTTCAGAGCTTTTTTGAGGTTGTAGTGTTTAATAGCCGAATGGCTGTAGGGAAGAAGCTTTTTCTGAACATGTATGTTACAGTTTTCAGGCTCCTGTTCCTTCTTCCGATGGCAGGGGTGAAATGAGTATGTGGCCAGGGTGGTGTGGGTCTCTGATGATGCAGACTGCCCTTTTGAGACAGCGACTCCGGTAAATCCCTTCAATGGTGGGGAGGTCCGAGCCGGTGATGGACCGGGCAACGTTCACAACTTTTTGCAGTCTTCTTCGCTCCTGGGCATTCAAGCTGGGCATTCAAATTCAAGTATATACTTTCACAAGTTCCAAAGCATTTGGAACCTGGTGTAGTTTTGTGTGTTATCAACTCTCTCATCCTGCACTGGTTGTAATGAATTTGTGTTCTGTATTTTCATGCCTTCTTCCACTGGATGAATTGGTGCCTGATTGTTTGCAGCAAACTCTCAGTTATGGGTGTCATGATATTGCATCATCAGCCCCATCTCTTTTAATTGTCAGTTATTTAGTTATTCAGAGCAAGTAATAATTTATTTGTGGGAATACTGGTGAGAAGGCTTTGAAAGGAAAGTATGATAGAAATATTGAGCAATGTAGTCAAAGCCTAAAAGTCAAACCAAAACGTCAAAGCCGTTGCCTGTTTCTCAGTCTGAAGAAGGGTCTCGACCCGAAACGTCACCTATTCCATTTCTCCAGAGATGCTGTCTGCTCGCTGAGTTACTCCAGCATTTTGTGTGTATCTTTTGTCAAATCCCAAATGAGTCTGTGAATTTATTCTCACTATGCCTTGGTGTTTGTAGGATGCTTACTGGAAAATTGTACTCAGGTTTCCATGTTGTTAAGCATTTGTAAGAGATGCCGCCATCTTGTACAATTCTGGGTTAGAAAGTTTACAGTATTTCTCAAATGGTTGAGAACCTCTGAATAGTTGGCCTAATCAGATTAGGATGAATGCAATGCAGGCTTGCGAATAGTTCAGAAACAATCTTATTAAATGACTCACCTATAACCCACAGAATGTAACAGTTTGTACACTATTTACAGAAAGTACAGCTACTGGGAATAGCATAATGCAACATGGTGTAAGGAAGTGGCTACGCATGTTATATTGACTTTAGTTGTGGTTTGCCTGGAACAGACTTGGTGTTGGGAAATAACATGTGGGTAACTGCAGGAGAGAGACAGTGTATGGTGAGTTTTGAAAGAGATTGGGCTTTGATTCATCTGCTGGAATGGAGTGCCGTCAGCTGTGTGACTAGGCTCCAGAGAGAAAAAGCCACAGTGAGACAGCACATGGTAGACATATGGCCAAGTGACTGGAAACACCAGACTTGGTTTACGTCCATTACATAGTTCACCATCTGTTGAGGGATGGAGCAGATGAAGCCACCTTAGTATCTGGACGTTAAGTCAAGTAACCTGCCGAATCAAGTAAGTTGCCAACAACTAATAAGGAGGAGAAAAACAACGGAGAAGATAATGTTCTATTTTTGGAACTTGACCTTGACTAAATAATAAGGCCAACTAATCAGACACAGAGAGAAGGTTCTCAAACCATTTGAGCAGTACTGTATACTCCCCCTAAATGAGGCGTTGGACAGATCCAAAACTTTAAGTAGCCGTCAGGGGAATGGGCTGATATTCCACACACACTTGACTGATCTCAAGTTGTTTGGCTGCAAATGGTTACATCAGAGATCTGAGAGACTCATTGCTCTGTGACAGGATTGTATGCAGAATTGAGATGCAGTATTGAGGGACCATCTGCTGGGAGCAATAGATTCAGACCTGGTAAAGTGTCTCACATGCTGTAGGGCCTCAAAGCCAAAGCTGAAGAGTTGGGCAGTAAACGTTGCAATTATGTCCATGCAAATTCATCAGAAGTACAGAATGTCAGTGGTGGTTTAAAGTATGCAAATACTCTGCAAACTGCATGAACAGCAAGAGAATTGTCCCGATTATGGGAAGCAATACCGCAAATGCAAAGAACGAGTCAACTTCTATCCCTGTGCAGAGATATGGCTGTTAGCATGTGGAAGAGAATTAGTAAATGGACAAGGGCGGTTCACAAGCTGACTACAGTCTAGGTGCAGGAAGGAACTGCAGATGCTTGTTTACACCGATGTCAGACACAAAATGCTGGAGTAACTTACCGCGTCTGGTAGCATCTCTGGAGAGAAGGAATGGGTGGCGTTTCGGGTCGAAGAAGCGTTTTGACTTGAAATGTCACCTGTTCCTTTTCTCCAGAGATTGCCAGTCAGCACTGTTGGGCAGGTCATGTCATTTTCATGTGTCACACCAGACTCCCAAAACCGTCGATCTGTTCCATGCTCTTGACAGATCGACAGAGGAAAAGATTCAAGGATATATTCAGAGCTTCCTTCAAAACATCCCCTCTCATTGACCCGCGGCACTCAAAGTGGAAAGGGAGGATTCATGTTCATAAGTTCATAAGATATAGGATCAGAATTCGGCCGTTTGTACAGTCAATGGTCATTTGTCTCACATCCGTACATGGCCGAATGTTGTTCATGTCCGGACTGAATGGAACTGCTATCTAGATGACTACAAGTAAAACTATGCATTGCCTGTTCCTGAGTTGTACCTACAGCCGTAAGATGGAAGGAAGATCATTGATGAAGCAGGTGAAGATAGTGTGTTTAAGATGCTGTTCTGGGGAACTACTGTAATCATAAGCTGGGACTGAGAATGACTTTTCTGAGAGGTGTGACTTCAGCCTGTGAGAGTTTCCCCTTGATACCACCGGTCACACACCATGCCTCATACTGAGCAGTTTTACCATTGGATTGAATGCTGTCATGAGAGGCTGCCACTCTCTGGGATACAGTTCTCATCACAGATGAAGGTTAGTCCAGGCGGGTTCCAGAGTTTGTCTTGATGGCAGTCAAATGAAGAATTAAGTTTAGTTTAGTTTAGTTTAGAGATACAGTGTGGAAGCAGGCCTTCGGCCCATCGAGTCCACACCAACCAGTGATCTCTGTACACTAGCACTATCCTACACACTAAGGACAATTTACAAAAACAATTATCCTACAATCCTGCAAGTCTTGGGAATATGGGAGGAAATTGGAGCAACCGGAGAAAACCCACACAAACAGGGAGAACGTACAAACTCCGTACAGACAGCACACATAGTCAGGATTGAACCTGGATCTCTGGCACTGCAAGGCAGCAACACCACCACTGTACCACGGTGCCGCCACATAGATAAACATATTGCAGAAACAGGCTCTTCAGCCCATTATGTCCATGCCGAGCATCAACTGCCTATTCGTACCAATCCTACATTAATCTCATCTTTTTTTCCCCCACCTTCTCATCATCTCCCCCAGATTCCACCACTCACTTACACACCATTGGTAATTTACAGCAAACAATGAACCCCTAACCAATCTGCACATCTTTGGGATGTGGGAATAATTGGAACATCCACAGGAAACCCATGCGGTCACTGGGGGAACATGCAGAGTCCATACAGATAGTGCCACAGGCCATGACTGAATCGGGGTTTCTGGCCTTGTGAGGCAATGGTTCTACTAGCTATGTCACTGTGCTGTCTCCATACTCTTTGTATAAAGTACCCTATCCAATGATTGGAAGTAGATTAATAAAATATTAACTGACCAGGTAGGATTTGTTATTCTTTAGTAGAAAGGGCATTCCTGGGAACGTTGTTGGCAGATGTCATTATTATATTTGTACTGGAACACCTTGGCTAAAACGTGAATATATAGCAGCATAAAAAGTAGATTCATTTCAGCAGCACGTCCCTGCACACCTAAGAGTTCCTAAAATGGCTCTCTCTCGACCTGTTTCTGAACAGGGTTGAGGGTAATAGCTTGTAGACACAGCCCGTAGGGGCAAAAAGAGACCCCATGAAGACTTCTTGATAACCTGGGTTGTTGCACTTTTAGACTTTGGGCCGAACAATGATAAAAATGAACCAAAACTAGATCATTTGTCTTTCAGAGGTGATCTCATTTGGAAGCCAGGCTCTCATCTGTGTTCTATTTCAATCTTAAAATAGCACTGCAACTCAATCAGCCCAGAAGGACATGTCTCTGGGCCAGGTTTGGATAGTACTGGGTATGATGTGCTGGGATTGAAATGTGTAATTAACCCTTGACTGGTTGACCTAGCTGCAAACTAAAATTCATGCTGCCTGTTTATTATCCCAACCTTTGTGACTGCCCAGTGCCACCACATTAGTGCATTATCATAGGACCCGATGTAAGGGTTGGCTACTACAATTAACCCCTACCAATCTGCAGGTCTTTGGGATGATTAAAGATAGCTTTCACTGTGGCTGGGACCAGCAGTGGAAGTCTATGAAGATTCCTGAAGGTTCTCTATCTCTTTCCTGTACTCCGTCTCATCACCAGCATAATCAAGGACGAGTCGCATCCTGGCTACTCCTTCTTCTCCCCTCTCAATCAGGCAAAAGGTATGGGAGTGTGAAAACACACACCTCCAGATTCAGGGACAGTTTCTTCCCAGCTGATATCAGGCAACTGAATTATCCTACCAACAACTAGAAAGTAGTCCTCATTGGAGGATCTAATGGACTATCTCCATCTTTGATTGGACTTTACTGGCTTTATCTTGCACTAAACGTCATTCAGGGTATTCCCTGGTTTACTGACATTTAGTGGAGGGAGGGGAACGGGGAATGGTGGAACGGGGAACGGGGAACGGGGAATGGGGAACGGGGAACGGGGAATGGTGGGAGGAAAGGGAAAGGGGGGTGATTTGTTTTGTAGGTGCTACCTACATTTAGAGAATTCAACGTTGTAAGCTGCCCAAGCGAAATATGAAATGGTGTTCCTCCAATTTGCGTGTGGCCTCACTCCGGCAATGGAGAAGGCCCAGGACAGATCAAAGTATTGGTTGTGGTGACTGTCCACAAACAATTGGCTGTTTTCTACTTGACTTGGAATGTTTTGCTGAGAAAGATTTTAGGTACGTTTGCATTTGCACTGTCTGTGTAGAAGAACCAAAAGTCTTGGGCCGATTAGAGTTTCAACCTTGCCAGAACATAACAGTAGATGGGTCCTATCACTTGGACCCGCACTAGACAGCATTTTTATGATTTTTTGAAGGAATTGATGCATTGTTTCAGTGCAAGAAATGTGCTCGATACCACTGAAAAACACCTTTAACAACCCTTGCACCAAACTGGGGCTTGCTGTGGAAAGAAACAATAACTGCCTCTCAAGAGACAGAAGAAGCTGCTGAGAAAGATGAATCATCGATGACTACAGTTGCATTGCAAAACTGTGCTCTTTGAGAAAATTTAGCAGCGAGGCTCTTAGGAGACTTGCTCACATCAGGCACAAAGACATTCCTGCTCAGTTTGGTTGAGGATGGGGAAATTGGTAAAGGAGAATTATATAATGCAGTCTGGAAAAGGGTCTCGACCCGAAACGTCACCCATTCGTTTTCTTCAACGATGCTACCTGACCCTCTGAGATACTCCAAACAGTTTTGTGTTTATCTTTGAGAGTTTTTTACAGGCTTTCACGAAAGTTAGCTTTTCGGAGCACAGAACAGTGTGAGCCGCCTCTTTGAGGAACTCGACACGCTGCTTGCCAAGCAAACATTGGTACCCTCAGTGTAAATGAGAAAATTCAATGATACTTTATTGTCACATGTACCTAGTTACAGTGAAATTCTTTGTTGTGAACACAGCTCGGTAAAATCACACGGCAGACCTCACCTAGGCTGTACACAAGAGTCACCACATTTCTGGCGCTGGCAATGTCACAAAAAGATAATTGAACTGTCCTATCTTCTGCTGGCAGTGGCAGACCAGGCAGCTTCATGAATAGGCAAAACTAATGATTTCCTGATGTTTAAAGGCACAGAGGAAGCATTGGTTTCTGAGATGTGATGTGGTGTTTCTCAAGTGGCTGCCTTAAGGGCCTGTCCCACTTTCACGATCTAATTCACGACCTTTGCCGAGTTTGCCCTTGACTCGCAGAATGGTCGTCACAAGGTCGTAGGTAGGTCGTAACAGGCCGTGAGGCTAGTTGTAGGTACTCGTGGCATCAAGTAGGTTGGGGCATTTTTCTAGTATGATAAAAAATGTCCACGAGTAAAAAAGGTCGTGAATTAGGTCATGAAAGTGGGACAGGCCCTTTACAGCGCTGGAGACCCGGGTTCAATCCTGACAACGGGTGCTGTCTGTACCGAGTTTGGACTTTCTCCCCGTGGGTTTTCTCCAAGATCTTCGGTTTCCTGTAAAATTGTCCCTAGTGTGTGTAGGATAATGTTAATGTGCGGGGTTCGCTGGTCGGCACGGACCTGGTGGGCCTGTATCCGCGCTGTATCTCTAATCTAATACTAAGCTAAACAGAGATATGATTGATGCACCAACCTGGCAGATGGAGTTGAGTTTATCTGATGTCTACTTGGTAGCACAACCCACTTGGAATGAGTCGTTTCAATGAAGAACTCAGTCTGGTCACCTGCAGAGTCACACCTTGGAGCTTCCTCAATGAAGAGTACTTTGCTAGCATGGGTAAGTTTTGACCTTGTCTGCCCACTGTGCTTCGATAAATGCTTCAAGGGAAAAACATTACCTACAGGCCCTTCTAACGAGCCACAGCTGCTTAATTGCATTGCCATATTTCAGTTTATTTATTTTTAAAGTTGTATGTTGTAATAATTAGGAGATATGTTTTTCTGTTTATAGTGTTTCGATATGCAATGGAAGGATTATTTCATTTCTGCAACTTGCAATAATTTCACTTTGTAGACTCGACGTATGTAAACTGGACCATTGCAGGCTCCATCTTTCCTGAGTCATCAATGCAGGCTCTGCTTTGTTCTATACCTCCAGTGTGCCCTTACATGACTCTCAATCTGATGAAGAGACTCGTCCTGTAATGTCACCTATTCCTTCTCTCCAGAGATGCTGCCTGACCCGCTGATTTACTCCAGTATTTTGTGTCTATTATGCCCAATAACCCCTGACACCCGTCCTTAGGTTAGGTAGGTTCATTGATCGTTGTAAACTGCCCCTGGTGTGTAAGTGAGTGGTAGAATCTGTGAATAGTTAATTGAAATGTTGGATTAGTGTAAATAGGTGGCTGATAGTCGGCACAGATTCGATGGGCAAAGGGGCCTATCTCTGTGCTTTATCTCTCTCTGACTGTATGACGTGTAACCTCCTGCCGATGGATACACTTTCCACAGCTTGACTGATTATCTCCGTGCACCAGTTCTATTTTAAGGGATGATCAATTATTTACAGGTTGGTTGCTGCATTATTTCTTCAGACTGTGGCTGTGATTGTGTGTTTTGAGGACGTTTCCAAACTTGAGCTTGCATCATCCAGAATTGGTGAACCATCAGCGGCTGAACCGCAGTTTCAGTGACTTAAAGGCTTGTATACAGGTGAGCTGCTTGCAGATAAGAATGGCCTTGTGGAACTTCCCATTGACACCGGATATATGAGGGAGAATGAGGCAAGCTCGGAACCTCTGACACTTATGAGGTGTTGCAATTGTGTGGATTCCTAGAATCATTCTGATGACTTCAAAAGAGGCCATTCCTGCAGTCAGTCGTGGTTTATTTGGTATTGTGCAATGTATCTTCACATGTGTCAGCTCAGGAGAGCAAAACATGTGCCCGAAGATGAGGAAAAAGAAGAGCTCTCTTCAGCGGACCAAACTGACCCAATGCCATGATGGGTCCCAGGTTGTGGTGTTGTTGTGATATCCTAAATGAGTTCTAACATACACAAGAAGATACATTTATTTATTTGTCACATGTACCAATACAATAATAAAGAGCACAGAACACGATAATGTCCAACACAGACATCCCCACACAGCGGGATCAAGGTTTCCCACTGTGAGGGAAGGCTCCAAAATTCAGTCATCCTCCTCTGTTGTCCTCCCGTGGTCGGGGGGCTCCCAAACCCCCCGCTGTCGCCACTACGGGCGGCCCGATGTTCAGGCCCGCTCGCCGGGGTGATGGAAGTCCGACATCGGGACTGGAGCACATCCTCAGCAGCTTGGACATCTGAATCGGCCACCTCCTACCGGAGTCCGTGGCTCTCGAAGTACACAGGCCGCGCTCGGCAGAGATTCAACGCTGGCGGCCCTCGGCAAAGGGCCCCAGGACTCCACGATGTTGAAGTCAGCGCCGCCCGTGCTGGAAGCTCTACGAACCACAGCATGAAACAGCATGGCCCAACACTCCGGAGCTTCAACAGCGATCCAGGTAAGGCATCGCCCACCCCGCGATGTATCCAGTGCTGCGCCGACGCTGCTGAAGCTCTGGTCCGGGTCCCTGGAAGGAAAGGCCGCTCCAATCCAGGTGATAGGCCGCGAGGAGGGGGGCGAGGACAATAGTCGCGTCCTCGCCAGGAAGTAACTGGGAAACGGTTTCCCCCTTACCCTACTCCCTTCCCCCACATAGAAAAGCTAAAGAAATCTCCCACACAAACTTTTAAAACTGACCAAAAATTAAAAAAAGACAGAAAAACAAACAGACTGTAGGCAGAGGCTGCCATCAATGTGGCGCGCCTAGTGGAGGCAGATCCATAGTCAAGGCAGATTCATTCCCAGAGCAATTTCCCAGTGATGTTCTAGCCAATTGCACCTCCCTTTTTAGCTCTTAGTTGAGCAGAAGTGGCAGGTGCATGAATGAATGAATACGTTTATTGTCATTGCACAATACTGTGCAACGAAATTCCATTGCATCTCCTCCGGTTAAAAAATACAAACACGACAACCATTGACACATATGTACACTTATTAGTAAAAATAATAAATAAGTATTTAAAAAGAATTTTAAAAGAATGTTGCATTTCTTGGAATTACATTTTGCTTCCCCAGTGTTCTCTGTTGGAATTAAGTTCTTTTATCGCACATGGGTAGAAACTATTTTTTAGTCTACCGGTGCGAACCTTCAGAGACCCGAATCACCTCCCAGAGGGTAGCAGAGTGAAAAGGTGGTTGGCAGGGTGGGATGTGTCCTGCTTGATGTTTATGGCCCGGCGCCAGCATCGGCCCCTATATATATATCATCTAAGGAGGGCAGTTGAGCGTTTGTGATGCTCTGTGCAGTTTTTATAACTCTCTGCAGCGCCCTCCTCTCAGCCACAGTGCAGCTAGCAAACCACACCAGGATGCCATAGGAGAGGATACTTTCCACGGCGCATCGGTAGAAGGACAGCAGCAGCGGCTGTGAGACGTTTGCTCTCCGCAGAGACCTCAGGAAATACAGCCGCTGCTGTGACTTCTTCACGAGAGTGACGGTGTTCATTTGCCATTTGAGGTCCTGGGAGATGTTTATTCCCAGGAATTTAAAGCCAGTGACTCTCCACCATGTCTCCTTTGATGTATAGAGGAGCAGGTTCCTCTCTCCTCTTCCTCCTGGTCAACGACCAGTTCTTTTGTCTTTGATGGGTTGAGTACCAGGTTGTTTTTGGTACACCAGACAGTCAGTTTTTGGACCATCTCTGCAGGCAGACTCGTCGTTGTTGTGTATCAGTCCCACTACAGTCGTGTCGTCCGCAAACTTGATGATCCTGTTTGTACTGTGTGTTGGTGTGCAGTCCTAAGTGTATATTGTATACAAGATGGGACTCAGCACACAACCTTGTGGCGCTCCTGTGCTGAGCGTCAGGACTGGGGAGTAATTGGACCCCATCCTGACAGTCTGTGGGCGATCTGTTAAGAAGTCCTTAATCCATCTGCATGTGTTTGCATTAACACCCAGATCAGACAATTTGTCCACCATTCTGCTGGGGATGATGGTATTAAATGCAGAACTAAAGTCTACAAATAACATCCTCACATATGAGCCAGGGCGCTCCAGATGTGTCAGTGCGGAATGTAGAGCTATGTTGATGGCATCTTCCGTTGACCTATTTGCTCTATATGCAAACTGATGGTGATCCAGGGTGGATGGGTGAGGACTTAATGTGGGCCAGGACCAGCCGTTCAAAACACTTCATCACAGTTGAAGTGAGAGCAACAGGTCTGTATTCATTCAAGCTGGTAATGGATGTTTGTTTGGGTACAGGCACGATAGTAGCAGTCTTGAAGCATTTAGGGACAGTGCACGTTGACAGAGAGAGGTTAAAGATGTCACTAAGAACCTCCGCTAACTGGTCTGCACAGTCCCGCAATACTCTCCCTGGGATGCCATCTGGGCCAGCAGCCTTCCTGGGGTTGACCCTGCGGAGTGCTCTTCTGACATCCTCCGTACTCACAGTGAGTGCCAGGTCGTCAGTGCTGGGTGCGGCTGCAGGTGCAGGCTCCGCCTCATTCAGCTCAAAACGGGCGAAAAAGTGGTTGAGCTCCTCAGCTAGCGAGTTGTTACTGCTGCTGATGGTTGGCCCCCCCTTGCCCTTGTAGTTGGTAAGTTGCTGAATGCCCTGCCAGACACGCCGAGGGTCCCTCTCGTTAAAATGCCCCTCTAACCTTCTTCCATAGGCTGTCTTTGCCTCTTTAATGGCTCTCTTTAGTTTAGATCTGGCAGTGCTGTACAGTTCATCACTGCCAGATCTAAAGGCTGAGTTGCGTTCCCTCAGCAGCTTCCTGACATCCCTGGTCATCCATGGTTTGTTGTTTGGTTCATGAAGAAACTATTGTGATAAGCAGATGGGCTAATGCTAGCAAGCATTCCATCAATGAGCGTGTGTTATTGCCTTGTGCTTGCATTCAGAGGCAAACCATTAAACTTTGGCGGATGAGACGAGAGTCGATTGTTCAAACGAGTTTATTAACGAAACAAGTAAACTGACGAAGTATCTCAACACAACCAATGAACAGATCCACCCACGGCAGTGGTCCAGAGCGTCTGAAGGGGCATCGCACAGAAAGCGCGAGAAACACAACCCCTCCCCAGAGTCACATGTCCGAGGC
This sequence comes from Malacoraja senta, assembly GCA_038087875.1. NCBI lineage: Eukaryota > Metazoa > Chordata > Chondrichthyes > Rajiformes > Rajidae > Malacoraja > Malacoraja senta. Next base: position 69,759,675 of record CM075980.1, read on the forward strand.
ACCCGACCGCAGGGTACGACTACCTGCGAGCACCAGCAGGTGCCGCTACAAAACCCCCATTACCTTTGATAGATATCAACCTGCTTGCAACCTCCCGGAGATCTGTCATTTTGGATTATTGCTTCTTTCCTGGTTGCATTTTGAAGGAGACAAATAATATCCTCTATGAAAGGAATGGCCTCTTTTAAAGACATCAGATTAGGTCTGGGATATACACACAGTGCTGGCGTAACTCAGCGGGTCAGGTAGCATCTCAGATTTCTATAGCATGACAGGGAGTTGCATGGTCTATGATCTGTAATACCTGCCTCCAGGATGGGGCCTGCATGTTGCCCCGGGATAGGGTGAAGCTTCTTAGATGGAGGGTTGACAGAGCATGGGACAGGAACTATGTGGTGTCAGCTCTCCCCCCTCTGATGACAGTGCCATATATCCTGGAGGCATCTCAGCCTGCAGGGTTCATTGACGTAGTCGTGGACCGTACAACTCCATCATACCATGAAAATCTCAGATGCTGCCTGACCCTCTGAGTTGCGCGAGATCTTTGTATCTAGAGTTGGTATAAACCATCATTTGCATTTCTTTGTTTCAAGATTAATTCTGGGAACCCACATCACCTGCAACGTGAGACCAACAAAGCACGTTTCCAAAATGAGCTTCTTTGGCTTTGCAAATGTTTGACTGGCAGCGTGGACCTCTATGACTAATGTCATGCAGAGGCAAAATACGTGCCAGAGGTGACACTTTGCAAGCTTCAAAAGTTCTGAGATTGCAGCTGAAAGACATCTCCTTAGTAATACTATATTGTCTTCCACTATCACCCTTTGGACCTGAACTCCTCTACAGCAAAAAGGGGTTTAAATTGGCAACTCACTACCTTACAGGAAATACCACCTTCCACCAGGCTTTGAAGCTGAACAGTAAGTAGTTTGAATCTCTAACCGTAAAGCCAGACCTGAAGTAACTTCCAGCATTGCAAAAGGTTCTCGGTCTTTCGCGACACTAATTTATCAGAAATAAAAACAGCAGAGCAGCGAGTCTATTTATTGACTTATGATAAATGAATAGCTGATCATAATTGAAAAAGGGTCGGTAGAGTGCAGGGGAGAGTTGCGTGCAATTGGTAAAATGGGCTAAGAATTAGATCAAAGAGAATGCCTTCAGAAGGTGTTGAATTTACAAAGGCATTTGAAAAACAGAAAGGGACCAAAATAGAACGAGGCAAACAATAGTGTGAGAAAGAAGATAGGGGAGGATAGGTAAAGTTTGTAAAGTTAACATTCAGCCCAGAGCATTACAGAATGACCAGGATATCAATGAAATATAGTGACTGTATTAACAAAATATGTACTTCATTGCTTCTAAAGCAGTTGATATCATCCTGCGAACTGAAAAGGCGTTTTAGAAAAGCAAGACTTTGTGGTGAGTTTATTAGAACACCACAGAAAGGTTAAAGTAAACACCTTGAATTTCCAGCATTATGTAGAATTATATTTGGAAATTACAATACAATATAGGCCACCAGCCAGAGGTCTTGTGTCTGTAAGGTTTCTCCAACTCTCCCTCCTTCTCGCTTCCCCATCATCTCATTTGTTTCTCCCCCAAGTATTTCGACTTGAAACATCACCTATTCCTTTTCTCCAGAGATGCTGCTTGACTTGCTAAGTTACCCCCAGCAGGTTTGTATCAAGCTTTGTAGATGGTTCGTCCGCTCAGTCCGCTGGACCTACCTGATTTCCCTGTTGCCAAACACTTTAATACCCCTTCCCATTCCCACACTGACCTTGTGTCAACCTACACTGACCTTTCTGTCCTAGGCCTCCTCCATTGTTAGAATGAGACTAATCGCAAATTGGAAGAACAGTATCTCATATTTCGCTTGAGCAGCTTACAACCCAATGGTATGATTATTGATTTCTCTAACTTCAAGTAACCCCTGCACTCCCTCTCTCTCCATCCCTCCCCCACCCAAGTCGCACCAGGTCCCCGTTCTCACCTAGCAAACAGCTAACACTGGCCTGTATCATCGTTACTTTTTTGCATATGTTTCCTTCATTTATTCTATATCTATCTACATCACTGTCTTTATCTCTCGTTTCCCTTTCCCCTGACTTGTCTGAAGAAGGGCCTCAACCCGAAATGTCATCCTTTCCTTCTCTCCAGAGATGCTGCCTGTCCCGCTGAGTTACTCCAGCATTTTGTGTCTATCTTTGTAGACAGTTAATCTATGTGGGAACAAGAATAGGGTATTCTGCCTGATTGCTAGTTGGGTTGGGACTGGCAACGTGACTCCATACCAAGGACATGAGACCATGGAGCGGGTGCACAGAGAATCACCAGCCTGGGATGGAAAGTTTAATTTCGTTTAGTTTACTTTAGTTTAGAGATACAGCGCGGAAACAGGCCCTTCTGCCCACCGAGTTGCACCGACCAGCGGTCCCCGCACATTAACACTACCCTACACACACTATGGACAAGTTACACTTATACCAAGCCAATTTCCCTGCAAACCTGTATGTCTTTGGAGTGTGGGAGGAAACCGAAGATCTCAGAGAAAACTCACTTGGTCACGGGGAGAACGTACAAACTCCGTGCAGACACCACCAGTAGTCGGGATCGAACCCGGGTATCCGGTGCTGCAAGCGATGAAAGGCAGCAACTCTACTGCTCCGCCACCCTGCCGCCCTTAATTTCTGAGGAGAGACTGGATATATGGATTTCCTTTTCCTTGGAGCAGAAATGGTGGAGGAATCCTGATAGGGAATGAGAAGGCTATGGGAAGCTTAGATGAGGTGAACACTATTCTCCAGTAATCAGACATCTAAAACTAGAGGACATGGGTTTAAGGTCAGCAGTAAGAATGTTTGAGAGCGTCTGAGGAAAGTTTTATTTACCCAGAGGCTGCTTGCAATCTAGAGCACACTATAAATTCTGTGTTGGAAGGAACTGCAGATGCTGGTTTAAACCAAGGATTGACACAAAAAGCTGGAGTAACTCAGCAGGACAATCTGAAGAAGGGTCTCGACCCGAAACGTCACCCATTCCTCCTCTCCAGAGATGCTGCCTGTCCCGCTGATTTTCTCCAGCTTTTTGTGTCAATATTCAGTATAAATTCTGTGGTGGTCAAAGCCTGGGAATCCCGTGGTATATCCCCCTAACATGCTGACACTTTTCCTCCATCAACAAGGCACTGTTCGGGAAAGTAATGAAATAATTTGCACTTGCCTGGACAAGTCCAGCTCCCACAGCTCTCAGGAAGCTCAGCACCAGCCAGGATTAGTAGCTCATTGGATTTACACCTCATCACATTCCTTCCTTCCACCACTATTACAGTGAGTGCAGTGTGTACCAGCCACAAAATGCTCTGCAATTACTTATGTAAGCTCTTTCCAAAACCCATGCTCTACCATCGAGAAGGTGTCGGGAACTCCACAATCTGCAGTTTCCCCTCCAAATCACATCTTGTCCTCATTTTTTTTTTTAAACATTGCCGTCTCTTCATGTTCATATAATCTAATACCTGGAATTCCCTATTCAGCAACACCACAGGAACACCTTCACCAGATGGACTACAGTAGCTCAAGAAGGCACTAATCACCCCTCTTCTTAGTGGCAATCAGTGATTGACAATAAATAGAAAGGCACAAAATGCTGGAGTAACGCAGTAGCAGGTAGCATCCCTGGAGAACATGGATAGGTGATCGAGTTTTGGGTCGAGATTTGTTTATTGTCACGTGCACCGAGGTACAGTGACAACCTTTTGTTGCGCACTAACCAGTCAGCGGAAAGACAATACCTGATTACAACCACGCCATTCTCAGTGGCGATGGGCCCTTCTTAAGATAGTCCTTCACAGGTTGGGACCCTTCTTAAGATGGACAATAAATGGTGGCTTTATCAACAATGCCCAAATGCCCAAAAAGGATAAATAGGAAAGGAGTGTCTTAACACCAACCCATTTAGACCTCATATTCATGAATCATAGGTATTTTAAGATATGTTAGGGTGGAAACTTATTTGTAAATGATTTCCCCCTGATGTGAACGAGTGAGTATCACCCGTGGAAAGGTGCGAATTGTGTGAACTGCTGAGCATGGGCGGTGGGCGGCGCGACTCTCGTCAGCAGCGGCCTCTGCAGTCCATCTGTCTTTTTATTATTTTTGTCTCATTTTTATGTAGTTTTTATTTTTCTTTTTTTGTCGGGGTATGTGTGTGGGGGTGGGGTGGGGGGACTTTAAAATCTTTCCCCTGCACGGGAGACCCGACCTTTTCTTGGTCGGGTCTCCGTTGTCGTTGGGGCTGGGCAACGTGGAGCGGCCTCCAGCAGGAACGACCTGGGGCTCCAGTTGCGGAGCTGCGGACTACTCACCGTCACGGGGCTGGCTGAGTCTGGAGCGGGTGGAGCTGTGGTGGAGCGCTGCTGCGACCCGACCCCCGGAGATTCGGAGGCTACAACCGCGGGTCTGGCGGACGGCAACACCGGAGGCCCGCGGGTCCCTGGTGGGAGACCGCTTTTCGGGGCTTCCGCAGCGGCGACTTCTCCCGCCCGAGTTGCGGGGTTGAAGAGCACCTGGAGCGGGGCTTTACATCACCGCCCCGCGCGGCTTGGAATGGCCGTGGGACTTTGCGATCGCACGCCGGGGCTCTAACCAAGACCCGGTGCGCGACCTTGCATCACCCGGCGTGGCTTTAATGGCCGCGGGATAATCACCTTCGCCCGCCGGGGGCTTTGACTTTGACTCTGACATTGGGAGGGGGGGGGCGGGAGTGCAGTGGAGAGATACGGTTTTTTTGCCTTCCATCACAGTGCTGTGATGGATGTATGTGTAAATTGTGTTGTGTCTCGGGTCTTCTTCGTTTTGTAATGTATGGCTGCAGAAACGACATTTCGTTTGGACCTCAACGGGGTCCAAATGACAAATAAATTGTATTGTATTGTATGTGAAAGAGGGCTGAATCACTGAGAGTTAGGTGGACAAGGGAGTCCTGAAGGGGCAGACATCAGTATTGTCTCAAATATTGGCCACTGCTGTACTAAGCTGCATTAACTACTGTCCAGCAATCACTTCAGCCCCCAAATACTGTTACATTTATGGATATTTTAATGCTATTAAATTATATTTCTTTTTTAACCTTTGTTATGATGTTTCAGTATTTATATCTATTATTTTACACTTGGTTAAGTAATTAAGAACTTATTTAAAAATTGCAATTTTTTAAAGCCAGGTTTGCTTCTTGTTACTCAGTATTATGAGTGGTCACACAGTTTGTTGGTAGGCATCAGAGATGCCCTATAGTTCTTGTGTGTAAGGAGCCAACATTGAGAATGAATTGAGTTAGTTAGTTTAGTCTATTGTCACTTGTACCAAGGTACAGTGAAATGCTTTTGTTGCATGCTAATCAGTCAGCGGAAAGACAATACATGATTACAATCGAGCCTTCCACAGTGTATAGATACATGATAAAGGGAATAAGGTGAATATCGTTTAATGCATGATAAAGTCTAGTAAAATCCGATCAAAGATAGTCCGAAGGTCTCCAATGAGGTCAATAGTAGCTCAGGGCTGCTCTCCAGTTGTTGGTAGGATAGGTCAGTTGCCTGATAATAGCTGTGAAGAAATAGTCCCTGAATCTGGAGGTGTGTGTTTTCACACATATAACTTTTGCCCGATGGGAGAGGGAAGAAGAGGGAGTGGTGGTGAAATCCAGACCATAAGAATTGTTGTGACTTTATTGGTTTATTTGAGGCTAATGACCCCTGGTGTTACTTAGCTATTGACTATGAAGACAGGTCTACGAGTTCCCTTGCATTTGTACACTTGTGATGTAATCATGGTTTCATTATGGGTGTAGGAAACGGCTATTTGGCCCATCAGTTCTATGTTTTGTCGAGCAATCAAACCAATTCCTCTTTATTCTTGATTGATCCACCAACAATTTTCCCTCAAATGTCATTCTAATTCCCTTTTGAATGCCTTCATTGCAATTTTTTTTCCCATCACCCTCGCAAGTAGGACGTGCCTGATCATAATTGTTTTCAGTGTAAAAAGGTTTTCCGCACACCTCTGCTTTTGCCCGTTGCACCCAGGTCTTTTACACACCAATCAAATCTCCATCAGCCACTTTGCTTCAAGGAGAACCACCCCCAGAATCTGCAGTGTTTAAGAATGAACTGCAGATGCTGGAAAAATTGAAGAAAATCGCTGGAAAAACTGGAAAAATCCCTGGAAAAATCGAAGAAGTCTGAAGAAGGGTCTCGACCTGAAACGTCGCCTATTCCTTCTCTCCATAGATGCTGCCTCTCCCGCTGAGTTCCTCCAGCGTTTTTGTCTACCCAGAATCTGCAGTATAATTAAAATCCTTGTGACTATTCTTGTAAGTTCTTTTCTCACACCTTCTCTAGCATGTTCACATGGATCCACGAGTGTGATATTTAGAAGTGGTGTCACGCCTCAGTTGTGGTTTAACCAGTTTATTTACATCGGTTCAACATAACATATCTGCTTGTGTAGGCTCCCTCTCCACTTACTGTGTACGAAGAAGGGTCTTGACCCGAAATGTCACCTATTCCTTTTCTGCACAGATGCTGCCTGACCCGCTGAGTAACGCTAGCGTTTTGTGTCTGTCTAACATATCTGCTTTACTGCTTCATGCCTCATAGAAACATAGAAAATAGGTGCAGGAGGAGGCTATTCGGCCCTTCGAGTCAGCACCACCATTCATTGTGATCATGGTTGATCGTCCTCTATCAATAACCCGTGCCTGCCTTCTCCCCATATCCCTTGACTCCACTAGCCCCTAGAGCTCTATCTAACTCTCTCTTAAATCCATCCAGTGATTTGGCCTCCACTGCCCTCTGTGGCAGGGAATTCCATAAATTCACAACTCTCTGGGTGAAAAAAAAAATTCTCACCTCAGTCTCAAATGACCTCCCCTTTATTCTAAGACTGTGGCCCCTGGTTCTGGACTCGCCCAACATTGGGAACATTTTTCCTGCATCTCGCTTGTCCAGTCCTTTTATAATTTTATATGTTTCTATAAGATCCCCCCTCATCCTTCTAAACTCCAGTGAATACAAGCCTAGTCTTTTCAATCTTTCCTCATATGACAGTCCCGCCATCCCAGGGCTCAATCTCATGAACCTGCGCTGCACTGCCTCAATCACAAGGATGTCCTTCCTCAAATTAGGAGACCAAAACTGTACACAATACTCCAGATGTGGTCTCACCAGAGCCCTATATAACTGCAGAAGAACCTCTTTACTCCTATACTGAAATCCTCTTGTTATGAAGGCCAACATTCCATTAGCTTTCTTCACTGCCTGCTGTACCTGCACGCCAACTTTCAGTGACCGGTGTACAAGGACACCCAGGTCTCGCTGTACCTCCCCCTTACCTAACTTAACCCCATTGAGATAATAATCTGCCCCCTTGGTTTTGCTGCCAAAGTGGATAACCTCACATTTATCTATATTATACTGCATCTGCCACGCATCTGCCCACTCACTCAACCTGTCCAGGTCACCCTGCAACCTCCTAACATCCTCTTCACAGTTCACACTGCCACCCAGCTTTGCGTCATCTGCAAACTTGCTAGTGTTGCTCCTAATTCCCTCTTCCAAATCATTAATATATATGGTAAACAGTTGCGGCCCCAACACCGAGCCTTGCGGCACTCCACTCGCTACTGCCTGCCATTCTGAAAAGGACCCATTCACTCCTACTCTTTGCTTCCGGTCTGCCAACCAATTTTCTATCCATGTCAACACCCTACCTCCAATACCATGTGCTCTAATTTTAGTCACCAGTCTCCCGTGCGGGACCTTATCAAAGGCTTTCTGAAAGTCTAGATACACTACATCCACTTGCACCCCTTCATCCATTTTACTTGTCACATCCTCAAAAAATTTCATAAGATTAGTCAAGCACGATTTCCCTTTCATAAATCCATGTTGACTTGGACTAATCTTTTTACCGCCATCCAAATGCCCCATTATTACCTCTTTAATAATTAACTCCAGCATCTTTCCCACCACCGAAGTCAGGCTAACTGGTCTGTAATTCCCCGTTTTCTCTCTCGCTCCTTTCTTGAAAAGTGGGATAACATTAGCTATCCTCCAATCCACAGGAACTGATCCTGAATCTATTGAACATTGGAAAATGATCACCAATGCGTCCACTATTTCTAGAGCCACCTCCCTGAGGACCCTGGGATGCAGACCATCAGACCCAGGGGATTTATCATCCTTCAGTCCCATTAGCCTACCCAATACTATTTCTCGCCTAATGAAAATTTCTTTCAGTTCCTCTACCCCCTTAGATCCTCTGTCCTCCAGTACATCTGGGAGACTGTTTGTGTCTTCCTTAGTGAAGACAGATCCGAAGTACCTATTCAACTCTTCTGCCATTTCCTTGTTGACCATAATAATTTCACCGGTGCCTGCCTTCAAGGGACGCACATTTGACTTTGCTACTCTTTTTCCCTTAACATATCTAAAGAAGCTTTTACTGTCCTTCTTTATATTCCTGGCCAGCTTCCCCTCGTACTTCATCTTTTCAGCCCATATTGCCCGTTTTGTTTCCTTCTGTTGTCCTATGAAAGTTTCCCAATCCTCTGGCTTCCGGCTACTCTTTGCTGTGTTATACATCTTTTCTTTTAGTTTTATTCTATCCATAACTTCTCTTGTCAGCCACGGTTGCCTCCTACTCCCCTTAGAATCTTTCTTCCTTTTTGGAATGAAATGATCCTGCGTCTCCCGGATTATGCCCAGAAATTCCTGCCATTGCTGTTCCACCGTCATTCCTGCTAGGAGCCCTTTCCTGTCTACTTTGGCCAGCTCCCCTCTCATCCCTTCATAGTCCCCTTTGTTCAACTGCATCACTGCCACTTCTGATTTAACGTTCTCCTTCTCAAATTGCAGGTTAAAACTAATCATATTATGATCACTACCTCCAAGCGGTTCCTTTACCTCGAGTTCTCTTATCATATCTGGTTCATTGGACAACACTAAATCCAGAATTGCCTTTTCTCTGGTCGGCTCCATTACAAGCTGCTCTAAAAATCCATCTCGGAGGCATTCTATAAACTCTCTTTCTTGGGGTCCTGAACCAACCTGATTTTCCCAGTCTACCTGCATATTGAAATCCCCCATCACCACAGTGGCATTACCTTTGTTACATGCCAGTTTTAACTCCTGCTGCAACTTAAACCCTACATCCAGGCTACTATTTGGGGGTCTGTAAATAACACCAATTAGTGTCTTCTTGCCTTTACAATTCCTCAACTCAATCCACAGTGACTCTACCTCGTCAGTCCCTATGTCTTCCCTCGCAAGGGACTGAATTCCATCCTTCACCAGCAGAGCTACCCCCCCCTTCTTTGCCCACCTGCCTGTCTTTTCTATAGGATGTATAACCCTGAATATTAAGTTCCCAGGCCCGATTCTCCTGCAGCCACGTCTCAGTAATCCCCACAATGTCATATCTACCTCCATTTAGTAATTCTAAGTTATTCACAGACTTTTGTGATATGCCCCATTACTTTCAAAATCTCTGTGCACATACGCACTCGCATTCCCTTTAGAGTTGTGTCAATAAGTTTGTATTGTTTCCTTTCATCCTGTCTGGCACCTTTCTGCATTCCTGTTTGACTTCTGTATTGAAACTTTCAGCAATGTATGTGTATCTCGATTCTCAGAATGCTCTCTTCTATGACATGGCCTTTCCAATGTGCCCTTCTAATTCCGCCTACACAACAGACCTCATCTTTCACGAGGTAAGATTTTAGTTGCTATTTATCTGCCATTTTTTGTGGCCATTCAAACTATCCCAAATAATTGTGTAGGCCTCCACGTTACTTGTCTTACATTCGCAGCATGTTAGTTAATCAGTTGCAAACTGATGCCACTCTTTCGAGTTCTGAACCATTTTCTCCCTTCCTCCTTTTCTGATAACGTTTTCATAACAATCACTCTGCTTTGCTTTGCAATAATATTTTTAACCATTCTCCTACCTGGTCCCTGACTCCACATGGCCTACGCATTGTTATCTAAATCTTAACTTGCCATCTTAGGTGGGCCGACTGACAATCCATACGTATCACAGCCATTGTGTTGTCTAGGGTTAGACTTCCTGTTATTTCTTCAAGCAATGTACTATGTTTTGTTGAAGATGAGCATCCTTTGTCAAAGACCATTATATTTCACTGCATACCTTGTCCTCAAATGTGTGAACTATGGCTCAGTTGGTCACACACGTGCCTTTCAGTCAAAAAAAGGATGTAGGAGTAAATGCCATTCCATTTGTGTCTTTGACAATAAACGTGACTTGATTTGATGCAGGAAAGGAACTGCAGATGCTGGTTTAAACCGAAGATTGACACAAAATGCTGGAGTAACTCAGCGGGACAGGCAGCATCTCTGGGTAGGATTCTTTCCAGAGATGCTGCATGTCCCGCTGAGTTACTCCAGCATTTTGTGTCTATCTTTGACTTGGTTTGACTTGACTTGAGAAACTTAGCACAAGACCTCAGCTGACAGTGTGCAGTACTGTGGTACTGTGTCTCTTTCTGAATAAGACATTGAAACAATGCTCTATCTGTTCTCCTGCTTGGATGTAAAGCAAAATGCACGTCATTGTTTTGAATGGGAGGTGATTTGTTCGGAGTGTTGTAGACAATATTTATCCTGCATAAAATCTTACTGAAAAAGGTAAAATTATTGGATTATTACCACATTAATGTTTGTAGAACTCCATTTTTATGAATTTTAACTACCCGGTATATCCATTGTTCTTTGGCTTAAAGATAGACACAAAAAGCTGGAGTAACTCAGCGGGTCAGACAGCATCTCTGGAGAAAAGGAATAGGTGACGTTTCGGGTCGAGAACCTTCTTCAGATTCATTGGCTTGAAGTAGTAAGGGGCATTGTTGTCACCTGTGAACTTAGCCACGTGAAGGTTGAAACTGGTTGATATAAAAGTCCTTATTCATCAAGAGAAACAGATATTTGCTTGGTATATCTCACTGATGGTCTCACTGATACATCAAACAGGAAATGGCCAAGCCCAGGTATCACTGGATCTATGCCAGGCCTGCCAGTCTCACACTGGCAAAATTCCGATGGTATCTTTTCAGAAAGACACTGGGAATGGGCTAATGTCCAATTTTTCTGATTGGATGGAGATTACAATTGCCCCTTTCTTGCCAAAAGATGGCAGATTGGACCATCATCATCTGACTCAGAATGATCGTCAACAATGTGGAATGAGCGGTTAAGTAGAATTGAGAATGGCTGAGGAACAGGAATGTGAGGGATAGGGACATTCCTCCACAGATTTGAAAGAAGGGTGAAGTTTCATTTTACAGTCAGAATTTTCAAACTGGAAGACCATCCATGCAACAGTAGCTCAGACTCAAGCTCTAGCATTCCCTGAAGTTCTCTTCCTCTCTTTATTCCATTAATACTCTCCATTAAGCCAACCTCACCAAACAAGCCCTTTGGTAACTTTTTTTTAGTTTAGAGATTCAGCGCGGAAACAGGCTCTTCGGCCCACCGACTCCACGCTGACTTGCGATCCCCATACATTAGCACTATCATACACGCACCTTGAACAATTTACAATTTTACCAAGCTACAACCTACAAACCTGTACGTCTTTGAAACTGGAGCACCCAGAGAAAACCCAGGCAGATCACAGGGAGAATGTACATACTCTGCACAGACATCACCCGTAGTCAGGATCGAACCTGGGTCTCTGGCGCTGTAAGGCAGCAACTCTACCACTGCGCCACCTTAATTCAACAATGACTTGGTCAACACAAATTTGGTCCTCAGCTTGAAAGGTTAATTCTGTTTCCTCTCCGCTGATATCGGCCGGCCTGAAAAGTATTTCAATTACAAGCATTGCTTTCCTTCATCCACAATATTTGCATTTGTTGCACTCCTTACACATCACTAGCTCAGCCTCGGACTAAGCTTCCATGAAGTATCTCAGGATTCCTTACTGGATAAATGAAACTTCTTGTACTGGAAATAAATTCCAAAGGTTTGCAAACCAGCAAAGACCTGTCATCAGATAGCACTGTTGCCATCTATTGGTGTTTCATGCTCCAACTAATGAAACATAACATTTTAATCAGTGGCTTCATCAGTAACAAACATGTTGGAGCACATGATCTAGAGCTGATAATGGCCTTCTGTCTATCGCCATTCTACAGAATACAATAATGAAACATCAGCGTGGAACTGAAGCTGTATGTGAAATACTGCTACATACCACTATTTGGTAGATGTGTGTCAGATTGTTACTGATCTTACCATGTGGTTGCACCGAAGGGTCAGAGTCAATCCTTCTTCGTGAGGATTTGGGTTATTAATTAGCCGTGTATGAGGCTGAACTCGTTTGCCATTCTTGGATCAGTTGTCGGGTCATCTAAGATGCTTTCAAATCTGAAAGGCTGTGAAAGCGCTGGAAAATATGGTTAAAGGATAATATCAAGTCAGACTCAACCACTGCATTTTCAGTATGATTTACCTAGGTGCAGGAAAGCCCCTGAAGTAGCATTTTGTGGTGCTATACATTCATTCTGAGTGTAAAGTACATTCCATTTTGTGTTAATCAAACAGACCAATATTGCACAATGCTAGTTCAATAATTGTGACTGAGAATCGTGGTCATCTTCATTTTTAGTTAAATAATTATTTTCACTATTGGCTTGCCCTTTCCTGTCTCTGCAGCTTTCTCTGGCCTGACAACCCTCCAAAATCTCAGGATTGCTCCGAAGCTGGCCACTTTGCACCCCTGACTTCCTTTATCCCCACAATGGTGACCATCCTTTCACCAGCAGGGGTTTTTACATTCCTTTCCTGAACCTCTCTGTTCCTTTCTATCCTTTTACAATACAGTCCCAGGAGTATCTGCTGAGGGACGAACTGAAGCTTCGTGCAGCCAACGCCAAGGCTCTCTGGAGAAGGACCACTGACAAATGTTCTTCCACTGCTGGACATTGGGAGGCAGATGTGATGGAGACACCCCTCAAACAAGGGAAGGGATATCACCCCAGGGGGCCACATGAGTGGCAAAGGTGCCAGGTGTAAGGATATTGCTGTGAATACTACAATACGACGCAAATGAATGCATATAAAGCCCCCGAGTATGGTATAAGAATTTCTGCACAGTTCATAGAAACATACAAAAAACATAGGAAAATAGCTGCAGGAGTAGTACATTCGGCCCTTCGAGCCAGCACCACCATTCAATATGATCATGGCTGATCATCTAAAATCAGTAGGTAGACACAAAATGCTGGAGTAACTCAGCGGGACATGCAGCATCTCTGAAGAGAAGGAATGGGTGACGTTTCGGCTCGAGACCCTTCTTCAGACTGGTTAGGGATAAGGGAAACCAGAGATATTGATGATGATGCAGAGAGATAAAGAACAATAAATGAAAGATATTGAAAAAAGAAATAATGATAAAGGAAACAAGCCATTGTTAGCTGTTTGTTGGGTGAAAACGAGAAGCTAATGCGACTTGGGTGGGGGTGGGATAGAGAGAGAGGGAATGCCGGGGTTACTTGAAGTTAGAGAAATGAATATTCATACCACCGGGATGTAAGCTGTGAAAAGGGAGAGCAACATTGGCTAGTTGTTGATAATTTTGCGTGTTTATATAGTAAAAGGAAGAAAAACTATCACATGATTCAGCCCCACAAATATTGGTTATGATCCCACAGCCGGCCAGATCAGATCAATGCTTTGCAATTTTGCCACATCCTGTTGACAATGGCATGTAACGATAGAAATAGAACTAAGAATAAGCCACTCAGTCCCTCCTGCCTGGTCTGTTATTCGAAAAGATCATCAGTGATCTTTTACCTCTGCAGCACTTTCCTCTACTAACCCCAATTCCTTAACATCCAAAAGTCTACCTGAATATGCTGAGTGGACTGAGCTTCTATGGCACTCTTGGGTTGAGAAATTGAGAGATTCGTCTTCACCAGGTGAAGACGTTTTTTGGTATCTCATTCTTAAATAGCCAAACCTTATTTTGAGTGTAACCATTGACTCTAGATACTCTGGCCAGGTGAGATATCACCTCTGTTTCTACCCTGTCAGATACTATAAGAATTTTATGTTTCAATAAGGTTACATTTTATTTCCTAAACTCAAGAGAATATTGACCGAATCTTCACAGATCAAAACCCCCACTGCAGGCATCAATTTGGCGAACCTTTGTGGCACTCCCTCAATCGTAAGGGATTCTTCCTTAGATAAGGAGGTTAGACCTGAACACAACTGCAGTAAATGTGTAGGAAGGAACTGCAGATGCTGGTTTAAACTGAAGATAGACACAAAAAGCTGGAGTAACTCAGTGGGACAGGCAGCAACTCTGGGGAGAAGGAATGGGTGACGTTTTGGCTCGAGACCCTTCTTCAGACTTCAGACCACAACTGCAAGTAAGACATCTTTGCATTTATACGTGAAATCTCTTGGAGTAAAGGTCCTTGCCTAGTCAGTTGCTATGCATGTTACGTCAACGTTACCTAAATGCGTATCGTATACAAAAGCACAGTTTTTCTGTTCTGCGCAACAGAATTCCAATTTTCCCAGACTGGAGCCAAGGATGAGCCGACATGTCTTGCTTCTCACCATATGGCCGGTAAGTAACAAATGGCTGAAACACAGGGGCAGTATAGGAAAACACTCAGAAATAAATATCTCTTGTGCTGTTGTGTTATTATAACACACCATTATACTATCTCCGAAGATCGTTGTGTATGTATCTCCATTAACTGTAATGAGTGCAGTTCTGAGCAGGTCCAGTATCTCATGGTATGGCAATAAATAACACCACCTTGCTACCATTACACTGAGCAGTAAATCTCATTAATTAACCACAAACACAGGAGTTAAAACCACTAGCGTGCACAGTATCAAAAGGGAATGTACTTTTTTCCAGTGGTAGATCTGCTTAACGTCATCCCCTGAGTACTCTGCTCATGAAGCTAGAAGGTTTGTTATACAGCTTCATTATTTTTTTCTGTCTCAAGGTTCCAGTAAATATAATCCATGATTTTTCAGGGTTACAATTGGTGCAATTTACAGGGACGCATGTCAGCAGACATTTATCTTCCCTCAGCTCCACAAGCAGTTGATGATGATGATGCTTCATTGTCACTTATACCTAGCAAGGTGCAGTGAAATTCTTTATTTTTGCATACAAAGTACACAAAAGAGTCGCTACAGAGGCACCGACAAAGTTACAAAGAGTACTCATGCTTTCTTCTTCCCCACCATCATGGCCCCCTACGCCATGTACCCCATTGTGCTTGGTGGCCCCCCTCCCCCACGCTGGGTCCCCCTTTGCTCACAGCAACTCGGCCCGTCCACCTCGGCCCGAGCTCGGGACTCCGTCCTTGCCCCAATCTCGAAGCTCCGAGCCAACCTTATCCTCAGCCCGACCTTACCTCGTCCGCCGGGGCTCCAACTTGACCTCAAGGCTCCAACTTGACCTCTGGGCTCCAACTTGACCTCTGGGCTCCAACTTGAGCTCAGGGCTCCAACTTGATCTCAAGGTTCCAACTTGACCTCAAGGTTCCAACTTGACCTCTTGGCTTCAACTTGAGCTCAGGGCTCCAACTTGACCTCAAGGCTCCAACTTGACCTCTGGGCTCCAACTTGACCTCTGGGCTCCAACTTGAGCTCAGGGCTCCAACTTGACCTCAAGGATCCAACTTGACCTCAAGGTTCCAACTTGACCTCAAGGCTTCAACTTGACCTCTGGGCTCCAACGAGCTCAGGGCCCCGACATCCTCAGCCTGACCTGACATCGGGACTCCAACCCGACCACCTCGCCTCGACCACTCGCTCCGTGCCGGCCTCTCCGCGCATGACCTTATCGTGATATTCTTTACAAAATGCCCTTTTCTTGGAATTCACCAAACTTTCTGACTTCTGGAAGCTGACGGACCTGAACGGGTGGATACCTGACTCATTTCATGTTGGCGAATCGCAGGGAGTGACTGAGCTGAGCAATAACAATTACCCAACGAATAACAGTGAGTAATTATTTATCAGATGATAACTGGAGTGGGGAATTGAAAATAACCCTGAATATATGTTCAGAGTTCCAGAAAAGCAATGAATGTTCTGTGGTTCTAGGAATACATTTTCTTTTGAATTCTACTATTTTTACCTATGAAATGAAGTTCGCAAAGCTTGTCATGATTGTGACTGGCATCAGATTTCATAGAAACATGGAAACATCGAAAATAGGTGCAGGAGTAGGCCATTCGGCCCTTCGAGCCAGCACCCCATTCAATATGATCATGGCTGATCATCCAAAAACAGTACCCCCGTTCCTGCTTTTTCCCCATATCCCGTGATTTCTAACCCCAGTGGATTGGGGGATGTTGCACAATATTAAATTAAGCTGCCCATCATGGACCCTGTGTAGTGGTCATCATGGGCACTGATCGCCCTATCATCGAAGGGATCTTTAGCAGGCACTGTCTCATAAAGGGAGCCAACGCCACAAACACCCACTATCCTAGCTTTCATTTCACTTCTCACACTGATAAGAAGGTATAGCAGTGGGAGATTTTCAAAGCTAGCCGTTAGATTTGTTGAGTGAATCTATTTCAATGTTAGAGCTGCAGTCGTAGTGAAGAGGAGGAGGAGTGAAATGTAAAGTTGGAGGGAAGATATGGGTGGTTAGGACAGGGGGGGAAGGAGGAAAATGGGATAAAAGATAATATGGGACTTGGGGATGGAGAGATGAGAGTACGGTAGAAGTAACTGATAATTTATTGTATATCTATTGCTGTTGTTATTGCATTCAATGTGCCTGGACCTGGTAAAGCTGCGGCATAATAATTTCATTGTTCCAGTTCATTTCCAGTGCATGTGACTCTTGTCTCTTGATACACTAGGGATTATAAACTTTATCACATGCTATAAATGAGAATTTCACGCAACCACCCAAGATCAGAAATTCATGCCAACATCACATGACAGAGCATTCAGTTCCAGGGCTGTCATCTGGAGATTGGAAAGAAAAAGAAAAATAGTTTTCACTTTCACTCGCAGAGGTGACGAGGGTACAATGTCCAAAGAACCATAATCATAAGGTCATAAGGTCATATCTGATAGGAGCAGAATTAGGCTATTCGGCCCATCAAGTCTACTCTGCCATGCAATCATGGATGATCTCTCTCCCTCCTAATCACATTCTCCTGTCTTTTTCCCCATAACCCCTGACACCCGTATTAATCAAGAATCTATCTATCCCTGCCTTAAAAGTGCTACCGAAGTCTACAAAAAATGCTGATATTTGATACCAATGGTACAACCCACTAAGAATTCTAAATTTCCTGAAGAAAACAGGCGTGGAAATTGTGTGGATAAGGAAAACATAGTGTTCTAATACTGAAGAATTTCTGCCCTGCCAAAAATGGCACATAAAGATTATAAAAACATCAGTGAAATAGCTATCAAACTTCATCACTGACAACGGAGACATAAGGAACTGCAGATGCTGGAATCTGGAGCAAAGCACAAATGGCTGGAGTAACTCAATGGGTCCGGTAGCATCTATGGAGGTAATGGATACGCGATGTTTCATGGAATTATTAGTATTAGTTTGTCATTGTCACATGTACTGAGATACAGTAAAAAACGTTGCTTTGTGTGCTATCCCGGCAATTCATACCATACGTTAGTACATCAAAATGTACATGAGTACAATTGATGGTGCAAAGAGATAAAGTTAATGTTCATAAATTCATAAATCATAGGAGCAGAAGTAGGCCATGCAGCCCATTAAGCCTACTCTGCCATTCAATCATAGCTGACCTGTCTTTCCCTCTCAACCCCATTCTCCTGCCTTCTCCCCATAACCCTTGACACCCTTACTAATCAAGAATCTATCAATCTCCACCTTAAAAACATCCAATGACAGCCTCCACAGCTGTTTGCGGCAATGAATTCCATAGATTCACCACCCTCTGATTGAAGAAATTTCTGAAGAAGGGTTTCGGCCCAAAACGTTGCCTATTTCCTTCACTCCATAGATGCTGCCGCACCCGCTGAGTTTCTCCAGCATTTTTGTCTACCTTCGATTTTCCAGCATCTGCAGTTCCCTCTTAAATATTTCTCCTCATCTCCTTTGTAAAGGTACGTCCTTTTATTCTGAGGCCATGCACTCTGGTCCTAGACTCTCCCACTCTCCCACTATGGAAACAATCTCTCTACATCCACTCTTTCATTATTTGGTAAGTTTCAATGAAGGCCCCCCCCCCATCGTTCTAAACTCCAGCGAGTCCAGGCCCAGAGCTGTCAAACGCTAATCGTACGTTAGCCCAATCATTTCTGGGATCATTCTCGAAACCCTCCTTTGGACCCAGTCCACTGCCAACGCAACCTTCCTAGGATATGGGGCCCAAAACTGCTCACAATAGGAAGGAGATAGAGTGCAGAATATAATGTTATAATTAAGCAAAAATGCAGATTTAAAAAAATGCAAGAGATAGACAGGGAGACAGGGAGGGATTATGAGAGTTTGTTCAGTAGTCTGTAATCAGCAGGGAAGAAGGTTGGCTCCCACTGCTTTCAAACTTTAGTATCTTCTGCCCAATCAGAGGGGAGATGATCAGATGCTGGGGGGGGGGGGGTGGGGGGAGAGGAGTCAGTCTACCCCACAACAGAATGGGGAGGAGTTGTACAGTTTGATAGCCACAGGTAAAAAGGATCTCCTGTGGCGTTCTGTGCTGCATCTTGGTGGACCCAGTCTGTTGCTGAATGTGCTCCTCAGGTTGATCAGTGTGTCACGGAGAGGGTGAGCTGTATTGTCTAGGATGCTCCGCAGTTTGAGGAGCATTCTCCCCTCCAGGACCACCTCCAGTGAATCCAACTCCATTTCCAGGATGGAGCCAGCCTTTCTGATGAGCTTGTTGATTCTGTGATCGCTGATTGTTGGCTGATTTCCTGAGGCAGAGTGAAACGTAAATGGTGTAGATGGGAGACAGGCTGCATCCACACCACCTTGCCATTTCTTGCGGTCTTGGGTAGAGTTGTTGCCAAACCAAATAATAATGCATCCCGATAGGATGTTTTCTATGGTGCATCTTTCTGAAATCAGTAAGACTCCTCGGAAGGTACACAAAAATGCTGGAGAAACTCAGAGACATGCTGAATGCACATTTTGTTGTAATACCATGATAAATCGCCTATTTGTATTCTCCAGAGATCCTGCCTGACCCGCTGAGTTACTCCAGCATTTTTGTGTACCTTCGATTTTCCAGCATCTGCAGTTCCTTCTTTAAGACTCCTTGGAGACATGCTGAATGCACATTTTGTTGTAATACCATGATAAATCGCCTATTTGTATTCTCCAGAGATGCTGCCTGACCCGCTGAGTTACTCCAGCATTTTGTGTCTACCTTCGGTTGTAAACCAGCATCTGCGGTTCCTTGCTGCACAGAAGAACCTTTTGTGATTTTCCTGCACAACAGCTTCACGAGCATTTCTAGTAGTACCAGCTTTTCAAAAGCCGAAATCACAATCTCACTTGTCACTGCGGGAGCTTACATCCTTGCCCACATTCTATGGATTATTAGCCCTGGCTACTGAATTTCCAGTCGAATGACCTGCACCACACTATTCCCTTGAATCAACCACCTCTTTGCACAACAGCTTTTTCATGTCAAAAGCTAATCCTAATGACCTTGGATTCGATTGCTTTAATGTTCTGCTGATTTGAAGCCAGCGGTGCACTATCTCTAATCATAGTTTCTGAAGCAGAATTGGCAGGAGACAAAATTACCTTCATAATTGTTCGACAAAATCGTTCAGTACATGTTTGCTGATGACAAGCAGGCTTCGTAGGTTGAGATAAAAGTTAAGCAATTGTTCATTTTCAATTTGATAAATACTGGCGTGTTCTCTATTAGATGTGCTCACGCTCTTTACCAAGTCCTTAGCTGAAGACTCATGCTGAGGTTCCACTTTCAGTTGATAGTGAATAGAAATTGCGATAAGGATCTCCTTGAGACCGAAGTAGTGTGGGAGAAATCAAGATGATATAAATCTAGCTTCACCCCATGCACTTTCAAAATAGGGACTGACATGAGCTCAGAGGGTGGGGGATTCCTTGATATACTACCACAGTGAGCTGAGGGAGATATTGTCACATGGGTTGGCTTGAGTCCCTGATATAATCTTGGCGAGGTGGTGGGGAAACTCTGTGCTGATATGTTGGTGGAAAGGGGAATTATCCTCCAAGTTTCGGAGGAAGATTAGGTTCACCGAGAGAAGGGCTGCGTGCATCTGCCTGAAATACTGTCTGCAAATGTTATGCCGGCAAATGCAGCAGGCATGGGTAGGATGGAGTTTCCAATGATATTGGAAGGTAGACAAAAATGCTGGAGAAACTCAGCGGGTGAGATAGTATCTATGGAGCGAAGAAATAGGTAACGTTTTGGATCGAGACCCTTCTTCAGACTGATTTGGAGGTCAAGATTGAACCGGGCCTGTTGGAATTGTGAGGTAGCAACACTACCTGCTGCGCTAATGGCGAGTGCAGCCTCGGGCATACTTGATAATGAGGTGCCAACCCAAAAAAGCAGCAACACTGGACAACATTCAGGCTAAGCGGTAAGCAGCGTGGAGCTGCATATTCCTCTAAACCAACCATGTACATGTTTAAAAAAAATCAACATTGTGAAGTTAATTTGTACGAAAGAACTACAGCTGCTGGTTTAAATCAAAGATAGACACAAAATGCTGGAGTAACTCAGCAGGACAGGCAGCGTCTCTGGAGAGACATAATACATCCTTCTTCTCCAGAGATGCTGCCTGGCCCGCTGAGTTACTCCAGCATTTTGTGTCTATCTTGTGAAGGTAATGCCCATATTGTAACTGTACTGGAACAGATTGACTATAGAAGTATGTAATCCCAGAGCACAGGTCTTCGGTGCTATGGCTCCAATGTTGCCGCAGAGTTATACAGCATGAAAATAGGCTCTTCTGCCTAACTTGTCCATGCCATCCAAGGAGATTTCCTAAGCTAGTCCCATTTATCTGCATTTGACCTTCATCCCTCTAAAGCATTCCTATCCATGATCCTATCCACAATGAGTCATGGTAGCTTCCCAAAGATAGTCACATAATGCCATAGAGTTAGTTGTCTGGTTCCATAGCCTTTTGTGTAACTGGTGCTTACAGCTGTTTCCTGATATCACGTGGAATGAATCCAATCAGACAAAACTGGCTTTTGTGATGTGGGAATCTCAGGAGAAACTGAGAGGGATCATTTATGAGGCACTTCTGGCTGACCATGATTGTGAATGCTTCAGCCTTGAGTCTAGCACTCATAAGGAAGATCATCATTGATCATCATTGAAGCTGAGGATATTCTCAGAGTCTCTTCTTCCCATTAGATGTTAGATTGTTCATCACCACAGTTAACATGCCATCAACTGAGAGTTGGATCAAGTCGTCAAGTTTATTCGTCACATACACGATGATTATACAAATAAGATTACGATGGAAATTAGGAAGAGATAACCAGGTTACTGCATCTTCTAAGGTCAAATAAATAGCTGTGAAAACAACTGACAGACTGAATGAGGGGAGAAATGAAGCAAGAGGTATTCTGGAGCCTTGTAAAACGTCTAGTAATACTAAAGAACCTTCATGGTCTTGATTACTTCCCACTTAGGCGACTTTGTAGGCGACTACAGGAGACTATGCAGTCGCCACATGTTTGCGGGTGGTTGCCGGGGAGTCGCCTTCATGGTCGTGAGTAGTTCCCGCATTCTCGGGACCAGAATGAAGCTGCCATGAAGAATAGCGAGAATTCTTGTGCCGTAGGTGCAGTGGTAGTGGGTTGCCAGAAGGTCGAAGGTTGTCATAGGTTGTCGTAGGTTGTTGCCGGTGCTGACCGGTGAATTTCATTGGCTCATTGGGAAAAAAAAACGTAAACAGTAGTTTTCAGAACCAAGGATCGACTGGTAATGTTAATGTCCGCCGAGCTTCACAGCCGTGTATTAAAAGCTTCTTAAAAGTTGTCTCCACTCCTTCTCCCCCCTTCTTTTAAAGGACTTACGTGACCCTTCCTGTACACTGTGCTTTCACCCTTAATTACAGTGCCAACCTTCCTGTTCATCGTGGTGTGTGTCTGCATAACATTGGCTTTACACCGTGTGAATTTCACTCAGACAGCGCTCCCCCCGCTTGCCCTGTTCCCCGCCTGCATAACTGGCTGGTGAAGGCAGCGATGTGTGTGTGTGTGTCTTCCACTATGACAGTCACCGTTCCAGTCGCTGTTTTTTCAGCAACCTGCTACGACTTAACAGTCGCCGGCAGTCGCCTGAAAAATCGCCTAAGTGGGTCAGGCCCATCACTCATACAATTGAAAACAAGGTTTGGACTTGTAGAAGACCTCATTGCTTTCAAAATGTTCTAATCAATACTTCTGAAGTATAATCACTATTGTAATTCCCAGAAACATAGCAGCCAATTTGCACTGATTAAATTCATACAAGGTGCAATGACTCAGATTATCTGTTTCCGTTAATGTTGGCTGAGAGATAAATAATAGCCAGGAAATTATAAGGTCCTCCTTCAAATGTTTTTTGAAATAGTATCCAATGATTTTCTTACATCCACTGGCACAGTAGACAGACTAAATGTAAGATGTCGCTGAGAAGGCAATACCTCCCTCAGCAGCACACAAGAGTTCCCGTCTAATTTTGCCTACGGGTCTCGACCCGAAAACGTCACCTATGACCTGCTGAGTTACTCCAGCACTTTGCACCTATCTTTGGTGTAAACCAGCATCTGCAGTTCCTATATGCACTTTTTTTTTTAAACTCAGCTCTCTGGAGTGGGAGTTGAACTCATAACCTTCTGATTCATGGACGAGGGCCATCAACTAAGCCACAGCCGATAAGTCTAAGGTTGGGCATCAGTATGTGATGTGCAGAGCATGTGGACTGAAAGTTCTTTCATTCTGTGCTCATAACAGCCTTAAGCCATTTCGCACAGAAAGTAGATCACAAACTACTCTTTATGTTCTAATTTGCTAAATCACTCAATTATTTGCTAATTTGCGAAATCACTCAGCTTTTTCCCAAAAGCTTTAGCGATAAAGTTGACAGGAGTAGAAAGTGGTGTGATGTTGCAATGAGTTACCATTGTCTGATACACGCATGGTCCAAACAGATCGAGCATTATATGCTTTCAGCAGCAGTTCTTTCATTACAGTGAAGGCAAAAGTCAAACTGATATTTATATGCCTCAATTATTACCTCCAAATAAATTTAACAACAATAAAACCAAGTGTAAACCTAGCACACTATAGAGCAGTGCTTCCCAACAATGCCTTTGGTGCGCCCCACCTAAACAAGGAAAACTTATGTGCGCCCACAACAAAGAAGTCAACTTGCCTTAAATAAGCGTGGCAAATACCAGTTATGGCCTTGGTACTGTACATAAACGGATTAATTTAAAACTTTTTGTAGAATAAAGAAGGTTGTTGTGCTGACAGGAAATCAATTATCCTGACAAACAAATACGTCAATTAAAAATATCACGCTGTCAACTGCGTGTGTTTTTATTTTTGTGACTCTAAATCGGGTCATGACCCCAAGGCTGGAGAAGAAGGGAATTGCAGCGAAAGAGAGGAGTAAGCAGTCTCACAATCAGTACGCCAGGATCGCAAGAACAGAAGAAAAGAGGGACAGGAGTAGTCCATTCTGCCCCTCAAGCCTGCCCCACCATTCGATCCGATTGTGGTTGATCTGCCCCAGGCCTCAACGCTTCCTTTCTGCCAGTTCTCCATCGCCCTCAATTACCCGATCTTTCAAAAAATTATCTATATCCTCGTTAAATACCTCCATTAGTCTAGCATCCTCAACCTTCCAAGGTAGAGAATTCTAGAGATTCACCACTCTTGAGGTCAGGTCCAAGCTTGCAGCCCTGTCACACCTAGTCACGAAAAGTTGTAGAAAAGCAACTGCAGTAAAAGCCGCTTCGTGGCCATTTTGAAATCCTAATGTGTAGGAAGGAACTGCAGATGCTGGTTTAAACCAAAGATGATCACAAAATGTTGGAGTAACTCAGCGGAACAGGCAGCTAACATCTCGGGAGAAAAGGAATGGGTGACGTTTCGGGTTGAAACCTCTCTTCAGATCCTTATGGTTCGGCTTACCAGGGCTCTTTATGTGCTTTCATCTGGGACCCCTGTGCCCACCATCCTTTCCAACTCACCACCGTACCCATGGTTCCTGTACTCCCTTACAATTCACTGCAGCCCTGTTTCTAGTCCTCTCTTCCCACTCGATGGGACCTGGTTCTCGAACTCACTGGGGCCCTAGTTCCGGACCACCCTTCCGACACAGGGGGTCCTAGTTCTGGCACTTCCTTCCGTATCAATGGGACTCCATTCTCGTGCTCTCTTCCCTCTTACTGGGGCCCAGATTCAACAGTCTCTTTAAACTTACCAGCTTCATTGTAAATTTTGTTGTAATACCATGATACATTTATTTGAATTTCATAATCATAATCATAATCATACTTTATTAACCAAGTATGTTTTGCAACATACGAGGAATTTGATTTGCCATATAGTCATACCAATAAAATCCAACAGAACACACAAAATACATTATAACATGAACATCCACCACAGCGACTCCTCCGCTTTCCTCACTGTGATGGAAGGTGAAAAATAGTTCAATCTCTCCCTTCTTTGTCCTCCAGCGGTCAGGGGCCTCTAACCCATTCACGGGACGGTCTTACTCCCGTAGCCGGCGGCAGGCCTCGTCGTCGGGGCGATCAAGCTCCTGCATCGGGGGGGGAATCTCAGCTCCTCCACGCCGGGCGATCTACCCCGGGTCGGGGCTAGTCGAACGTCGTGCGGCTTTTGGAGCTTCTCGACGCCGGTCTCAACCCGAGACTGCGAGCTCCTTGATGTTAAATTCCGCAGGCCGCTTTTGGAGCGTCGATCCCAGGCAAGGAACCGGCTTCGATAGTAAGTCCACGCCCCATGGTGGGGCTCAAAGTCAGTCCCGAGCAAGGCCCCCGGCTCCACGATGATAGGCTGCAGAGCGACCGGAGATACGATCCGGAAAACAATCGCATCTCCAGCAAGGTAAGAGATTGAAAAAAAGTTTCCCCCCGCTCACCCCCCCCATAAAACAAACCAGAATACATTAACACATACTTTTTAAACACACTAAAAATAATTTAAAAAAGACGAAAAGGACAGACAGACTATAGGCAAGGCTGCCATTGAAACGCCACCCGGTGGAATTTAAAGTGTGTTAGCGCCTTAATAGGAGTAACCTCCAATAGTCTGGCAATTTTTGCTGGTCCAGCAGCACGAATCCCAAGTGTGTTGGATTACCAGTTTACTGCTCTGGGAAAAGGAAGCTTCAAAAATATTCCTGTTCTTAAATACAGCAGAATTCAATGTAAATTGGAAAGATAGGCATCCGCAAACCTCTGCTGCCAGATGTGCTGAGTATGTGATCCTACAGTAAATGAGATAAACAGGACAAATCCACTGGGCCAGTTGGCTCCCTGTAGGACCACTCTCACAGATCAGGAGGGTGTACAGTGTGGCCATGGACTAGCTATGATGGAGAGACAGGAGTCACCAGCGGTGTTATTCTGCAGTGGTTAATCGACAATAACTTGCTCTCGAACTCAAGAATAGTGAAAGGCTTGGATAGAGTGGATGTGGAGAGGATGTTTCCACTAGTGGGAGAGTCTAGGACTAGAGGTCATAGCCTCAGAATTAAAGGATATTCCTTTAGGAAGGAGATTAGGGGGAATTTCTTTAGTCAGAGGGTGGTGAATCTGTGGAGTTCTTTGCCACAGAAGGCTGTGGAGGTCGCCAATGGATATTTTTAAGGCAGAGATAGATAGATTCTGTATTACTACGGGTGTCAGGGGTTATGGGGAGAAGGCAGAATGGGGTTAGGAGAGATAGATCAGCCATGATTGAATGGCGGAGTAGACTTGATGGGCCGAATGACCTAATTCTGTTCCTATCACTTATGACCTTCTGCTCAATAATGCTCCTCTTGGATTGCATAGAGTTGCCTATCTCCAGGTCACCTAACAACCATGACACAGAGATGGGCAAGAGCTGTATTCCAGTGGCAGGGTGGATGCAAAGTCCTTAATGGAGCTCAACAAGAAGAAAGGAAGAGGAGGAGCCAGAGGGCTGAGGGAGAGCTGAGAAGGGGAGGAGACAGTGAGGGCTACCTGAAATTGGAGAAGTCAATGTTCATGCCGCTAGGGTATAAACTGCCCAAGCGAAATATGAGATGCTGCTCCTCCAATTTCCGGTGGTCCTCACTCTGGCCGTGGAGGAGGCCCAAGACAGAAAGGTCAGATTCGGAATGGGAGGGGGAGTTGAAGTGCTGAGCCACCGGGAGATCAGGTTGGTTATTGCGGATCGAGCGGAGGTGTTCGGCGAAGCGATCGCCAAGCCTACGCTTGGTCTCACCGATGTAGATCAGCTGACATCTAGAGCAGCGGATGCAATAGATGAGGTCGGAGGAGGTGCAGGTGAACCTCTGTCACACCTGGAACGACTGCTTAGGTCCTTGAATGGAGTCAAGGGGGGAGGTAAAGCGACAAGTGTAGCATTTCTTGCGGTTGCAAGGGAAAGTGCCCAGGGAGGGGGTGGTATGGGTGGGAAGGGACGAATTGACCAGGGAGTTACGGAGGGAGCGGTCTTTGCAGAAAGCAGACAGGGGAGGAGATGGGAAGATGAGGCGAGTGGTGGAGTCACGTTGGAGGTAGCGAAAATGACGGAGGATTATTTGTTGTATGTGATGGCTAGTAGGGTGGAAGGTGAGGACCAGGGGGACTCTGCCCTTGTTACGAGTGGGGGGATGGGGAGAGAGAGCAGTGTTACGGGGTATGGAAGAAATCCTGGTGAGAGCCTCATCTATAGTAGGGGATGGGAACTCCCGTTCCCTGAAGAATGAGGACATCTCCGATGCCCTCTCAACGGGTGTTCCTGCAACAACACCCAAGGTGCCTGATAACTCCCATGACAATGCACTCGTACTTATCTGTATTTCAACAAACCATCCCCTCTCTCCATCATAGCCATTGGTGAATCTGTGGAATTCATTGCTGTGCAGGCAAGGTCAATGGATATTTTAAAGCAGAGAATGACAGTTTCTTCATCAGGAAAGGTGTTATGGGGCAAAGGCAGGAAAATGGGGTTGAGAGGGGAAGATAGATCAGCCATGATTGAATGGTGGAGTAGACTTGATGGGCTGAATGGCCTAATTCTGCTGCTAGAACTGATGAACATTCTATGGCCGGACTGTACAACATCTACAGGAGATAGACACAAGATTAGATTAGATTAGATTTTATTACTTGTCATTTGAACCTCAGAGAGGCTAAAACGAAACTCTGTTTCCACAGCCATACAAACAAAACAATTCCTACAAGACACACAAACAATTCAATTTACAGAAAAACATCCATCACAGTGAATCTCCTCCTCACTGTGATGGAAGGCAAAATCTTTTCTCTCCCCTGCACCATCTCTCTCACAAAATGCTGGAGTAACTCAGCGGGACAGGCAGCATCTCTGGAGAGAAGGAATGGGTGATGTTTCGGGACACATCTTCAGACTGAGAGTCAGGGGAGAGGGAGTCTAGAAATATAGGAGGGTAAGGTGTGAAAATGACAGATCAAAGTTTATGTTGATGAGGAAATGTAGAATAGATCATTGTTAGCTGAGGGGAAGGTGATAAGGCTGCATACTGGAGTTTTGTTGGAAGGGAAGGTCGGACCCTGTTTTGATCTTTACAGGAGACCATGTGACGTCTTCAAAGCTACTTTGGTGAACCCAGTAACACACAATTAGCTCGAGGAAGAACAACAACAGCTCCATCTCTAATTCCCCCCAAAGTCACATTCCAGCCTGACTTGGAAATGCATCATTTTGCCTTCATTGTCAGGTGAATAAAGTCATGCAACTCTTTGAACACCCACAGCACGTGAGAGCATTTCACCACATTAATTTCAGGTCACGAAGTCTCGCCACCACTTGCTTGGGGCAACAGGAAATGGACAAGAAATGCACATCTTACCAATTACACATACTGTACATCACAAGAAGGGCAAACAAAACCTGCTTCAATTGTGGAGAACGTGTGTGGTTTCTGAAACACCAGGAAAATAAAAGACCATTTAATCCTTGTGGGATTTGCTGGATCTCCGGCTGTGTAGGACAGGGAAAGGAAAGTGATTTAAATAGTGATGTTTTTAGATGCACCATTTTTGTTGTGGGTTTCCGAATGACCACACAATCTCAGATCCCCCAATGAAATCAAGTAGCAGGCACCTTCTTATAGTAATGTAGCTTTAAAATTCAGTGATAATAATAGTAAACATCAGTCAGTAAGCTGAGAGTGGTAATTCGGTCTCTGGTTTCTGCTTGCTTAATATCAGAACTGATCAATCGAATTATTACCTTGTACTCACTTCCAGCCATTTATAATCCCCAGTGTAACAAGCGTCTTGTCTGCTGGAGTTCTATTTCTGGCCTGGTAGAAAGCCCTGTTTTAACATTTTACGGAATGAGTGTCAGGTCAAGGTTAGTCACTGCATCCTGAGACTTTCCATGCCTGACCTTACTCAGAGAAAAACAGTATAATGATTGTTTATCTAATGCGTTCAAAGCTGATGACTTCAGTGTTTAAGAAGGAACTGCAGATGCTGGAAAATCGAAGGTAGACAAAAGTGCTGGAGAAACTCAACGGGTGCAGCAGCATCTATGGAGCGAAGGAAATAGGCAGCGTTTCGGGCCGAAACCCTTCTTCAGACTGATGTAGGGTGGGCGGGGGGGGGGGGGGAGAAGGGCCAAAGCCCTTCTTCAGATTGATGTTGGGGGGCTTCTCCCCCCCCCAACCCTACATCAGTCTGAAGAAGGGTTTCGGCCCGAAACGTTGCCTATTTCCTTTGTTCCATAGATGCTGCTGCACCCGCTGAGTTTCTCCAGCACTTTTGTCTACCTAATGACTTCAGTGTTGTGTTCAGCATGAAATATTGAACAGTCTAATTATTTTAAATCATCTTAAAAATAAGGTTGTGATGACAATCATCAGACCTCACTGGTTCTGGTCGCTCATCATAACACTCTTAATGTTTCCACTCACTTGAGACCTCCCTCCTTGCAGGCTCCCTAAACAAAATGTGTTTCCTCTTCCTCCACTAGATCCTATTCACCTATTACAATCAGTGCAGTAGTGTTTTGTCACCAAGGTTAATTAGCCCTGTGCCTCTACAATCATTTGCTAAACAATTATTCTTTGGCATTATAATTTCATGATGCGCGCATATACAGCAAATTCGTCTGAGATATTTGAGAGTTTGCTAAGGCAGTTGAGCTTGAATGGTTTCATTACAGAAATAAATAGGGTTTTAATGAGAACAGCATTAATTTAGTTATAATCAGTAATTTACATTATTGGAGGTACTTGCAACCAATCTTCTCAACTAGTATTTATTCATGCCAATATTTGTTCTCTGCACATTATTTCCTCTCAAACCTCTCTACCCAACCTTGCCAATATAGTCCTTTTTCTCCATTTCTGCATTTCCTTTCCGTTAAACACATCTTTGCTATTTACCACAAAGATTTCATGAGGTGGTATGTTCTGACATTCTAATTGTGTAGGAACTGCTGATGCTGGATTAAACCAAAAATAGACACAAAATGCTGGAGTAACTCAGCGGGACAGGCAGCATCTCTGGATAGAAGGAATGGGTGACATTTTCGGTCGAGACACTTCTTCAGACTGATAGTCAGGAGAGAGGGAGATACAGAGATAAGGAAGTGAAAGGTGTGAAAATGAGACAAGGCGGATAGAGATCAAGGGGAATGTTAGAATAGATCATTGTTAGCTAGGAGAAGGTAACAACAAAGCAAACAGAGATAAAATGTAAACGAGGACAGTCAAACTGGTTGGTGAACTGGGAATGGGGATGGGGTGGAGAGAGAGTGAAAGGAAGGGTTACTTGAAGTTAGAGAGGACAATATTCATACCGCTGGGGTATAAGCTGCCCAAGTGAAATATAAGATGTTGTTCCTCCAATTTGCGCTGGGCCAGAGATCTCCTGATTGCTAAACATTTTAAACATAACTCCCTCTCCCATTCCCACACTGACCTTTCGGTCCAGGGCCTCCTCCGTTGTCAGAGTGAGGCCCAGTGCAAATAGACATCTATGATAATTTGTCTATTATTCTTTTATTCCTCTTCCAATTAAAAAGAGCCCAAAACATTTGCAATTTTATTATCTTTTACTGTGAAAGTTGTATTTGTTGAATTGCAATATTATAATTTTGGGACAGATCTTCTTCATCATATGAAGTCCCCAGGATTGAAAATAACTTGCTTTCCCTCTGGTTCTGTGACCTGAGTTGTTTGATGAGGCCATTGTGGGAGCTCTTAATAATGTTCCCTATGCACTCATTGCTGTATTGAAGGGCCAACCTGGTCTATGCCTCACATTTCATGAAGAAGACTTTATCCTGGAAACTAACTGATTTACAAGCAATACTATTACAACTGAGCAACAGCTAATAATTAACATCCTGAATACGAGGTAGAGTCTTAATTCGGTGCATGGTTCAAAGGTGGAAAATGCAGCAGGATGTCAGCCTAATTTAAATTTGTGACCCCAGGGCTGACACTTGAAACCACAACTTCCCAATTTACACAGATAAGTACTACAAGCTAAACCCACTGACACTTGAGGATGGTGTGATCATGGGACTGATTAGACTGTGACCCTTACAACATAGGGTTAGCGTCAAGGTCAGTTTTGAGAGCTAACAATGTGTGTCACTTATTGCCAAAGGTGACATTTCCAAATGTTTGCTATTTAAAAAGATGAATACATTACAATTTATTTTAAAAAAATGAATTTATTATTGAATAGTAACAAAATTAGATGTTATAGAGTCATACAGTCAAAGAGCCATACAGCATATAAAGGGGCCCTTCAGCCCAATTTGTCCATGCTTGGCATTCTGAGCTCATTCTATTTGCCTGCGTTTGTCTCATATCCCTCTCAATCCTTCCCATTCATATACAATATCTGTCCATACATCAACCTGTCCAAGTGTTGAAAATCTGAAAGTGCTGGAGAAACTCATGGTAGTCAGCAAGAAACTCAGAACCGAATTTAAATGAACTCATAAATTGGATAGATTGTGGTCTGCGATACTGGGTATTTTCAGCTTCTTCTGTACCATTTTTGGGGTCTTCCACCATTGAATCTTGTCGATATGGTTAGGCTGGTAGTGTTTGGAAATAGTGTTAATAGTCATAATCAACTTTGCCTTATGTAGCCGTTAAGCCATGATGCTTTGCAGGTGAACAACCAGGACACGGATGAAAAGACACAGTTTCATCCTGAAAATAATTTGGTGAAACTAACTGGTTGCCATGGCATTGATCGCTCTCCTGTTTTATAGTGCATTAGTGAGTAACTTATTGTGAAACACGCTAACAGGGTTTATTTGCCCCTTTTAACCTGACATTGGTTCTGAGGCATATCCAGTTACAACAAGAATTTTTGGTACTTTTAACAGAGCAAAACATTCTCGAGTTTAGAAGCATCACCAATACAATTGTACACTGAGCCATAGAATGAGATGTTGTAGGGAATCTGTAGCCTGAATTCTGCAGGATTTTAGTGTGTGCAGTATGGATAAATTCCATTGTAGACACTAACTGCTGGCAATGTTTAACAGTTGTATTGCTGCACAGCTAGTGCATTTAAGTAAGGACGGTTCAGCTCCAACTGTTTTAGCCCTTGTAGTTTTGATTAATTACACAGATTCATGACTGAACACAATAGTAATATGCTTGCTTTTGTTTATTACCATAACTGAGTTACCAAGAATGTTCAGTACCACACAAACTATCCTTAAAGGTACTGTATGGCACACACAAATGTCTTAAAAGGAAATTAAGTTAGTAAACAATAACATAACAGGCAGCTGGTCTCAGAAATGGAATGCAGTTGTGATCATGAGTTCAGCCAATGGTCAAACATGACCTCAAGTTTGTGATTAGTTCAGCTTCAGAGAGTAACCAGGTAGAGTCATAGAGTCATACAGCGTGGAAACAGGCTCTTCGGCCCAACTTGCCCGCACCGACCAACATATCTTATCCACACTAGTCCCAACTACCTGTGTTTGGCCCATATCCCTCCAAACCTGTCCTATTAGTATACCTCTCCAATTGTTTCTTAAACATTGCAATAGTCCCTGCCTCAACTACCTTCTCTGTCAGCTCGTTCCAAACTCCCACCACACTTTGTGTGAAAAAGTTAACCTTCATATTCCTATTAAATCTTTTCCCCTTCACCTTAAACCTATGTCGTCTGGTTCTTAAAGAGATGCTGAGTCAGTAGGTGTGGAGTGAAATCTCTGGTGGGGGATGAAGACAATAGTTCAGTCCTCTCAATATTGACCCAGGAGGAAATAAATGCTCAACCAGAACTGGATATTGGACAGTGGCGGAGTGAAGGCGACAGTGAAAAGTTGGTGCTGAGGTTCAGTTGCTTTCAATTAAATGGTAGTAGTGGCCACCAATAGTTCAGTGCAGATGTCTCCATGGTGGTAACTGGATAGATATAGACACAACCAGTCAAGGACAATCCCATCCATCTGGATAATGGAGAAGAAACATTGTAGGAGGATAATCGGATCAGTTGGCAATAAACTCTGGCCAGGTTGAGGAGAGAGAGGAGGACAAGAAGTGCTAATTTACCCAATTACATTGAGGTATCAAATGTTGATAAAGCTGTAGTACAAAGGCTACATGGAGCCCAAACTTGAGATGTCTAAACATGGAGTTGCAAGAAAGATTACTATGGATTTGGCTGGGAAAACTAAAAATCCCAGGACTTCAGAGGTGAAAGGGCATTCGCAAAAACAAAGTGATCAAGAAGAAGTAATAAAAAGGAACTGCAGGTGCTGGTTTTTACCAAAGATAGAGACAAAGTGCTGGAGTAACTCAGCAGGTCGGGCAGCATCTCTAGAGATAATGGATAGGTGACGTTTCAGGCCGGGACCCTTCTTCAGATGTCACCTCTTCCTTTTCTCCAGAGATGCTGCCTGACCCACTGAGTAACTCCAGCATTTTGTGTCTATCTTTGATCAAGGAGAGGGATGTTGACACCAGATTTGAAGAATCGAGGAGTATCTGAAGAGAAGGAATTAGAATCATAGAATCATACTGCAGATATACAGGCTCTTCGGCTCAAAGTGTCCCTTGCTTAACAAATGGAAGTAGACAGATGGAGGTAGCAAGTCTGGGTGAGTGCTGCTAATAAGGCAACCATGTCGAAAATGGAGGGTGTTGCCTCTAAATCAAACGAATGGTCCTTTTCTTCCTTTCCTTTTGTTTTAAGACTTTTGGCACTGAATCATGCTGGCCATTAGCTTCTTTAAGACGACTGAAAAATCTCCGTGTGGAATGGTCAAATCTCCCAGACATTCAGGAATCTGTTCTGGGATCCTTGATCTAGCCACACACCAGTCAAGGCAATGGGGTAAATATCCAAACATCACAAGATACACATCAGTGAGGAGTTAGAAGGCTTGAAACTGACTGGAATCAAAAACAACACTGTGTGATGTAGCTGATTTAAAAAATCACATGAAAGCAATGTGCCAAAGTGAATGTGGGAAGCTAGTATTTATTTTTCACGCGGTATCTCATGTGTCTCTGCTTTCAATATTGCTGGGTGCTTCCATTGTACTGGGTAGTCCAAAGTGCACTCACGCCACCTGGTGACAGCAATTGCAAAACAATCAAGCTCAGAGAAACATTGCGAAAATATTCCTTGGCTATTCTCCTTCAAATCGAAACAAGTTTAGCTCATAGGTTTAAGCCAAGGTCTGTCACATATCATTTTGCTCTTCAGAAAATCGGTCAGCATATCAAGAATTTACAGCTCAGTTGAATTATTGTTGAAAGAACCAACTTGAAGTGTAAATTTTATGTAGGAAAGAACGGCAGATGCTGGTTTGGGCTTCAGGAGTGTCAACGGACAGCATTATCTACACTAAGCTATGCTGGAGAGGATTCAATCACCACCAGGACTGGTAGGATATAAACTGACGAAAGATCAAGGGAGTGTAGGAAGGAACTTTAAGACTCCATAACTATCATATGCATGTATACAAGATCAATAGCCGCCATAACATGTGTAGGAAGGAACTACAGATGCTGGTGTATACTGAAGATAGACACAAAATGCTGGAGTAACTCCGGGAAAAAAAGAATTTGGGTCGAGACCCTTTTACAGACTGAGAGTCAGGAGAGAGGGGAGCTGGAGGTATGAAAAACCTCTAGTTTCCCACTCTCAGTCTCTGTCTCAACCTAAAGCGTCACCTATTCCTTTCCTTCAGAGATGCTGTATGACACGTTGAGTTAAACCAGCATTTTGTATCTATCTTCAAGTAAAATATGTTAGATTTGTGAAAATGCTTACGCATTTCCTCGGTTTGATAATAATCAGCTCCCATAATGGTTTATCATTTTAAACTGTGGCCTTTCATGTTTGATTCATGCCACATCTAAAACCGGATGATTAAAATAATTTGCTAATATTCTTAGCAGAGAATTAAAACAGATTAAGAAGGGGCCCGACACGAAATAGCGGTCAGGGGATATGGGGAGGCCAGGAAAGGGGTATTGATTGGGGATGATCAGCCATGATCACATTGAATGGTAGTGCTGGCTCGAAGGGCCGATTGACCTACTCCTCCTGCACCTATTGTCTATTGAAATGTCCTCTGTCCATTCCCTCCACAGAAGTTGCCTCACCTGCTGAGTCACTCTAGTGCTTTGTGTTTTGCTCAAGATTCCAGCATCTGCAGTTCGTAGTGTTGTCATTAAAACAGCATTATTGCTAGAAAGTGAAGTTTGCTGCTAGGATGGTACTTTGTTGTACATTTTAATCAGATTTCAAGATTCCCAACACCACTTTCTTCTTGATTTCAAACTGCTCTATATCATTGGTATTCTCCGCACTGATCTCACTGTCCCCCATATCCTTCTCATTTGTGAAAACAGATGCCAAGTGCCTCACCTACATCCTTTGTCACCAAGCACACCTTCCTATTGACTCCCGATGAAGGATGATTGACGTCACTGGATGAGCATGGAATATAAATACTTATCATTTAAGTCTAATTATTTTTCCTCTATATCAAGTTCAATTGGCATCACAACTACAACAAATAAAGAATAAGAGACGGTTGAAAATGTGATTGGTTTATTCTTATCAACGTGCACCAAGATGCAGTGAAAAACTTACAACCCCATAAGAGCCGCAACAGGGTAGATTGGGAGATTAGTTTAGAAATACAGCATGGAAACAGGCCCTTCGGCCCACTGAGTCCATGTTGACCAACAATCACCCCGTACAATAGTTCTGTCCTACACTCTGGGGAGGCAATTAACCTACAAACTTGCATGTCTTTGGAATGTGGGAAGAAATCGGCGCAACTGAAGGAAACCCACGAGGTCACAGTGAGAACGTGCAAACTGGATACAGACAGCACCCGTAGTCAGGATCGAACCCAGGTCTTTGGTGCGGTAAGTCAGATCTACAGAGCGCCACAGTGCAGCCCTCAAATCTGGAATACATCTTCATCATATGAGAGGTCTGTTCATGATTCTAACAGCAGGGAAGAAGCCGTTGTTGATACACATTACCAGGTCAACCTTTAAACCTGGGCTGCATGAATAGTGAACTATTTTATTAATGGGAATGATAAAAATTTAAACATTTTAAATTCAAATTACAATATAAACATACGGAGATCACTGGAGAGTTATATATGAGGAAGAATTAAGCCCTGAGAGGTCTTCACATCACCCAGTTCCTCCAGTTCTCAGACACCAAAATCTGTTCTACCCTCTGAGAAGAATATCCTGAAATCATGTTAAACACAGGGGATGCACAAATAAATGTTGCATTGCAAAATAAGTGGCCACTAATGAAGAAAATAGGGAATTGAGATTAGATTTGTTTGGCTAGGAAGTGGTTTACATTTACGAGGTAGCAATTTATTGGGAGCAGTTAAAGTGAAAAAACATAAATGCAATTCAGAAGGAAGGAGGAAAAGTATTTCTTCACGTTAATTCCCGGTAAAAACAAGTTTTTATTGCCAACCTCTATTTTCAGAAGTGAAGGCGAACTTCAGTTGAAGGGAAATTTTAGGATCATAACCAATCTGTAACAGTGAATGGAAAATGGCGAAAGTAATTTTTCAGGGAACTTCCAGGTGATGGTATGTGTGTCTGTGGCCGTTGTGTGGCAGAAGTGATAGTGTTTGGTCCCAATGGCCCCCATGAACCTCCCCCTGTTGACTTGGGTCCCTTGGCACTGTATGTGAAGCCAACAGTTTTAAACTTGGGTTTTAAGATGGACAGTGATTTTAAATTAGATCGTCAAATAAACGCGGTAGTTAAGTCCAGCTTCTTTCATTTAAGGCAGCTGGCAAAGGTGAAGCCCATTCTTGAACGACAGCATTTTGAAACAGTAATCCATGCCTTCATCACGTCTCGGCTGGATTACTGCAACGCACTTTATTTTGGAGTTAGCCAATCATCCCTTGCACGTCTCCAGTTGGTTCAGAATGCTGCTGCTCGCCTTTTAACTGGAACACGTAAGAGGGAGCACATAACGCCTATTCTGGCCTCCCTCCACTGGCTGCCTGTGTACTTTAGAGTTCATTTTAAGATTCTTTTATTTGTTTTTAAATCATTAAATGGTCTCGCCCCGCCTTACCTCTCTGAGCTGCTTCATCCCTACGCTCCTGCTCGGTGCCTCAGGTCAGCTGATCAGCTGCTCCTGGAGGTACCGAGGTCTAAGCGGAAGCTCAGAGGGGATAGAGCCTTCTCTGTTGCTGCTCCGACATTATGGAACACTCTACCTTTGCACATTAGACAAGCGCCTTCAATGTCCATTTTCAAAACTAGTCTTAAAACCCTTTTCTATTCCTTGGCTTTTGACCCTGCATGAGACTTTGCTCCTGTTTTAGTGTTTCTATTGTTTTTACTGTCTTTTAATGTTTTTATTGTTTTGTTTTATGTTTATGATTAGTCATGTACAGCACTTTGTTGCAACAGTGGTTGTTTTTAAAGTGCTCTATAAATAAAGTTCAGTTCAGTTCAGTTATTCTAATGGATGATTAATGTCATGGGTTTGGTAGGTAGAAGAAACAGTGCAACCACAGTTGGCTGTGATAGAGGGAGTGACCATTTATGGTGGTGATACAAATGCAAGCAAGCGGCTGCTTCCCTCTATGTAGAGTTGGGCTGAATATCTGTTGTTGGAGCAACATTTATCCAGACAATGGAGAATATTCTATAACACCCCTGATTTCTACATAGATGCTGGAAAGACCCTTGGCCTTGAGACATTCACCATTAGAAACCCAGCCACTGGCCTGATTTTATATGACTGTTTTGTAAAATTTAAATGTAGTGCTCACAATGAAGGCTTCTTTGCATTGCAGATACCAGATATATATTGAGTTTGAACAAAGGTTCAGACCTGAAACGTCACCTATCCATGTTCGCCAAAGATGCTGCCTGACCCACTGAGTTACTCAAGCACTTTGTGTCTTTTTTTGTAAACCAGCATCTGCAGTTCCTTGGACCTTGGATTTCACTTGGACCATCTCCGACACCTCCCTACCCTTTCTTGATTTCACAGTCTCCATCACAGGAGAGAGACCATCGACTGACATCTATTACAAACCCACTGTCTCCCACAACTATCTCGACTACACTTCTTCCCACCCTGCTTCCTGCAAGGACTCTATTCCTTGCTCCCAATTCCTCTGTCTAGGCCGCATCAGTGCCCAAGATGGTGTTCCATACCAGGATATCCAAGATGTCCTTTTTCTTTAGGGAACAGGAGTTCCCCTCTCCCATAATAGATGAGGCCCTCACATGTGTCTCCTTGGTACCCTGCAGCATCGCCCTTGCCCCCCCTCCCCCTAATCGCAACAGAGACAGAGTCCCACTAGTCCTTACCTTTAACCCCATCAGCCATCGTATACAACACATAATCCTCCGACATTTTCGCCACCTCCAACGGGATCTCACTACTGGTCACTTCTTCCCAACTCCACCCCTTTCTGCCTTCCGCAGAGACCGTTCCCTCCGTAACTCCCTGTTTAACTCATCCTTTCCCACCCAAACCACTCCCTCTCCTGGTACCTTCCGCTGCAACCACAGGAGATGCAACACCAGTCCCTATACCTCCTCCTTCGACTCTGTCCAGGGACCCCGACAGTCCTTTCAGGTTAGGCATAGGTTTACTTGCACCTCCTCCAACCTCATCTACTGTATCCATTGTTCAAGATGTGGACTCTTATACATCAGCGAGACCAAACATAGACTGGGCGATCATTTCGCTGAATACCTTCGCTCAGTCTGCCTAGACATACCTGATCTCCCAGTTGTTAAACACTTTAATCCTGCTTCCCATTCCCACACAGACCTTTCTGTCCTAGGTCTCCTCCATTGTCAGAGTGAGGCTAAAAGCAAATTGGAGGAACAGCATCTAATTTTCGCTTGGATAGCTTACAGCCGTGGTATTGATTTCTCTAACTTTAAGTAACCCCAGCATTCCCTCTCTCTTCATCCCTTCCAGCTTCTCGTTTTCACCTTACAAACAGCTAACAATGGCCTGTTTCCTTTATCATCATAACCTTTTTGCATACATTTCATTTATTGTTCTGTACCTCTACATCATTGTCTATATCTCTCGTTACCCTTTCATAGAAACATAGAAACATAGAAACATAGTGACTTTCCCGTGACTTTCAGTCTGAAGAAAGGTCTCGACCCGAAACATCACCCATTCCTTCTCTCCAGAGATACTTCCTGTCCGGCTGAGTTACTCCAGCTTTTTGTGTCTATCTGTAGTTCCTTCATACACATTGTTTTTTGTTTGTATTCCCCTTGATTCACATTGGCATCAATTAAGTGCATGGGGTAAGAAAGAATAGTAGGAATTGCTGATAAGATTGATTAAAATAGGGTGGAAGCTTATGCATTCCATAAACAAGTGGATCACGTGTCCTGTTTCTGTGCTCTACATCCTCCATGACAAAGTACACTAGTGTACTGCATGCAATGGGATCAATGCCAGTATTATCATCTATAGTGGATACTACAATCCCATTCACCAAATAACACCTAGTATGTTTTATGTTGTATTTAAAATGAGTTTTAAACTATGAAAAACAGTCTCGGTTTTGGTGAAATGTATTAGTTGTGATTATAAAAACTCTAGATGAGCTTACAGCATCAAGTCTCTCAAATTGTGGCTACCACAGAGGAAAGGCCAAGACTTGGACCATAGAAGGAGTTTGTGCATCTTGATGCAAAGTAAGGGTCAGATTATTGTTTAGAAATAATTTAATTGCAATCCTTGGAAAGATGCCAAAACCGTCTGGCTCAAAACCAACGGTCAGAATTATGCAGACCACAAACTACATTGTGTCACTGTCAACGAGGGAGATGCCATGAATTTCATTCTAATTCTGCAGAAATATGAGTGAATCTAGTGACGTGTGTTCATAAAATCTAGGAGCAGAATTAGGCCATTTGGCCCATCAAGTCTACCCTGCCATTCCACCATGGCTGATCTAACTTTCCCTCTGAACTCCATTCTCCTGCCTTCTCCCCATAACCCCTGACACCCATACTAATCCAGAATGTGTCAATCTCCACTGTAAAAATATCCATTGACTTGGCCTCCACAACCTTCTGTGGCAATGAATTCCACAGATTCACCACCGTCTGACTGAGGAAATTCCTCCTCATCTCCTGTCTAAGGAGATTTTATTCTGAGGCTATGGCCTCTGGTCCGAGAGAATGTATTTGTCACATACTTTAATCATCTTTGGACCAACACATTTAGGATAAGTCTTAGCAAAATATGATCAGAGTTTCAATATTTTTATCTAATAATATTTTTATTATTATTTCTTCTTCTTATGCACTCCTTCAGGATCGAAAATGACTTACTTCCACTCTGGTTTTCTGGACTCTATGGTGAGGGCAATGTGGGAGACACAGACTCCTCCGTAGATGGAACAGGCAGTGGCTGATGGGCTCGGTGTACAGGGAGAGTCACAATAAGCTTTTGCTTATGCTGGATGTATACTGTTATACGGGGTGTGTTCTGAGGGACCGCAGTCTTGGGGCACCAGCACAATGACAGCCACGCAAGAATCAGAAGAGTGGAGAACACTGGGCGACTGACAATGAGATTCACATGGTACACAAAAATGCTGGCTAAACTCAGCGGGTGCAGCAGTATCTATGGAGCGAAGGAGATAGGCAACGTTTCGGGCCGAAACCCTTCTTCAGAGATTCACATGCCTGCACATGCCCAGAGTTCAACTGTCTGCTGCACAATACTGCCGCCCAGAGGCAGCAGCAGATTATGCGATGCTACTCTCCTTCTGACACTAAAACTGGGCTTGTGTGTATTCCCAATGCATGGATTTAAGGTTCTCCATCCACTTTAAATCGGTATAAGCGAGTTCGGTCTTCCGACTGCGCATGCCCAGGTCATAGGTCACAAGCGAAAAACACTCTCGGCAGCCTTGCCGCGGCATAGACACAGACCTGTGCCTCATCCGCAGCCAGGATCGATCCCGGGTCTCCGGCGCCGCAATCGCTGCTCAACCGCCACTGGATCATCCCTTTCCTCTCCCGAGTGCCCCCCATGTAGAAAATGGAGGCAGCACCTTCCATTTTCTACATGGGTGGCCAGAGACGTCGGGAGTTAGACAGGAGCGGCACCCCCAGGCCCACAAATCCAGCTCAACTCTGCCTGTCTCGCCAGGTTAACCTACCAGCCCGACCTGGACTTACGGGAACGACCGCCCAGGCTTACAGCCAGCTCGGAGAAGCAGCGCTAACTCCGGGCTGGTGTCCCGTCAGTCCAAGCAGGGCTGTAGCCAGTTCCTACCCTGGGAACCTGACCACAGGTTGCTTGGCCACAAGTTCATAGCTCACTAAAGGTAGCAGCACAAGTGGATAAGGTGGTAGAGAGGGCATATAGTATGCTTGCCTTCATTGCTAGGGGCAACAGTTGACCATTTCAGGTGGCACACTGGGTGTGAGGTGTGACATTTCACTGGAGACTCTCTGCCATTCACTCAGTTCTTAGTACTGCCATCTGGTTGGCCTCGTGTAACACTTCCCTGCAAAGCGAAACACTTTATACTGATGGATTCTTACCTAATTTTTAATTCCCTGAGGGATGGAGGTTGAGTGAACTATACAAGGGGCAGAGTGGAGCTGAACTTTCATCTCA
The DNA here is from genome assembly GCA_038087875.1 of Malacoraja senta. Taxonomy (NCBI): domain Eukaryota; kingdom Metazoa; phylum Chordata; class Chondrichthyes; order Rajiformes; family Rajidae; genus Malacoraja; species Malacoraja senta. The sequence continues at coordinate 69,801,094 of CM075980.1, forward strand.
ACCTACCACCTCTTTCTGTGCCTCTCTTCAGAGTTTATTCCTCAGCAAAGAACAACGTGATTAGCATCAACTTTTCATTGAGGGCCATGTATAGTCAAGGCCCCATGACTTGCTTCGAAATCACAAAATGTATATTGACTAGTTGCATCACCGCAGTGCAAACACCCAGAAGTGAAGATTGTAAAAAGTGGCGAGGTCCATCGCGGGTACAGATCTCCCAGGCACCCAGCATGATCAGAGACCCACACCACCCTGGCCACACTCTCACTTCACTCCTACCATCGGGAAGAAGGCATACGAGCATGAATACTGTAACATCCAGGTTCAGGAGCAACTTCTTCCCTACAACCACCAGGCTATTAAGCACCACAAAGTCCAAATAAACTCCGAACTACATAGACTTGGGGGGATTATTTTTTGTCTTTGCACTACTATTGTTTGTGTATTTGTTTGTTTCTTTATATATATATATATGTATACATAATATATATATACAAGAACAATATAGTTCAGTATATATATAAAGTTTAGTATTATATATATATATATACATGTTTAGTATATATATATTAAACTTTATATATATACTCAACTTTCTTTTCTTGTTTATTATGGATTTTACATAGTACCATGTTCACCTATCTGTTGTGCAGGTGCAAATAAGAATTTCAAATATGAGTCACCATTGTATGCAAATGCCGAGAAGTGTGTTCAGCTCTGGCTGAACAACTTCTAATCTTCTGTGTGGACTCGATAAGAAGATCCATAGGGTGAAAGCAACTTAATCTCCTTTTAGGCAGTAATCTGGGATTGAGGATGACTTGCTTCCACTCCAGTGCTGAGGGGCCTGAAGTGCCGATCGGCGCTGATTGAATTAGAGCATCATTTTTGGACGTTGGCCTAGTTGTTGGTTCACTTTCCATTCCAACTGACTGGGCCCTGCCATCTTCACTCTTCTCAGAGTTAACTCTCTATAACGACCATGATGCTGCTTATGACACATGAGCAGGACTGGAGGGGACAGGATTTGTTGCTGCTTCTTTAGATAAGTCATGGTTTTTCTGTATTCTCAACTGCTCGTTCCTGACATGGTTTGTTCCTGGAAAGCCCTAGCTGGTCCTGGATGGCATCTCTTTGTGATTTGAGAGCAGGGATCTCTCTGTTCCACAAGATTGCGGGCTGCTTTCTGGGGAGATGTTGTTACTCCCTTGGATGAGTCTGGCAAAAACAGACTTCAACTGCATATGTGCTTCTATAGCAGCTGTCAACTTACCTGATTTAATGTCAGATTCTTGCAAGGTATAAAATTCTTAAGGGATTGGACAGGCTAGGTGCAGGAAAAAATGTTCCTGATGTTGGGGGAGTCCGGAACCAGGGGTTGCTGTTTATGTAAAAGGGGAAGGCCATTTAGGACTGAGATGAGGAAAAACATTTTCACCCAGAGAATTGTGAATCTGTGGAATTCTCTGCCACAATTCTCTATCAAGGGAGAGTTAGATATAGCTCGTAGGGCTAACAGAATCAAAGGATATGGGGAGAAGGCAGGAACGAGGTACTGATTTTGGATGATCAGCCAAGATCATATTGAATGGCTGTGCTGGCTCGAAGGGTAGAATGGCCTACTCCTGTGCCTATTTTCTATGTTTCTATGTCTTCAGAGAAGAGAATTTGAGATGGACTTTTTGATATCGTCAACTTCTGCAATCAGTTTGAAGGACTGTGCACAAGATCAAAAACAATAGGGGCAGGAGTTAACCATTCGGTTCCTCAGGTCTTGTCTCAAGAGTCAAGAGTGTTTTATCGTCATCTGTCCCAGATAGTACAATGAAATTCTTACCTGCAACAACACAATAGAATATGTAAACATAGTACACTGTAAACAGTAAAATAAATGACAAAGGTTCAGTGTGTGTGTGTGTGTGTATACACACACGCATACGTACACATAAAAAACAAACAATAATAGTGCCATTCAATATAGTTATGGTCAATCCACCCAGAATTCAATCGCACTACTGCTCCAGATCCACGTCTCTTAAACCCCTGATTTTTTTCAGAAATGTATCTACCTATGCTTAAACTAATTCTAATATTCTGCCCTCCACAACTCTCGGGGCTAGAGAATTCCAGGGAGTATCTGCAAAACAACTTTTCTTTGAACCTTGTTCTTAAATCAGGCCAGTATACTGGCCTCTGTAAATTGTCCCCAGTGTGTAGGGATTGGATGAGAAAGTAGGATGACATACACTTAGTGTGAACGGGAGATTGATTGTCAGTGTGGACTCGGTGGGCCGAAGGGCCTGTTTCCATCGTGTTTCTCTAAACTAAACTAATCAATCCGGTTAAGTCCCCTTAATGTATTGAATGCATTCACCCACATCAAGGAACCATCCCAGTTGCAGCTCTCACCAGAGTCCATTGGGACAGTGTGGATATACGATACAACTAAACAAAATTATGTGGACCTTCCTACCCTCTTCCAAGCTGCAGTGAGCCCCCTGTGGTCAACCGAATTTGAAGCTGGCTGGTACCTGGTGTATCTCTCTGTGACATGCATCCCTCTGACCTTATCTTCTTGGTATCTTATTTCTTTATTCCTCCTGAGGTATCCCGTTTGAGGTGTGCAATGGTACACTGCTTTGCATGTTGCTTTCTTCACTTCATGCTCTTCCTCCATTCTCTCCAGTACGCTTCTTCATGCCTCCACTAACAAATTTATTCCTTCCATTGAATTGATTTAAAAAGATTTTAAATATGTTTGAACATAAGTGGCATTTCATATAGTTGCTGTCGTACAGCGCCGGAGACCCGGGTTCGATCCTGACTACGGGTGCTGTCTGTACGGAGTTTGTACATTCTCCCTGTGACCGCATGGGTTTTTCACTGAGTGCTCCAATTTCCTGCCACACTCCAAAGATGTGTAGGTTTGCAGGTAAATTGTCTCTAGTGTGTAGGATTGTGCTAGTGTACGGGTGACCGCTAGTTGGTGTGGCCTCGGTGGGCCGAAGGGCCTGTTTCCACACTGTATCTCTCAAGTTTAAAAGACTCCTAAAATATTGGGATGGTAGGTTAATTGTTCATTCATAAATTCAACAGATTTATCACGCTCTTTTGTTAGAGGGAAGGCGAATCTGTTGAATTCATTGCCATGGACAGCGGTGGAGGCGAAGACATTGGGTATTTTTAACGTGGTGATTGACTAGTTTTTGATTAGTCAAAGTCAAGGTCAAATGTATTCATCACATGCACCAAAGAAGGCACAGTGAAATGAATTTGCCATGCACCGATACACTTTAAAAAAAAGAACACACAATACACAATAGAGTTCAACACAAACATCCACCACAGCATTCCTCACTGTGGAGGAAGGCAACAAAGTTCAGCCAGTCCTCCTCCCCCGTTCATCCGTGGTCAGGGCCATAAACCCTCTGTAGTCGCCGCTACGGATGGCCAGATGTACAGGCCCTCTCGTCGGGATGATCAAAAATCTGACGTCGGGACGGTCGAGCACACTCCGCGGCTTGGAGGTCCCGAATCGGCCACTTTCCTACCGGAGACCGTGGCTTCAGGATGTTATAGGCCGCAGGCCGGCGGTCGGAGCTCTTCTTCGGCGATCCCCAGCAAGGGATCCCAGACTCCGGATGGTAAGTCCATGCCACATCCATGGCTAGAAGCTCCGCAGACCCAAAATCAAAGTCATCAGGCCAGCGATTGGAGCACTCCTTTCTGGCGACCCCCGGCAAGGGTTCGCCCCCGCTCCCCGATGGAAAAGTCCACGGTACGCCCGCTGCTGAAATTCTGGGCGCAACTACGGAAAAGGGCGCTCCAATCCAAGATGGTAGGCCCGCGAGGGAGGCGGAGAAGCGACATGAAAAAAATTGCCTCTCCGTCGAGGAAGTGACTGAAGAACGGTTTCCCCCTCCCCCTCCCCCGCCCCACACAAGACACTCGGAATAACGAGTCAAAATTACGACGAAAGTCGAAATAATGAACACGCTGCTGGTAGGGCAGCCGATTCGCAGCAGCACCAACAGTAAGGGGGTCAAAGGTTACAGGGTAAAGGCAGGAGAATGGAGTTGAGAGGGAAAAATAGATCCGTCACGACTGAATGTCAGAGACTCGATGTGCCAAAAGGCCTAATCCTGTTCCTATGTTTTATGAACGTATGTTTGCAGTCTAATGTCAGCTGACCACTGAAGGACTGAGTCCTGTCTAAGGCCCTGCAAACACTCAAGGTGCATATTGTCCTACGAGGCCACGAGTGGCAATGTTGTGGTGTACACAGTATATGTGGACACTTCAAATAACCTACAACTCTGCCATAGAGATGTTCACACTAGTTTGAGTTTAGTTTATTGTAACATGTACCGAGGTACAGTGAAAAGCTTTTGTTGCATGCTAACCAGTCAGCAGAAAGACAATACATGAGATAAATATGAGGTTATCCATTTTGGTACAAGAACAAGAAGGCAGATTATTATCTGAATGGTATCAGATGAGGAAAAGGGGAGGTGCAATGAGACCTGGGTGTCCTTGTACATCAGTCACTGAAAGTAATCATGCATGTACAGCAGGCAGTGAAGAAAGCAAATGGCATGTTGGCATTCATAGCAAGAGGATTTGAGTATAGGAGCAAGGAGGTCCTACTGCAGTTGTACATGGCCCTGGTGAGAGCACACCTGGAATAGTGTGTGCTGTTTTGGTCTCCAAATTTGAGGAAGGACATTCTTGCTATTGAGGGAGTGCAGCGTAGGTTCACTAGGTTAGTTCCCGGGATGGCGGGACAGACATATGATGAAAGAATGGGTCGACTGGGCTTATATTCACTGGATTTTAGAAGGATAATAATAATAATAATAATAATGGATGGGATTTATATAGCGCCTTTCTAATACTCAAGGCGCTTTACATCGCATTATTCATTCACTCCTCAGTCACACTCGGTGGTGGTGAGCTACTTCTGTAGCCACAGCTGCCCTGGGGCAGACTGACGGAAGCGTGGCTGCTAATCTGCGCCTACGGCCCGTCCGACCACCACCAATCACTCACACACATTCACACACATTCACACACATTCACACGCAGGCAAAGGTGGGTGAAGTGTCTTGCCCAAGGACACAACGACAGTATGCACTCCAAGCGGGATTCGAACCGGCTACCTTCCGGTTGCCAGCCGAACACTTATAGAAACATATAAAATTCTTAAGGGATTGGACAGGCTAGATGCAAGAAAAATGTTTCCGATGTTGGGGGAGTCCAGAACGGTTTAAGAATAATGGGTAGGCCATTTAGGACTGAGATGAGGAAAAAAGTTTTCACCCAGAGAGTTCTAAATTTGTGGAATCCTCTACCACAGAAGGCAGTGGAGGCCAATTCACTGGATGTTTTCAAGAGGGAGTTAGATTTAGCTTTTAGGGCTAATGGAATCAAGGGATATGGGGAAAAAAGCAGGAACGGGGTACTGATTTGGATGATCAGCCATGATCATATTGAATGGCAGTGCTGGCTCGAAGGGCCGAATGGCCTACTCCTGCACCTATTTTTTATGATAACAATCAAGCCATCCAGTGTACAGATACATGAGAAAAGGAATAGAGGGGTTGCACGTAAGGTCATCGGGTCAAAGGGCGTTACGCACGGAGCAGCTCAATCCATCTGGAGGACATGGCAGCTTCCGGCATACACTGTTAACACACGAAACGCAGACTTTCTTACCTGTTAAAAACCGCCGAAATGGTACATTTTTGCGCTGTAAATAATTGTGGAGGGTGACTGAGCGCTCTGAACCAAATACTCTAGTATCTTTGCTCTGAACACGAGCACCAAGATGTAAACGGCCGAAGGAGCTCATCCCTCGGGCCACCCCCACTCTCCCCCCAGGGTCAGCGCTGACCGGCCACGGCCACCCTCCCCGTGCGGCTGCACTGTCACGGGCTGTGGGTCGGCAGCGCCCACACATGGGACCGGGTTGAGCGGGGCCACGGCTCCTAGCAGCGGACACACGGGGTCGAAAACCCTGAAAGGTCCCCGTCAGCTGCAGCAGAGTTGGGGACAGTTTGGTCCCTCTGCCACCCCCCCCCCCAACCAACTCCCCACCCACCAACCATGCCCTCCCCCGACCAACTCCCCACCCACCAACCATGCCCCCCCCCGACCAACTCCCCACCCACCAACTCCCCACCCACCAACCATGCCCTCCCCCGACCAACTCCCCACCCACCAACCATGCCCTCCCCCGGACAACCCGGCCACGTCCCTGTCAGCTGCATCAGAGTTGGGAACAGTCTGGTCCCTCCACCCACCCAGTGTCACTGACCGCGCTGCATCAGCATTGGCACCCCCCCCCCCCCGACCTCCTCCCCCACCCCCGGCCGCGGGGATAGACAGCCCGGGGTCTGCGAGTGTGGAATCAGTCACTGTGGAGTCCAGATGCTGGGACAGAAGACGGCCCGCTACACTGGAATCCATGGTAAGTACTTACCTGCAGTTCACCGCGTGTACTCCAGTTGGTGTTGCGTGGCAACAGTACGAGTCACGGGTCGTGACCCGACTGCCGTGCAACCTCCCTATAACATGAATGAGAAGGGTCTCCACCTGAAACAACATCCATTCCTTCTATCCAGAGAAGCTGCCTGGCCTCTGAATCACTCCAGAGCATTTTATGTCTATCTGCAGTTCCTTCCCACACAACACGAATAACGTTTAGTGTAAGATAAAGTCCAGTGAAGACCGATCCAAGATAGTCCTAGGGTCTCCAACAAGGTAGATTGTAGCTCAGGTTGTTCTCTAGCTGTTGGTAGGATGGCTCAATTGCCTGATAACAGCTGGGAAGAAACTGTCCCTGAATCTGGAGGTGTGCATCTTCGCACTTCCACACCATTTGCCTGATGAGGGAAGGAGAAGGAGGAGTGGCCAGGTGGCGACACGTCCTTGATTATGCTGCTGGCCTTGCCGAGGCAGCGTGAGGTGTAAATGGAGTCAATGGAAGGGAGGTATAGATATGAAAGTATAGACTAGGAATGTGAAGATGTCATGCACGCTTTTAATTCTAATTTTAACGTTTATTTTACAAAAAAAAAGGCAAAGAGGATAAGATTTTAATTTAAATGTTTTTCTTGTTTTTAATAAAGTAATTTAAAAAAATAATGAAGATGAAAAAGCAACAGGTTTCGTTCAAAGATGCAACGCAGAAATTGGGCCCTTCGACTAGGTATGTTACAATACTTAAGGCTCTGTCTCACGGTGTTGCGGTCATCGGCGGTGAAGCGCGGCTTCGCCTGTAGAGGGGGACCGCACGGCAACGGCGAGAGCGCCAAGCCTATGCCACGGGAGCACCGCACGGATGCTGCGCGGGGGTCGAGTGATTTAAGGACGGCTGGTCCCACGAGCTTGCGGTAAGTAAAAAAAAAGGGCGGGCCGACTGCGATGACGTCATTTTGGATCTGCGGGGCTGTGGCGGCGGCCGTGCTGATCGCGGCGCTGTAGCGGTGGTGGCGGCCGTGCCGCACACGTGACTCACTAGCGGCGGCTGTGCTGATCGCGGCGGCCGTGCCGCACACGTGCCTCACTGGCGGAGGCTGTGGCGGTGCAAGTTCGACGCACGGCGCTCGTGCCACACTGGCGGCGGCTGTGGCGGCGGCCGTGCCATGCTCGTGCCTCACTGGCGGAGGCTGTGCAGTAGGGACATATTTTTAAACAGTGTTGGTTTTATTTTAGCACCGTGCGGTGTTGGGAACAACGCCGCACGGCCCTGGAATTGTGCGTTTGACCGAGTGCGCGGTCTATGGCGGCCCAGGAGCGGTAGATTCTTCCCGTTTCGCCGCCAATGACCGCAGACTCGTGAGAGGCCTTTTACCGTCAGCGGCGCTGCAATTCTGCCACTGACCGTGTGCGCGATTTTGGCGCCTTTGAGGGGGGGGCGGGGTTAAAACGCGGGTTTCTCCTACCTTGTCCTGAATTATATTTCGTTGGAGTGCAAGCTTTTGCTGAAGAATCGTTCCGACGGGCGTTTTGTGTATTTTTTATTTTTATTCGCCCGACAAGTTCAGCGCTGGAGTTATTTTAAAATCAGCTTCGAAAGCCGTCAACGCCGACAACGGGGACGGATTTCACGCACGGGACAGGTAAACGAAAGCCGTTTATTTTATGTATAAAAGTGCATCTTAAGAGGCCTTTAATTCACATTTTTAAATGCGAAACGGTGATTTTTTTCCCCGAACTAACCGGCAGTATTTTTCATCCCAATACGGGGTTAAATTCACCGCAAATCACCGTTCCAAATGATCGCGTTCCAGAAAACCCCACTCGCAAGATGATTTCAATGCCCATTAATTTACAGGTATTAAACATTAAATTCCTTCCATTTGGCCTATAAATCCATGACAATGAGATTTAAAAATTATGTTATATTGTGAATTCTTATGTGAATGTTATTTGGACACTTAGGCTATTTAAAAATGTTAATCTATTCTTAAGAAATTGATAGATGTTTAGATCTAGTAATTGAATTTTGTAATTAGCTACAATTAGGTAACTAACTAATTATATGCTTTAATTTCATATCATCTAAGTAAGATTGTTTCATATTTGTTTCAGAATGCTTCAATCTATAATAACTGAAAATTTCTTTCAGTTCTCTTCATTTTTAAGAAAGTTATGGGCTTTTGACTGTCCTCGATCACAGTTTTTGTGTTAAGTCAATGGAAAACCAATAGGGAACAAGATGCTAATTTCCAAGTATGAAAATGGCCATAACTTTTTTAATACTGAAGATATGAAAGTGAATTAGTTGTCAAATTAAACTTCTTTTTATGCTTTATCTGATGGGATAAATTGCAGACTTTATTTTTAAAATCTCAAAATTTTGTAACATTGCTAATCTATGTAATCAAGATGCTAATTTCCGAGTATGAAAATGGCCATAACTTTTTTAATACTGAAGATATGAAAGTGAATTAGGTGTCAAATTAAACGTCTTTTTATGCTTTATTTGATGGGATAAATTACAGACTTGATTTTTTAAATCTCAAAATTTTGTAACATTGCTACAATTAACCTACAAACCTGTACGTCTCTGGAATGTGGGAGGAAACCGGATAAAAACCCACGCGATTAAAAGGGAGAATATACAAACTCCGTACAGACGGCACCCCGTAGTCAGGATCGAACCCAGGTAGCTGGCGCTGCTCCCCCCTGGTCATGGGGGAGCGCTGGCGACCAAAGATCCTATAGCAAGGATCTACAGCAAAACTATAGGATCTTGGCTGGCGACCGTTGCGATCTGTGGGAGGACCGGCGACTCCTCCAGCGTCCCATCGGCCTCAGCATCCTCCCAGGTCTCCGGGTCTGGTCTTCCGCTATCCCGGCGCCCCCCGCTCCCCGTCACCTGACTCGCCAGCACTTCCGGCGTTGCGAGCGGCCGCTTGTGGTGGTTGCCGAGGCCCAGCGTTTTCTCTCTCTCTCTCGGTCACTCGCTCGCTCGCTCCCTCCCTGCCTCCCGGCCCCGTCTCTCCCTCCTCTCCGACCCTCCCCGTCTCACGCACGATGTTGGCGTTTTTCAACCGGCTGCTGGACTGGATCAAGTCGCTGTTCTGGAAGGAGGAGATGGAGCTGACGCTGGTGGGGCTGCAGTATTCGGGCAAGACCACCTTCGTCAACGTTATCGCGGTGAGTGAATGCGGCTGCTCGGGGCTCCGCTTGATCTCCTCTGGCGTCAGCTGTCCCATCCTTGCCCCCTTCTTCCCTTGTCCCAGCGCCCTTTTATTACCCCACCCGCAATCCACTCCCCCCCCCTCGCCTCCCAATATCTGCTCTGCCTCAATATCTACTTTGCCCACCCCCCTCTGCCCCAATATCTACTTTGCTTTCTTCTGCCCCTCAATATCGTCCTTGCCCCCCTCTGCCCCTCGGTAGCACCCTTGCCCTCCTCTGCCCCTCGGTAGCACCCTTGCCCTCCTCTGCCCCATGGTATCTACCTTGCCCCCTTCGAGAAGGCTCCCGGCTCGACAATGTAGTTAAGATGTATTTTTCCACTTAAAAGCTTAATAACATGTACATGGTGCCAAATGTGTCCATATTGTAGGGTTGGTGACACCAATAGAACTGTATTAAAATGGGATGAAAAGTTGGGGTTACCACAGGTATAACAAGAGAATGGACAAGAACATTCTCTATATGGCTGGTTTGTGATCTTGAAAGTTAATTTGCTTTTTTATACTTGACCACCATTAAGTAGAAATATCTACTCTTGGGTGACATTTTGTCATAATCTACATCTCTGCACATCAAGAGATTGTAAAAATAGGAACAAGAGTCTAACTGACAGGAAGGATCTACAAAGGTTAGCAACACAGTAGTTAGGAGGGAATGGCTTTCTGAGCCCTCATTTGACTGACTCCTTGAAGTCTTGTGAATGCAGGGTACACACTGATAAGAAAACATCTTACTCTTTTGAATTTGCAACCTGATAACTACATTTTGATAGCAAGCCACGGAGCAAACACTGTTATACTGAGTACGAAGAATGTTAAGATTAGTGCAGATGGAACTAAAAATACTAATGGTGAAACTCATGTGCTTTTAACAGAGTAAAAAGTGTCTTGCAAACAATTGCCCTGCGGCATTCAGTTCATAGACAAGGAATCTCTGACAGAAAGAGCCATCTCCACGAGTTTCTGCACTCACTGATGCCCATTGAGTGTAAATCCCCTGCAATCACAGAAGACGCAACACCTGTCGTTATACCTCCTCCCTCGACTCTGTCCAGGGACCCCGACAATCCTTTTAGGTTAGGCAGAGGTTCACTTGCACCTCCACCGACCTCATCTACTGTATCCGTTGTTCAAGATGTGGACTCTTATACATTGGCGAGACCAAACGCAGACTGGGCAATCGTTTCGTGGAACACCTTTACTCAGTCCGCCTGAACCCACCTGATCTCCCGGTTGCTGGACACTTTAATTTTCCTTCCCATTCCTGCACAGACCTTTCTGTCCTAAGTCTCCTCCATTGTCAGATTGAGGCTAAATGCAAATTGAAGGAACGGCATCTCATATTTCGTTTGGGCTGCTTACAGCCTAGTGGTATCAATTTTGATTTCTCTCACTTCAGGTAGCCCCGGCATTCCCTCTCTCTCTATCCCTCCCCCACCCAAGTCACACTAGCTTCTCATTTTCACCCTACAAACAGCTAACAATGGCCTGTTTCCTTTATCATTGTTACTTTTTTGAATATCTTTCATTCATTGTTCTTTACCTTTCCGCATCACCATCTATATCTCTCGTTTCCCTTATCACTAACCAGTCTGAAGAAGGATCTTGACCCGAAACATCATACATTCCTTCTATCCAGAGATGCTGCCTGTCCCGCTGAGTTACTCCAGCGTTTTGTGTCTACCTTGAGTGTAAATCATACTTGTACTTTGAAATGCCAACTGAATGGTCCATTGTTGCCTCATCCTGGGGTGCCCAGAATCACAAAAGCCTGTTGTCAGCCAATTAATTTCATGAAAGACTGAGAGCCTGGATGCAACTAAGCTTATTGACTGACAAAAATGCTCTGGAAGGGCTGTCTTCAGCCAAACTGCTCAAGGACAATGTATAAAAGCATCAACTTATGTCCCTGTCCACAAAAAGCAAGGGACATCCAAATAGGCTAACCTGTGCCATATCAGTCTGCTATGAATTATAAGGAAAATGCCTGGTGTCGTCACTGCTTTCAGGAGGCATTTAATTATTAGTAACCTACTCACTACTTAGTTATAGTTTTGCCACAACTATTCTGGACTAGTCAGATTAGAAGTGGGCCAACAAGCTGAATTTGAGAGGTGATCGTAGAATTGTACCTGTGGAGGGAATTGATGCTGCCTGACCAACTGAGTTCCTCCAGAAATTTGCTTTATGCTTATGATTCCAGCATTTGCAGGCTCTTGTCCCTAACAACATACCTCTTTTTCATGAAAAATATGTGGATGTCTGCCACAGGCTCCAGGAAGTGACTATAGGAATTCCAAGGGACAATGTTCTTAGCCCAGCCAACTTCAGCTGCTCCATCAATGTTTTGTTTTAATATTAGTGTGAATATTCAATGCGATAGTCAATTTCGTTTATAACACCTTATGATGAAGCAGTCTTTAGGTGCATGCAGGAAGACCTGTAAAATGTTCAGACATGTACCTACAAAAAACATTCGTGGTGCACAGAAATGCTAGGAAATGAATATTTGCCATAAGATGGTCTGTAATTATTTAATGGCATAAACATTATCTTTTTACCCACCAAGTGATTTGAGATTGCTATCAGTTTGAAGCTGATCAGAGAAAAGCAGGTACAGGCTATTCTGTGTAGGAAGAAACTGCAGATGCTGCTTTACACTGAAGATAGACACAAAATACTGGAGTAACTCAGCAGGACAGGCAGCATCCCTGACTCTTGCTTCTCGACCCGAAACATCACCCATTCCTTCTCTCCAGAGATGCTGCCTGTCCCGCTGAGTTACTCCAGCATTTTGTGTCTATCTACAGGGTATTCTCACATTGATTCTCTTGCCTTTATACATCAGGAATGAAGTGGTATTCTATCTATACTTGTTTAAGTATAGCACCAAGAACTTCAACAGCAAGTAGTCAGTTTGATGGGTGCTCTATCCACCACATTTAAGGTTCTTTTGCTCCTTCATTGGCCAATAATTACCTCAGTTTACAAGATACAAGTAAGATTCAGTTTACAAAATGCAATTCGGCAACTTGCCAAGGCTGCTTTGGCAGACCTTCTTAGTCCTGTCACCTATACTGCCCAAAGGGACTAAAGCAGCAGAAGCTTTGGAGCTCCCTCAGCTGCAGTTCTCCATCCACGTCATTATATAGTGCTTTTACATTGTGTTTAAGTGTTAGAAGTTCATGTACTTAATGACACTGTGGGTAAAAGGACTGTAGATGTCCAGACTGTTTGTGGACAGTAAAGTCTGGCCTTGCTAGTCAAGCCCACACCCAGTAAATTAATTTAAGAAAAGGATTAGAGGTTAATTCTGAAGATCATGGCAGAACATTTGTAAAGTCCATTTATACCACCCAACATGTCATTTGATATCCAAAGCACCAAAACCCTTGGTCTTAAAATACTTGATAACTTGTAGCCCCTTATGGTAGGAATTGGCTAATTCAAGAGATTCATAATCCTCTGAACTATTTTTCACTCCCTGGCTGACTTTTTATTCAGAGTCTGGCTTTATTCTGGAATTTCTGGTTGGCCAAAAGTGTCCTGCCATATCAAGCTTCTTAGAATTAAGTATTTTTCAGTTATGTGATTTGGTTTAGTTAATGGGAAATCACAATGTACAAACAAGTTCAATTTGTAGAACCGCATCTAAATATTCATGGGCTACTAAATTAAGGAGGCTGGGTTTTAATTTTCATTCTTGATATTTTCTAAGCATAGCCGTTCTATGTAATGACCAATTCTGTCAATTGAATTTCCTATCTTTGTTTTGTTTCGAGCTTTTTAAGCAACAGCAATTTCAGCTGATATAATGATCGTGCTAGATTATGCAACATGGGAAATACATATGTTGCAGTTTTAAATAACTTTCCTACTAACTATTACACTGGATATTTACTGCTGATTTAAAATTTGGTTTCTATTGTACCCATTGCAGTAATGGGTAGATACACATGCTGTTTCATGTCATGAATGTCAAATAATGCAATACAGATGCTTCAAATGTTTGCTGAGACTCCCTGCCCTTCTCATTCCCACCTCTCTCAAATCAGCATTTCCTAACTTCAAGTGACAAGTGTGCTGAAAGGGTTCTGGGTTTTTGTTGTTGTGATGCTGCAGTGATAACGATTCTGTTAGAATCTTATTGTTGCTAGAGATTTCCTAGTGGGGATAAAGTTAGAATAGAATACTGATATTGTCTTCAAGGTAATATATGTAAATGCATTACCTATAATAATTCCACATAACAGCAACAAGGTACGATGTTAATTTGTAAGAGTGCAAGTTCTATGTATGTTAAACTATTTTAGGTGCTTGGGGAGCCCACAAGCTAGAAATGAGGTCCACTCACAAGATATTAGGTGAGTTTGGAGATGCAGATGAAATGTAATTGTGCTATTCCACTTGGTAAGGGGAAAGTGACGTTTTGCAGTTTGTTTTCTTAGTGTCTGACAGTTTTAGGACCCAGGTACTTCAAGATTTACCACCACTGTAATGTGCTGCTTCAGAAAGTGTGGGCTGAAAAATGGCTTTGGTGCAATTAACTAGCATGACAATATGGTATTCATTAACTGTGTCATCTGATTAAACAATCAAATGGCTTAATTAATACATTAATGAATTTTGAAGGTGTTTTGTAATTGATTCAGGCCAAGACCATTCTCATAATGACCACAATCTTGTCTCTTATGACCTTTATAGTTGACTCATTAATTTAACGTTTGATTATATGTTCACTCTGCTTCTGATCTGGGAAACTGCCAGTATATATCGAAGGTTTGTGTTCATGCAAGTGTTCTGAATGAAGATGCTATTTCTCAAAGCAATGATTTACAAGCTTTTTCAAATCCCTCATAGGTAATTCATTGGCAAATAATGAGATTTTAAGACTAATAGATTCGTTGACAAACTGACTGCCAGGTTTTGCAGAGGAATGTTCGTTGTTAAGTCTGTAACTGCCTATTAACTGACAGCAGTTTTTGAGTGTCTGCATAAAGGTGGAAGGCCTAAAGTTGTTGTCACCTGTTGTATTTTACAAGGATCCAGCAGCAGTGCACATTTACACCGGGAATTCTGTTTTGACAACCTTGGGTAAACGACGTGCATTTAAGGTCATCTTAAAGTATTAATCATATGTTGAATATCTTGTAAAGCTGTTATGGTAATAATGTAGGAAGTAGCAGGAATCAGCCATTCAACTGTTCAGACATTTAATTGTTCAATACAATCTTGTCTTGTTTCCTAATTGTGCTTCACAATTTCCATCGTATATAGTTTCTGTAAATTGAAAGGTTTTAGATGCTCTCCCTCACTTGCATTTTAGTGTAGAACTATTTTGTCCTCTCATTCTTAAATAGATGAACTGTATTTCACTTCAGTCCCTTAGAATTCTGTCTCAAAGTGATCACCTGAATTCTAAAATGCAAGCAGTATTACTGATGTATATGATCACTTTGAAGGCCAGTTCACAGAGGTGAAAATTAAAAAAATGCAGATACTGAAAATCTAAAATAAAACAGAAAATGCCAGGCACACTCAGCAGGTTAGATTGCATCTGAGGGAGCAGAAGCAATTGATGTTTTATGTCGATGACCCTTCATCCCGGGTCCACAGGATTCTAATCACAGAATCTATAGAAGCTTCATCCTGTACACAGATACTGCCTCCTATGAATAAGAAGGCCCAAATCTATGTACATTGTTGCAATTGTTTCTCCAGGGTCTTGTATAAGTGCAGTAAGGAACTGATCCGGTCCCACTGGTAAAGACTAACAATATTTATTAGTTATTAATTTCAATCAAATATTTTCCTTTTACCTATAAAGTTACCACATATTTCTAGTTGCTGCACATTGATGGTCTTGCAACAGGGGGCTGGTGTATGACAGGGACTAATGACGTTGCTGAGTCCAAAATATCCAACCACAGGGGTTGATTATATAGGGCTGAAACATTTCATTTTTCTTCCAGCTTGTGTAAAGCCAGTTTGTGTGCAAATCTTGAGTTTTGGAAGTTGGTCGGTGCGGACTCGATGGGTTGTAGGGCCTGTTTCCGCGCTGTATCTTGAGACTAAAGGAAACTAACATTTTCTGCTCAGCATCTTTAATTTTGGAGAGAGAAATTTCAAAACGTCGCCTTAGTTTAAAAAAAAAACTTCGTATTCAAGAATGATTGAATTTATTACTGTTTCAGGAACGGGAATAAAGGTATTTGATATGGATTAAATTTTGAAGCTATCTAATGCTGCGTCTTTGGTTGAACATGATTGTTAATCCCTTGCAGTAGAGAATAAGAGTAGATGGCAGTTTCTTTCCCACTTCTCATTTCAACTGGGTAAGGAAACATGTCGGTGCACCAAAATCTTTGCTTGCCACAGGGCAAAATATTTAGTTTAGTTTAGTTTAGAGATACAGCGCGGAAACAGGCCCTTCGGCCCACCGGGTCCGCGCTGACCAGCGATCCCTGCACATTAACACCATCCTACACCCACTAGGGACAATTTTTACATTTACTAAGCCAAATAACCTACAAACCTGTACGTCTTTGGAGTGTGGGAGGAAACGGAAGATCTCAGAGAAAACCCACGCAGGTCATGGGGAGAACGTACAAACTCCGTACAGACAGCACCCGTAGTCGCGATCGAATCCGGGTCTCCGGCGCTGCTTTCGCTGTAAGGCAGCAATTCTACTGCTGCGTCACCGTGACCGCCCATTCTGATCCTGCTGAAAATGATAGAAATTCCTTGTACTCAAAACCAAGCGTCGTATGTGCATTACATAAACAAAACAAGGATGTTGTATGAAGTCTTCAAAACAACTAAGTCTCGAGCTAGTGTCCAATTTTAAACATTCACTTAGGGAAGAAATCATGATGTTGAACAGTATGTTTTGCATATGGGATTAGCACCAGGAATGATCTGGCAGGCAGATCTGCACCCGCCCCTAGATCTGAACCCGCCCCTGTTAAAACATAACTTTGGTTAGTGTTGAACGTAGTGGACGATTTTGCAGTAAATGAGACAATATTTCCATAGGCAGTAAGGTTGTGCTTCAAGACCATGGGTTTAGGTATTTGGCAAAAGATCCAGGAGGCAAAAGTTAAGAATTTGAGCGGTGAACTCAGATCTTGGCCACTTTATCTGAAATGGTTCCATCAATTATTTTGAAAGAAAACTAATTGCTCTTTTTAGAGGTAAAATTTCCAAAGCTGTTGGGAGAGAGCAGGTGTGTGCTATATTGGATGGCAATTCAGCCAAGACGGGTGAATGTCTCTCTATAGTGACACAGTGACACAGCGTTAGAGTTACAGCCTTGCAATACCAGAGAGTGCAGTATCAGTCAGAAGAAGGGCCTCAACCTGAAGTCACCCATTCCTTCTCTTCAGAGATGCTGCCTGTCCTGCTGAGTTACTCCAGCATTTTATGTCTACCTACAGTACCAGAGACCCAGGTTCGATCTTGACTACAGGCATTGTTTGCACAGAGTTTGTTTGTTCTCCCTATGACTACATGGATTTTATCCGGGTGCTCTGGTATCCTCCCACACTCCAACGATGTACAGGTTTGAAGGTCAATTGACTTTGGTAAAATTGTTGCGAGTGTGTAGGATGGTGTTAGTGTGTGGGGCGATCGCTGGTCGCCACAGACTCGGTGGGCTGAAGGGCCTGTTTCCGTGCTGTGCCTCTATAGTAAAGCTCTGATTCTATCTTATTTCTAAAGATGAAACTAAAATTTGGAAAGAGCAGCTCTATAGGAAAGTAGATAATATATTGTAATACTTTGATGTAGATCGTTCAGTTTCTCAAACTTCGCCTGCAAGATGATGTGATCTCATTTAAGTTTTGCAACTTCCCTGAAGATTGATTCAAGTGTTGCAAGAGGAACTTCCTCTCGCTTTTAGTGTCTACTGACAGTCCACATTCATATTTGGGGGCAATCATCAGATACAGCAAGTCAAATTCTAATTCTGTCAAATTCTAATTCTACCATGGCCAGGTGAAATACCACTGCAATTATAACGTGGAACTTGAAAATTGTGCCAAAACCTGGTGACTCTTGTATACTGTCTCAGTGTACTATTCCTATACACTTGTACTGAATCTAAGATGTGCTTATGTAAAGTAATACTTTTACTGAATTGTATGCAAAAAAGAATTCCACTGTACCTCAGTACATATAAGTACCAATGAAAAGGTAGTAGTTTGTCACTGTGCACCCCTGAAACTTGGGCTTCATTGCAAAACTTGACAACAAAACCTCTCTCCAATAGTCTGGAAAATGCATCAGTTTGGTAACACAAGTCCCAAGTATGCTGCACTATTGGAGTTTTACTATATTAATTTCTGGAAGTTCCACCACCATTTTGAGGAAGTACTTTTTGGCTCAAAGCAATTTGCTGTGCTGTTTGGTCATCTACATTAAACCTCCAACTAAAGTCTGTTCCAAAGAGAATATTTCACTCTACCAAGTCTCTTGCTCTAACCCATCCTCTCCCAAGAAACATTAATTTTTCCATGTATTTGGCTGACCACCCCTGCATTTTGAGCACTGCCTTTTTAAGTTTTTAGTTTATTAATATTGTCACATGTACAGAGATATTGTGAAAAGCTTATTGTGCATGCTATCCAATCGAATAATATACATAA
This sequence comes from Malacoraja senta, assembly GCA_038087875.1. Classification (NCBI taxonomy): domain Eukaryota; kingdom Metazoa; phylum Chordata; class Chondrichthyes; order Rajiformes; family Rajidae; genus Malacoraja; species Malacoraja senta. The sequence goes on from CM075980.1 coordinate 69,819,449, forward strand.
GTACAATAGATCCCCTCTGCTTGAGACATGCAGAGAGGTGCCACGTCCTAGTATCATCTTGCAACTTCCAAGTCTCTGAAAAGTCCTTTCAGATCTTTGGTTAAGGAGATAGGCAAATACTTATATTCTTACTTTAAATCTAGGTGTTCTGGCAGCATTGGATAGATGTAGTTCGGGCTTAGTCCAGCCTACCCTAATGCCGTTTCTGTGTGCTGAGGCTGCATGGCCCTCTTCCTGAACCTACCATAGAACATTAGAGCACAACTTTAATCAGAGGGTGGTGAATCTGTGGAATGCTTTGCCACAGAAGGCTGTGGAGGCCAAGTCAGTGGATATTTTTAAGGTGGAGATAGATAGATTCTTGATTAGTACAGGTGTCAGAGGTTATGGGGAGAGGGTGAATGGGGTTAGGAAGGAGAGATAGATCAGCAATGATTGAATTGGGCGGAGTAGACTTGATGGGCCGAATGGCCTAATTCTACTGCCATCACTTATGACCATATGAGCTGGGGAAATCACAGGCTGTTCACAGTCACTGACTTTCCCCATCACTTTCTACTGCTGCCATCTTGATGTACCTTGGGAGCTGTTGTATTGCTACTTGGTGAACATTTTCTTTGCTGTGAAGTCAGGGCTTAACAACATGACTCACTAGATTTCATTAGTATTATAGAGAAGATAGACACAAAATGCTGAGTAACTCAGCGGGACAGGCAGCATTTCTGGATAGAAGGAATGAGTGACACTTCGGGTTGAGACCCTTCTTCAGACCCGTCTGATACTCGTCTGAAGAAGGGTCTCGACCCGAAACATCACCCATTCCTTCTATCCAGAGATGCTGCCTGTCCCACTGAGTTACTCCAGCATTTTGTGTCGATTTGCAGTGTAAACCAGCATTTGCAGTTCCTTCTTATACATTCAGTAATATTATGTTCCATAATGCGTTGTTAAAATTAAATTTGATTCTCAAAAGCTTTACAAATTTTTATTTTGCGTTGTTAAATGTTTCTTGATGCTCAAACTGCTCCTGTTCTGTGTAGCCACGGTATTCAAATTGCATATTCATTTCATGTTAACTTGGTCAGATGATAATCATGTGTTTGTGAATTTAACCTCATTCCATGACTAACGTATTTTCAGCTCAAATTCACGTAGTTAATTATGACTTCTACATTTTTGCAATCTCTGCATTTTTGGTAAATCTGAACTACAGAGAAATGATGGTGTTAGATTAATTTCCAAAACTGATGTTACCATGGTCATTTCATGAAACTGCTTTCACTAAATTGTACATCCTCCCCTCTCTACCCGCCCCGCCCCCCTTAACCCACCCCACTCACACCTATTTAAAAACCTTTAAATGGAATGTCAGTTTATATTAGCTTGTCCTTTTCTGTTGTTTTAATTTGAAATTCTGTGCATTTTCTTCAAGTCTTTCACTTGCCATCAAACAAATTGTCAGCAGGATTGACAAAACATCCTCCTTTCGGTGGTTACTGTGAAGTGAAAGTCCTCAGCATAACCATTTCAACGGATATCAAGCTGAAATGGAAAAGAAATAGTGAGATTTCTAACCCATCTATTTGGTTAAGTTCTAACGACAGCAGAGTTGCCATAGTGAAGGATCACAAGCTGAGAGAACAATGGCATTCGGCTTTGCCAAGGTGGTGTAGTGCTATATTGATATTGTGGGAAGCAGGATGATGGTTTGGAGATTGGTCTTGATGTTTAAGAGAAAACAACATGTTACCTTGGATTGAAGTGGAAGTTTGTTAGAGGGTATTAAAGGAAAACTTGTAAATGGTTTTGCCAGCAGCCAGTTGTAGAGGGATGCATCATGTCATTTGGAATCCCAGATGCAAACTCGTATGAATAGGTGTTACCCTAAAGTGCTGATCGTGTATAATGCTTGCACACTGCAGAATACTGCAATAATCAGAAATGGTATCCTTGACTTCCCTCATCAGCCACAGTTGAGCCGCCTTCCCAGTTTTATTTTTTCGCCAGACGGGGATGAACAATTTCTGGAGTTCATCCATGCGATCTTTAAATCTTCACCATTGCATCTCCACTGTCAACCCATTAAGTATAATTTGCCAGTCTCTGAATTAACCATGTCACTGTCCATCCTAATGCAGAATTCCACCATATTATGGTCACTGTTGGCCAAGGGACTTTGCACAACAAGATCGTTAACTAATCCTTCCTCATTGCACAATACCCAGTCTAGGATGGCCTGGCCTCTAGTCGGTTCCTCTACATATTGGTTTAAAAACCCATCCCGTGTACTTTCCAGGAAATCCTCCTCCTCAGCACTGTTGCCAATTTGGTTAGCCCAATCTATATGTAGATTAAAGTAACCCATGATAACTGCTGGTACCTTTGCTACCCACATCCCTAATTTCCTGCTTGATGCTATCCTCAACCTCCTTACTGCTGTTTGGTGGTCTGTATACCACTCCAAGTGTTTTCTGCCCTTTGCTATTTCGCAGTTGTACCCATACCGATTCTACAGCATCCAAGCTAATGTCTCTCCTTGCTATTGCATTAATCTCCTCTTTAATCAGCCATGCCACCCCACCACCTCTTCCTTTCTGTCTATCATTCCTGAATATCGAATACCCCTGCATGTTTAGCTCCCAGCCTTGGTCACCCTGGACCCATGTCTCCGTAACCCAACTATATCATGTCCCTTAACTACTAACTGCTCATTGAATTCATCCACCTTATTTCAAATGCTCCTCGCATTAAGGTACAAAGCTTTCAGGCTAGTTTTTCTTATCTCCCTTCTACCTTTTGCTTCTGTCCTCCTTTTATGGCCCTCTGTCTCCTTGCATTGGGTCCCATCCCCCTGCCCTGTTAGTTTAAACATGACCTTTCCTACACTCTCCCTTTAGCTGCAGGGATACGTGTCCATGTTATTGACTCCACCCCCCCCCCCCCCCACTTACTACTGTATTCATATGGTTGTTTGAACATGTACTGTGTAAGTTCGACCCTACAGAATTCTCAAATCACGGCACAGAAATTTGAGGTATACAATAATATTTGCTCTCGCAGAATTTGTGGGCAAAAAAATGAACACCATTTATTTGTTCTTGACGCATGTGTAGAATATGTGGCTTTGTAATATAAAATTGCGATACATGCAGTTTTCTAGGAATGCAACCCCCCCCCCCTCTTCCATGCCCCCATAACTTGGGTTGCCTGTAGTCAAATTTACTGTTATCTGATATTTTACCATATCAAAGCCAGATATGATTTTCATAATTCTTGCTCAGACTAACAAAAGATTATCTTGGGCAACTTTATTGATCATTATGGAAACTGTGAGATTCAAAGAAGAGGAGGTGCAGACACTTTTGAAAAATATGAAAACGGATAAGTCTCCAGGTCCTGACAGGATATTCCCTAGGACATTGAGGGAAGTTAGTGTAGAAATAGCAGGGGCTATGACAGAAATATTTCAAATGTCATTAGAAACGGGAATAGTGCCGGAGGATTGGCGTACTGCGCATGTTGTTCCGTTGTTTAAAAAGGGTTCGAAGAGTAAACCTAGCAATTATAGACCTGTTAGTTTGACGTCAGTGGTGGGCAAATTAATGGAAAGGATACTTAAAGATAATATATATAAGCATCTGGATAAGCAGGGTCTGATTAGGAACAGTCAACATGGATTTGTGCCTGGAAGGTCATGCTTGACTAATCTTCTTGAATTTTTCGAAGAGGTTACTAGGGAAATTGATGAGGGTAAAGCAGTGGATGTTGTCTATATGGACTTCAGTAAGGCCTTTGACAAGGTTCCTCATGGAAGGTTGGTTAAGAAGATTCAATTGTTGGGTATTAATGGTGGAGTAGCAAGATGGATTCAACAGTGGCTGAATGGGAGATGCCAGAGAGTAATGGTGGATGGCTGTTTGTCAGGTTGGAGGCCGGTGACTAGTGGGGTGCCTCAGGGGTCTGTGTTGGGTCCACTGTTGTTTGTCATGTACATCAATGATCTGGATGAAGGTGTGGAAAATTGGATTGGTAAGTATGCAGATGATACTAAGATAGGTGGTGTTGTGGATAATGAAGTAGATTTTCAAAGTCTACAGAGAGATTTAGGCCATTTGGAAGAGTGGGCTGAAAGATGGCAGATGGAGTTTAATGCTGACAAATGTGAGGTGCTACATCTCGGCAGGACAAATCAAAATAGGACGTACACGGTAAATGGTAGCGAATTGAGGAATGCAGTTGAACAGAGGGATCTAGGAATAACTGTGCATAGTTCCCTGAAGGTGGAATCTCATGTAGATAGGGTGGTAAAGAAAGCTTTTGGTGTGCTGGCCTTTATAAATCAGAGCATTGAATATAGAAGTTGGGATGTAATGTTAAAATTGTACAAGGCATTGGTGAGGCCAATTCTGGAGTATGGAGTACAATTTTGGTCGCCTAATTATAGGAAGGATGTCAACAAAATAGAGAGAGTACAGAGGAGATTTACTAGAATGTTGCCTGGGTTTCAGCAACTAAGTTACAGAGAAAGGTTGAACAAGTTAGGTCTTTATTCTTTGGAGCGCAGAAGGTTAAGAGGGGACTTGATAGAGGTCTTTAAAATTATGAGCGGGTTAGACAGAGTGGACGTGGATAAGCTTTTCCCATTGAGAGTAGGGAAGATTCAAACAAGGGGACATGACTTGAGAATTAAGGGACAGAAGTTTAGGGGGAACATTAGGGGGAACTTCTTTACTCAGAGAGTGGTAGCTGTGTGGAATGAGCTTCCAGTGGAAGTGGTGGAGGCAGGTTCGATGTTATCCTTTAAAAATAGATTGGATGGGTATATGGACGGGAAAGGAATGGAGGGTTATGGTCTGAGTGCAGGTAGATGGGACTAGGGGGAAGTATTTTATTTTTAATTTAAAAAAAAAAAAAAAAAAAAAAAAAAAATTAAATGTTCGGCACGGACTTGAAGGGCCGAGATGGCCTGTTTCCGTGCTGTTATGGTTATATGGTTATATGGTTATATTATGTTGACTGTAATCTGACCATCCTAGCTAAAACAATAGCATCCAATTCCATGCCACTTCAATGATTTCTGATGCTGAAATAGTTTTGCTTGTGAAATTGTTTAATTAACTTTGCAAGTGGAAACTATAATTGTTAATCACATGGAGAAAATACTGAATTTAGTCACATTTGCTATTTTCAGAGGGGTTTGAAAGGATGTCTCTTCAAAATAATAAATTTTAATTTATTTTTCTTTCTAGTCTGGTCAGTTCAGTGAAGATATGATTCCAACTGTTGGTTTCAACATGAGAAAGGTCACCAAAGGCAACGTAACAATAAAGGTATGTGATGAAAATGGCAGAACCAATGTACAGTCATCCTGTGTTCAATATGTTTCAGTTGATACAATCATTTGCAAAAGACTGCCTTTCTCAGGGCGAAGAGGCTAAATCAGTTTAATTTGTTTCTGTTGTTTTTGATGATATTTCTTAAATGTATGTTAGTCATAGAGTGATACAGCATGGAAACAGGCCCTTCGGCCCAACTTGCCCACCCAGATACACTCGTCCCATCTGTGTTAGGTCCATATCCCTCCAAACCTGTCCTATCCATGTACCTGTCCAACTGTTTCTTAAACATTAGGATAGTCCTTGCCTCAATTACCTCCTATGGCAGGCACAGAATGCTGGAGTAACTCAGCGGGACAGGCAGCATCTCTGGAGACTGATCAGTCTGTAGAAGGGTCTCCACCTGAAACGTCACCCATTCCTTCTCTACAGCGATGCTGCCCGTCCCGTTGTGTTACTCCAGCATTTTGTGTCGACCTTTGATTTAAACCAGCATCTGCAGTTTTTTCCTATACCTCCTATGGCAGCTTATTCCATACACCCACTACCCTTTGTGTGAAAATGTTACCCCTCAGATTCCTATTAAATCTTCCCCCTTCACCTTAAACCTATTTCCTCTGGTCCTCGATTCACCTACTCTGGGCAAGAGACTCTGTGCATCTACCCGATCTATGCCTCTCATGATTTTATACACCTAAAGTATATAACCTAAAGATATAACATAAAGTATGTTACTTTTGTTTTACTCTGGTACACAACAGATTTAATTTAAACAAGGATTAAAACTTCTATTGATATTCCATCTCTCTTGGGAATATAAGTAGTTATGCTTATGGAAATATATATGGAAATAATGCAACTTTCTTGCTTTGGAATGTGATGCAATCATGAGAATGATGCTGGATGGTTGGATCCTTGTGCTCATCTCAATTAGTTTGGTTGAATATTTAAGACATACTTTAAGAGTCTGGGAAACCAAAATGTGAATTTTTGATCTGAAGATATAATTTATATACTTCTATCTGTTTAACAGAATTTTGCTCTAACTTGTTAAATCAAGGAATTTCTGTACAGTCATTGCTTAATCTTAGTGAAATATTTGATTATATTGTCAGTTGATGGAAATTGATGATTATAAAATGTTTTCAACCAAAGAGGTGAATGGAATTAAGAAACAGTCTTTATGGTGAATGGGCTATGCTTTCAATATTCAAAGCAATACAGATGGAAGCAGAAACAACAAGATTTAAGAGGAAAACTGACGTATTTGATTTGTAGGACATAGAAACATAGAAAATAGGTGCAGGAGTAGGCCCTTCGGCCCTTCGAGCCTGCACCGCCATTCGATATGATCATGGCTGATCATCCAACTCCGTATCCTGTACCTGCTTTCTCTCTATACCCCCTGATCCCTTTAGCCACAAGGGCCACATCTAACTCCCTCTTAAATATAGCCAATGAACTGGCCTCAACTACCTTCTGTGGCAGAGAATTCCAGAGATTCACCACTCTGTGTGAAAAATGTTTTCCTCATCGCGGTCCAAAAAGATTTCCCCCTTATCCTTAAACTGTGACCCCTTGTTTTGGACTTCCCCAACATCGGGAACAATCTTCCTGCATCTAGCCTGTCCAACCCCTTAAGAATTTTGTACGTTTCTATAAGATCCCCCCTCAATCTTCTAAATTCTAGCGAGTACAAACCGAGTCTATCCAGTCTTTCTTCATATGAAAGTCCTGACATCCCAGGAATCAGTCTGGTGAACCTTCTCTGTACTCCCTCTATGGCAAGAATGTATTTCCTCAGATTAGGAGACCAAAACTGTACGCAATACTCCAGGTGTGGTCTCACCAAGACCCTGTACAACTGCAGTAGAACCTCCCTGCTCCTATACTCAAATCCTTTTGCTATGAATGCTAACATACCATTCGCCTTCTTCACTGCCTGCTGCACCTGCATGCCTACTTTTAATGACTGGTGTACCATGACACCCAGGTCTCGTTACATCTCCCCTTTTCCTAATCGGCCACCATTCAGATAATAGTCTACTTTCCTGTTTTTGCCACCAAAGTGGATAACCTCACATCTATCCACATTATACTGCATCTGCCATGCATTTGCCCACTCACCCAGCCTATCCAAGTCACCTTGCAGCCTCCGAGCATCCTCCTCACAGCTAACACTGCCCCCCAGCTTTGTGTCATCCGCAAACTTGGAGATGTTGCATTCAATTCCCTCGCCTAAATCATTAATATATATCCTAAATAGCTGGGGTCCCAGCACTGAGCCTTGCGGTACCCCACTAGTCACTGCCTGCCATTGTGAAAAGGACCCGTTTACTCCTACTCTTTGCTTCCTGTCTGCCAGCCAGTTCTCTATCCACATCAATACTGAACCCCCAATACCGTGTGCTTTAAGTTTGTATACTAATCTCTTATGTGGGACCTTGTCGAAAGCCTTCTGAAAGTCCAGATATAACACATCCACTGGTTCTCCCTTATCCACTCTACTAGTTACAGCCTCGAAAAATTCTATAAGATTCGTCAGACATGATTTACCTTTCATAAATCCATGCTGACTTTGTCCAATGATTTCACCACTTTCCAAATGTGCTGCTATCCCATCTTTAATAACTGATTCTAGCAGTTTCCCCACTACCGAAGTTAGACTAACTGGTCTGTAATTCCCCGTTTTCTCTCTCTCTCCCTTTTTAAAAAGTGGGGTTACATTAGCTACCCTCCAATCCTCAGGAACTACTCCAGAATCTAAAGAGTTTTGAAAAATTATCACTAATGCATCCACTATTTCTGGGGCTATTTCCTTAAGTACTCTGGGATGCAGCCTACCTGGCCCTGGGGATTTATCGGCCTTTAATCCATTCAATTTACCTAACACCACTTCCCGGCTAACCTGGATTTCACTCAGTTCCTCCATCTCATTTGACCCCCGGTCCCCTGCTATTTCCGGCAGATTATTTATGTCTTCCTTAGTGAAGACAGAACCAAAGTAGTTATTCAATTGGTCTGCCATGTCCTTGTTCCCCATGATCAATTCACCTGTTTCTGACTGCAAGGGACCTACATTTGTTTTAACTAATCTTTTTCTCTTCACATATCTATAAAAGCTTTTGCAGTCAGTTTTTATGTTCCCTGCCAGTTTTCTTTCATAATCTATTTTCCCGTTCCTAATTAAGCCCTTTGTCCTCCTCTGCTGGACTCTGAATTTCTCCCAGTCCTCTGGTAGGCTGCTTTTTCTGGCTAATTTGTTATCCATTGTTATCCATGGATGCACTAGATTGATTAGATTGATTAGATTTTTTATTGTCATTTGAACCTCAAAGAGGCTCAAACGAAATTCCATTTCCACAGCCATACAAACAAAACAATTCCTACACGACACACAAACAATTCAATCTACAGAAAAACATCCATCCCAGTGAATCTCCTCCTCACTGTGATGGAAGGCAAAGCCTTTTCTCTCCCCTGCACCATTTTTCTCACGATGTTGAAGCCCCAGACGGGCAATGTTAAGTCCCACGGCTGTTGAGGCCGCGCCGGGCGGTGTACGGCCTCGCTCCGGGCCCAAAAGTCACCAAGTTGGAGCCCCGGCGGGCGCTGGAATGTCCCGCGGCCATTAAAGCCGCACCGGGCGATTTACGGCCCCGCTCCGAGTCGTTCCAACCCCGCGACACGGGCGGGAGAAGTTGCGTTGCAGGAGCTCCGGAAAGCGGTCTCTCACCCGGACCCGCGAGCTCCCGATGTCACAGTCCATGGGTCTGCAGCTGGAGCTCCGGAGTCGGGCCGCAACAGCGAGCCACCACCGCTCCTCACGCTCCGAGGCCGGCCAGCCCCACGATGGTAAGTCCACAGCTCCACAGGCTCCGCGACTGGAGCCCCCAAGTCGTCCCGGTCGGAGGCCGCTCATACGGAGCTAGGCCCCAACTACAACGGAGACCCGACAGGGAAAAGGTCGGGTCTCCCGTGTGATAGAAGAGATTTTTAAAGTTTCCCCCTCTCCCCCCTCCCCCCCCCCCGCCCCCCACATATACACAATTAAAAACAGTATAAAAAACACAAACAACTACATTTAACTAGACAAAAATAAAAAAAAGACAGACGGACTGCAGTCGAGCCGCTGCCGTTAGGCGCCGCCACTTCCTGTGTTCCGCCACTTCCATGGATGCTCTACCTTCCCTGATTTATTTTTTTGCCAAACTGGGATGAACAATTGTTGTAGTTCATGCATGCAGTCTTTAAATGCCTTCCATTGCATATCTACTGTCAACCCATTAAGAATCAATTGCCAGTCTATCTTGGCCAATTCACTTCTCATACCCTCAAAGTTACCTTTCTTTAAGTTCGGGACCCTAGTTTCTGAATTAACCATGTCACTCTCCATCCTAATTAAGAACTCAACCATATTATGGTCACTCTTGCCCAAGGGGCCACACACAACAAGACTGCTAACTAACCCTTCCTCATTACTCAATACCCAATCTAGAATAGCCTGCTCTCTCGTTGGTTCCTCTACATGTTGGTTTAGAAAACTATCCTGCATACATTCCAAGAAATCCTCTTCCTCAGCACCCTTGCCAATTTGATTCACCCAATCTATATGTTGATTGAAGTCACCCATTATAACAGTTTTACCTTTGTTGCACGCATTTCTAATTTCCTGTTTGATGCCATCCCCAACTCCACTACTACTGTTAGGTGGCCTGTACACAACTCCCACTAGCGTTTTCTGCCCCTTAGTGTTTCGTAGCTCTACCCATGTCGATTCCACATCCTCCAAGCTAATGTCCTTCCTTTCTATTGCGTTAATCTGGTCTCTAACCAGCAATGCTACCCCACCTCCTTTCCCTTTCTGTCTATCCCTCCTGAATATTGAATACCCCTGGATGTTCAGCTCCCAGCCTTGGTCACCCTGGAGCCATGTCTCCGTGATCCCAACTATATCATAGTCATTAATAGTTATCAGCACATTCAACTCATCCACCTTATTACGAATGCTTCTTGCATTGAGACACAAAGCCTTCAGGCTTGTTTTTACAACACTCTTACCCCTTATACAATTATGTTGAAAAGTGGCCCTTTTTGATTTTTGCCCTGGATTTGTCTGCCTGCTACTTTTACTTTTCACCTTGCTACCTATTGCTTCTACCCTCATTTTACACCCCTCTGTTTCTATGCTCACACATTTAAGAAACCCTTTCCCTTTAACTCCATCCTCAACTATCCCATTCGACATGGTTGTGATTCTGTGAATCGGGTAACAGATACCTGTAAATCCCAAGTTTTTCTCTGCCTATCATTTCTAGCTTTAATGTGTGGGAACGAACTGCAGATGCTGGTTCAGCTATAACTTTAAAAATGTCAATGTAATTGATTACTCATATTTTACTTGTACTGTTTGGAAGCCAAGGTAACCACAGTGCATTTAATCTGTTCCTCATAGGTTTGAGTAGGGTTTTCCAGTCTGAATTTATGCAGGTTGGAATTTCCCCAGTGGTGTTTCCAAAAACGTAATTAAATTTACCTATGATTTTATTGGTTAGCTTGGAAATGGTATTAGCTTCCTAAATATGTTGTTCATTTCCCTATTTAAGATAAGAAGCTCTCACTTCATTGAGTGCTACTTGGCAAGTGAGTCATAAATATGAGCCCCTCACTAATCCCACTTCTGGTAACTGGAATATACCCTGAATTCTGTGGCAAAAGAAATTTCATGTTGTTGTTGGAAACTTGCATGATATTGGTGCAGTGACGACAATCAGCACCAATATCTTTCCGGATTAGATTTCTTTTCATTTTGAGGAAGAATGGAGGTATTTGTATAACTGTGCCATCCATCACATCCTTCTAGGAGTAGAAGATGCTAGTTTTCAAAATGCTTCATCAGTCTGGCAGGTTAATGAATAAATCTTGTTGAAGATGGCATTGTGATCGCGATGGTGGATGATCCCTCTGTTGTGTGCATTTTATCTGTAATCTTGTCTTTATGTGCCTGGAATAAGATTTGGAAGGGAGGTTGGGATAAAATGAGGGAGGCAGGCCAAACAGAAAGATACTAGTAGAGAAAGTGATCAATGTAGTAGTCAATCTCTAATGTACGACCTCTAAGTTCTTCAGTGTCGTAGGACAGGAAATAAGAAAGATGGAACCTCTTTGTCACTGCAAAAGCATACCTGTGGAGGATGAGGCTTTGATTTTAAATGACCATGCATGTCTTGAGAGGAATCTTTGGGGCAGGCTACTTCAGACTCTGCTGTGTTGGTGTCAGAGAGGCGGTGGATGTTGTTGCTGCTCCTCATGGTGGCCATCTCGGCCTCGTGGTGGTCGGTCAGGCAGCGCCGCGGTCCAGCGGTGGAGTTCTGGGCCTGCAGGTGGGCGGTGGAGTCGAGTAGTGTCGGTGGAGGGACCGGCCTGGAGGCGGGCAAGTTTGTCCAGGTAGGCGAAGAGGCGTTTGTTGATGGTGTGGATCTGGCGTTGAATGAAGTAGAGTTGTGGTCCATTACAGGTGTGAGTGGGTTAGTGGGTGGATGAGTGAGTGAGCCCAGAGCTGCAGGAGAGTCGGGGCGAGTTGTGGCCGTGCCGGCACCTCTGTAAAAATACATGATTACCGTCGTTTCTTTACTTGCTTGATAATTATATTTCATGATAATTAGTGAGTGCAACCATGCAATATTTTGTCATATTATTAAATTAAGTATTATAAGTTTTATTGTACTATGAAATACAAATTGTTTTTAACGAGGGGTGCAAGATGCTTATGAAAATTTACGAATGGGGACACGGGTACCAAAACTTTGGGAATCGCTGCCCTAAGCCTACCGTACCGGGGTTGGGTCGGGGAGCACAGTTACATATATTTGAAAAACAAAAGCATTCAAGAGACCGTATGTCATAAACACTACAATGTTCTTTTTACCCGATTCAAACAGGTAAAATGTGTTATTGAAAGGTATAATTTAAAAAAAATTACAGTATAAATTAAGGGTAAACAAGCAAATTGTGACATTTCAAGGTATAATTATCAAACAAATATCAAATTTCCTGTGTAAAGGATACAATTATAAAAAAATGTCTCCATAAAATGTTACCCTCGCCAGGGGTGTTGCTCCTTGGAACCCTCCCAGGGGGCAATGCCCTCTAAATCCCCATCTCTCTTTCTCTTTTTTCAGTTTTTTCCTGTCTCATGCCTGCAGGGTTCAGTAAGCCCCATGTAAGACAAATGGGCATGTCCACATGTAAGCATTATTTTATATTCATATTACAATCTTTAATTTTCATTTATTTTATATTTTGAAGATCTGGGACATTGGTGGACAGCCCAGGTTTCGGAGTATGTGGGAACGTTATTGCAGAGGAGTAAATGCAGTTGTGTAAGTATCTTGCATCTTTGCTCCATCATCTCTGGGTCTAGGTGCATAGTGATAGAGAAATCATTTAGTTCCTGTCAGGAAAATGGTGCAAGTAATTGAACATAAAAGGTTTCATTAAAACCTTGCCACTTTTTCTACACCATAAGGAAAATTAAACCACGATCCTGCCAGTCCCGGATTACCAGTGGTCTTTCAAATGGCTATAGATAAATGTAATTACCCCTTTCAGTACTTGCATGAATGCTTTTCACCAGGCACTCAAACTTTTCTGTAAAATACGCTTAAAGTTTCCAAGTTTCCAATATTTTGTTGACTACAACTTGATGTATCACCAATAAAAGGTTGCTCCCACATCTTAACTATAAGACAAAATGCTGTTCAATGGGTAAATGAACTTACATGCCTTCTTCCATGTTACCTAAAGTTGAGAAATGATTGAATATCCTTTGCCAGCTACCTGCATCAGATTATGCAAGTGATTCTGCGTTATGGCCGTTTGGATCAAGGAAATTGCGCTTGCACTATCCAACAATTTGAGATAACAGAATGAAAAATCTGCTCTGACAGAATTTGGATGCGGGGGGGGGGAAATAAATAGATATTTATCCGACTCTTGTTTCTTGACACATTCACTGGTGATCTAATTTCACCTGGAAAGTAGCAATATGGAGGGTTTTGTCTAGGAATACCACCCCCAGGCATACCCACTACCTGTGGTGCTTGAATTGCAACATTTAGAAATCCATAATTGGTTGCAATCAACAGAATACTGAGGAAATTGCTATTTTACCTCAACCATTTTGTTAAATAGTAACTAGAGTTTTATCAGGGAAACAAATCAGGCGATCATATGAGATCAGTTAAAATTTGAAAAAGATAACTGCACTGAAAATGGATGAAACAGACAGTCAAACTTTACTGACAAAAATTCTAGGTTTGAATCATTTACATACACCTTTTTGAAGAATCTAGGAAAAAAGAGGGAGATGTTATTAATTTGACAATTTGTTAGAAATTAGTTTAATGGAGAACATGCATTGTTATACATATTTCAATTGTCTATTTGAACATATCTAAAACTTCAAAGGGCTTAAGAGTGATTGGATATCTAATAGAATTATTAAAGGAGAAAACTAAGTACTAGCAAAATGTTTATGAAGAAGTTCAAAAGGGACTGTAGATTTAACCCCATGGAATCCTTTGAAGATGTAACAGGTAGACAGGAGTAATGTAAAATTATGTGCAAGACAAATTTCCAAAACTGCCTCCTATAAAGTATCAAATTAATAGGTCATATCTTGTGGAGCAGAGGATAAATGGCAGAATGGAAAGCTAATTGGCTTTGAGGCCATAGAGTAAGAGGGTAGATAGCTCTGAAGTGTTAGAGGGTCTCACATGTATAGGAGCTACTTTTTGGGTAATCTTATTTCATACTTGGACCTAATTTATTAATGTTCATGTAAACTGATGCTCCTGTCTGTTGTTTTGCAATGCTCTCTATTTTAATCATGGCTAAATTTGGAAATTTGGCTTTCTATTCTGTTGTTGAAGTAGTAAATATGTGAATGGGGTTGTGACCCAGCCTCGATGTTTTGAGCAAACTGTTCATTATTATATTCAGTCTCTATTACTCAGCTCATTTTAAGCAGTTTTAAATCTAGGAGCTTCAACCTTAGTTTTATGGTTTCCTGAGACTTAACCAAAAGTATAAATGATATCCTTGGGCAGTACCCAACAGGATTCGCAAAGTGTAACTTGCCCTTTACAAATATGTGGTGGTTCTCTGATCAGATGACAATCTTTGCCTGCCTCATTTTTAATAATAGATCTGATTTCCCAACACCAGTTGAGCCTAACCTGTCTACAATTACTTAGTTTCCCTTTCCTACCTTTATAATATTGCATGATATACACCTTACCAATGCTCGAATAAGGAAATTACATTTCCTAAATTATTTGCGTCTTGTGAATTTAATTTTAAAACTTTAATTTATTTAAGCATCCGCATGTTGGAGACTTGTAGTCATCTATAGTTCCCGAACATTAGCTGCACTGTAGGGCAAAGTATAAATCATTAACTAATGGGGGGAAGGTGGGGCACCACAAGGAGAATATTGTAAGTATTGTGGGCATTTGCAATCTTCATACGGGTTGGATCAACTACATTGGTAATAATAACTTCCTGTTCAAGCTGATAGATTGCATTCAGGGCAGTTTTATAAATTCACTAGACTAAGTGTCCCAGTCACACGGGAGGCCGGGTCCCCCAACGCAACCCATCCCTCTGGAAAAAGTTGCCCTTCCTGTTCCTATTATCTTGTCCCTCTGATTTTAAACCTCCAGTTCTGGATTCCCCTATCCACAATAAAATATTCTGTCCATGTACCTTATCTAATATCCTCGTGATTTTATACACCTCCATAAAATGACCACTCAGCCCCCTTAATCTCTATAGATTGAGGTAACTCAATAAATTTGAAATGGCTTCTCTGAATTCATAAAAATAATTGAGTTGCTAAAGTAAACTTTGGTTCCTAGGAGGATGAGACTGAAGAATTATCACTGTGGAAAAGGCAGAGACTTTGCACAAGTATTTTTGTATTTCTCTATGGCAGGAGGCACCAGAAACAACCCTTTTAATTAGAAAACTGACGGCAAAAGAGGAAGAAACCTGAAACAATCAGTCATAAGAAGAAAGACACTAGGCAAACTAATGTCATTATTAGCATTGTTAGATTATTCTGGTGAAGATATTATAATTCGATTGGAAAACTGTAATTAGTACATTGGCACAAGGATCAGTGCTGGAGCATTCGCCATTTGTAATCTGTATTAGGAACCTTGGACGAAGGAACAGTGTTGTGTCCAACGGGTAGGAAAGTAAACTGAGAATAATCCTTATTGAATGCTGAAATTGCCAGCTAGTCACAATTGGGGTAATGGAACCTTTTAAATACCTAATTTAAAATAAAGTTCTCATTTGTAAGAGTGCACGATTGCGCTTCGTGTATTCACTATATAAACATTCAGTGAGATCAATAGTCAAGGATATCATGTACTTGTAATGAAAATTCAACAGCATACTGTGGTTTGTCTTAACTCTAGTGTAGATGGTTAGTTTTTTTTCAGGGTGGAAATATCAAAAAGATAGACACAAAAGCTGGAGTAACTCAGCGGGGCAGGCAGCATTTCTGGAGAGAGGGAATGGGTGACGTTTCGGGTCGAGACCCTTCAGCCTTAATATCAAATATCAGAGACCATAGATTTACGTGAGAGGGGGAAGTTTAAAGGAGATTTGTGAGATGGTGGGAAAAACGGGAGCACACCGGGACAAGTTGAATCAGTTGTGATCTTATTGAATGACAATACTAGTTCAAGGGACCAATTAGGGGGAGCGTTCCTTTCACAGCATGTGGGAAGTCTGACCCAGGTCAGCACGGGCAGGAGCGTTGAGAAGGAGGGGGTCGGGGATCAAGCCAGCAACTCACTCACTCACCGCTACCGCGGCGCTCCGGGCGCGGTGCCACCGCATTGTGGCCGGGAAGGGAAGTAGCTCGGGTGGCTGCGAACGGCCGCCGGGACCTCACCGCCTTCTGCTGGCCCGCTCACCTCTGGCAGTGCTCTCTGTCTGAACACCTCTCTCCTGCTGCTCGCTGGCCTCACTCATGTCAGCTGCTTCCCGCAAATCCTTAAATTTCAACTGCCGCCGGCAGCAAGACATAGCCTCACTTGCTGCGCTGAGTGACGCAGCATGGCATTCACTGGTGTTGGTGTCTTTCAATGCATGCTGGACAGTGAGGGGACCAGCTCAAGAGCGGGTCAGCAGGCGATGGAGCTCACTCCTGTGTCCGCGCGAGTAACCTCAATTGTTCCCTTGATCGCGCTGAGCTCCACCGCCCGCTCTCCTGTAATCCGCTGACCCGCTCCGCTCTATGATATTTGCTCTTGAGCTGGTCCCCTCACTGAACGGTCTCCATTGAAAGACACGGACCGGGCAGTGAATGCCATGCAGTGTCACCCAGCGCAGCAAGTGAGGCCATGTCCTGCTCCCGGCGGCAGTGGGAATTTAAAGATTTGCGGGGCAGCTGACATGAGCGAGGCTGGCGAGCGGCAGGAGAAAGGTGTTCAGACGGAGAGCATTGCCAGAGGTGAGCGGGCCGGCAGAAGGTGCTGAGGTGGGGGCCGGTTCTGCTGTCCGGCCCCGGCGGCCGCTCTCAGCCGACCAAGCCACTTCCCTCCCCGGCGACAATGCGGTGGCTGCGCGCCCAGAGCGCCACTGCAGCGGTGAGTGAGTGAGTTGCTGGCATGATCCCCGACCCCCTCCTTCGCAACGCTCCTGCCCTCTCCGCAACTTTACCCCTGGCCAGCACTCCCCACACGCTGTGAACGTAACTCCCCCCTGCCCCCGCCCCAGCGATGCTGTCCTTTTACAGCCGCTTCGCACTTTACAGCCGCTTCCCATCAGCAGCCAGCAATGAGGGATAGCCGAGTTTATCTTTCTTGGCTAACAACCTAACCTTCGGCCTCCAAGACGCAGGTAAATTTTCGGGCCTTATTTTTGGGTAACAAATAGCGTCTTGGAGGCCGAAGGTTAGGTTGGGTAACAAATAGCGTCTTCATTGCCGGGAAATACGGTATGTAAAAACATATAGCTCAAAGAAATTTACTTACCACATTATTTATACACAAACTCCATTCTTCTCTCTTTGTTTCTTAAGATACTCTTAAGATAATGACAATCCATGTTTGTAAAACCCGCAAAGAAACTTGTGCCGCGCATGCGCAGTAAGCTGCTGCAAAGGCAGAATTTCAGATGCCTTCAGCTCCCCTTGTCATTGAAGGCTTGAAGCAGCGTCAACGGCACGTGAGCTGCACATACTTTCACGTATCACATGTAATGCGGATGAAAGGCACGGGAGAATTATGCCTACCTAAGAAATCGATCTCTTAGGTAGGCATAATTCTCCCGTGCTACTATTTATATTTAATAATTACCATTTTATAATTTTTAGTCAGGGTAGGCAGTGCCTACCTTGCCTACCCTGATGGCACGTGCCTGGTGTACAAGCTACTGATGCACGAATGTCAGCTGAATATAGAGTATGTATACTATTACCAATAATCATTTACATTTAAAAATGGGAGAAATTATTTCCATCTAGATTTCCAGCTATCCATAGGAGACTGATAACTAATTTATTAGACAAAACCATGGTAAGTTGCCATCGAGCCTGGCATTACAACTATACAGTTTAAAAATAACCAGCTATCTAAGGTGACTTCCACTGCAGCTCCATAACTTGAATGCTTTGTGCCGATTGATTGCAAAATTGCAGGCTGCAAATAAATGAGTTATGGCATTGAATTGTATATGATTTAATCAAAATATGGCCTATTACTTGTGTAGAATAAATACTCAGTGTGTGCTGTCTTTCGTTTTAAAGTTACATGGTGGATGCTGCAGACCGTGATAAAATAGAGGCTTCCAGAAATGAACTTCACAATCTGCTAGATAAACCACAGCTGCAAGGAATCCCTGTGAGTACTTGAACATATGACTACATTAAACTGATTAGCAGTCTTCGTTTACATTTTTGTTTCATTAGATTTACTTAATGCATTTTTATTAATATAAACATGTATTGTGGCAAGAGCATACATAATTTTATATCTGGCAAGTGTATTTGACTTGTTAAAGGTGCCTACAATAAACCAGACAGATTTTCATTCAACTCTGCAAGTTAGAAATTAAATGAGATTCCTTGGTTCTTAAATTTGAAGAACTTTTTCACTGAGTCAGATGAACTTGGGAGTTTGTTACATTTTTCTTATGGATTTGGTAGTAAATACAATATGATGCTGTAAAACTTTATTTTTAAGAAAGAACTGCAGATGCTGGAAAAATCGAAGGTAGACAAAAATGCTGGAGAAACTCAGCGGGTGAGGCAGCATTTACAGAGTGAAGGAATAGGTGATGTTTTGGGTCGAGACCCTTCTTCAGACTGATGTGGAGGTAGGGGGGGGTGGGAAGAAGAAAGGAAGAGGCGGAGACAGTAGGCTGTGGGAGAGCTGGGGAGGGGAAGGAGGGAGAAAGCAAGGACTACCTGAAATTGAAGTAGTCAATGTTCATACCGCTGGGGTGTAAACTACCCAAGCAAAATATGAGGTGCTGCTCCTCCAATTTGCGGTGGGCCTCACTCTGGCCATGGAGGAGGCCCAGGACAGAAAGGTCGGATTCGAAATGGGAGGAGGAGTTGAAGTGCTGGGCCACCGGGAGATCAGGTTGGTTAGTGCGAACCGAGCGGAGGTGCTGGGCGAAGCGATCGCCAAGCCTACGCTTGGTCTCACCGATGTAGAGCAGCTGACACCCAGAGCAGCGGATGCAATAGATGGGGTTGGAGGAGGTGCAGGTGAACCTTTGCCTCACCTGGAAAGACTGCTTGGGTCCTTGGATGGAGTGAAGGGGGGAGGTAAAGCGACAAGTGTAGCATTTCCTGCGGTTGCAAGGGAAAGTACCAGGGAGGGGGTGGTTTGGGTGGGCCCCACCTCCACATCAGTCTGAAGAAGGGGCTCGATCCGAAACGTCACCTATTCCTTCGCTCTATAGATGCTGCCTCACCCGTTGAGTTTCTCCAGCATTTTTGTCTACCTTCGATAGAACTTTATTTATCCCCAGAGGGAAATTAGTCTGCCAACAGTCATAAAACACAACAAGATACATGAAACATGAAATTAAAGTTAAATCTAAATGACGAGTGGAAAGTCCAGGATTCGGGATGTGCAAAAATTGGGGAGGGGGTAAGGGAGTCAGTCTATGCCACGACAGAAGGGGGAGGAGTTGTAAAGGGTTCAAAACAGCCACCCCAGAGCTGAATAATGTTTTCTGAACGAACAATTGGTGGTTGAGTGCAAGAATGGTTAATGATTTGCAACTTCCCTGAGAATGTAATGACAATGTAACCAAGGAAAAAGGAAGGAATGAACCTCTGGCATTGAGTAATCATGGACTGAACTAGTTCAGCGTATGATAAACAACAGCTGACTATAAGCAGCAGCCTGAAATTGGGAAATTTGCTTGCTTTGGTAAAAAGTCTCGAATACCTAATTGGGACATGGTCATTAAGTTGCAGTAAGATAAGAAATAATGGGTTTAATCTAAGACACCCCAGCAGCATCCATGGCATTGATGACAGTCTGAAGGCTGGTACTTTGGTAATAGGAGATAACTATAAGCTTCAGTTAAGATAACAAAATGCCTATGTGATGAGATTGCTTGATATACAATTGAAATAGAAAATTGAGATTATATTGGTATTGGATTATTGGTATCACATGTACCGAGATGTCAGTTGAGTGTCATGACTCTGCAACTTTATATCTGCTCGTGCATCTGCAGTGCTATATAAAACTTTGTGGCATATGGTTGGACAGGAGTGATGATGCTGCAATACAGCGCTGGATCATCTGACTTTACATCCATCTATCAGTCATCCAGCATCTGTGACTAACTGCATCAGCTGGTGTGTGGCTGTATTTGCATCAGTGGGTTGGAGACATAATTCTTTTTTTCCCACATGATTGACATTGGCAATTCTCTGCTGTACTGGGTTTTGAGACTGGGCGTCACTTTTCTCCCTCCACCAGCCCTACCCTCTGTTTGGAAAGGACGTGCCTGAGAAATGCCACTGAGATCTACCAGGGGAGTAGAAACTAACAATTATGGGATCATTTCCTAGCACTTATTTTCATTTCCAGTTGGGTGTTGGCACGTTCACAACTGGCCAGCTTCCAACTACTTGCTCACCAGCACACACCAGCCCCTGAATACTGTGCAACTGGGGCCTATATTATCTGGGGAGCCCTGCCATTTGGGGGATCTAAGCCTGTCCTGCAAAGCCCAACAGCTGTTGTGTTGATTGGCATGGTGAACAAGCAATTTATATGGATACACTGTTTACCAAATTCAGTGATTCCCCCCCCCACCGGCAGCATGGTGATTGAGGGGCTGGTGAAATTGCAATCAGAGGGTGGTTGGGTCAGTAACTGTGCAAACCACTCTAATCTTGCCGTTTTACAACTAGATATGCAAATGTGCTGGCAAAAAGACCCCTGGTTGTTGGTCAATGGATCAGATTAATGAATTCATATGTAGGCTTGTTTGGGCAAGAACTGCAGATGCTGGTTTAAATCGAAGGTGAACACAAAATGCTGGAGTAACTCAGCGGGACAGGCAGCATCTCTGGAGAGAAGGAATGGGTGACGTTTCGGGTCGAGACTGAAGAAGGGTCTTGACCCGAAACGTCACCCATTCCTTCTCTCCAGAGATGCTGCCTGTCGTCGTTGAGTTACTCCAGCATTTTGTGTCTAGGCTTGTTTAGTTTGAAATGAGTGTTGTATGCCTTATGGAACAGCAGAGGATGCTATGTCTATGTTATGTCTCATGTTCTTTGTAAACTAAATGTTTGCAGTTTCCAGTTTGAATATTTAGCACTTAGACATTTTCTATGCTGGTATATTACAGTATTGAAATGTCCCAATGTATTCCATGGATCTTATAAAATAGCTTGTAGACACAAAATGCTGGAGTAATTCGAGTCGAGACCCTTCTTCAGACTATAAAATAGCTTGTTCCCTTTGAGTACATTGGCTTTCTATTCCTTGGCTTTTGACCCTGCATGAGACTTTGTTCCTGTTTTAGTGTTTCTATTGTTTTTTTATTGTTTTTACTGTCTTTTAATGTTTTTATTGTTTTTTATGTTTATGATTAGTCATGTACAGCACTTTGTTGCAACAGTGGTTGTTTTTAAAGTGCTCTATAAATAAAGTTCAGTTCAGTACATACTTCTATTTGACATCAGTGTTTTTGCATGTTAGTTTCTTTAATCTTTAGTTGTCACAATTTAGGATCTGGCCGTTACATTGTGTTCCATTGAAACAGTAGTTAAAGGTGGCATAGTGGCGTAGCAGTACAGCTAGTGCCTCACAGCTCCGGAGACCCGGGTTCGATCCCGACCTCGGATGTGGTCTGTGTGAAGTTTGTACATTTTCCTTGTGACCACGTGGGTTTTCTCTGGTGCTCCGGTTTCCGTCTATTCCAAAGACGTGTAGGTTAATTGGCTTCTATAAATTGCCTTTGGTAGGATGCGAAAATGCAATAATTTGGAATAATACGGGTAATTGATGGCTGATGTGGGCCAAAGTAACTCTTTCCGCACTGTATCTCTAAATGTGCAAGTAACAAATTCCAAAGGTTACAATTAAAGGGCTGGATCTATTGCCAAATGGTCAGTTAAAATACAGAAAATCCCAAGAGTTCAATGTATAGCCAATTACAGAAACATTTTGTAGCTTGAAACAGTTTAAAAATTGGTTGGGGGTTTGGTAAATAGACCCAAAAATTAGAGTAACAGCGGGTCGGGCAGCATCTCTGGAGAGAAGGAATGCGTGATCAAGATGCCCCATCTACATTAGTTTCGGGTCGAGACCCTTCTTAACCAATGGTAGATGGTCAGATATATTATTGCTGTTTTTGAGTGCAGAGTTGACATTAGTCTGTCACAGGGTATGGCTCCATATAGAAAAAGTGCCCAGGGGGGCTTTTTGTATGCAAGAGGGAAAGCTGAATTGAACATTTCATCTGAAAGATAGCATCTTTCAGCAGTGCAGCACTCTGTCAGGACTAAACCAGTGCCAACTTAATTTATTTTTGTTCTTAAATCTTGGAGTTCTACTTGATCTTAGAAGTTGACAAGTGAGTACAACCATCTGAGCTATGACTGATCTTCAACTGCATGTAACCTTCCGCTACAGGAAAGATGCACCTAAAGGGCACCTTTGTTTAACTTTGGGATTAATGAAAACATCTCTCAGCTACACGCAAATTTAAAGCATAAATCACTAGGCAAACATCAGGCTCAACCTGTGTGACCTAATCCAAAGATTTTAAAAGGGCAGTTTATTTAGTTACTCATACGGTGTATGATAAGAAGGTACAAAAGCAACCAGTCACAACTGTACATGTGGCAGCACATCTGTTTTACTGAATGATGTCACTGTATTTTATTAAAGGATTGACATCAGAATAGTTATCCCTTGCAAATGAATACCTATTTCAAAAGAACTCTAGTTAAGCTAACGCATAGCTGTACTTATGTTTGAGCATGTCACGATACTTCATTGGCTGAGCTGAGACTCTGTATGAAACTCGGTTGAGGCTCCTTGTAAAAAATTAGCTGAACTTCTTACTGCACTAAAAGGTGTCCTGCATACACAAACCAATTCCTTCAAATGAAGTAATTTTGCATGGCTTTGTACTTGTCCCCAAGAGATCCTGCACTCTTCAATGTGATAGTGTTGATTAACAAAGGCAATAGAAAAATGACCTATACATTTATGTGTTGGATTCTGGTCACATTTTGCAAAATTAAATCCTCTTGCCTTCAGGTATTTCTGAAGATAGCTGGAACCATGTGCTCTGCCTTGTAAATGAGATTTATCTATATCTCTGCAGGTTTGTTAGTTTTAATTTCAACCACAAAACTAATAACCAACTAAAATCCCTGCTGGCGGATGACAGCGAGTGGTGTGTCCTTCAGTAATGGATTAATTAGTTTTAACTTGTGTAATTGGCTTATGTGAGAAAAGCTTCCTAATTTTTAACTTTATTTTCATGGTCAGGAAGGGAAGTGGTTTCAAGAGTGAAGTGTGTTTAATTGTCATACATACCAACAACAACATTCTTATTTACTGCAGCTTAACTGGCCTGTAAATGTAATACATGCAAATAAAACAATCAAAACAGTTCAATAAATTAATAACCCTAATGTGCAAAAATAAACAGTCTGCAGTGCAACCAAAGACAGTCCATAGAGGTTCATAGTTGCTGAGGGTACTGTGGTGTAGTGTTCAAGAGCCTGATGGTTGCTGCGAAGAATCTATTCATGAACCTGATTGGAGCCAAATGATGGTGTGGACAGGCTGCTTTGGGCCTGCAATATTGGCTGCCTTTTTGAAGCAGCATCTCCTATAGAATCCTTTGATGATGCAGATGTCAGTACCTATGATTGGGCAGTGTCTACCATTTGCTGTAATCGCTTTTCCTGGGTGTTTGAGTCGCTGAAACAGACCTTGATTCAATCAGTCTGTGCCCTTTCTGCCATGCATATGTCGAAGTTCAATGTTCATTGATACACCAAAGGTCCTCAGTCTTGTAAGGTAGTGGAGGTGTTGATAAGCTTACTTTGTGATTGCATTAACGTGCTGGGTCCAGGACAGACTTCAGAGATATCCAAGCTCAGGAATTTGAAGTTCTTGACTCTCCACCACCAACCTGTCGATGTAGACAAGTTCATGGATATTTGTGCCAAGAGGTGTCATGCCAATGTCATTCAAAAGGGCTGTCAAAGGTTAAACCGTGCTGTTTGAGCATTTGAGATTTGAGTATTTTCCAGATGTATGGATTTTTGCTCTTCAGTATGTGTTAAACCAAAAATGTAAACTGGCACCTTCTCTACTGCTACATCCATGTCATGAGTTATATTAGTTCCTTCCAGTCTCTAATGTACATTGCTAAACTGATTCAGTGCAAACACTTGTGCACTATTCGGAATCCACAAGCATAATTTGGAAGTTGGTAATGCTGAGGTTATGTTGGGAGTATTTTGAGGTAGCTGAAACCCACTGTATTGAAGGCACTGACAGCAGTTCAGGATATAGATACATGGTGCATCATTTTCTGTGGTTAACAAAATGCCAACTAGGTCAAAGTAACAAAACATAATTTTCAAACATTTGATATTTTGCATCTTTTGTACTGTATCAAGTGGTGTCTGATGCTAGATGCAACCTGATGCTGGTGTGGCATCAAATGTTAATGGTTGAGAGGTGCAATTAATGTTACTGGGGAAAAACCAACAGTACAGGTGCTGTTTACAATGTAAGCAAAATGTTGATGACTATATAGAGATGCAATGTTTGGAGTTGTTCTTCAGTAAGTTGTTCTTGTAGGCAATTTTAACTTAATTTTACTTATCTATATAGGAGAAATCATTAAATTATTTAAACTAACTGATAGTCATACAAAATGAGGAAACAAGCCCTTTGGCCAAAGTGATTTTGAATGATCAACTTGATTAAAAACAGAGGATAACAAATACAAGAATGATGACCCCCCTAGAACCAGTACAATATCACCAATATGACTGTAGTGGAAAGAAATTGAAGTTATTTTTACCCTGTAGTAAAAGGTAAATTTTGAGATGTTAGTGATGAACATATCTTTTTTTTATTTAAAAAAAATATATTTTAATTAGAAGTGATGTACAATAATATAAGACATAAATAACATATTACATTTCATGTACAACTTCTTATTTTAAATTTAATAGTAGAAAAAAAAAGTAAGAAAAGCCAGAAATATAGAGATAGAGAATATTATATAGCTTGAAAAGGGAAAGAAGGTGATGTGAAATAAGCAGAAAGAGAAAGAATAGAGAGAAAGAGAAAAGGAAAAAAAAAAGAGAAAAATTGAAAGGGATATGCCTCCTTTGTATCTTTACCCACCCTTCACCTGGTTATGACACAATTAATTTCTATGGTTGTGTTGCACCACATGCTTGTAATAAGTCGATAAATGGAGACCAAATCTTTAAGAATTGGTCTGATTTGCCTGATAGGAGGAATCTCATATCTTCAAGGTGTAACATTTCCGACATGTTTGAAATCCACATTTTGAGCGTCGGTGTGGGTGCATTTTTCCAGAATTTGAGTTTTTTTGCCGTTATTAAGCCATAATTAAGTAGCCATTTTTGAAAGGAAGTCGGCTTACATCCGCCTTCCATTGATCCGAAGATAATCAGTTCTGTATTGGGCTTCAATTTTCGTGATGAACATATCTTTAAAGCACAATACGAGTTGTTAATTTTACCTTTTCAGGTCTTAGTTCTTGGAAATAAGAGAGATCTACAAAATGCTTTGGATGAAAAACAGCTCATTGAAAAAATGTAAGTCATTGTTTTGAATGGTGGCATGCTTTTTCTTTGGTTCTTTACAGAATTTCAAATTTGTGGTAAGAATAATAATGCTGGGGAATGAAAGCTTAATGTAAACAATTATTATTTATCTGATTAAAATACTTTCAAGGATCCAAGGTTATGCCAGAAATATTATTATGATCATCACTCATTAGCAGAAATCAGTGAAGTGCCTTTAAAGAAAGGAGTAGGGGACCAACGTTATAATTGTGGTTAAGAAAGAACTGCAGATGCTGGAAAAATCGGAGGTAGACAAAAATTCTGGAGAAACTCAGCGGGTGAGGTGGCATCTATGGAGCGAAGGAATAGGTGACGTTTCGGGTCGAAACCCTTCTTATAATTGTGGTTGCTCATTTCTCAAGGGGGCTTCGAAATCTTTCTTATTTTCATATTATTACATGGCCAATTTCATTATTTTGAAGATTCAGGAAAAAAAATAAGATGGGTGGGTTTTAAATATGACAGGTTAATTTATGTTCACTTTATTCTGAAGTAGTCTAATCTCCGAGTATTAAATCTCTTGGATTTAGCATTTCCTGCTTTGTATCAAGCCTTAATTGTTATATTAACACACATTTTTGAGTAGTCACAATTCCTCTGTCTACATTGCATCACATTTTATTTTGCTTCAATGAAAACTCATGCACTGTGCTTTAGTGAGTCCTTCGTCAAATGCGTCTTCTAGGAAGCTAATTGGGTATTGAGCTCTTGCCACCTGGATTGTAACACTAAATTTGTCAGCCAGAGCAGTGTTTGAGCCATGTCCTTTTCTGTTGAGCCAGCAATCCTGGTTATTGTATGGAAACTGTTTGTATGGTATGCACCAAGCCACCTTGATAAAATAACTTATTCATCTTATGATCTTTTAGAAAAGTTATACACATGGTTCACATTAGTTGCGTCTGCTGGCAGTATAATCATTATTTGCCCAGACACTACTGTCAAACAAGTGATCATTTTGTCCTATTACAGAAGCCATTTTAGTGCTGTTCCTAGGAATCTAAGACCAATGTATTATTCTTACCTTGATTTTGCTTAATAAAAAAGGCATTTGATTACAGTTCAATGGGCAATAACAGAGTGGCCAAGTAGAACTGATTTTCCGTATTTTGTACGGTAATGCGATTAGAATACGGATGTACTATTTTGTGTTAAATACGGATTTCAAATACGGTTCAGTACTTCTCTCCAGAGTCGCTGCCTGTCCCGCTCCAGGTTTAAGCGGAGCGCTGTCAGTTTAACGCGTTGGAATTTAAATGAAGAACTGTTGGCTACGGCGCTATGGGTTCTAAAAATAGCGCTACCAGCTGGAGCGCTATGGGCTTTAAACATAGCGCAATGGGCTTTACACATAGCGCTATATCCACAGCGCTATTGGTCACAGACTGTTCAGGAGAATTCTCGTATAACAATGAGTCTTTGGAATTCTCTTTCTCAGTGGTAGTTGAGACTTTGATTATTTTTCAGGCAATGGTAGAATTCTGGATAAGCTTAGTGGTGAAAGATAACCAGTGGGATTGCAGTTACATTGGGATTGGCCTTGATTTTACAGAACGGTGGGTGGGCTCAAGGGGGAGAGAGGGAGGGGTGGAGAGAGGGGGAGGGAGAAGGAGGGAGGGAGAGGGAGGGAGAAAAAAAGGAAGGAGAGAGGGAGGGTGGGAGAGAAATGGGAAGGGAGAGAGGGAGGGCAAGAGGAAGGGGGGTGAGAGAGAGAGAGGGAGCAAGGGAGGGAGAGGGAGGCTTCCAAAATGGCTTCTACATCATAATCTGGTGCTAAAAGCAGGAAGCAGCCATTCAAACAGCAGTATACAAAGAGATGGCAATGAATGCACTGTCAAGAAAGGTGCGTAGAAGATGTCAATTGGTAGCAAAGTTATGCAGGGCTCGAAATTAGCGGTTGCCCGGGTGCCACTGACCACCCAAAAATGCCGCCGGGCAACCTAAACGACGAGTCATTTTGCCCGGCTTAGCAACTTGGTTTATACCGAAGATAGACACAAAAAACTGGAGTAACTCCGCGGGTCAGGCAGCATCTCTGGAGAAAAGAACGAGACGTTTCGTGTCGGCGACAGCTGTATTGTGGGACAAAGATACTAGATGCGGTGTGACGAAGGGTCGGAGCGAATGACGGGCCTCGAACAGCGACAGCGGCTCCAACTCCTCCACCTCCCGCACCCCGCCCGCCCTAATAAGGGCCGCTGCTTGCAAATCCGCTAACGCCGCTTTCAAAACAAACCCTCCCGCACGCCGAGGCAGGGAGGAGGGAGGGAGGACGGCGAGGCAGGGAGGGAGGGAGGAGGAGGCCTCGGCGTGCGGGAGGGTTTGTTTTGAAAGCGCCGTTAGCGGATTTGCGAGCAGCGGCTGCTATCAGGGAGGAGGAGGAGATGGAGCCGCTGCCGCTGTGCGGGGCCTGTCATTCGCTCCGACCCTTCTGAAGCAGCTGCACCAAAGATCCTATAGCTAGAGGATCTTTGAGCTGCACCGCTCGGCCCCGCACCTTGCTGTTGGCTGGCGGAGCAGGGAGGCGGTGGCGAGGAAATCCCAACGGCCAAGGCAGCGGGGCGATGTTGTCCGAGGAGCGCTGACCTTCCTTCCTCCACACCTCGCCACCCCCTCCTCTCTCTCTCTCTTGTACGCCCCCTCCAACCCCCCCCCCTTATCCTGGGACCCCTCCTCTCCATCCCGCACTGATCCCCATTCCTGCCTCTATTCAGTCCTCACTGACATCCCCTGTGCTCCCCTCCACATCTACCCCCCTCCCCCATCTATTCATCCTGCGCTGATCACCCTATCCACCTCGCATTGATTCTCCTGCCATCCCCCCCATCCATCCTACACTGGTCCCCCAATTCATCCTGTACTTACCCCCCTTCCCATCCATCCTGCACTTCTCCTCCATCCATCCTGTACTGATCCCCCATCCATCCTGTACTAATCCACGCATTCATCCCGTACTGACCCACCCTCCATTTACCCTGCACCTTCCCCTCATTCATCCTGTAGTGATCCCCCATTCATCCTGCACAGACCCTCTGATCCACACTGTACTGACCCACCTCACCCCATTTATCCTGCGCTGATCTTCCCCCACCCCATCCATCCTGTACTGATCCTCCCATTCAAGAAGAATGGGGGGAACAGTCTGAAGAAGGGTCTCGACCTGAAACGTTGCCTTTTTCCTTCGCTCCATAGATGCTGCCTCACCCGCTGAGTTTCACCAGCACTTTTGTCTATCCCCATCCATCCCCCGTGCTCTCCCCTCACAATTTTACCTACTCCAACTAACACGTACTAATTCACCTGCTTCAATCCATCCATTCTGCAGCTACTGCCTTTAAACCCCCCACCCCGCCATCTATCCACCCTGCACTGATTCACACACACCCCCCTCCCTGACCCAATTGTGCTGGAAATGTCTTCAGAGCGAACATTGACTATGTTTGATAACGAAATGCAAACAAATGTGTTTTAATTCCCAATGTTATTATTTGTTTTAGTCCATAAAGATGGATTAATTATATTGTGAACACGTGAAACATTAAAACCGCAGTGTTCGATTGTCAATGCTGCCATTTGACACGTTATTACAGAATTCATTTTAACGCAAATCAATGCTCTTAATATGGAGTATCAGTACTGTAGTTATTTAATGAGCAACATTCACAACTATACATTGGATTTATCCAGGTTTTACTTCTGCAGTCGATCATATACATCACAAATTTGGTCAGGAGATATTTCAGTTGAAATTTTAATGTTAATTCTGAAGTGGGAATGATGGAAACAGCGTTTATCAATTTTTTTTTTAAATCTGGTATTACAAACTGGGTATCTTCATTGCTGTTCACAACACGTACATCTAATCTGAATGTCTGGTAATGTGGCATCTTGACACCTTTAAATATATTACCAAAAGAACATTTGCTGCAGTTATGTCCTTTGGCCACCTCTTGTCAGTTAGTGTAATGTTTAACCTATCAGATGGGTATAGTCGGTTTTAACACCTATTATCATAAAATACCTATAGAAATTTCCTTGCAACCTGTATATTTTGTTGTGGATAAATTATGTGGGAAGCGAAAGTGTTTCTGTACCAATAGCAATAACGACCCATGCTATGGCCATGTTATGGTAATTTTCGGTCCTTCACAGAAAACATGCTTGCATCAATCTGTAGTGTGCATGGTTAAGAATATATGTTACCATGGTCCAGGATTTATTGACACAGGTTGATCATACGCTGAATAATCCAACCACATTTTAGTTTGGAAGTGAAAAGAACTAATAGAAATTGCATTAATTGCAATGTGTAAAAAGAGTTGAGATACTGTCTTATAATTTT
Source organism: Malacoraja senta (assembly GCA_038087875.1). Classification (NCBI taxonomy): domain Eukaryota; kingdom Metazoa; phylum Chordata; class Chondrichthyes; order Rajiformes; family Rajidae; genus Malacoraja; species Malacoraja senta. The sequence continues at coordinate 69,849,540 of CM075980.1, forward strand.
GCTGCATGTCATTGTGGGATATACCATGTCTTGATTGGTGAATATGTTTAGTTTGTGACTTTATTTGAAGCAGAAATAATATGTGAATGCTTCATTGAGTATAATTCCGACTGGTAACTACGCACTTCGTCCGAGCACATTATCGCACGCGTCATGCAAGCCATCTTAAATGACCACCTAAACTGTCATTTGGCAACCTAAAAAGCTGCCAAGGTTGCCCGGCTGGCAACTGGGAAAAAAAGTTAAGCTAGAGCCCTGTTATGTATTCTTGTACTCTTACATGGGTATGACTGCACATAAAAAAACATTTTTTTCAGCAAAATGGCACCGTGTAAAAATACTGATTTCCTCAGCAAAATACTGATTTTCAGGTACTAGAATACAGAAATACTCTGACAAAACTTGGCAGCTCTGCAATAATGTAGTATGTCAATTTTATTGAATGCTAATTGGATATTAACATAGGATTTTTTTTTTTGACCAATCTGATGAAGAAGCTGGATGTTAGTGATCTATTTTTCAAATTAGTTTTAACTGTGTTGGTAGATTCATTTATTTTATTATATGTTTTGGTTCTTGGGAAGCATTGGTAAAGTGAATCATTACTATCTGGCAGCATGTGACTGAAGTATTTTAATGGTCAGTCCCAAAACTTAATTACAAATTCTATAAACTTGTATCAATGTGTTTTGAGAATTAAATTGATTCTTTCATTGTAGGAATCTGGCTGCTATTCAGGATCGAGAAATCTGCTGCTACTCAATTTCATGCAAAGAGAAGGATAACATAGGTAAGAAAGTTTGCATTAATTCCCCTCTATCAATTAAGTTTGAGGCTATTTGGAAATATGGGCCAAAGTAAAGTAAAGAGTATTGTGAATTGGAACGGGTTCATTCAGTAAGCTTGGGATTTGAATCAAAGAGTTGGCATGGGTTAGCAAAGAGTGGGTCATCCATGTCTACTTCTGTAAGATCCAAACTCATGGGATCTTATTTAAATGTGTGGGATTGGGGTAGAGATCCAACTAAAATACCAAATTAAGTTGGGTCAGCTGTAAAAATGAAAGGCTAATTATGCCAAAGCAGTTCATTTACATTCTTGAATTTTACTCTGGGTGTCTTCAGTAAAAATCTGCAGAGGTTTTAGTCTTTTTGAAGACCGGTTCTCTTTTGTATTAATGCTTAACATATAAAGGCAACTATGGCAGGGCTTGCATGCCATCACTTCTTACAAACTAAAACCAAGTAACTCAAGTGACAGACTCATCATTCCCTGATGAGCTCAATGCTTTCTATATTTGCTTTGATGTACCTTCATGAGCCACCACAACCACAAAGACAGATCTCAAAGGGAGACATAAAATGCTGGAGTAACTCAGTGAGTTAAGGGCCTGTCCCACGGGCATGCGACTCAATGCGGCAAGCGCGACCTAACCGGAAGCGGGGGCCGCGCGGAGGTCGAGTGATCCCTGTACAGGGCCGGTCCCACCAGCATGCGGCTGCATGCGGCAAGCGCTACCAAACCGGAAGCGGGGGCCGCGCGGAGGTCGAGTGACGTTAAGACGGTGCACACGGCCTCGAGGCGGCTGCGTATGGCGTCGAGGCGGTGCGCACAGCCTCGAGGCAGCTGCGTATGGCGTCGAGGCGGCTGCGGGCCGGCAGGCCGTTGCCGCGCGGAATTTTTGAACAGTGTCAGTTTTTCGGAGCCCCGTGCGATGTCGGGACCAGCTCCGCACAACTCCATACGGCTCCGGCGATCGAAGTGGGACCGGCCCCACGACCTCCGCGCGGCTCCCACTTCCAGTTAGGTCGCGCTTGCCGCGTGGCATCGCATGCCCGTGGGACAGGCCCTTAAAGCAGCATCTCTGGAGAAAATGGTTAGGAGACATTTTGGGTTGGCACCCTTCTTCAGACTCTGAACCTATTAATTTTCTATAGAGATGTTGTTTATTAATTTACTAACTGGGCGTTTGATTAAAGTTTTTTTTTTTCCCTGACTCTTATCACTAAACTAAAGTAAGACTACGACTGGAACTGTGAATGATATAAAAGAATTTTGGTTTTATGCCTGTTGTGAATTGTTTTCTGCTGGCTTGGAAAAATAGTGGATGCCCGTTGATGTCAATTTTGTTGGCCAACTGACATAATGAACTGGAGGATGTTATATTTAATATCAATTTGAATATTAACCTCATACTAATGCCACATAAATTGTTATAGATGTGTCATGGCCAACCTAGATTTGAAGCTCAAGTTCTGCAGGTGGTTTGAAATATAAACTAATTGTGGCATTGCTGTATCTGTGAGGCTATTGAAATCATACATTTCCGATAAGTATTGTTCAAAATAAATGTGTCAATACAAGTTTGGCTCAATTTCATTTACTTTGCTTGTAACCTGAGATGTGTTTTATGCACGTTCCTTTTTAGTGAGTAGATCTAGTTGCTTTATTGACGAAATACTAAAAGTTTCAATTGATCTTGATATTATCTGACATAGAGCTAATTATTACCAAAAAAAACAATTATTCAAGTTAATAATTTGCATTTTTGTTTTGTCTTAGATATCACTCTGCAATGGCTAATTCAGCATTCAAAATCTAGAAGAAGCTGAAATTTAATGGTGAAAACCTGTGTGTGAGCAGCCACTGTCCTTTCTTCACTCACTATTCATTCTTCATGGGATAAAGAGCAGAGATACACTATTCTGAATATATGGAAATATTTCCAATGCCCTGTGACGCATACCGCTGAAAAGTATGTTCTCAATGTGAGACAAACTCGCTTTACAAATGCTGTTAGGTACAAATCATGATTGAAACAAATGTTGAAGTCAGTGATATAAAAGCACAAGGAAGAGTCAATGAAAATAATCATGCTTAATTCTCAGCCTCGTGTTTGGAGTCAGCAGTATCACAAGTAATTTTTTTTTATAGCTTTTATTGATCTCACCATTAATGTCCTTACAAATAGGGATATGGAGCATGTTGTATTGCATCCCTTTGTGTTGGTGCTGTAGATATTTCAGTATCACTAGGATTTTTTAAATGTTTACTGTCTCTGTATTTAAGACATTAACTTTTTGCATTTAAGTGGCATATGTATGTTGTAGTTTGGGGCCATCACTTGCATTTACTTAAGCTTTAACTGAAATTTATACGTGGGTGTGCTGGTTGAATACACTGCTTCAACATTTAAAGTCTTGGCACTATTGGGTAACATGTGAACTTCCTGCAAACATGCATGCAAAACTTCCAATTGTAAGATTGTAAATATTATGTGGAATTAGTTTACTTTTCTATTTAGTTGACTTGTGAATAATTGTGCTCTCCTCTCACCAGTTGAAATAAATGGAGCTAACGAGGGCATATTGTCATGTTATATTTGTTGTTGTGCAGGTATTTCAGCTACATGCAAAGAAAATCTGTTCAAGGCAAATTTTTTAAAGTGAACACTTCTGTTTCAAAGGTGCCTACTGTATAACAATTCCCTGAATTGAGTTGGGCAAAATTAATTTATTTTTGAGACTTGAATCTGCCCTTCCTGCTCATAGATATTTGTGAATAATCTGGAACAACTTGATGTCCAATAATGACCACTAACTCTAACACTGGTGGAAATTGAAGACTGAGCCTGGAGTTTCTGCTAGGAATACAATCGGGAAACTGCACTGGAAATTGCCCTAGTTTTACGGAGATTGTTAGATCAAGTTCATTACTTTAATTTAACACAGTCTGAGTGCAGGTCTCCCACAAACCAATCTGATGGAATTGAGCAGTGTTATTGTTCACTTGTCTGATGAGTTATTAGTTTAAGAATGAAATTGAAATCAGTTTGGCTCTTCAGCTACCATCTATGGTTTCACAGGTCTTATTTAGGAATGGCAGATCAGTTGCCTAAATTTAAACTGATTTCAAATGATTGTAGCATGAGTTTTAAAAATGGAACGCGAAGATTGGATAATCTGTAGGTCAAAAATAAGGAGCTTGCTGGAGGAACTCGACAAGCCAGGCAGCATCTGTGGAGGGATATGCACAGTCGACATTTTGGGTCCAAACCTTTCACGTGGCAGTCCAGTTGAAGGGTCTCAACCCGAAACATTGTTCATTTTTCTCCACAGATGCTGCATGACCTGAACTCCTCCAGCAGCTCTCCTTTTTGCTCCAGATTCCAGAATTGACAGTCCCTTGTGCCTTCATTATCTGTAGGTCACTCTAGCTGAAGGTCATTAACACTGGATTAACATGATCACATGCCAGTACAATGGAAATTATGGACATAATATGACCAACACAGCACGAGATAGATGAATGTATCATGTCAACTTGCAGGCCTCTTGATGTTATTTAGAGCGATTGTAAAAGGTAACTAGACTTAGTATACGTTGTTTGGGCATAACAAACATTTTAAATTCTGAAAAGATTTTGCACTATTTAATTTTGCCCTTGATATCTGGGTGAAAATTTCAGACATGATTCCTGTGAAGTTCTTGATATTTTGACACCTTGGAGGATGCTGACGAGATCAATTGCCACCAGAATTGTTTGAATTTACTGTCTAATTTAGCTGCGTGTTTGCAATTATGTGCATTGTATTTTGGGGGACACGACTGATTCAATTAAAAAATAACTGGTTTATTAAGCAATCGGAAACAAAGTTATCACAAGGATTTAGGTCAAGTCAGTGTCAAATTCACGTTAACAATTTGAACTGTATAAAAAAAAAATAAAGTGATTTTCTGCTTTCAAACAGGGTTGTCTGAACAAAGTGTTTTAATCTCAAAGTGGGTGAAGTTATTGTCGGTTAGTGTTTCATTGAGAGATTTAAATAATTATATTGAAGTTGAAACCTGAAATATGAATCTTGGATTCTGAAAAAAACACCTTGAGATTCATTACAAAAAGGTAGTGCACCTGGTCATTGGAAAAGATTGAAATCTATTCCTGATCTTTGAATCACAGTTCTGTAAGGAGGCATGTTTTAAATTGTTGCATAGTGTTGACCATCAGACCCAAACATCCCATGAAGCTGGTGCATCTGCTTGATGATATTTGAACAAGGGAGAAGACGGGGAAAGATTTTTTTTGCAGGCACTAATTATAAATGTTTTTCTATATTCCATAGGTTTAATCATTGGTGTGTATCTCCAGATTGAATAGTCACATGATCAGTTTTCCTTTAAAAATACACAGGAAATCTAAGTCATATCAATTGAGGTCTCAAGACGAGACAGAATCATTTATTTGAAATGCAATCCTTTAAATCTACCCAATAGTTCAGGCTTCTGTTCAAAGTATTATCTATATCCAAAGTGGTACTTTAGTGTCAGCCTGCATTTCACACCTAAGTTACTGCTGAGTGCCCCACAGGCTAACTGAGAATATGATTGGAGCTGCAATTGGACTATATACATTTAACTTTTCTTGTGTATGGTACCAATTGGTTCACATGCTGAAGAGTAAATGTTAAGCTAACAAATTTGTGCATGTGAAGGATGGCTACAATATTCTGCCAAAACTAAATACAGGTTCACTGAACAAGTTCACTGAAACCAGTTTGGAAATGGAAGTAAGTTGGAGATCCTTGGACTTTTGAGTTTGAGAATGTGAAAGATGTGGCATTGCCCATGTGTATAATCGATTATAGGTTAGTAAGACGTCATAGCTGTACAGGAAGGAAGCAGGCACCTCGACACACCTTGTACTTGTTGACCAAATTGGCATTCTGTGCTAGTCCAATTTGCCTGAAACTATCCAGATAATGTGGCTGGAGATGAGGCTGGCAAGATCCTTGAAAATTAGAATTTTTAATTCCTATTTTTATCACTGATAAGATGTTTTTGTAAAAAACATCTTTCTGAAAATTCATTCCATACACCAACCATCCTCGTTACAAGCACACTGCCCTACCCTTTGTGTAACCTATTCCAAATAACGGGTGGTGGGTGTATGGAACAAGCTGCCGGACGAGACAGTTGAGGCCGGTACTATTGGAATGATTAAGAAACATTTAGACAGGTACATGGATAGGACAGGGATATGGGCCAAACATAGGTTTAGAGGGATATGGGCCAAACATATGCAGGTAGGACCCGTATAGATAGTGTGTAAGAAGGAGCTGCAGATGCTGGTTTAAACTGAAGATAGACACACACAAAGCTGAAGTAACTCAGTGGGACAGGCAGCATCTCTGGAGAGAAGGAATGGGTGACGCTTTGGGTTGAGAAGAAAGGTCTTGACCCAAAACGTCACACATTCCTTCTCTCCAGATATGCTACCTGTCCCGCTGAGTTACTCCAGCTTTTTGTGTCTATACTCGTATAGACCTGTTTGCATGCTCTATGATTTAAGTTTTACATCACCAAAGGATTATTTGGACTGCAGGACGTGATGTGAAAACTAGGGCAAAGAGTTTAATACATTCATTTGAAATATCATGTTAAGTAACCTTAACTGCCCTCCAACCTTTGTTTTGCTTGATGGACTTTTCCACTTCTTCAAACACTCGTTAGCATTGGGACGTTGCCACGTGCAGTGCAGAGTTCAGAGAACAAGTAAGTAGGAGCACAATAGAGATATGCGCAACATGCCCGAGTAACTCAGCGGGACAGGCAGCATCTGTGGAGAGAAAGAGCGGGTGACGTTTAAGGATCAGAAGGGTGCGGATGGGCCGAAGGGTGCGGCGAGCGGCAGCTCTGCATGACGACAGGGACGTGCTGATTTCACATTGGTGGGAAGTTGCCGGGAGTGGGGCTAGATTGACGGGGTGACGGGCCAATCGGCGGGCGGCGCGTAGGAGGTTTCGCACAATCAGCGTGGGGCAGGGGGGCGGGACGTGAGGAGGAGGCGGGGCCAGGGGACAGGGCGGGACTGGTCGGCGACGCGGTGCTGGAGCTGGGCGTCCGCCTCCCCGTCGGGTCGGGTCTAGCCCTCCGAGCGATGCCGCTGTCTCCCCCGCTGATCCGATAATGCAATGGCGCTCGATAGTGCTGGGCCTCCTGCTCTTGAGGCTGGGCCTCCACCTCACGCTATGGCTCCTCTTCGGCTTTGGACCCAGCATGGGCTTCTACCGGAGCTTCGTGCCCTTTCGTTTCGGCTTCAGTGTGGTCCGGCAGGCCGAGGCTCAGGCCCAGGCCCAGGCCGCCAAGCAGCCGTCATGGTTCGACCAGACTTGGGTGCGGGGCCAGGTCGCGGAAGGCCACTCCCTGACCATTGGGGATCCGGTGGTGTGTAAGAGGCGCCCGCCCCCCGCCACCAGGCCCGCTGGCATCGGCTACAATTTCTTGGACAGTTTTGGGGAGTACAGCCGCAAGTACAGCGCCTTCCTCGAGCCGCAGCGCCGCCGCATGAAGGAGGCCGCCATTCGCATGTTCTACTTCGGCTACGAGAACTACATGGAGCACGCTTTCCCTCAGGACGAACTCAATCCCATCGACTGTCGGGGCCGGGGACCTGACCGGGATAACCCGTGAGTGGAGAGGAGAGGGTGGGGTGGGGAAATTAAATTAGGGTAGAGAAAGAGAGGAAGGGAGGGAGACTGGATAGTGGAGGGAGGGAAGGAGTTTGGGTAGAGCAGTGGATGAAAGGTGGTTGGATAGAGCAGAGTGAGGGAGATTGGTCAGAGTGGAGTGAGAGAAGGATAGTTGCTAGGGTGGGTGATTGGGTGGAATGGAGAGTGAGGGAAAGCTGGTGGTTGGGTAGAAAGTGAGTGAGTGGTTGGGTAGAAAGTGAGTGAGTGGTTGGGTTGACTGGAGAGAGGATGTATGGAATGAGAGGGAGACAGGAAGAAAGTTGGTTGGGTGGAGTGAGAGGAACAAAGGGTGGTTAGGTGGAGTGGGGTGGGAGAGAGGGAGGGTGGTTGGACAGGGGTGATGTGATTAGCAAGGATGAGGAAGATAAGTTGGGTAGGTGGGTTATGTTGGTGGATGATTTAGGTCAGTGTGAAAAGGGGATTGGTTTGGTAAGTGGGCTTCAGTGGGGAGTGGAAAGTTGTGGAGTGAGAAAGAAATCAGTGAAGTGGGCTGAATTCTGGGGATGAGTTGGCTAATAACCTAGGGGGAGTTGAGGATGACAATTGAGGTGAATAGCATCTGGGGAGCATGGGTGGAGTGGGCCTGTGGCTGGAAAAAGATAGAAGGTAGAGGAATTGAGAGTCTGAGATGGACTGTGATGAAATTGAAAAGATCTGAAGAGGTGTTGAGGGGCAACCTTGGCATAGGAGGGTGAGAATCGAGTAAGGTGGCTGAAAAATTGGGAGGCAGGTATTTGCAGAAGCAGGGTTGGCTGAATTGCAGTTGACTGGGAATGATCAGGAGACTTGGTAGGGATAAGGGTGGGTAAACGGCAAGGGTCTGGATCTGGATGTAGTACGCTGAAAAGCTCTAGGTAGAGCATCACTCAGCACTGGACAATTTTATACTGGACAATTTTTACATTTTATCAAGCCAATTAATCAAGCCAATTAACCTACAAACCTGTACGTCTTCGGAGTGTGGGAGGAAACCGAAGTTCTCGGAGAAAACCCACGCAGATCACAGGGAGAACGTACAAACTCCATACAGACAGCACCTGTAGTTGGGATCGAACCCGGGTCTCTGGCGCTGCATTTTGCTGTAAGGCAGCAATACTTCGGCGCCACCGTGACTGTTCGTATATTGATGGTTGTGATGAGACTAATGAATGCTTCTCAATGATTAAAATACTCCTGAATAGGACAGAAGTGTCTTTTCCTTGGGCAATGCTAATCTCTTTTAAATAATGAACAATTGTTGGTGGGATCTTGGTGTGTTAGTTCATGCAATTGGAGGGCTGTGGAGTCCCAACATCGCATATTTTGTTAAGCTCTAACAGGTTAACTTATCAGGTCCCCAAGGGTGACACGGTGGCCAAGCGGTAGACTTGCTGTCTTACAGTGCTAGAGAGCCAGATTTGATGCTGCGTGTATGGAGTTAGGGGTTTTCTCCGGGTACTCTGGTTTCCTCCCATATTCCAAAGACGTGCAGGTTTGTAGGTTAATTGACTTCTGTGTTTGGTAGAACTAGTGTATGGGTGAACTCTGGTCGGTGTGGACTTGTTGGGCTGAAGGACCTCAAACAAGGATCTGCAGATGTTGGTTTACAAAAAGAAGACACAAAGTGCAGCAATAACTCAACGGGTCAGGAATCATCTCTGGAGAACCTGGATAGGTGGTACTTTGGGTCAGGAAGAAGGGTCCTGGCCTGAAATGTCAACTATCCATGTTCTCCAGAGATGCTGCCTGGCCTACTGAGTTACTCCAGCACTTTATGTCTAGCTTTACGATTCAGTTGATACTGATACTGTTTCTTTTGTGGTTAGTAAAACTTAGTGTTCAGTTTAGTTTGCATGGCCACTTCATTGATTACATACCACACCATTTGAAAAATGAAAATGCAAATTTATTCATATATTCAAATGAAATCCCAAAGCTGAATGTAAATTGACTGTGCTAGGAGCATTGTGAGAACAAATATTTACAGCACAGATTTTGTGCAGTACACAGTGCAATGATTTTTTAATATACACACGCAAAAATGGAAAATAATTCACTTGTTCTCGTAAAAATGGGAATTTTATTCAACATCGTGAGTGCCAACATTTCTTCCAGTGCAGTTTTTTGCTGTGTTGATCTATTTTAAAGTTGAGCAAGTGGAAATACAAATCATCAAATGTCATTTTGCAGTGTATTGTCTGAAATAATGTACACATGGTGTAATAAATATATTCTAGTACTCTGGAGGCCGTCCACAAGTTATGAAAGTCCGAATAAATGGACCTGCACATAGGAATGAGCTGTCATAAATATTATTCAATCAATACCAATCTTGAAAAATAACGGTTCACATGTTACCTTCCTACTGTAATCAGACACCACTATCGCCTGAGAACCAAAGTCTACCAGTTTCACTGACATATCCTACTTAAGATAGTTGCTTTGGTCATTAAAAAGCACTTGAAACTTGTGCAACAATATTCTTAAAAATAACATTACATCGACTGACTCCTGAAACCCATCAATACCAGCTGCTGACTGGGAAATTCTACTTGGTAACTAGGCAGGATGACAAATGTTCATGTTAATTGACCCTTTTCAACACCATTCATTACAATACCGTGGCTGTATGGTTACCATATTTAGTGTTTGTGATTTTCTGATTTATGGACAAAAGTGACTTTTGGATGTCTAAAATCAGAATCCATTCATAATCGGCTATGTGGAGGCTGTAGTTTAACTGTGAATGGCATTCTTTCTTATTTACCCCTCGCCCCACAAAGTTCCAATAGATATGTTTTAAGGTTTGTTAACTAAAAGGCCATATGATTTAAAAAAAATCATAATTATAAGGGATTGTTATGGAATGTCGCAGGATAAATGAGAGTACACAGAGTTAGGTGAAGTGATGTAGGAGCATGCTCTTGTTGGGCATAAACGCTGACATTAGTTTATAGTAAAATTCTGCGTCGGAGCACCAGGAAAAAAACTATTTAATTACTGTTAAAATGTTATGTTATTATCCTGAGCTATAAATACATCTCCATTAGAAGGTTTTGCTCAGATATAATTACTGCAGCAATAAATATATATTGATAGCCAAATTAATATTTAGTGTACATGGGGCGAATGTAGAATGTTTAACTGATTAAAGTACGTTCATGAACTATAGAATGCTATTTCTTTCCTTGAGCAGATACTCATTTTTTTTGTGGGGGGGAATTACAATCATTACTTCATAAGTTATTGGATGGCAGTAATGCTTCATGGACAAGAAAATAATGAGAATGATTTACAAATGCAGCCGCCAGTATGAAGTGTAACAACAGGAGATGTTGGAAACATTAAATAAGTTAGTCAGCATCTGTGGAATGATTACGTGAGTTAACTTCTCATGTGTGGACCCTTTATCAGAACTCCCTTTTGAAGAATGATTCACATCTGAAGTGATAATTTGCTTGAACTCTTGCATGATTTTATGTTTTTCAATATTTTCCAATTTGTTTCTTGCGTTACTGATTGAATTCTGTAAAGGCCTCAACTGGAATGTTACCACAGAGCAAAAATAATTATTGTGACCTTGTATCACAACTTGAAAACCAAATTTCAGGCTGCCATATATTTCTGTAAAGCAATTGTGTCAGACAGCTACAGTGAAAAGCTCTGCCAATTCTTCAGCAGTTGTACTGCAGAAAAGAAGGAAGCATTTGAGCTTTTGTTCCGCTCCCTTACCTCACGAACCATGTTCCCAACTCCCCTTCCCTCCCCAATCTCTGAAGTATCTGCCAATGCATTTGTGTAGCTAGATTAAAAAAATTGAATTAATGCAATTATTTAATACCTTTCTAATTTATAAATGGTTCTGTAAACTAACAGAATAGAATGGAGACTTCAAGATCTTCATCACAAAAATTCAAGCAGGGAGGTGTGATTATGATTTTGTTATCTCCCTTAACATTTGATAAAATATGTAGTTCTCTTCTGATCCCAATTTGAGTTAATTTGGTTTTGGAACTTGTAATTGATTTTGATTTCCTTCTAGTTCAAACATAAACATTAATGATGTCCTTGGGAACTATTCTTTAACACTGATCGATGCACTTGATACACTAGCGGTGAGTGAAAGATGTTTGATTTAATAATTATTTTGCTCTGTGGGGCTTTCTATTATGTGTTCCCCATTGTGCATGTTTTTCAAAAATATTTTGCACATAATTTTGGAAATGTATTTGGAAATCCCTTTTCATACAGTATCATGAGCTAAATTGGAAAAAAACATTTAAGAAAAAACATGCTGGAAATCTATAAAAATATATAATAATAGAAACACTGAGCAGTTCAGGCAGCATTTGTAGAGAGGAAAACAATGTTTCATTTGGTGAAATCTGATCAGCCTGAAATATTTGTTGTTGCTCTCTCCACACATGCTACTTGACCAGTTGAGTACTTGGAGCCTTTTCTTTTTTTGCGTTGTATTGGAAAGTTAAGTTGGATGCAGATCTATATGGATCATCATCATGTTTTTTTGCATGATAGTTGGCTTTGCCAGTTCTATGAAGGTGATTGAATTAAAAGGCGTTTATTGTTTGAATTTAAAAAAAAAAATTATGGTGCAACACAATTGTAAAAGCTAACTCGTGACTAGGCGAGGGATGGTCAAGATTATAAATAAGATCTCCTTCTTTTTTCTTTTTCTTCCCTTTCTTTTATTCTCTTTTTCCTATTTTCTATTCTTTAACTTTCTTCTTTCACACTCTCTTTTTCTTTTCCACACACTATAAAAAAAATAATAATAATAATTGCAGAATCCTGCTTTGTTTCTCTGTGACAACGTTCCACATATGTAAAATATGTTTTCAGTAGCTTAAATACTTGTAGGCTCGTAATATTTCCAATTGGAGTTAGCAATGGCTAAAATAAAATGGCTGGGAACATAACATAAATACATGGTGCAAGCCATAATGGTAGGGTGGAGCAAAAACGCACCAGTTTAGGTCTTACAGCAATGAAAAATCGCAGAGTTGACCTTTATCTGTTCATTTAAATTAATTTAACTTAGAATTTCTAGGTTTGTATCAATATGTGAGTTAATCTCAATACGGCCATTAATACTGGTAATTAATGTCAAAAAGACTATAATTTCATATTTTGCTACGGTACTGAATCTTTGATGCCAAGAAAGGGAATGATTGAAAATCTGGTGCATTTTGCAGGAGCTATTGATTATTCTAAGGGTTCTAAATATTTTCTTTACCGGCAATTATAATGGTAGTATTTTTGCTATGACTCATTCATATTCCTGTTGAACCTGTAGATGTTGAATATTTAGGGTTATTACAAAATATTACAGGATTCGGAGCATGGATGCATGGATATTTATCAGTTGGAAATTGACTATGAAACTGGAGTATATGTTTAGCTCTATTTTATGATAGACTCTTTATCTGACTGCAGTTACTAATTTTTGTCATCCTATCCTCCCAGTTTCGGCTGCAAGTGGTTTATATTTCTGACTTCAGCTGCTTTACAGTACAGATCTGACAATTGACATCATAGTCTTGAATCAGCATGGTTGTAATGTCTGGTATGAACAACTGAGCAACTTTCAACTGTCTCAGACAGTATGTGGGAAGATGCACCTGGAAATTGACATGGCGACTATTAAAAGCAGTTTTACTGGACCTGTTTTATTTTCAAATCTTTCACACAGAAATGCTCAATAAAAATATATTTGCCTAGATGGAATTTTTCTCCAGTCAATAACCCAGCTAACCTTTTTTTTAAACTTGTAATATTTAGCCCTGTCTGCAATGTTATACAATGTTTCCTGAAAACATGGGCGATTCCATTATTGTTTGCATTCAATCTTTGATCATCTGTTGATACATTAATTGCAAACATACAGTGCTTTCTGAAATGTGAACAAATTATGGAACACGTTGGAAGCGTACAAATATCTGTGAAGAGAGTATCTGTGAAGAGAGAAGCAGAGGTAATGTTTTGGGTTGACGATCTTTCATCACGTTTGATGCTCTTGTTATGTGATAGCAACACCACCAGGTGTACAATAGTTTAAAAAATGATCAAAGGTGGGAAAGAGAAGTTAATCCATGACGTCTGCCACATTGGCAATTGGTAACTGCCCATTTCTGTGTGGCAGTGGGTGATTGATTTTAAACTATTTGGAATTGTGCAGATAAACAATTGTGACCTATTAAACTAATTACATAGAGTACAAGTTCATTTAAGTATAATCAGACTTTTTTATCACCATGGTTTATTCTGTATCTCTCTTTGTTGAAACTGCATTGTGCTTAAGTAATACCCTGATACTGTTCAATGATTTAATTAACCCATAAAAGAAGTTTGTGGCATTCTCAATGACTGACGACTGAAGTGTTTGCTGAGTTTGTACTCAGTGCCGCACCCGTTGTGATGTGATTGGTTCTTTTTGGGATCAACAATTTTCTTTCATTATACTAAACTCCTGCAACTGATCATTAATTATTTTTTTTAAATATGTTTTTTGTCATTTATCTTATCGGGGATACATAAGAATAAAGAGCCTTTAATTTTTGTCTTTTTTAACTTCAATTTTGATAGCTTTGGTTATGATTTCATGATGAAGTTGAAATGTAAATTTTCATGGAACTACCGTCAATTTTTTCAATAGAAACAACATAGGTGAAACTCATTAATCTACATTTGTGTGCAAAGAAAAAAATTGCCAGGACTACCTACCATGCTTCTTCAAAGATGTGACACCAATATCTTGGATTTTTTTTTCCTTTTTGTGTCTTTCTTGGATTGTAGGATTGCTTTCAAATTGGTGCAGTGACCATCAGATTGGAGAGCCAAAGGGGGGAATAACTGACCACGATAGTTATATTGTGATGCCTGGTAATCCAGCTTACTGGAGTGGCAGGGCTCAAACCTGAGCATTAGAAGCAGCCGGTTAGTGAGCAGCAGCGGTTGAGGGTAAGTGTCTACGTGAGGCCTCGGCAAATTACTGGTGATTAGTGTGAAGGGAGATTTACTATATAAAGATTTGTTGGGATTCTAATCTGCAATATGTGTAGAATAAATCACTTTATTTATTGGATGTAGTTTTTTAGTGGGGTAAATTTACCTAGAACCATTATCAGGAACCAAATAAAATGTAATCACATTTTATTTCAGCAATCCTATGCCAGAGTATGTGCGGTGTTATGGAGAAATGCTAGTTCGAAAAGGCCTAAATGGTTTCAGCAGATGGTTTGAGCTGCAACAGAGCTTGAATTTGGAATATGCAAATAGGCATTGTTTCAACTGTTTTGTGTTTTTCACAACCTAAGAATTAATTATACAGTTGAAGTACAATCACTGTTGAACATAGCCAGTTTGTGCACAGCAAACTGCTACAAATGACATTGGACCCATTTATTAATGTAAAGTTAATCCTTAGGAAACTTTGCTTCCCTAAGCAAAGTTGCCCAAGGATTACCTTTACTTATTATAATAAATGGTCTAATGTCGTTTGTAGTAGTTTGCTGTGCACCGGCTGCAGGATATGCAGGATAACTCAGTTGGCCTTCCAAAGAGTGCCATGTGATCTTTTTTTCTCCACCTGAAAGAACAAAGGGGGACTTTTTTGCTCTCGTCTACCAGATTTAAGATCGGCTTCCTCCCTGCTGTTATCAGATTCTTGAATGGACCTCTCAATGCTAATTCCTGGTTTTTGGAGCTACCTTGTTATGCCCTTGCCCCCTTTTTTCTATTAGCACTTCCTCTGTAGCTGTGACTAATATTCTGCACTGTTAATTTTCTCTTTTACACCACCTGTATATATATATAGGTGTGATTGCCCGAATAGCTGGCAAAACAAAGCTTTTCACTGTATCTCAGTACACATGCTAATAAATCAAAACCATCTGATGGTGGTAATCTAGAGTGGACCCTAGATTTAGGTGAAGAGGTTTTGACTTAGAAGAGAATCAGCAGCCATCTGATTCAGTGATTCAGAAGTTTGTGTGTCACTCTGGTGGTGGAGTTTGGCAGGGGGGGGGGGATGGGGGTGGTCAAGCCATACATTTTGGTAAGTAAAGGAGCTGATGGCAACTAATCTCCAAACACTTTCTATTTACTTCCTGATCCGTTTCTCAAATGTGAGGCAGTCACCTGACATAAGGCTGTGTCAGGCAAATAACTGCAATGGAACCAAGATAGAAAATTGCATCTTTTATAACTGAAGATTACAGTTTTGAAATCTGGTTCTACTATTTTAAAATTTAATGTGAAAGAGAAACTTGTGAAAGAGGACCAGAAATCCTACACAGGTAAAATGGTTAACATATAACTAATGTGTCAAAGTATATCTTGCCAAAATCAGATCCTCTCTCACACCCCCCGCTGCTGAAAGACTCATCCATGCCTTCATCTCCTCCCGACTGGACTACTGTAACTCTCTTCTCTTTGGAATCAATTCCAGCAGCATCAACCGACTCCAACTGGTCCAGAATGCAGCCGCTCGACTCATTACCCACACCAAATCCTGGCACCACATCACCCCAGTTCTCAAAGAACTTCACTGGCTTCCCATTTCCCACCGGATCACCTACAAAATCCTGGTCCTCACCTACAAAGCCCTCAACAACTTGCCCCCCCCCCCTTATCTCACTGACCTCCTCTCCCCCTACCAACCCTCACGGTCCCTCAGATCCACATCAGCTGGTCTCTCCACTCCGAAATCAAACCTCTGCACTTTTGGAGGCAGAGCCTTCTCCAGGGCAGCTCCCAGGCTCTGGAATTCCCTCCCACAACTAGTCCGAAATTCTGAGTCCCTCACCATCTTCCAGTCCCGCCTCAAGACCCATCTCTTCACCTCTGCATACCCTTAGTCCCATGTTCCCCTCCCCTTTGCATCTCTGTCTTACTGCTCTATTTTGTTTTGTTTATTCTTGACTCTCAATGTAAAGCGACTTTGAGTCTTGAAAAGCGCTATATAAATAAAATCTATTATTATTATTATTATTATTAAATGTTTATGTTTAGATGTTGATCACACACCTGAGGTTTGCTTTTTAAGATTATAAAATTTGTACTTGTTTATTACATCATAACTCTTCCTAACTGTGGTGGTTGTCATTAACATAGCTTATTTTCATATCACAGCTGAACATGCAAAGTTTATGGCTTTGGTGATTTTGAGCTATTGAAAATATAATTCCTTAGTAGGGACTCCCCCGTAGAGTTGGATTGTTTTTGGATTACGTATGACATTGATGAGACAATGCTGCCTAGGTTAAATTTCTCCACATTTTATCTGATATTAAAGTCACCTGCAAGAAAATATGGCAATTAGATTTTTCATCGTTTTTTTAAATTTATGAATTTCACAAAATGAATTTGTCATCTGCTTCAGAGCTGAGAAGTCTGCGACAGAAAGCAAAATAGACAAATTAATTTGAGTTGGGTTAATTTGAAACTTCATTTTGGTGCAGCAATGGTGAAAATTGTAGAAGTGATTAATGTAATGCTCATAGCAATGTCTGTATATGACTCAAAGTATCTTTTTTATTCATTGCTAAATTGATATAAAATAACCTTAATCTATGCACTTAAGGTATCCATTTATTGTTTATGCAAAGTCCTGTAACTTTAACTATTTCTGTTTTGTTCCCACCTACCAGTGTGCATTTGAACCATATAAATTCTCTGATATTTATAATATTGAAATTTGAAACTGGATGTCTGCAGTACCACTCTGATAATTGGAAGATGTTTGAGTGGCTTCCCTTTTTTATTTGTCTAGTTTTTCTTTGACAGCATGTTTAGGATGGCCATCTCACAGTGGGGATTGAAAACAAAAGCAAACCTATATCTTTCTATCCCAGGATGTGTTAACATTTATGAAGTCCACTGACTCCAAAACAAGCATTTGTATATTCTTCATTTAATGTTTTTGCTTTCATATCCTCACCTGTGGGCTTAAAGGTTAAAGTTGTGTTTATTATAATTTGTGAATTCAGAATTTGATTAGTTTTATACTTTCTCCTGGAAATGCCAAGCACAATGTTAAATTGGATTTAAATCCAAGGAAACGAGTTGTTCAATGGAAATTTGTGGCTACGATAGAGACAAATTGCTGGCATAATCAGCATCCCTGGAGAACATGGATAGGTGACATTTTAGGTCGGAACCCTTCTTCAGACTGAAATGTCCTCCCCAAAACACTGTCCATGTTCTCTAGGGTTGCAGCTTGACCCGCTGAGTTACTCCATAGCGTACTATAGCGTTTTGTATTATCTCTCTTTGGTAAACCAGCATCTTTGTAACTACTGTTGAAATTTATGGCTATTTCTTTTGAATTGTCATGCAAATTCTTGGTAATAGAAAAGGTTGTTTTGGTGCACATTTTCAATTCCTGGTTTTAAAGGGCAATACTCATTGGATAAAATTTCTATTTAAGACTAGTTAAGAATGCATTTTTTTAACATCAAACTTTTATTTTCACTTTGCAGGTTTTGGGCAATGCTTCAGAGTTCAAAAGAGCAGTGAAGCTTGTAATTACCACAGTCTCCTTTAATAAAGATTCAACCGTGCAAGTCTTTGAAGCAACGATCAGGTGAGCCACAAATTTTTTAATCCCCACATTTTAAATCTTAAAATTTCAATTGACCAAACATCTGTTTAGAGAGCAAGTACCAGTTCAATGTAAATTTAAAAACCTTTTTTATGATTTCATTATAAAGTTTCATTTTATGCCCTCTAATTCTAGTTTCCCCAACATGGGGAGTAGATTTGCTATCTTATGCAATTGAATTAAATTGAGTTATTTTAAAAGATCTATTAGGTTACTGCTGAATCACTGCTTATTCTTGAATGCAAACCAAATTGGTATTCCCTATTTTTAGAATTTGCCATAATGTAATTTCTGATGAATCTTCTCCCAAGGTCAACATCATATCTATTAACTATTAAAACTTTGATCTTGGATGTGTGTTTATCTGTGTATAATCAATCACCTCTTCTCAAAAAAACGACGCACCAACGGTAATTTTTTTACATATTCCGGTACAGATTTTTTTCCGTGCAGTCCAAAATCGCATTATCTGAAAAAGTCATGCTTTATTTCTTGAGTTATTAATGAAAATGTTAAAAAATCAGAAAAAACTTTGAACCTCAACGAGATGGTCTCGCTGATGACGTCACAATGGGTCTGCTCCTCACAGCCTGCACTGTGTTCCACGCGCTGCAAGTGACGTCACCCCCCCCCCCCGGCTCGCAGTCCTTTGGTCCCTGGTCGCCGTCCGTCCCGCTCGCCGAGTTCAAGTCCGCCCACTCCCTCTCTTGTCCCCTCCCCCTCTCTCCCCCCCTTTCCCCACCTTCTCCCCCCTCTTTCCCCCCTCCCCCTCTCACTCTGCCCCTCTCTCTCTGTCTCTGCCCACTCTCTCTCTCTGCCCTCTCTCTCTGATCCCCCCCTCTCTAGACACGCCTGCGAGTTGGGGGCTATGTGTGTGGATAGGGCGGGGATGGGGTAAAAGGAGCAAATTAATATTAATATAATATCAAGGGGGGGGTGGCTAGTGTGCGTGTGAGACGCCCCCTGGTCAAGTAACTTTTATAACTCTGATCTTGGATGTGTGTATTTGTTTATATAATCACATCTTCTCGAAAAAACAACGCGCCAACGGTAACATTTTCACATATCCCAGTGGAGATTTTTTCCGTGGTCCAAAATCGCCCTATCTGAAAAATTCATGCTTTATTTCTCGAGTTATTAATGACATTTTCAAAAATCGGAAAAATCCGCAGTTTTCTGAGTGATGTCATCCCCCCTCCCCCCGTACTCGGGCCCTGCCGGGAGCCACCAGCCGGGAGCGAGCGAGTATTGCATTCGGGAACCGGCCCTCCCCTGTGACGACGTGCGCCCCCCCCACCCCTTAAACTCTACCCCCCTCCCTCTCTGCCCTGCCCCCCCGGCTCCCTCTCTGCCGGGAGCGAGGGAGTATTGCTTTTGGGAATGAATGCAGGTACAGCAGGCAGTGAAGAAAGCGAATGGCATGTTGGCCTTTATAACAAGAGGAGTCGAGTATAGGAGCAAAGAGGTCCTTCTGCAGTTGTACAAGGCCCTAGTGAGACCACACTTGGAGTATTGAATGCAGTTTTGGTCCCCTAATTTGAGGAAGGACATTCTTGCTATTGAGGGAGTGCAGCGTAGGTTTACAAGGTTAATTCCCAGGATGGCGGGACTGTCATATGCTGAGAGAATGGAGCGGCTGGGCTTGTACACTCTGGAGTTTAGAAGGATGAGAGGGGATCTTATTGAAACATATAAGATTGTTAAGGGTTTGGACAGGCTAGAGGCAGGAAACATGTTCCCGATGTTGTGGGAGTCCAGAACCAGGGGCCACAGTTTAAAAATAAGGGGAAACCCATTTAGAATGGAGACGAGGAAACACTTTTTCTCACAGAGAGTTGTGTCTGTGGAATTCTCTGCCTCAGAATGCGGTGAGGCCGGTTCTCTGGATGCTTTCAAGAGAGAGCTAGATAGGGCTCTTAAAGATAGCGGAGTCAGGGGATATGCGGAGAAGGCAGGAACGGGGTACTGATTGGGGATGATCAGCCATGATCACATTGAATGGCGGTGCTGGCTCGAAGGGCCTGCACCTATTGACTATTGTGACGATGCGCCCCCCACCCCTCAAACTCAACCCCCCTCCCGCTCTGCCCCCCTCCAGCTCCCCCTCCAGCTCCCTCTCTGCCCCCCACGCCTCCCGTGGGGGCTACGGGTAGGGGATGGGAGCGTTGGGGGAGCAGACGGGTCTGCACTTGGTCTAGTATCTTTTTAAAGATGTTTCCAAATTTAAATGCAATAGGATTAGCAAAACGTATTCCTTTGTATTCCAGCTTCCTTATGATGAAGAATAATATTCCCATAACATTTTAAATTTATTTTCCTGCCCGTCGACTTTTAGTTCAAGCCACATTCCTTGACCTTCGAAACTTGATATGTTGTCTATTATATGAAGCGTTACCACTGGATTTAAGTTTTGGAGCCTGGTTAGCAGTAAATAACCTGTGCTAAGAGGTTAAAGGAATTAAATAGAAATTGTTGGAAGGGAATTTCCCTCATCAAACATCCTTCTGTGATGATAAATATCCATAATTTTTTGTTTAAATTTTAATCTTGATTGCATGCACAAGGTAACATAGACCTATCTCCCCATTTCCTCTTAACTCTTATTTTTGGCATTGTTTTAACAATATGGTTGTTAAACTAGGATTTTAGGAAGCCTGCTTTCTGCTCACATGATCATAATGGATCCTGCTCAGCCATTTGGAAACATGGCTCCAGAGGGTTACGATGATGAGTTGCTTCACCTAGCTCGTGATTTGGCTGTGAGATTGTTGCCAGCGTTTGAAAACACCAAAACTGGCATTCCTCATCCAAGGGTATGTGACATGCTTCATTTTAAAATGGTGTGTTTGTTAGAACTGCTAAAAGCTGTAAAACTAAAGGGCCTTCTGTATTCTGGATATATTGAGTACAAATATGTTGAGATGCTGTATTGGTTGCACTTGGAATATGAGCAATTTTTTTCAATATTAGATGCCACTGAGGTCAGATTGGCAAATAATATATTTACAAAGAGTATTGACAAAACCTCAACTTGACAAGCTTGATTTTTGTTTGTTGGGTGGTGAAAATAGTTGGATGAGAGAACAGAAATGAAGACAAGTTATAGAGAGCTTGTAAATTACTAGAACAACCCTTCAAAGAACTGACGTGGCTTTTGGACATCATTATCGTTGTTTTTTAGAGTGACTCAAGAAAGATGCTTAAAGTTACTATTTCACAAAATGAGGCGATCCTGCGTTTAAGATAACAATAATACAGGATGAAGAGAACAAAAATATCTAATATTTAGAATTGTGCTGATTGTGACAGTGAAGTGAAGGCTCTACCTTCAGATATAGAAAAAGAGCAGGTTGATGGTCGAAGTTTGGAGCGAGAGAGAAAAAAACAGACAGAAAAATTAAAACATTATCTACCGCGGATAATGACTAACTTAACATTTTCAGTCTTTGTTTTCATTTCTGATTTTACCCACATGCAGATTTTTTATTTTTTTTAACGTTTTGTTGATTTTAATTATGTTTCATCTTGGTAAAGAGTAATTTAGTGTTTTTTTCCCTTAAAAAAAATGATTTAGGTGAATCTAAAGAAGGGAGTGCCTTCTACTTGTCTTAATGAAACCTGCACTTCTGGAGCTGGTTCTCTGCTTGTGGAGTTTGGAATCCTCAGCCGCCTCATTGGGGATTCTACATTTGAGTGGGTAGCTCGCCAAGCAGTGAGAGCTCTCTGGAAGTTGAGAAGTGATGAGACAGGACTCCTAGGTATGTAATGCATTACCTGCAAAACTGCAATATCTTCATTATTATATAAATCAAAATAAATGCTAGTCTAATACAACATTTTTGTCAATCTTTCTAAATCTGGAACTGTTTTAGAATCAAATTGCTGTTTGTGCAGGGGATTAAAGGACTGTCGTCTGGCATCTTTGAATACCAGAAGTGACTGAAGCAATTTTTAAGGATCGCCTTTTTTAATGTGTCAGTTGCATTGTTGACTTTGGCAGGAAATTATGGCTGGTGGATGCTAATAACTACATTTAAGAATAAACTATAGTGTTAATAAACAGTGAGAACCATTTTATGTTGTTACAGTATCAATTATCAATATTTTTGGCGTATATACATTTGTGCTTAAGATTATTTTTTTTAAACTTTCTTTAATTGGAAATTATTCTACAGAATGCATGTTTCAGTCTGGAGAGCTCATTTTGTTTAAACCCTTTTCAGGCCTCTTTCCCACCCTTTGCTACTACTGTTGCCACCCAAAACTGGCTAGAAATCTAATTGCGCACTACCTACATTTTTGCCATGTTTATTTCTGTTGTACTGCCCTAATGCCATGCAGGTCTTTTTCACTCCTGTTCATGTAGGATCTTCTGCAGTAAGTAGGTCACCGTCTACCTTAGCCAAGGTTTGTTTGATTACCTGTTGGTAATCCATATCCAAACAAAATAGATTGACTGAAATGCACTCTGTGTACCCTTAATGTTCCACTACTTGACAGAACGGAGCTGTGTTTGAGAATATGCACAGCCTAAGAGAGAGGCAGAGAATCATCGTAAAATACTATTTACATTGGCGAGACCAAGCACAGACTTGGCAACCGTTTCATTGAATACTTGAGCTATGTCCACCAAGACCTGTTGGAGTTCCAGGTTGCTAACCATTTTAATTTCCCTTCCCATACCAATCTTTCTGCCTTGCCCTCCACCATTGCCAAAGTTAAGCCACAAGCAAACTGGAAGAATAGCACCTCCTATTCCACTTAATATATTACACGAAGGATAGTTTGCTAAACAATACACTAAAAATGAGAAGAATAAACAAGCATATCTTGGGAAGGATGAGACCAGCATTGTATAAGGATTATTGCGCTCAGTTCTCAGAGACCTTGAAACTGAATGAGTACATATAACAGAAAGAGGAACGTAAGACAATACATACAATCCTTACGATATACAGTCGCGTCATTTGATTTAATTGATTTTGGCTATTTCTGTAGTTTACTTTTGGCTAAGGCTCTATTTCATAACCAAGTTGGTGTTAGCTATACACAGGTTATGTAACAAGGCCAGTAATCTTTTAAGATCTCAGGTACGCCTTCCTGTGGAATTGTTATATATTTTTTGTATCTATTTAGATATGTATACTTGAATACCTTGACATTCAGTTTGCTGTCATCTTTTACACAGGGAATGTGGTAAATATTCAGACTGGACAATGGGTTGGGAAACAGAGTGGCTTGGGAGCAGGAATGGACTCTTTCTATGAGTATCTTCTGAAATCCTACATATTGTTTGGAGAAAGCGAAGACCTGGAGATGTTTAATGCTGCATATGAGAGCATTCAAAATCATCTGAGAAGAGGGTAGGATATCCCATGTGTTCTGAGCATTTTGGGGACAATTACTGTTTTGCTGCAAGCAATCTTGATTTGAATATTTTTAATTTTATGCATAAAATGTGATACCTTGTTCATAACAGATTTCACTGCAGTAGTAATTCATGATAATTCATGTTATATCTGCAATTTTTCTTGTGTTTTATTGGTTCACTAGACCAAGTCCACTGTCACAAGGGAGGCCTGGTCCCACAACGCAATGTTCCACCACTCACCCATTCCCCCAAAGCAACCCGTTCCCCCAACACTCACCCATAGCTCCCAACTACACACACACACACACGCACACGCGCACACGCGCACACGCGCACACGCGCACACGCGCACACGCGCACACGCGCACACGCGCGCGCGCGATGAGAGTTTTAGTAATATTGGTTCATTATGAGAACAGTGATGAAAGTAGAATCAGTATAAAAACTTCACTGATCAGTCTGAAGAAGGGTTTCGGCCTGAAACTTTGCCTATTTCCTTCGCTCCATAGATGCTGCAGCACCCGCTGAGTTTCTCCAGCACTTTTGTCTACCTTTGATTTTCCAGCATCTGCAGTTCCTTCTTAAAAACTTCACTTAATGTTCTATACATTGTGGAATGGCACACGTGGATCCCTTTGTACTACAACCTTTACCAGTCCCTTAAGTAACTTTTAAAAAAAAATCTGTTCATTCAGCATATAATGGTGATGGTGCCATATCAATGACAGATAATAACAGTCCTTGTTATTGGACTCCCGAGGCCCCGTCTTGCTGGAATCTCTTAGCATTACACTGAGACAGAGGTATTTAAAAAGTGCTAGTCATTTTCAATAAACATCCATCCCCAGTTTTTCCTGATGTAGAAGCCTGTCAGGATCTCTGCACAACAATATCTGAGACCTGGCTGCCTGATTTGTATGGGCAACACAGTGGCGCAGCTGGTAGAGCTGCTGTTTCTCATCACCAGAAACCTGGGTTTGGTCCTGATGGGTTCTCCCTGTGACCAAGTGGGTTTCCGCCCACATTCCAAAGAAGTGTGGGTTTGTAGGTTAATTGGTCAGTATGTGTGCAGGGAGTGGATGTGAAAATGGAATAATATAGAACTAGTGTGAATGCATGATTGATGGTCAATGTGGACTGATCTGTGTGCCATGCTTTCTCTTTCAATCAATCAATCAATCAATTCTTAAACATTAACATGATCCATTAGCAGTATTTTCAGGGACCAGTTGTGACTTCAGACATGGAATAATAAATTAGCAATTTATTTGAATCCCAAATGTTACCGTTCATTCTCCTAAAATGGACTAGGCTGAGGGGGGCCTAAACGGGTATGCAAAAATTATGAGGAACAAAGATAGGATTGATAGTAGATTTAGACTACCTCGTGATTTTGCTGTTCAATGCGTGCTATATTTACAACTTTGGTCTTAAGATCAGAATGTCCCCATCCGCCATTTTTGTCTCAATTTTTCAAAGTATACAAGAAATTACTGCATGATATATTTAGGTATGTTACAAAACTTACCTTCAGTCGCGCTGTAATTCTGCCACTGGCCGTGTGCGCGATTTTGGCGCCTTTAAGGGGGGGGCGGGGTTAAAACGCGGTTTCTTCTCCCTTGTCCTGGAAATATTTTGTTGGAGTACAAAACTTCGCTGACAAAATCGTTCCTACCCGCGTTTTGTGATTTTTTTTATTTTATTAAATCGTCAATGTCAGCGCTACAGTCATTTTAAAATCAGCTCCTGAAGCATCAACGCCGATAACGGGGACGGATTTCACACAATGGACAGGTAAACGAAAGTGCTTTCTTTAAATGTATAAAAGTGCTTCTTAAGAAGCCTTTAATTCACATTTTGTCATGCGACACGGTGATTTTATTCCCCGAATTAACGGCAGTATTTTTCATGCCAATACGGGGTTAAATTCACCGCAAATGAACGTTCCAAAAGATCGCGTTCCAGAAATTCTCACTCGCAAGATGAATTAAATCCCCATTAATTTACAGGTATTAAGCATTCAATTCCTTCCATTTGGCCTGTAAATTCATGAAAATTAGATTAAAAAATTATGTTATATTGTGAATTATTGTGTGAATGTTATTTGGACACTTAGGCTATTTAAAAATGTTAATCTATTCTTAAGAAATTGATAGATGTTTAGATCTAGTAATTGAATTTTGTAATTAGCTACAATTAGGTAACTAACTAATTATATGCTTTACTTTCATGTCTTCGAAGTAAGATTGTTTCATATTTGTTTCAGAATGCTTCAATCTATAATACCTGAAAATTTCTTTCAGTTACCATAATTTTTAAGAAAGTTATGGGCTTTTAACTGTCCTCGATCACAGCTTTTGTGTTAAGTCAATGGAAAAGCAATAGGGAACTAGATGCTAATTTCTGAGTATGATAATGGCCATAACTTTTTTAATACTGAAGATATGAAAGTGAATTAAGTGTCAAATTAAACTTCTTTTTATGCTTTATCTGATGGGATAAATTGCAGACTTTATTTTTTAAATCTCAAAATTTTGTAACATTGCTAATATATTGCTGATATACCCATGTGATGAGCTAATGTAGCTGCCTGTGCTAATATTTGATGAAGTGGTCATATTTATTTGCACTATGAAACATATGAAACAAAATGCTCCAGCTTTAGTTTGACAACTGATAGATTGCAGTTTTAAATTTGTATCAATATTTCTGAACATACAGGCGTGAAGCGTGTAATGAGGGAGAGGGAGATCCTCCGCTTTATGTTAATGTGAATATGTTGAACGGACAACTAATGAATACATGGATTGATTCACTACAGGCCTTTTTCCCCGGTCTTCAGGTATATGTATTACTTATAAAATGTCAATTTTTCTAGACATTTTATAATTTTTCCAAGTATGGATTTTTAAATCTAAAGATTTTTAATTTTAGGTTTTGACAGGTGATGTAGAAGATGCTATTTGCCTTCATGCATTCTATTATGCCATATGGAAACGGTACGGGGCTCTTCCAGAACGATATAACTGGCAGCTTCAAGCACCTGATGTAATGTTTTACCCACTGAGGCCTGAATTAGTTGAGTCGACTTATCTACTGTATCAGGTACGTTACCAGTAATGTAATATTACTTCACAGTGATTAACCAGAATTCCTTTGGTCTGTTCAAAATCCCTTTTATGATCGCCGGTTATGCCATGTCAAATCCCACCTCGCTCCTTAGAACTTTCTGTTTGACTGAGTATAATAGAATTGCTCCTATACAGAGCAGTATTTGGGCTTCATTTTAACATTCGCCCAATAGTGTTGAATGTACTCCAGCACGGGAGATCTTTAACAACAAGTGGACCCGCTGAAATCCTGGGCAATCAAGTTTTCTCTCATTGTCTCAAAGTAGTTTCCTATGAAACTCATCCTTCTCTCATCTTCCGAAGAAGAGCACAATAGCAATGGCTCGCACTTGAAAAGCTGCTTTTACTGACCTTTACAAGCTATACCAACAAAATCACATTTGACACCAAGCCATTTCAGGACAAGAAGCTGGATCAGAGGTAGGTTTGAAAGTGTGTATTAAAGGAGGAGCAATGAGTTTAATAGGGTGGTTTAGGAAGGGAATTGCAGCCTTTTGAGCTGAGAGTTAAAATCAATGCTTTTTTGTAGACAAAGGGATGCCAGTATGCATATCATTCATTGATGCCTATGGTGGATCATCATCCTATAAGCTGTTTAAGGAGCTGACGGCTAAATTTACTTCAGAAATATTTTGTAAACTATATTAATTTTATATAATATTAACAATTTGACTTTTTAGAGGGGCCGGTACACCATACTGGCACATAACGTCAAAAAAAAGCACGGGTTAAAGTTATGCCCCCCCCTCCCCCCAGTAATGAGCAAAAAAGATTAGTGATCAGGACTTTTAATAAGTTGAGGTATTTATGCATGGTGATAAATTAGCTGCATTTGGAGCTCATAAAAATACTATCAGTGTCAGTTTAGTGACAATTATTATGTAGATGGATTTCTTCATGAGTGAAAGTGCAACATCCATAAGATGATATCCTTGCCTGGCGGTCTTTTCACATGCTTTAGTTTTGTTCTAGATTGTCTAACGATGATTCAACTACCGCGGAACTTAGAGCAGGGCAAATTCCATGTATTAAAGTTAAACATGTTTCATTTGGAATCCGGATCTTCAATGTGCTTCTTAACACCACTATCATATCTGCTTCCACCACCTCCCTCATAGCTAGGCATTCAGGCACTTGCCACTCCCAGTGTAGACAAAACCTAACTTATCCCGCACATCTCCTCTGAACTTTCCCCCTCACCTTAAATCTTTGCTCTCTAGTATTTCACATTTCCACCCTAAGAAGAACCATTCTCACTGTCTACCATATCTATGCCTCTCATTCGGTAAACAATTCTCCCTTCAGTCTCAATACTCCAGCGAAAACAATTCGTTGTCCAATCTTTTCTTGTAGCTAACACTCTCAAATCCAGGCAGCATCCTGATAAACCTCTTTCACACACTCTACAAAGCATCCACATCCTTCCTGTAATAGGATGACCAGAACTGCACACAATACGCCAAATGTGGGCGAACCAATTTTTTGTAAAGCTGCTTTGTGCCTTCTTGACTCTTATACTCAATGCCCCGACTGATGAATCCAAGTATATCATGCATTCTTAATCACTATTAGTGTTGCTACACTAAGGGAGCTATGTACTTGGGCCTCCAATATACCTCTGTACATCAATACTGTTAAGAGCTCTGTCATTAGCTGTATATTTTTCCTTTACATTTAACCTCCCAAAGTGTAATACTTCTCATCTGCCCGGATTAAATTCCATCTGCCATTTCTCCTGTCTACATCTGTAACTGATAGTAGACCTTGCTGTGTGCTTTGACTGCCTTCTTCACTGTCTGCAACTCCATTTTTTTGTATTATCTGCAATATTACTAGCCATTCCGCCTACATTTTTGTCCAAGTGAAAATGGACAACCAAAAAGACACCCTTCCATTAGCACCCTCTGTTTTCTATGGGTAAGCCAATACGTGGATCCCACCTATACAATGCCACCTATAGAGTACAGTACCTCTACCTAGCCCAAGACTATCTGCACTCATTGAATACATGGTGAATTAAGATCCCACTTGAACTTAATTTGCTTACATTGATCCCATGTAACTGAACATTGGAAAATTGGTTGACTTTTATTCACTGCAAAAATTTGGAAATGTTTTTTACAAATTCCATATTTTCTCACTTGTGGTTTGCAAGACTTGCCTTCACATTGCGATACCATTCTGGGTGCTTGAGTTACTTGATTGAAGTATCCAAATACCATATTACGAACACTCAGCGCAACGCAAACTGGTATCCATTATCAATTGTCTCCTTAGAACTTTGAAGTGTTTTTGTTTGACAATGATCTGTATGTTATTATATACAAAACAGACTTTTTGAATTAAACATTATGCAGTGAATTGGTACTATTGCTAATCACTGTTAATTGATTTGATTCCCTTGATTGACATGCAGTTTGTTTTTTCTTTTGATATCAGGCAACAAAAAACCCTTTCTACTTGCACGTGGGAATGGATATCCTTCAGAGTCTGGAGAAGTACACCAAAGTCAGGTCAGTGTTGGAATATAATTTATGAATTGTTCCAAGTTATTGTTAATTTGTGTTATTTTCAAAAAGTTTAAACTTCGACTTTTCCCCACAGAGATGCAAAAAACTGCAGATGCTGGAATCTTGAGCAAAAAAACAAATGCTGGAGAAACTCAGCAGATCAGCCAGTATCTATGGAGGGAATGGACACACAACATTTCGGGTCAAGGCCCTTTTAGACTGATAGTCTCGATCCAAAATGTCATCTGTCCATTCTCTCCACAGATGCTGCCTGACATGCTGAGTTCTTTCAGCACTTTGTTTCTTGCTTAATAATCCTATAGATGATTGTAAAAACTCCGTGAGATTTCTGGATTAATATTGTTAACTTTTAGATTAATTATCAGAGTGAAGGTTTTCTGAATAGGATTTTATAGGGTCAACTCCTATGATACTTCTCACTTAATTAGGTTAATGAGATTGAGATATTCAGATAGATAGATACAACTGAGTAAAATGATTTGGAATGGAAGGAGAGAAAAAAAGTAGGGCTGCTTTTGTATCTGCTAAACAAGTTAACAGTTAATATGGCGAATGCCATCCACTCCCATATAATGTCTCATAAGTCCTGACTGTATGTTCAAGTTTCAAATTGTCATTTTCTTGTGACTTGTATTAGGCATGCTCTCCCTCCAACCTGCTGTCTCAGTAGGTAACTAGTAAATGGTGAGCAGGTAATAAGCCCATTTAAGCAAGATACGAAATGTATCTCAAGTGATATAAGAATGGTTATTTTCTTTTATTGTTTCATGGACCCTTCAACGACAGAAGTGGCATGTCCCAACCCCGAATAAGTTTTGCTGCTGGTTTACCATTTACCATCATATTTATTGATGGCTTTCATTTGTTTTATTTGCATCCTTAACTTGGAGCTTTTTGGATGCTTTACATTTCATGAGAGAATTGGCATTTATTAAAGAAGACATTCTTTTTAAAAAAAAAGTAAATCACATTTGCCCATTAATCTTTTTTTCATTTCTATTTCCCTTTCACTATTAAATGGCCAGTGTTTTGTTCCTTGCAGTGCATTGTAGCTGCAAGCTTTCCTGTTTTGTTAATGGAAAATGTGTGCACTACAGACAGTTTAATTAATTTTTAACATCAATTCCTCAATATTTCTAAAGATTTAAAATGTTTTTTGACATACTGATTATTTAGCAATTATTATTATTTAGTTCACTGCTCTCCAGAGATTTGTTTGATTTTGATTATTCCTACTCAACCATCTCCCTTTCTTTACCAATGTTGAATCTTTGCCAGAGTCTGCAGATGCTGGAATCTTGAGCAAAAAAACAAAGGGCTGGAGGAACTAGTAGGTCAGGCAGCATCTATGGAGGGAAATGGACATACGACATTTAGATTAGGTTAGAGATATGGCATAGAAACAGGCCAAGTCCACGGCAACCATTGATTACCCATTCATACTAGTTCCGTGTTATCCCACTTTCTCATCTACTTCCCTACACTAGCACATTTAAAGGGAAATTAATCTACAAACCCACACGTCTATGGGATGTGGGAGCAAATCGAACCACCTGGAGGAAACCTATGTGGTCACTGGGAAGAGGTGCAAAGTCCACATTGACAGTACCCAAAGTCAGGATCAAACCCGTGTTCATGTCATTGGAGCAAAATTAAGCCATTCGGCCCATCGGGTCTACTCCATTCAATCATGGCTGATCTATCTTTCCCTCTCAATCCCATTCTCCTGCCTTCTCCCTGTCACCTTTGACACCCTTACTAATCAAGAACCTATCAATCTCAGCTTTAAAAATAACCAAACGCTTGGTGCTATGAGGCAGCACCTCTACCAACCTGGCCACTGAGCTGCCATGATCATTTCAGATCAGGGCAGTTATTCATCAGTCCATAGATGTGTCCCATCTCGAAACATCATCTGTCCAGTTCCCTCCACTGATGCTGCCTGGCCTGCTGAGTTCCTCCAGCATTAAAAAAAAAAAAAAATTAGGAATTTTTGTCACTCCTTGACTAGTCTTTCCACAAAACTGCTAGTCTCAGTCTGTTTCAGGATTTGTTTTATTGGGGGCTTTGTATCAATGTATTATCTGTCCTCAATAGGACCTCATGCTTTCTCTTATCTGCAGTATTTCTCATGATCATCTTTTACCATTTCTTCTTCAAACTTTTCTCCAGCCACAAGATATCCTACATTCTTTCATTGGATAGGCAGCACATCAGTATTGACTTTGTATTGCATCTCAGGATTTCATTGTCCTGAAACATTAACTTTATTTCCCCCCCCACCGGTAATCCCCGAAGTATTGTGTGATTCCAGCAACTTATGCTTTTGTTTTAAATTTGCAGCATATGCAGTTATTTTTAAAATTGATTTGCCAACTCTTAATTCATGATTGCAGAGGATAATAAAACAGACCAAGATTCAGTTAGCTCTGATTCTCTGCAATTTGCTTATCGTTAGAACCTATTCTATGACATTTTGTGGTACTTAAGTTACTGTTGGCTGTTTTATTTGGAAACAGATGTGGTTATGCTACACTTCATCATGTAATAGACAAGTCAAAGGAAGATCGAATGGAGAGCTTCTTTCTCAGTGAGACCTGTAAATATTTGTATTTGGTATGTTACTCCTGTAAACATTTCTATTTTTTTTTAAGTAGTTGGTTATTACAGTAACATATTTAATGCAGTCTGTTATCTGGAATCCAGTGGTGAAAGCTAATTTAGTAATAACTGATAAATAATCACAAAGGGCCTACTAATGTGTTGCATTATTCAATGATTTTATTGTTTACAAAATCAAGGGCCATTGAATTATAGCTTGTAACTAGAGAAACCGCTGTAAGACTGAGAGATGAAACTAAGCCCGATGTTGCTGTTAATGGTGGGACATTGTAACTGTGATATTACAAGTTTGCATTGAAAATGTTCACTGTGAAAGAGGACAATGTAATTTCTGAGATTAAAATTTGGCATGTGTATCAAAGACATGGTATGTACAAATGAAATACTTTGAAGATTTTTGAGTGAGTCAAAAAAAGGAATCGTGTGTTTGTGGAGATAAAACGTTGGTTTGGGTGCATGCCAATTAAGAAACTGGATTTATACAGAATTTTCTAACAAGATTGTTCTTGGGATGAGAACTATCTTTGTATGAAACAACTTACTGACATCAACTAAGAGTAATATAAATACTGATTTTGCAATGATTATGTATTGTGGGATGTGGGTGCCACTAGTTAAAGGGATTTTGTCATTAGTCTTTTATGGTTTCTGAGTTGAGTGGCTTGCTTGGTAATTTCATTGGGCATTCAGGAGTTAACCACATTGCCTAGTTGTGGAGTCACATGGGACAAATCAATTGAAGGAAAATGTCCTTCATTGAGGGATATCAGCAGAACAGTTGAATTTTACAGCAATCTGCTAGTGTCATCATATCCTTTCAATTTATCTGTTAAAGTCCATATTTATTTATTTTCTTTGGTTTAATTCCTCAGCTGCCTGGTGAGATTAAACCATTGATTAGTAGTCTGGATATCTATTCCAGTAACGTTGCTGCCTACGGTGTCTTATCACAGTTCCCTGCTTTCCTTTCTCTTCAGAGGGAATAATTTCTCACTTTATGTTCTCTATTTCATACAGACATGTCTAGCATACTCTTGCCTCCTTTTCAAGGTTGCACATATGTATAGTTGGTGTAACCTTTAATTATAATTCAACTTTCTATCCTACTCATCATGCTGGTGCCTTACAACTTTTCCAAAGCTTATGTAACGTGCATGAAATCTGCGCAGAAATAAATACAGTGCCTCAGATTGTATTCAATAGCTTTACACAGTTGTAGTGTAACGTATACTGCTCCAGTGCTGTTGATAAAACTACTTAGTTAGCTTTTTTTGTTGCAAATCTGCATTAACTTTAAAAACTGAGACTCGTAAATTTCTGCTTATCCTGCAATCTGGTTTCATACCATTTAGAAAATGCTATGTTTATGTATCCAAACTGAGTCTTCTCGTACTTTCCCCACTTTGAATTCTATGTGTCACAATCTGGGGCTTCATTTTACCAGCCCATTGTCGCTGTGCATTCTCTTTCCCCCATCTGTGGTTCCCTAACTTGTGTATAAGGTAGCGTCAGATATGCAGATCTCACTTCCATTTAACAAGTCATTCTGCAGTGCAACATAAGAAATAGGAACAAAAAGATGGCCAATCAGTCCTTCATGTCTGCTCTGCCATTCAATAAGATTTGGGTGACATTTATCTCAATGCCACCTCTGTAAACTAATAGGTTGTTTCCAATTCATTTCTCATTAATAATTTCCTATGTGCAGCTTTGAACGTCTACTGGAAATAGCTTTTATTGATGCCATTAATGTACAATAATTGATCCTTCAAAGCAAAAAGCATTTATGTTAGCATTGTTTACCCATTGCATATCCACAATGATTCTTTGTAATCAAGTCATTCTTGTCAAAATGCCAAGTCATTCTAACATATAACAGATAAAAATACATTTCCTGCAAACAGCAATGGTCTAGTTCTCATACACAATCCCCTTATTGAGAGTGTCCTTTTTACTTCATCATTCCCATCTGTGATCTCTTGCAAAGAGCTTTTGTAAAGGCACTAGAGGCTTTCATTTTAAGATTTAAATGTTAGACAACAGTCTAAACATGGGACAGTGCAAACTGGTCATTTGATTCATCAAAGTCAATTTCTTTGCCTTTCATCAATCTACCAGCTCCTTTCCTTATAGCAAAATCTATTTCATGCATGGGAACCTTAATTTGAAAGTTCTTCATTCTTGCAGTGAGAGGTGCAGTTTAATAATTTTACTTTTGGTGCCCATTAATAATGTATGGTTAAATATTTGAGAGGGTTACATGCTAATTCTAAATATATCTGTTTAAATCGGATGCCTTTGCCGCTGTGATGCTAATTGAAATTAACTTTTAATATTTTCTTTGTTTTGAATGAATGAATAGCTATTTGATGAAGATAACCCATTGCACAGATCAGGGAGCAAATATCTTTTCACAACAGAAGGCCATATTTTGCCAATAGATAAGATTTTCAGAGAAAAGTCATGGGAAGATACCACCTCAAAAGAAGAGGGTTTTGTAGATAACTCTGGTGAGCTGGACCACAGACCTGCTAATTCCAGCATTAATGTAAGTAAGTCTGGTTGTTTATCCACAACTTTTTAATATATACTGGACAATATGGCCATATTTTCTAGGCAGTGAAGTTCTGTGCCTTGAAATCAGCTTTTTACATATTGTTTCCATATATTTGAATTGCAATGGGTTCATGGCAAATGGATAATTTACCTGAGTCATTTAATGAAACTAACGAATTCCTGTACATGGGTTATTTAGAAAGTTTGGAGATGGCGCCATATTGGTGAAGTTGTGGACAGCGAGAAAGGCTGTCAGGATGTAAATCAGTTAACTGACACGGGCAGAGAAATAGCAGATGGAGCGTGTGGAGTTGTACTTTTGGAGGTTGAATGTAAGCGGAAAGTATACAAGACTCTTAACAATGTTGATGTACTGAGTGATCTTGGGATGCAAGTACATAGTTCATTGAAAGTGACTACACATGTAGTTTGAGGGGTAAAGAAGGCGTATAGTATATTTGCTTTCAGCAGTCAGGGTATTGAGTATACGAGTCAGGAAATCAAGTTGTTGCTTTATAAAACTTCTGTTAGGCCACTATCATCAAGGATCCCCACTATCTGGGCCGTGTTCCCTTCAAGTTGCTACCATTGTGCAAGAGATACAAGATTGACAAGAGCATGAGACTGGGTTCTAGTAGTATCTCCATTTCATTGATGATGCTTCTATGCTGGTTGAGGGCATTCTTGCACTTCCAGTTGCAAAATTGTTGTGATCCAAGTCCATAGTCTCTGAAAGTGGCAACACAAATAGATACAGTGGTGAAGAAAGCATATGGTGTGCTTGCTTTCATAGGTTGGGGCATTGAGTACAATGCAGATGAAGTCATGATGCACATTTATAGAAGTTTGGTTTGGCTGCATTTGGAGTATTCCGTGCAGTTCTGGGCGCACCATTGCTGGAATGATGTGAAGGGTTTGGAAAGGGTGCAGAGGAGGTTTACCAGAATGATGCCTGGATTAGGGCATGTTAGCTGCAGGGAGAGGTTGGACAAACTTAGATTGTTTTCTCAGGAGTGCCAGAGGTAGTGGGAAGTCCTGATAAAAGTACATAAAATTATGAGAGGCATAGATAGGATAGACAGTCATATTATTTTTCCCAGGATGGAATAATCAAATATTAGAAGGCATAGCTTTAAGGTGAAAGGGGCAAATTTTAAAGGCGATGTGCTGGGCAATTTTTTTACGCAGTTAAGATAGTGGTTTTAAGAGACCTTTGGTTGGGCACATGGATATGGAGGGATCTGGATTACGTGGTCTTGGCATCATGTTCGGCACAGACATTATGGCCTGTTCTTGTGCTGTACTGTTCTAGTTTGTGTGTGTGTGACATAAAGCTGCTGTGGTATCATGTACACTGTGTTTGATCTGTTTTTTTAACATAATAATGATCTTCATGAGAAGGTACAGCTATTTACATATTTGCGAGTCACTTTGTTACAATATTAATTCATATTCCAAATGATTTTGTAAGGTGCTCTTTTTTGCAATTTGCTATAATGAAAATTAATTGCTTTGAAAATGTCTCCACAGTGTAGCAGGGTCCCCAGTGAGCGGAGATATGCATTGCCTTTGAAAGGAGTTTACATGCAGCAGATTGACCAGATGGTGGGACTTCTTTAATCCAACCTCATCTCTTATGCACAGATGTACAGGGACTTACTTCAGCTATGCAACTTTTATTTTTTTTGTATATAAATGTGTTAGCATTTATTTATTGATTTTTACAACTTCTCTGAAAATATTTCTAGGACTTGTAATATCAAAGCAGAGATGAAAATACATCTGCACCTTGCTTCTATGCAAGGGGGAAAAGGGCTTTGTTAAAATAGATCAGTTTTTGATGCACGGTGTCTTCTATGAAGACATAAGATTAATCATTTGTCTACAGTGCTTATCTAGAAAAAAATAAAATGTAAAAGACTTGTGCTAGATATTTGTTTAAATCCACTTCTGTTGTTGTGCCCTATCTTAAATATGCAGCAGTGTGAAATAGGAACGATTCAATGAAAATTTATATCCATTTTTTTACTGGTACTTTTGCTTTGCATTGTTGTAAGAATCAAGCAATGCTCTAAAGAACTGGACTGGAAATATCACTAATAGAGCCTTGAGTCTAACGGTCTAATGTTGGGTGCTGAGTGTCTATAGCAAAAGAAAATTTAATCAACTTTGGTTTTGGTTAATGTGCCTTCAAACTATCAGTGTATTTAACAAAAATATCTGGTGTCATGTCTGTCTGGGCATCAAACGACATTGTTTTATGTTAGCTCTCTAATGTGTGTTCCATGTACATTAATTAGATTGTTCTGTTCCAGGCTAATTGAAGACTGTTTATAACATAGTTTGCCATAATCACACTCATTAACTTCATTATGATTTATTTTTATGGATGATTTTATGTGATCTGTGTTCAGAAAGTAAAGCTCGTTTGCATCTTGTTGATACATATGTAAAAACAGCTGAGGTGTCACTGAGTGCTATAACATGGCACAAAGCATCCATAACTTTGATTGAAGGGAATTTTGGAATTCTGTTCATTACTTCACTCACGTTGATGCAAATATGTTTGAGCGCGATGAAATTTTGATCAAATCAACATGCTTACAATTCCTTCAGAAGGCCATCTTAAAATAATTGGATTTCATTTTGATAGCATTTGCTTCCCATAACTTCTGTCAAATTATTAATGCTAACTGTGAACTCCACTACTCACTCTCTGCTCTTCTGCAACAATAATCAACCTGTCAAGCGTCATGATGAAAATTAACTTTCCACAAATAGGCAATTACTTAATTACAATCCCCATTTTGTGTCTGTTGTTTTGACCTTGGATGGGGATGGTTTAAGTGGAATAGATCAGGCTATTGCAGTGGAATATTTATTAACCTCTTCACAAAGCAGAATTTTTACATTTCCCGCACTCTTGATTGGTAATTTCCCAATATATGTTGTATTTGAACAACTGTCTTTAAAATTGCGCACTCGTATTAAACTAAACCACATTTCTTCTTGTGAGGTTGTGTGAGCATGCGTTTGTGCGCACTTTTTTGCTCTGTTCTGTCATTATAAAGTCCATGTGTGAAATTATGAATATTTAAGGACCTCTAGCCCGTGTTCAACCCCACTACTATTGAGTTTTTCGAAGTTGTAGGGTGAAAAGAGTGGAGGAAGGTAACTTATCCCAAGTCTGACTAGATGAGTCCATAAGCTAAAGTTTAATATTTTAAGAACAAACATTTGTGTAGTTTGTGGTGGTGATGATGTGCCTTAGTGTGGAAGTTAACTCGGGGTATCCAGATTAGCCAAAGGAAAGTAGGGTGAACATTGATAATGCCACGTGGCAACACCTTGTTACTTCCAGTCTGTGATTACCTCTAACTGAGCTTCAGCAGCTATCTCTTGCCATCATAGCTTACATTAGTAATGCTCCATTGCTCAGTCATCGTATTTCCAAAATGTAAGTGGCTTGTATTCTTGTATTCAACAGCATTCTCAGTTTGCCGTTGTTGCTCTGACCCCACCCCTCTGCTCTCCCCTCCCATTCACTTTTTAAACTTGGTTTTCCTCTCACCATGCTGTCTGTCATTAACAGCCCTGCCCACCTCTCTCACCCCCTGGCCCACCCTCCACCAAACTGACTTCCCCTATTCCCCACATTCTTTACTTGTTCATTCCCTGACCCTCGTCTTTGTGTTCTTTGTTCTGATCGTGACCCTGATCTTGTTTTCTCACCTTCTGTGCATTCCCTCTCCCTGTTCCCCACTCCATCGTGGCCAATATCCGTTCTTCTCCCCAAAGATAAATAATTTGGTTTCTGTTCAGTCTTTCCCAGAGACTGGGAAATCATGGCCCAGCCCTGTTCCCTCCCTGCAGGAGTGAGCTGCAATCTTCACTAAAGAACGTCATTTATTCTTTGCAGTTCAATTAATATTACTTTAATATATTATTACTTAATATATTCGAATAAGTTTACCTGTTTTTTTCCCAACCCACAATTTACCTGCTGTTTTAATGTTATCAGTGACTTTATGTTAACCATTGTGCAATCATCAGAAACCTCCA
The DNA here is from genome assembly GCA_038087875.1 of Malacoraja senta. Taxonomy (NCBI): domain Eukaryota; kingdom Metazoa; phylum Chordata; class Chondrichthyes; order Rajiformes; family Rajidae; genus Malacoraja; species Malacoraja senta. The sequence goes on from CM075980.1 coordinate 69,887,941, forward strand.
GATCCCCATACGTATGTGAGAGTAAAAAAATGTCTGATTAGGGCATGATCATATAAGACTCTCCTTTCTGTAATGTGTGCAATGATTATGCCAAATGTTTAGGTATGATGGCCAAAATTATGATTTATATTCCGATTGGTCCTTTTACATAATTGACCAATTGCAGCGGTAGAGGTGACAAAGTGCAAAAGATCTGCCTCATTTTTAACTTGTAAGTAAAGGTTTCTTGTCAAACATTGTTTTCTTACAAATAATAGTATTTACTCAAAAGCAGGATGTTTGATATAAAGAACAATGCTAAATTATCAATGTTTACCAAAATCAATGTGCAATACACTGTTGTATAGAAGGAAAAGTTTTAAATAAAATACATTTTATTTTCCCAGAAATGAGCAATGGTATTAAAATTGTCAAAGGACCAAAATGTCAATAAAAATGCAATGCCATTGTTTTTTTTGTTGCTGCTATTTTTTTCCTTTCCATTGTCTGAGCCAAAACATGCACTCTGTATCTTCCAATCTCACTAATAGTTTTGCATAGAAATTGCAGGCTTTTCCACAGCTGAATGGTCTATTTCCAAAGCTTGCTACGATATCTAAAGCAAAGGATTAAACTCCTTTTTTTTCTCACCAGATTCTTGTTTTCTGCACAGAAACAAGAATCCCCTAAAACCATGCCAGCTCCATTAATTATTGATCTAATTATAGTCTCCCATGTTGTCCATTGTTAGGCTGTCAATATTTAACATCCAACCTTCCAAATTTCATCCATTGCTAATTTAAACAATCAGTTCCCGCTATCCAGTACTTCAAAATACATTTTATATGTTTATTTTGCAGACCGCTCTAATGTGACAGGCTTATGGTTTGCAATCTTAATATTTAGCCAATTATATGACATGCAGTGTCCCTTTACAAGGGACTTGGAGAAATAAACACACACACCATGTAACTTTTTAGAATAACATCAAGTAGCTCTACATAAAGAAATCCCAGTCTATACATTCTCCCTATAACTTAAACCCACAAGCCAAAGTAACATCCCTGTGAATCTCTTCTGCATCCTTTCCAGTTTAATTCCATCCTTCCTATAGCTGGGAGAGCAGAACTGCACACATTATTTAGCAATGTTACAAAATTTTGAGATTTTAAAAATCAAGTCTGCAATTTATCACATCAGATAAAGCATAAAAAGAAGTTTAATTTGACACCTTATTCACTTTCATATCTTCAGTATTAAAAAAGTTATGGCCATTTTCATACTCGGAAATTAGCATCTTGTTCCCTATTGCTTTTCCATTGACTTAACACAAAAGCTGTGATCAAGGACAGTCAAAAGCCCATAACTTTCTTAAAAATTAAGAGAACAATGAAATTTTCAGTTATTATAGATTGAAGCATTCTGAAACAAATATGAAACAATCTTACTTGGATGACCTGAAATTAAAGCATATAATTAGTTAGTTACCCAATTGTAGCTAATTACAAAATTCAATTACTAGATCTAAATATCTATCCATTTCTTAAGAAAAAGTTAACATTTTTAAAAAGCCTAAGTGTCCAAATAACATTCACACAAGAATTCACAATATAACATTACTTTTAAATCTCATTGTCATTAATTTATAGGCCAAATGGAAGGAATTTAGTGATTAATTCTTGTAAATTAATGGCCATTTAAATCATCTTGCGAGTGGGATTTTGTGGAACGCGCTGGTTTGGAACGCTGCGTTTGCACTGAATTAAACCCCAATATCGGCAGGAAAAATACTGCCGGTTGGTATATTTAAATAATCACATTTTCGCAACTTGAAATTTTTATTGAAGGCATCCTAAGAAGCAAGTTTATATGAAAAAATAAACGGTGTACCTTGCCTTGTCCCGTGCGTGAAATCCGTCCCGTTGTCGGCGTTGACGGCATTTGAAGAAGATTTTAATTTTACTCCAACAATTAAATTATAAAGCGCTAATTTTAATAAACAATAAAACGGCAGTCGAAGCGATTATTCTTCAACTATTTAGCCTGTTCAAGATCGTTTAGAACAGGCTGCCGAAATATCGCATTTTAAACCCGCCCCCGTCTCAAAGGCGCCAAAGTCGCGCACACGGGCAGTGACAGAACTGCAGCGCCGCTGAAGGTAAGTTTTGTAACATACCTACATTATTCCAAATGTGGACTTGCCAATGACTTGTAAGGCTGCATCATGATGTCCCAACTTTTGCACTCGACAACCTTCACAAAGAAGGTAAGTGTGCCAAACACCTATTCTCCACCTGACTTGCCACTTTCGGGGAATTTCATAGATTGCATTTACGGCAACACTCTAGGGCTCTACCATTGTGCACGTCCAGTCTTGGTTTGACATTCCAAAGTGTTAACATATCACACTGAAATTCCCAAGTGATCTAGATAATGTTGTAAACTTTGATCTTGTTGTCCACTGTACCACCAATCTTGGTGTCACCTACAAATTTATTAACAATTGGTTTTGCTTGTTTCAGGGCCTCATTTTGCAACCAGCCTTTTTAAAATGTTTCAGACATAATCTGAAAATATATTTTGGCCATATCTGTTGCATTCCCCTGATCATCCTTCTGTGCTGTGTAATCAAAAGTCTTCGTCAGATTGGTGAAATATAGGAGCGATCCTTCTCTCACCAACAAAATTGAAGAATACAATATATAGTAAGAATCCAATTATCCGTAGTACAATTAGAATTTGGAAACAAATAAAATTAACTTTAAAATTAAGAAATCTATCGCTTCTTTCACCTATAATGAATAATCCTTCTTTAAACCTACGATAGATAAATCGTTTACACACTGGGATAGATTAGAAATTAAAACGTTTGGAGATATGTATGATAATGGAAGTTTTTTTTTTAACATTTCACCAACTACAACTTAAATACAATTTGAGTAGTAATCAATATTTTAAATATTTTCAAATACGTGACTTTGAAAAAATATACACAAGAATATCAAAATATGTCTCCAGATTTATTAGACGAGAATGAATATAAAAGCAGAATCAACTAATTTAATATCATACCTGTATAATACCATCCTAAATATAGAAATACCATCATCTGATAGGATTAGAAGAGATTGGGAACAAGAACTGGCTATAAAAATCTCGAAAGAGAGTTGGGATAAACACTTGTTATATGTACATAAATGCTCGATTAACGTAAGACACATTCTAATTCAATTTAAAATCTCACATAGATTATACTACTCAAAAGCTAAAATAAGTAAATTTTACCCAAATGTCTCTTCTATCTGTGATAAATGTCTAACCCAAGAAGCAAATATAGCACATTCTTTTGTTTTTTGTATAAAAACTCAAAAAATTTGGAATTAAATCTTTGAAATTTTCACGAAATTATTTAAAATAAAACTGAAACCGAATGCAGACCTGATCATTTTTGGAACAATCGAAGCCAGTTTGGAGCTGTCTTCGTTTCAAAGGAGCTTTCTTAATTATGGCTTAATTACGGCAAAAAAACTTGCACTGAAATTTTGGAAAAACGCTCCCACGCCAACGACAAAAATGTGGATTTCTAATATGTCGGAACTGTTACACCTGGAAGATATGAGATTCCTCTTAGCAGGTAAACCAGACCATTTCCAAAAGATTTGGTCTCCATTTATCGACTTATTACAAATATAGGGTGCAACAAAATGTTGATAATAAATGGTTTCAGGACCTGGTGAGGGGTGAGTAAAGATATGAAGTAGGTACATCCCTTTTATCTTGTCTTATCTTATCTTGCTTTTTTTTCCTTTTCTTTTTCCTTTTGGTTTTTCTCTTGTTTAACTCTTGTGGTTTAGGTCCCTATGGGTGTTCCTGGACCACTCTTTCACTCACTCACTTACTATCTCTGCTAACTCTATCCTTTTTCTTATTAAAGTTTAAAATAAGAAGTGGTACAAGAAATGTATAATTTTATGTTTGTTTGAGATCACTGTACTGTACAATACTTCTAATTTAAAAAAAAAAAAAATGACTCGCTACGCTGTGCGTGTGTGTTTGTTTGGCGGAGTCTGAGGGGAGAAGCGCCGGCACCAAGAGCGAGCGAACGCGCGGACAGACGGACAAAAGTAACGATCATAGAGTGGCATAGGTGGACATTTCCGGTCGAGGCCCTTCACACTGACAGTCAAGGGAAAGGGAAACGGGAGATATAGGCATATCTTCCATTCATTTGTCCTTAGTACCGTCTATACCTCGCTCTTTCCCCTGAAGAAGGGTCTCGACCCGAAATGTCACCTACAAAGATCTTTGTAGGTGACATTTGCCGCTCTATGATCGTTGCTTTCGTCCGTCTGTCTGCGCGTATGCTCGCTCTTGGTGCCGGCGCTTCTCCCCTCAGACTCCAGCAAACACACACACACACACACACACACAGCATGTCCGGCAGATCAGTGCGGGCCTAGAGCAGGAGCAGGGTGAAGGATGACATCAAACGGTTCAAGTCAAGAGAGTTTATTGTCATGTGTCCCTGACAGGACAATGAAATTCTTGCTTTGCTTCAGCACAACAGAACATAGGCATTGACTACAAAACAGATCAGTGTGTCCATATAACATTATATACGTAAATACACACATGAATAAATAAACTGATAAAGTGCAAATAACAGATAATGGGCTATTAATGTTCAGAGTTTTGTCCGAGCCAAGTTTAATAGCCTGATGTCTGTGGGGAAGTAGCTATTCCTGAACCTGGTCGTTGCAGTCTTCAGGCTCCTGTACCTTCTACCTGAAGGTAGCAGGGAGATGAGTGTGTGGCCAATATGGTGTGGGTCCTTGATGATATTGCCAGCCTTTTTGAGGCAGCGACTGCGATCGATCCCCTCGATGGAAGGGAGGTCAGCCGATGATGGACTGGGCAGTGTTTACTACTTTTTGTAGTCTTCCTCCCCAGTGCGCTCAAGTTGCCGAACCAAGCCACGATGCAACCAGTCAGCATGCTCTCTACTGTGCACCTGTAGAAGTTAGAGAGAGTCCTCCTTGACAAACCGACTCCGTAATCTCAGGAAGTAGAGGCGCTGATGTGCTTTCTTAATAATTGTATCAGTGTTCTCGGACCAGGAAAGATCTTCAGAGATGTGCACCCCAGGAATTTGAAGCTCTTGACCCTTTCAACCATCGACCCGTTGATATAAACAGGATTGTGGGTCCCCATCCTACTCCTTTCAAAGTCCACAATCAGTTCCTTGGTTTTGCTGGTGTTGAGGGCCAGGTTATTGTGCTGGCACCATATGGACAGTCGCTCGATCTCTCTTCTATACTCTGACTCATCCCCCAACAGTGATACGTCCCACAACAGTGGTCGTCAGCGAACTTGATGGAGTTCGCACTATGACCGGCTACGAGTCATGAGTATAGATTGAGTACAGCAGGGGGTTGAGCACGCAGCCTTGAGGTGCTCCCGTGCTGATTGTTATCGAGTCTGATACATTTCCACCAATACGAACAGACTGTGGTCTGTGAATGAGGAAGTTGAGGATCCAATTGCAGAGGGATGCGTAGAGACCCAGTTCATGGCAGCTATCGAAAAAGTACGGAAATGGTAAGGGAAATTTAAAAAAAACAACGTAGGAAATAGATGTGACGTTATCCACTTTGGTAGCAAAAACAGGAAGTCAGATTACTATCTAAATGGCATCAAGTTGGGAAAAGGGGAAGTACAACAGGATCTGGGGGTCCTTGTACATCAGTCTATGAAAGTCAGCATGCAGGTACAGCAGGCAGTGAAGAAAGCGAATGGCATGTTGGCCTTCATAACAAGAGGAATCGAATATAGGAGCAAAGAGGTCCTTCTGCAGTTGTACAGAGCCCTAGTGAGACCACACCTGGAGTATTGTGTACAGTTTTGGTCCCCTAATTTGAGGAAGGACATTCTTGCTATTGAGGGAGTGCAGCGTAGGTTTACAAGGTTAATTCCCGGGATGGCAGGACTATCATATGCTGAGAGAATGGAGCAGCTGGGCTTGTACGCTCTGGAGATTAGAAGGATGAGAGGGAATCTCATTGAAACATATAATATTGTTAAGGGTTTGGACACGCTAGAGGCAGGAAACATGTTCCCGATGTTGGTGGAGTCCAGAACCAGGGGCCAAAGTTTAAGAATAAAGAGTAAGCCATTTAGAACGGAGACGAGGAAACACTTTTTCTCACAGAGAGTGGTGAGTCTGTGGAATTCTCTGCCTCAGAGGGCGGTTGAGGCGGGTTCTCTGGATGCTTTCAAGAGAGCGCTAGATAGGGCTCTTAAAACTAGCAGTCAGGGGATATGGGGAGAAGGCAGGGACAGGGTACTGATTGGGGATGATCAGCCATGATCACATTGAATGGCGGTGCTGGCTCGAAGGGCCGAATGGTCTACTCCTGCACCTATTGTCTATTGAAATAGATGTTTAACAAAAAAAGGGGGGGGCGGCGATTGCTCCGTCGGAGAGAAGGGGGGGGGGGAGGATGGTTTGACCCGTCTTGACCCGAAATGTCACCTATTCTTTTTGTCCAGAAATGCCGCCCGACCCCCTGCATTTTGTGTCTATCCTTTAATCTCTCAGCCTGATATAGCAGAATCTCCCTGAATTAGCTTGACGCCATGACGGAAGCCGGTTACGCAAATGGCGCTGAGGATTACCCATGACCCTACTACGGCTTTTTAGCGGTGGACCATCTTGCTCTCTATAGGATCTTTGGGCAGGCCTGTTATTGGACAGGACTTACGGACATCGCGGAGCTGGCCGAGTTCGGAACGGGAGGAGCTGTGGTGGCGCTCTGCTGCGGCCCGACCCCGGAGATTCGGAGGCTCCAGCCACCGGCCCGGTGGACGGTGACATCGGGAGCTCGCGGGTCCCTGGTGGGAGACCGCTTTTCGGGACTCCCGCAACGGCAACTTCTCCCACCCGAGTTGCGGGGTTGAAGATGACCTGGAGCGGGGTCTTACATCGCCCGGCGCGGCTTTAAATGGCCGCGGGACTTGCTAGCGCTACCGGGGGCTCCAACATCAAGACCCGGAGCGTGGCCTTGCATGGCCCGGCGCGGCTTTGATGGCCACGGGACTTGTTTACCATCGCCCGCTGGGGGCTTTGACTTTGACATCGGGGGGAGAATGGGGAGTGCAGGGGAGAGACAAGACTTTGCCTTCCATCACAGTGAGGAGATTCACTGTGATGGATGTTTGTGTAAATTGTGTTGTGTCTTGGTTCTTTTTACTTGTTTGTATGACTGCAGAAACCAAAAATTCGTTTGAACTTAGGTTCAAATGACAACAAATAAATTGTATTGAATTGTATTCCCGTCCTTTGTGCCAGACCCAGCCAGTCATAGCTTGCACACCTCCCTACCTTCCTTCAGCACTGACTAACCTGCAGTTACAAACCGTTTCCAGCAGAGGTCAGAGGAGCCTTGCCCACTGAACAAAAATATTGGTGAAGGAAATGTATCAGAGAATCTGCCCAGGCCACCAGACAGCTTGTTCCTGCTTTTAAAAGGATCTATATTTTTTTAAATTGTAAACCTGGGACCAGTATTTTCAGTTGATGCAAAATGAGTTAATATTTTAAATATAACATGAAATGAGTGCCTAAATCCACTTCTCACATTGTAATGTCACACTGACGTTTTTGCTGGTTTGGAGGCGCACCTCCTACACTTGAGTTTGTTGTATGACGCTGAGCTTTTCAGTCCATTTATTGATGCGCGGAGATGACCAATGTGCCAGACCAATGCGTAGATTTACTGCTTTTAATACTCTTGTTTTTTTGCTTCCCTATTTGAATCAAAGGAATTTACAACTGTTTCCCCCCCCCCCCCATAAATCTACGATGTAGAATCTAACTGTTAGTGAACTTGCTCATTGCTGAAGAGTATGTTTTGACAATCTAACTTATCTCACCCCTTCATTATATCCCATTCCTTGCCTTCTGTCCTGCCCTTAGCGCATCTGTGTTAATATCCTGCACCATATCCTGTGGCAGTCAGTACCACTCTCTGCATAAAGAAATATTAATGCTTCAATGGGGCTTTATTGTCACATGTGCGAAGTGCAAGCGCACAGTGAAATTATTTTCTTACAATCAGTCCAGTAGAGTATCACCATACCTCCTCTAATTAGCAGTTGTACAGAAATATATCTTATGTTTTATGACTTGGCAGTTTAATTTGCCTCCTGGGATAAATAAAGTTATATTGTATCATATCGTATCACATAAGTTAAGAAACATACATGGATAGGACAAATTTGGAGGGATATATGGCCTGTAAATCTTTTTTGCCCTTTCTCCAGTGCTGATGTGGATTGTTGAACTCTGCACTACACAATAAGAGTGAGTTAACCGTGCTCTAAATGATTTTTACATAAATTCCCTGACTTTGAATTCTGTTTCGGTGGAGATTGACCACATTGCTTGTTTTTACCTGTAATAGCTTTGCTCACTTATGCTGCGACATTTAATAACTTCTGTATCTGAGCCCTTTGCACCTACACTCTTCTGGCTTACTGGAACTTTAGTTTTCAATTGCAAAGCCCCCTATACTTTCAATCACTGTTCTGCAAACTTAGTCCTGACTTCTGATGAAAGGTCATTGATTTGAAATGTTCAAAACACGAAGTGCGGGAGTGACTCAGCGGGTCAGACAGCATCTGAGGAGGGAATGGATAGGTGATGTTTCAGGTTGGGATCTTTCTTCAGACAATGGATAGCGACGTTTCAGGTTGGGACCCTTCTTCAGCATCTGCAGTTCCTTTAGTCTCCATGTAAATTCTGTTTTTCCACACATGCTGCATGACCTCTTGAGTATTCTCGGCATTTTATCTTATTATTTACTATTTATGCATGTCTATATGTTGTTGCAGCCCTCTGAATATCAGGTAGACCTTAATGATCTTGTTAAATGACAGAACAGATTTGAAGAGCTGAGTGGTTTGCAATTTGTAAGCTCTTCTGCAGATATTATGGCAGGGGTGACTTTAATATCTAATGCTCTTAAAGCAATGATGTTTGAAATAGCACAGACCCTGCTCAGGTGTATGATTTCGTCACTAAATTTAATTGCTATGTCTACGATGCATCTTTTCCCAATTTCTTGATTTTTTTTCCAGGGATCCCAATGAGGGTTAACACATGTTTAGTTCACCAAGAGATGATGCAATTCAGTTTCTAGCATGATTTTGTTTAGTTGTAAGAAAAACACTACTAATCTGTATTTTTAATTGTTTAATTAGAATAATTTATTAACACATTGATTGGGGAGTTTCGCAATGTAGGAGTATTTGAGTAATTTATACATGCAAATTACAGGCATAATTGTCTAATTATTACATTAATAGAAAGCATAATTGTACCTTCCAGGTACCTTCAGAGCAGAAATATAACAAATCTTATTCAGTTCAGAAAAATTCTCAGCTGAATAGTGCCATGAATTTAATACCCTAATAGTCTGATAATTTGCTGGGAATTTACACGCATTTTATTTTTTACCTGAAAATGCAACTCTTCGTAGATTTAACAATTTATATGAAGTATTCTAACAGCAAAGATGAAAAAAAGTAGAAATTAAACTTCAACATATTTTGTTCTTTAAAAACGTGATTTTTTTTCTGCAATCTTCTAATTATTGGCTGGCAATATGAAGCTATCCATGTTGCTGTCTTTGGATAAATCACCAAATGCCAGTTTAGAGCAGGATAATTATATATCGCGTGCTTGTTTTCTTTGTGCTATTATGGACAATAAGTCAATAAGACCTGTAAAACTCTTTTAAGAGTGAAGGGTCTTGGAATATGTAGAAAGACTATTTATTCATTTCACATAACTTCTACTAAGACAGGTTTAGATATGCAGGAAGGAACTACAGATGCTGGTTTATACCAAAGATGGAAACAAAGTGTTGGAGTAAAGGTTCAAGACCCTTCTTCAGACTCAGTCTAAAGAAGAGTTCCGACCCGATACGTCACCTATTCCTTTTCTCCAGAGATGCTGCCTGACCCTCAGAGTTACTCCAGCACTTTGTGATCTAAGGTTTATTTTTATTTTTTATTTATTTTTAATAATTTTTTATTAGAAGCAAACATATTATAAAGTATAGTTACATATTATAGTAAAAAAAAAACTTTTCATATACATCAATCATACATTATTAAAATTTTCAATTGTCGATTAATTCTGCTTCTAGTGTTTTTTTTATATAGATAGAGAGAGAAAGAGAGAAAAACTAATTACAAATATCAAAAAAGAGAAAAGGTGGAATGAATTACTTATAATACGTCATTGGAGATAAGTTCATAGTTTATGAAGTATAATTTTTCATCTAATCCTGAGTTCAAGCTTCAGTTGGGTTTTCGTGCTGGGCCAATCTATCCCTTCAAATAGTTAATGAATGGAGCCCATATTTTAACAAAATGTTCTTGTTTGTCCATTAAGACAAGTCTAATTCTTTCTAGATGTAGGGTCTCCGACATATCCACAATCCACATTTTAATTGTGGGAGTTATAGGGCCTTTCCAAAATTTTAATATTAATTTTTTCCCAGTTATTATACTGTAGTCGAGGAAGTTTCTTTGGCTTGTTGTGAGTGTTAAACTTTGTTCTGATATCCCAAGTATTATTAATTTTGAGTCTGGAACCAATTTAGTATTAACAACTTCAGAAATTATTTCAAAAATATCAGTCCAGAAATTTTTAATTTTTGTACAATTTGCAAAAGTATGTGTTAAATTGGCCTCTAAATGCAGACATTTATCACAAATAGGAGAAATATGTGGGAAGATTCTATTTAGTTTTATTTTGGAGTAATGTAATCTGTGTAAGATTTTAAATTGTATTAAAGCATGTCTGGCATTTAACGAGCATTGATGTATATGTTGTAAACTTTCGTCCCAAATATCTTTCGTTATAGGATAACCTAACTCATTTTCCCATGTGTATCTATATAGTTCCATCGGTGGTACCTCGTTGTTTAAGAGAGTGTTATAAATATAAGCTATTAATTTTTCAGTGTTAGGATGCTTATTCAAACATTCATCAAGAATTTCTGGTTCCCTAGTCCTATAAACTTGTGTATTAGATTTAACATAATCTCTAATTTGTAGATATCTGAAGAAATTATTTGAGTGCAGTCCATGATTCTGTTGTAACTCTTGAAATGAAAGAACGATGCCTTTCCTATAAAGATGTCCAATCTTTTTAATTCCATAATTTTTCCATTGTGTGAAACCTTTATCTAGGTGTTACAAAACTTACCTTCAGTCGCGCTGTAATTCTGCCACTGGCCGTGTGCGCGATTTTGGCGCCTTTAAGGGGGGGGTCGGGGTTAAAACGCGGGTTTCTCCTACCTTGTCCTGAATTATATTTCGTTGGAGTACAAGCGTTGGCTGACAAATCGTTCCTAGCGGCGTTTTGTGAATTTTTTATTTTTATTAAATCATCAATGTCAGCGCTGGAGTAATTTGAAAAGCAGCTCCTGAAGCGTCAACGCCGATAACGGGACGGATTTCACACACGGGACAGGTAAACGAAAGTGGTTTCTTTAAATGTATAAAAGTGCTTCTTAAGAAGCCTTTAATTCACAATTTTTCATGCGACACGGTGATTCTATTCCCCGAACTAACGGCAGTATTTTTCATGTCAATACGGGGTTAAATTCACTGCAAATGTACGTTCCAATTGATCGCGTTCCAGAAATCCTCACTCGCAAGATGATTTAAATGCCCATTAATTTACAGGTATTAAACATTCAATTCCTTCCATTTGGCCTGTAAATTCATGAAAATTAGATTTAAAAATTATGTTATATTGCGAATTATTGTGTGAATGTTATTTGGACACTTAGGCTATTTAAAAATGTTAATCTATTCTTAAGAAATTGATAGATGTTTAGATCTAGTAATTGAATTTTGTAATTAGCTACAATTAGGTAACTAACTAATTATATGCTTTACTTTCATGTCTTCTAAGTAAGATTGTTTCATATTTGTTTCAGAATGCTTCAATCTATAATAACTGAAAATCTCTTTCAGTTATCTTAATTTTTAAGAAAGTTATGGGCTTTTAACTGTCCTCGATCACAGCTTTTGTGTTAAGTCAATGGAAAAGCAATAGGGAACAAGATGCTAATTTCCGAGTATGAAAATGGCCAAAACTTCTTTAATACTGAAGATATGAAAGTGAATTAGGTGTCAAATTAAACTTCTTTTTATGCTTTATCTGATGGGATAAATTGCAGACTTTATTTTTTTAATTTCAAAATTTTGTAACATTGCTATTTGATATATTCTGAAAATCCACTCTCCGACTATTTATCATGACTAAAAGAAAGGAACGAGGCAAATGGACATTTGCAATGGCCTAAACCGGTGCTTTTTATGAGGCATCAATGGTTTCCAAAGTTTCCCTGGGGATGTTTTCCATTCACTGGTGTACCTGTTTCAATGCTCCCCATCAATTCACTGGGGGTCCCATTCTCACTGCTTCCTTTAATCTGATTCTATTAACTGCACTCATTTGAAACTTAGCAGGTTCTGTTTCCTACATGCTCTTTAAACTTGTCTGGGGCTTGTTCCCGTATCCACTTTGAACATAGGCTTTACATTAAAATATATTGTAAATAACATTTAAAGAAAAAGCAAATTACATGTTTGAAGGAACAATAATGGAATAACAGGGTGGCATAGTGGTGCAGCAGTAGAGTTGCTGCCTTACAGCGCCAGAGACCCGGGTTCGATCCTGACCATGGATGATGTCTATACAGAATTGGTATGTTCTCCCTTTAACCGGATGGGTTTTCTCCGGGTGCTCCGGTTTCCTCCCACATTCCAAAGACTTACAGGTTTGTAGGTTAATTGGCTTCAGTAAAATTGTAAATTGTTCCTAATGTGTAGGATAGTGTTAGTGTACTGGGAAATTGCTGGTCGGCACGGACTCGGTGGGCCGAAGGGCTTGTTTCGCGCTGTATCTCTAAAGTCTAAATCTAATAGTCCAGAATATCCACCAAAGTTCTGAGTGTGCTGGATTAAAGGGGGTTTACTGAATGACTGCCCCAGCATTAAATAACCTCCAAATGAGATGTAAAATCAAGATGCTATGAGTTAGCTCAGATAATGTTCAATAGTATTTGACGTCACTTTAAAAGCAAGAATTTCTGGTCTCCCAACCAAACTTTTCCTTTAATAAACACCATCACAAAGAAACAGACTACATTCCACATCATTGCTAAATAAAGAGCTTTGAGAACTTTGAAGGTAAAACATGGTTACTTTGCATTTTAAAAGCTCTCTGGTCTGGGCAGTTTTACTGTTGTCTGCTATCTAAATGAACAAAAAACAATCTGCTGGATGAGCTCAGCAGGCCAGGCAGCATCTGTGGATGGAAATGGACAGATGATGTTTTTGGTCAGTCTTTTTTTTCTTAGGCCCCCTACGGTCATGGCTGAACATGGGTGTCTCCAGGGTTAGAGGACGCCAGTGCGTGACTTTATTTAACGTGGGGAGACTGGTGCGCAGACAGTCCTTGACAGATCTGGGTCAGGATCCAGTGGCATGGAGTCCAAGACGACCGGAGACCCTTTTCTGCTGCAGCCTTCATCCGCCTTCCCAGCGTTGTGACGCTCCACTAAGGTCAGCCATCATCCTCTGCCTGTTCCACCGTTGAGGTCGTGGTTGGATTGCTCTTTGTCAGTGTTCTCCCCTTTGACCTTACCGCCATGGGTGACCTTACCAGGAGCATAGCTCCAGGCGGCATCGTTCTTGGGATCTCAGGACCACACAAGCTTCTCCACCACGACAAGGTGACAATCCACGGAGAAGTACCCTTCTTAATTTCAGCTGCACTGATATTTTCATGTAAATAAGAAAAGCAAATATTTGCATGTGAAAGTGTTAAGCATAAAGATGCCAATATTATAGCGTGAGGATTTTGCAGAATGCCTTCAGTCAACCTTATTGAAATCACAAATTTAATGCAATATTTATAATTGGGTTTTGATGCTTCACGATTCTATCCATTAAGGTCAATGAAAAGACGACAATGCTTTCAAATCTGATTCCATTTCCACAGTTTAATTACTCAGCCATTTATTTATATTGCTTGTAGCTTGAGCTGCATGCATGTCCTGTGCACTAAATAGGCTAGGAATATCGTGAATTTGAAGCTGGCACAAAATTTATTCTGCTACTTATTGCAAACTGGTGTTTGTATAAATCAAAGCAAGACAGGTACCAACAGCAGACATTATCAATTGAATTTTATAAATATTTTGTAAATATGTTAACTCTTTATCTGCTGATAATCTCAAGTGAGTTATTTGTGATTAATTATAAGAAACAAACATCAAAAGGGCTGCCTGTTACCTCATTTAAGTGACTGTTCTTTATGGATATAAGATATTTTGTAAAATGACAGTTTGGTCAGCACAGTGGCACAGCAATAGAACGGCTGCCTTACAGCACCAGAGACTCAAGTTCCATCCTCACTACGGGTGCTTTGTGTGGAGTTTGTATATTCTCCCTGTGATCGCGTGGACTTTCTCCGGGTGCTACGACTTCCTCCCACTTTCCAAAGGCGAGCAACTTTGTAGGTTAATTGGCCTCTGCAAATTGTCCCCACTGTGTACAATAGAACTAGTGCACAGGGTGATCGCTGATCAGGTGCAGACTCGGTGGGCCAAAGGGCCTGTTTTCATGCTGCATCTCTCAGCTAAAACTAAACTAAACTAATTTCCAAACCAATAATTACATTTAGTACCAATTATTTGTGTGGAACAATATCTCAATCAAATGTTCATTCTTCCTTTCCAGGTTGTTGTGTGTCATTGTGATTGCTGTACTTGATCCAAGAATGGAAGTACACTAGAAAATAGGAGCCAGAATAGAGCACTTGGGCCCTTAAACCGGTGCCGCTAGTTAATACAATCATGCCAGATCTGCCCCAGACCTCAACACCTCTCTGTGCCAGTTCCCCATAGCCTTCAATTCCATGATGTTTTAAAAATAGATCCCTCTTCTTTCTCCAGATGCCCGGCTTCCTCCCACACTTCAAAGACATACAGGTTTGTAGGTTAATTGGCTTCTGTAAAAATTGTGTATAGGGTAGTGCTAGTGTACGGGGTGATCGCTGGTCGGCATGGACTCAGTGGGCCGATGGGCCTGTTTCTGCGCTGTATCTCTAAAGTCTAGGTAAAGTAAAGAGAGGAGTTGTTCCTCTGTTAGTCTTCTGCAAGGTATGTGAATTTCTCTGTGAATCCCAGAGCTGCCAACTCTCACGCTGTCAGCGTGAGAATCACGCCTTGGAGCAAATTCTCACGCCCTCACGCTCATGACCGAGTTCTCACGCTGGGTTCAGTCCCTGCACAGTTTGTCCCTTTGCGCCGCGTGCCAGGGATCTGCACGGTCTGGGGAAGCGCGTCGGTTGCCGGCTGTAAGTGACATTGCGTCTCCTCTCTCTTGGTTGGATGTGCAGCCGCCGGGTGTCAGCAGCTGTATGTGCCGGCTGTGAGTGCTGCGCTGCCGGCTGCCGCTGCAGCCTCGCTCCCTCCCTCCCTCCTGTCCTTCAACTCACACGGCAGCGCCAGCGCCGGCAATCCACGCTACACCGTGCCCGCCAGACTCCCCATTGGGCGACCGGGGAGAGAGAGGGAGGGAAAGAAAAAAAGGGAGGGATGGAGGCAAAGCGAGACAAGGGGAGGGAATGTAGAAAGGGGATGAAGGAAGGAAAGAAGAAAGTGGAGAAAGAGGGAGGGGGAGGAAAGAGAAAAGGATGGGGGCAGGAGGGAGGAAGGGGTGGATGGAGGGAGGGGGAAGAAAAGGTGTGTGTCTGTGTGTGTGTGTCTCCCTGTGTGTGTGTGTCTCCGTGTGTGTGTGTGTGTTTCCCTGTGTCTCCCTGTGTGTGTGTCTCCCTGTGTGTGTGTGTGTGTGACTCCCTGTGTGTGTGACTCCCTGTGTGTGTGACTCCCTGTGTGTGTGTGCGTGTCTGTGTGTCTCCCTGTGTGTGTGTGTGTCTCCCCGTGTGTGTGTCTGTCTGTCTCTCTGTGTGTGTGTATGTGTCTTCCTTTGTGTGTGTGTCTCCCTGTGTGTCTGTTGTCACATCCTGGCCTTAGACAGGGCTGCCAACTCTCACGCTTTGAGCGTGAGAGTCACGCATTTCAGCCAATGCTCACGCTGATGACAGAATTCTCACGCTGTCTTCAGTCCATGCACAGTTTGGGACGGGGTCGGGACAGGCAAGCCGACCGGAGAACTGCAGCCAGTCCCTGAGACGTGAGCTGATCTGGGAACGGCAGCCAGTCCCTGGGCACGCAGAATGCCAACTTGATCATTATGGACAAATTGGGCCAGCCATGTATATGTTGTATAACTCTGACTATGCAGATCTGAATGGGCTTAGAATGACCATTTAAGCAAAATTGCCCTCACTTTCCCCATTTTGATTCTTGAGATTAATATCCCTTTGCTTTGTTAACAGCGTTAAAGTACTTATGAGGTAGAGTCAGGAAAGGGAACATGTTATTTTCTTTTAGTTTGCTTTAATTTGTTAGTTGATTTTTTGTTGACTGCCATAATTTCTGAAATGATCTTAATGTAACTTAACTGTTATAAAGCAGTAATAAGTGATTTTTGTCCAAACAATTGGAACTTGCATAAAATTTTTGCATTATTAGCAGGGCTGCCAACTCTCACGCATTGAGCGTGAGACTCACGCATTTCACAAAACTCTCATGCTCTCACGCTGATCACAAAATTATATAATGAGAATAGGACCTGTTTTGCTTAACAAATAGTGGAGGAAGGAATTGCAGATGCTGGTTTAAATTG
Organism: Malacoraja senta; assembly: GCA_038087875.1. Lineage (NCBI taxonomy): Eukaryota > Metazoa > Chordata > Chondrichthyes > Rajiformes > Rajidae > Malacoraja > Malacoraja senta. The sequence continues at coordinate 69,904,762 of CM075980.1, forward strand.
AAGATAGACACTAAAAACTAGAAAAACTCAGCAGGACAGGCAGCATCTTTGGAGAGAAAGAATGGGTGATGTTTTGAGTCGAGACCTTCAGCCTGAAGTGGTTGAAAACCAGCCATAAAACACAATGACTGGACATGTGTGTTATCCAACTAAGGGCAGAAATCAGAATCATGTGTTCATCTTTATTCACGTGACACTATAATAAATATATTACAGAAAAAATAATTTAATGGGGAGGCACGGTGGCGCAGTGGTAGAGTTGCTGCCTTACTACCACATGGGTTTTCTCTGGATATTCCAGTTTCTCCCATATCCGAAAGAAGTGCAGCTTTGTAGGTTAATTGGCTTCTGTAAAGTGTCCCTGGCGAATTGGTGTATGATAGATTGCTGGTCGGTGTGGACTTTGTGGGAGGAAGGGCCTGTTTCCATATATATTTTTACATATATATCTTAATTTCATTGAACCATATATGATTGAATATTTGGCATTATTTTCGTCTTGTTTCTATATTCAAAGGGTAAAGTTGAAACCGTCTGAAGAAGGGTTTCGGCCCGAAACGTTGCCTATTTCCTTCGCTCCATAGATGCTGCCGCACCCGCTGAGTTTCTCCAGCAATTTTGTCTACCTTCGATTCTCCAGCATCTGTAGTTCCTTCTTGAACAAGGTTGATTGATTTATTTGTGCAGAACAGTGATGGAAGTTTTTCTCTATATATATATATATACATAACAGCATGAATATAATCTGATTTCCATATATGAATACAGTCATTCATGTGCTGCACCTGTTGATCAGAGCCTGGCTCTATTGTGGAATGTAATTAGGAAAGTAATTTAGCCTAACCTTATGCATACCTAATCCAATTTAAAGCATAAATGTTGCATTCAAATGCAAGTTAAAAGACTCGCTACAGTATGCACCAGATCGCACAATTTCAAGCTGAAAAATGCAAAAGCTCCCTACCGTGGGAGGGGGAACACCCCCCTTCCACACACTCTCCCCCTCCCCCCACCCCCCCCCCCCCCCCCCGGTCGTACGCTCCCTCACAATTTCTCACTCTCAACTCTCACACAATGTTGGCAGCCCTGGAATCCCCTGTTACACATGTGAGTGGTTTAGGGATGAGAAGATGCATTAAAAATAATTGGTAAGATACACAGGGAACTGAGGGAAAAATATTTAAGGAAAATAGGGCAACACAGTTACACAGCTGGTAGAGCTGCTGCCTCACAGTGCCAGAGGCTCAGGTTTGATCCTGACCTTGGGTGATGTCTGTGTTGAGTTTGCATGTTCTCCCTGTGACATGCGGGCTTCGTCCTGGTGCTCCAGTTTCTTCCCACAACTCAAAGACGTGCAGGTTTGTCGGTTAATTGGACTCCAATAATCCAAAATTGCCCCTAGTGTGGGTATGGAAGGGAAAGTGGGATAGCATAGAACTATTACAAATGGGTGATCAATGATTGGCGTGAACTCGGTGGGCCGGAGGGCCTGTTTCCATGCTGTAAACTAAATTAAACATAAGAAAATGTAACTGGAATCCACAATCTGGATGTGTTTTGGAAGCATTCAACAAGAAATTTGATGGATACTTGAAGGAAATTAACATGTTGTGCTACATGGAAATAAGGGCAGGACTGATTAAATTGCAACACAACTTGGTGGCTTGAACTTGATGGACCAAATAGACTGCTTTTGTGCCACGACGTTTCGATAAATCTGTTGTCTTATGGAAATCCATTTTGCATCCATGCACAGACATCTAACCACTGTTTTTTGGATAATCTAATATCCAGGCTGGTAATACCTTTCTACAAGTTAAGTTGTCATCACCACAAAAATCAACTGAGCACATGAATCAAATCTGACATATATCTTTCAAATGGCTCAATATTAATCTCGATACATGCGCCCAGAGTTTGGGAAGATCAGTTTACTTTGTTTCATTAATTATAATAACTTTATGATGTTTGGAAACATACAGTGTCTACTTTGCCTTTAAATTTTCTTCATAAATAGCAGACCTGTCATTAAGAAAATGATATAATTATTTTGCTTGTAGCTGTGTGAAAGAGTATATATAACACATAAGGGTTTAATGCAAAAGGGTCTTATTCAGAGCACAAAAGAATTATATATTAATACAAACCAGTAATGTAATTATTAATATTTTACAAACATTAGCCTCAGGAGAGGTGACTATTGTGAACATAAATGTATTTTTGTAATAGTGTATGCTACTCTGTGGCCTTTACATCTCTGTAATTGTTATTGGAATCATTATTTTGTACCTTGTTCCAATTAACAGTATCAATCTGGAAAGTATGTCTCAAGCAGATTTTTTGAGTGAAATTTTCTGGTGGTCAGTTTTTGCCAGAAACGACATGGAAAAAGACCCTTCCCCACTGAGACCGCGTTGAGCAATCATCACCCATTCACACAAGTGAAATACTGGTTTAAACCAAAGATATATACAATATGCTGGAGTAACTCAGTGGGACAGGCGGCATCTCTGGCGAGAAAGAATGGGTGATGTTTCGGGTCGAAACCTTCAGACTGATTTTTCAATCCTGACTTAGAAATGGCAACTGGTCCAGTCAATGGCTGAACACCTGGACCTTCCTGCAACACTATGGGTGTTTAGTGTCAAAACTGTAGACTGGATCAACACTTTCTGAAGGGAATTGGAGATGGAAATTGTGTTGCCAGCAACTTCCACATCCCATGAAAAAATTTAAATAAAGTCAAGGCCGCTGGGCCATTGACAGTAAACCTTACAAGTTTGCTGGATGTTTTTGTTGGAACAGGTTTTTCCTTAATCCCTATCAGGTAATACACTTGGAGGTCAAGTCAAGTCAATTTTATTTCTATAGCACATTTAAAAACATCTCTCATTGACCAAAGTGCTTTACATTAGTGCAGGTACTAACTTGCGACAAACAGTGGTACATAGATCAACAATACATACCTAAATACATACAGCGCTCCCTCAGAAGACCTCAAGAAAGACTTGAGAGTAGAAATAAGTTTTAAGTCTAGACTTAAAAGAGTTGATGGAGGGGGCCGTTCTGATGGGAAAAGGGATGCTGTTCCATAGTCTAGGTGCTGCAACCGCAAAAGCACGGTCGCCCCATAGCTTATGCCTAGACCGCGGGATGGTCAGTAACCCCAAGTCGGCCGATCTGAGGGACCTGGAAGTGGTGTGGTAGGTAAGCAGATTTTTGATGTAGGTGGGGGCGAGCCCGTTAAGGGCTTTGTAAACAAAAAGAAGGAGCTTGACAATGATTCGGAACCGCACTGGGAGCCAAAGGAGAGAGGCCAGAATCGGGGTGATGTGGTTCCTTTTTCGGGTGCCCGTCAGGAGTCTCGCTGCGGCGTTTTGGACCAATTGCAGGCTGGACACGGATGATTGGCTGATGCCAGTGTAAAGGGAGTTGCAGTAATCAAGACGGGAGGAGATAAATGAGTGGATGATCTTTTTGAGGTCGTCAAATCGGAGGAAAGGTTATATTTTTGCTATCGTTCGAAGCTGGAAGAAGCTAGCTTTTACCGCGGCATTGACTTGTTTGTCAAATTTCAACGCCGAGTCAAATATCACGCCAAGGTTTTTGACGTGAAGTTTGAGTAGTGGGGTAAGGCTACCAAGGCTGCCTGCTATCATTTTGATGGATTCCGAGGGGCCGAGTAGGATGACCTCAGACTTACTCTCGTTTAGTTGGAGGAAGTTCTGGGCCATCCAACACTTTATATCCTCGAGGCAGTGGGTGAGGCTGAGTAGATTTGATCGTTTGTTGGGTTTGAGGGGGAGATAGAGTTGTGTATCGTCTGCATAGCAGTGGAAGGAAATGCCGTGCCTTTGGATGACTTGGCCTAAGGGTAGCATGCACATGGAGAAAAGAATGGGGCCGAGGATGGAGCCTTGTGGAACCCCGCAGCAAAGGCTAGCTAGGGAGGAGAAAGAGTTACCTATGTTTGTAGAGAAACTCCTATCTTTGAGGTAGGAGATGACTCAGCTCAGGGCAGTGCCATCAATACCAACCCCATACCGGAGACGGTCAATTAGAGTGGTATGGTCGACTGTATTGAATGCAGCGCTGAGGTCGAGAAGGAGCAGGATTGCGCAGTCGATGGAGTCAATGGTGAGAAGTAGGTCATTATGTACCTTCAAAAAGGCACTCTGTGCTGTGGTGGGCCCTGAACCCGATTGGAAAGTTTCCAGGATGGAATTTTGGTGAAGATAAGGCATATTGATTTAAAATTACCTTTTCACGGACTTTTGAAAGGAAAGGCAGTTTGGAAATAGGTCTGTAGTTGCTAGGCAAGGTCGGGTTTAGGTTAGGGTTTTTTCAGGAGGGGCTGGACCACCGCGTAGGAACAGTGCCAGTGGCCAGAGAACTGTTGATGATGGCGAGGATGCTGGGACCAGCTATAGCAATGACATCCTTCAGAAGGACAGAGGGGACGACGTCAAGGGGGAAGGTAGCAGGTTTCATGGTGGTGACCAGCTTTACAAGGGAGGGAAGAGTAACCGGTTGGAAACAGTCTAATTTCGAAGAACAGACGAATGAGACAGGTAGGTCACGGATGGGAGGGGAAATATTCGTTCTGATGTTCTTAACTTTGCTGGTAAAGAAAGTAGTAATTCTTCGCACTTAGCAGGGGACCCAGCTAAGCTTGTACTGGGGACAGGACATATGATAGAGGTAATGGTACTAAAAAGGACATTGGAGTTATGGGCGTTTTTCAAAATGAGGTTGGAAAAGTATTGAGTTCTCGCAGACTTTACTGCTTCCTGGTATTTGAGAAGATTGTTTCTCAGAAGTTCAAAGGAAATTTGAAGCATATCAGATTTATACTTCCGTTCTGATTTTCTGCACTCTCTTCTGAGTGCTCTGGTGGTGTCATTGAGCCAGGGCCAGCCTTTAGGCTTAGGCTTTTTCATTTTAAGAGGAGCAACAGTATCCAGGATGGAAGAGCAAGTGGTGTTGAATAGAGAAATGAGGTCGTCAGTGCTGAGATGGAGGGGAGACGCCTCGATGGTGCAGATGTCGGGGGGGGGGGGGGGCTTTGAGAGCCTCAGAGAAATTACTGGCAGTCGAAGAGTTTACATAGCGGGAGTAGCGAGCAGGGTGATGGGATTTAAAAAAAAAAAATTAAATTATTTTTATTAGAAGTACGGTAAATTACAGTAATACACAACACTTATATCTTAATACATTTTTTATACTGCT
>CM075980.1:69910190-70162923 GCA_038087875.1 Malacoraja senta
ACTGCTTCATTTTTTTGAGCTTTAAGAGAAAGATAGAAGTAAGAAAAGTAAAGAAAGTGCGCAAGAGTCGTGAGGTGCAAGAGAGTGTTGTGAAAAGAAAGCCCCTTAGAAAAGAAGTTAGAGAAGGAAGTAAAGTAAGAAAGTAGATCCTAGAAAAGAAAGAAAAAGAAAGTAGGAACAATCGCAGAAAGGGAACCACCAACCAAGTCTGTTTTTATTGTTTTACCTCCCATTACCAGGTCCTGATACCATTTCTTTATTTATTTATTTTTTAAATTACTATTGCACCTCATGCTTGTAATAGGTCCAAAAACGTAGACCACGTCTTTTGGAATTGGTCTGCTTTCCCTGCTAAGAGGAATCTCATCTCTTCCAGATGTAATGTTTCCAACATATTTGATGTCCACATTTTTATTGTTGGTGTGGGCGCATTTTTCCAGAATTTAAGTATGAGCCTTTTTCCCATTATTAGCCCGTAATTGAATAAGTTCTTCTGATACATGTTTAATTCAGGGATACCTTCCGATATTCCAAAAATGATCCATTCTGGTTTTGGTACCAGTTTTATTTTAATTAATTTTGAGAAAATATCAAATATTTCATACCAGAATTTTTGGATTTTTGTACAAAAAACAAAAGAATGCGCTATGGTAGCTTCTTGACATAGACATTTATCACAGATTGGTGAAACATTAGGAAAGATTTTATTTAATTTAGTTTTTGAATAATATAGTCTATGTAATGTTTTGAATTGGATGAGCGTATGTCGTACGTTGATCGGACATTTATGCACCTGTAGTAAGTGGTTATCCCAGCTCTCTTTTGAAATTTTTATAGCTAATTCTTGTTCCCAGTCTCTTCTAATTCCTTCTGTTGTGGGTATTTCTATGTTTAAAATGATATTATATAAGTACGATATTAGATTAGCTGATTCCGCCTTTGTCTTCATTGCTTCATCTAGTAAGTCGGAAGGCATATTATGATAGTCTTTTGTGTATTTTTTCTGGTAATCACGAATTTGTAGATAATTAAAATATTGATTATTTTTCAGATTATATTTCAGTTGTAGTTGTTGAAATGATAGTAATTTTCCCAATTCATACAGATCTTCGAGCGTTTTGATTCCCATTCTTTCCCATTGTATAAATGATTTGTCTATGGTTGAAGGTTTAAACGATGGGTTATTAACTATTGGTATTGAGAAAGATAGGTTTCTTAATTTTAGATTCTGTTTTATTTGTTTCCATGTTCTAATTGTGCTATTTATAATTGGGTTTTTATTATAATTTTTATTATTCAAATTTATTGGAGAGAGAATAATCGCTCCTATATTACTCGGGGAACAGTCCCCTTTTTCCATTATAATCCAGTCCGCCTGCTGGGCAGAATTGTCCAGCAGGTGAATCATATTTTTAATATTTACTGCCTATTTATAATACATAAAGTTAGGGAGCGCGAGACCCCCCAACTCTTTTCGTTTATTAAGGTGTGCTCTTTGTATTCTATGGGATTTATAATCCCATATAAAATTTGTAATGTCTGAGTCCAATTTTTTGAAAAACTTTTTTGGGAGATATATAGGTATTGATTGAAATAGGTATAGGATTAGTGGTAAGAAAATCATTTTTATAGCATTTATTCTGCCTATTAAGGACATCGGAAGTGTTTTCCAGAATTTAATCATATTATTTAATTTCTTAAGTAAGGGATTATAATTGGCTTTGAACATATCCTGGTAATTTCTAGTAATTTCAATTCCCAAATGTTTGAATTTTTATGTAGCTATTTTAAAGGGGAATTTCCTGAGGTGTGTTGAGTCTTTTGGTTTTGTCGACATAATTTCACATTTGTTCCAGTTTATTCTATATCCTGAAAAGGATCCAAAGTCCTCAATTAAATTTAATATATTTGGTATACTAATTTGTGGTTTTGTGATGTACAATAGTACGTCATCGGCATATAAGGATATTTTGTTATTTGAATATTTTGTATTATAACCGTAAATATCCATGTGTGTTCTTATTTTTTCAGCAAGGGGTTCAATTACTAAAGCAAATAACAGCGGTGATAATGAACATCCTTGTCTATTGCCCCTTGATAGTTCAAATTTCGAGGATAATATATTATTAGTTAGTATTCTAGCCGTAGGTTTGTTATATAATAGTTTTATCCATGCAATGAAGTTCTCTCCCAATTGGAATTTTTGCAATACTTTAATCATATAGTCCCATTCAACTTGATCAAACGCTTTTTCTGCGTCCAATGAGATGATAGATAACTCTTGGTCCTGAGATTTATGTGAGTGCATTATGTTAAACAAACGTCTCAAATTATTAAATGAATGTCTCTTAGGTATAAATCCTGTTTGATCCTCATTTATTAGTCTACTAACATACCTGCTTAGTCTACTGGCTAGTGTTTTCGCTATTATTTTTTGATCCGTATTTAACAAAGCTATCGCTCTATATGATCCTGGTTCTTCTATATTTTTATCTTTTTTAAATATTAATATGATCGTTGATTCTGCTAGTGTTTCAGGTAAGTTTTGCTCTTTAAAAGCATGTGTATACATTTTCTGTAATCGTGGAGTAACTATGTCATAAAAAGATTTATAAAATTCATTACTGAATCCGTCTGGTCCTGATGTTTTTCCATTCTTTAGTGTTTTTATTGTGTCTTCTATCTCCTTAGAAGTAATTTGTGCTCCCAGTTCCTCTTGTTCCCTCAGTTCTAATTGTGGTAGGTTACAGTTATCTAAAAATTCTGAGATTTTATTATTGTCTATTAACGTTTTAGATGTGTATAGAATCTGGTAAAATTGAGCAAATCTTTTATTGATATCCTTGGGTAGTGTTAATAATTCCCCTCTGTCTGATTTAATCTTTAATATTGCATTCTCTTTTTCCCGTTTTTTCAGTTGCCGTGCTAGAAGTTTGTGGGGTTTGTCCCCGAATTCGAAGTGTTCTTGTTTTGTGATTTGAAATAATGTTATAACTTTCTCTGACAGTAATTTATTTAGCTTGAATTTCAATAGTAGGATTTTATTATGTTTATCCATAGTCGGATCTTTAGCATTATCTGTATCTAATTGTTTTATTTGTTCTTCTAAATGTCTTTGTTCATTCTTATTCTTTTTATTTTGATAAGCTTGAAATGAAATAATGACTCCTCTAATAAATGCTTTGAAGGATTCCCATAATAGCGTGGGGGAAATATCTGGTGCATCATTTATCTCAAAAAATAGATCCATCTGTTTTTTTAGATATATACTCCCTTGTGGGTCTTTTAAAATTTGCGAGTTAAACCTCCAGAACGATTTATTCATGGACATTCCTTCTAGTTTTAAAACAAAAGTTAACGGAGAGTGGTCTGAGATCGCAATAGTGTGGTATTTAGCGTTCATAGTGTGCGGAATTAATTTTGTATCCACAAGAAAGTAGTCTATCCGTGAGTATGTTTTATGCACCGTTAAATAAAACGAATAATCCCTTCCTGTCGGGTTTGCAATCCTCCACACATCTGCTATATTTGTGTTTTCCATATATGTATGTAAAAGTTCACTGGTTTTAGATTTCATATTACCTTTTTGTTTTTGCATCGATTTATCTAAAGGGTCTAAAACACAGTTAAAGTCTCCTCCAATTATAACATTTTGAAAATTAAATTCTGCAATTATATTCAGAATTTTATTAAAAAATTGAGGGTTATCGAAATTGGGCGCGTATATATTTACCAGCGTAATTGGCGTATTATTGATCTCTCCTGCTACTATAAGGTATCTCCCTTCCTTATCTAAAATAGTATTCTTTGATTTAAATGGAATTCCTTTACGAATGATGATTGCAGTGCCTCTAGATTTGGAGGTGAATGAAGAGTGAAATGTTTGTCCTATCCAGTTCGCCCTCAGTCTCATCTGATCTTGATGTTTAAGATGCGTTTCCTGTAGAAACGAAATGTCCGTGTTGTATGATTTCAACTGAGCTAGTATCTTGCTCCTTTTAATAGGTTTATTAATACCCCTTATATTCCAGCTACATAGTGTGATTCCTCCCATTTTCTTTTGATTATCATCATACATTTTTACCAATTTTAATGATCTTATTTATTATGGTGCATTCATAGCTCAGGACTCTGGTTATTTTGGGGGCATTTCTATTATAGACTTCCTTGGTAGTTCTCCGCGATTGTCCTTGGAAAGAAAACACATAGATGTGACGTATTGTGATAAAAATAAAAAATAAAAGTATATCAATTAAGTGTACGGTGTCTGAGATTTCAACACCGTAGTGAGTGTCTCACTCGTCTGTGGGGTACGACATCTATATCGCTTCCGGCGTAGCTGTTATGACGTTAGCCCCGCTGCCTTTATTACCCAAAACCTAGGGGGTCTGTACCGTTTCCAAATCAGTTCTATTTCACCCTAGTTGCAGTATATATATATATATATGTTTCATTCCGACTTCAATTGTATTCAGTTACATATATTCCTCACTCTTTATCTCTTAACTATTTTGAATTGGTTTTAGTATTGTTAAAAGTGAGCTGTTCGCTGAAAGGGTTAACCGGAGTCAGGCTCCTGGAATTATGCCAGGTGCCTAATCTCCTCCCCTCCCCACTCGAGCTGCAGAACATATGTAATTACTGTTGTCTGTGTTATAAAGCAGGCAACACATTTTTATCAGTTTCAATTGCTATTTCTATATTAGTATTGTTAATTATTAATTATTATTGATTCTCAATATTTTATAAAACTATATAAGCCATGTGATGTTTTACGCTCTCAGCACATCAGATCGTCAGTCCCATGTTATCAGTCTTTCCTCGTTTGAGCACAGAGTGTCCTTGAGTTAGATGCCACAATGTTCAAGGGGAGATAATAATGTCTAGACACGTCTCCTGGAAAATCTGTTGCGTGTGATAATTTTAAAAGATTGATGTTCAGTTATTCACTTTTCTTGTGATATTCTTGATGGGGGAATAAACAAATTAATTTGTTCATGACGTCTTGGTGATCAATCTTCACTTGTTGCTGCCTTGGCCACGATTTCTTGAGCGTATTTAAGAGATTCTGCCGAGTTAATGAATGTTTTTGACTTTCCCATGAAAGTAATACGCATCCTGGCCGGATAATACACTCCACATATGACACCCTTGACACCGTAAAGAACTTCTCTGGTCTGTGAGAACTTTCTTCTCTTTTGCACAATCTCGTAAGGGTAGTCCCGTAGGAGTTTAATAGAATCATGTCTGTACATCATCTCCTCTCCGTATTTGATTTTTTTCATCAGCGCTTCCATTGTTGGAATATCCCGAAGTTTAACTATGATCTGTCGTGGGTAGGCATGTGCTCCTTGAGATCTTGGTTTAAATCTGGGTAGTCGATGTGCTACTTCAATTACAGGTGCCTCAGGTAGTTTGAGTACGTGTTTAATTAGATTGGCAGTGAACTCACAAGCATTGTCCCCCTCAGCTCCCTCTTTTACTCCACGTATACGTATATTTTGTCGTCTTGAGCGAGCTTCTAGGTCAACACATTTATCAGACACTTTTGTAAGATGGCTCTTGAGGCTGTCTATTTCTAACTTCATCGTCTGCATCTCTCCGGTCATCTCTTCCACAACAGCTTCCATATCTTTCACTGCAGTTACATTTGCAGAAACAGTTTCATGCACAGCCTCAAACATATTTGTGGTCTCTTCTGCCATCTTATTAATTTTCCCCGTTAATTCTTCTTGCACATCATCCACTCTTTTTTTCAGAGCACCAATCCCGCAAGTATTTTTTCATTACCGGCCATCAAATTTATGTTTCCAACTTTCAAGTCATTTTTCAAATCTCTTACCGAGTTTTTTAACTCCTCCAATTCGGTTTTCTCTTTTGTGGTCATCTCAGTCTTAGATTGTGTGTCCATTCCAGAAACCCCTCCAGAGGTCCGTTTTGCAGTTTCTTGATGTTCCAGAGTCTTCAGCGATTGTTTTGTAACTTTCCTCTGTGGGCTCTGACCTGGAGACGTACTTTTCATTTAAAATGACTTTCCCTCCGTTAAATTCACGGCGCTTACTGATGACGTCATCAGCGCCGCGACATGAGACTCCGGTAAGTTTTTAAAAACGGTCCCGACCTCCAGACCCGATTTTAACGCGAAAAATCGCGATTTTTTTCAGCGGAGCTAAAAAATTTGCGACTGCTAGCAAAGCATGTCGCCACCGGAAGTCGGGTGATGGGACTTTGAGGGAGAGAAAGGCAGAGATGCATCGAAGATAATTGCACTATGATCAGACAGACAGGCATCAATAATTTCTGTATTACAGATTGGGAGACCAGACGATAGCACCAGGTCGAGTGTATGGCCAAGCTTGTGCGTGGGTCCAGTCGTAAGTAGAGTCAGATTAAAGGACTCAACCAGGTTCATGAATTCACGCACAAGAGGCTTAGTGGGACAGCAGACATAAATGTTAAAGTCGCCACGAATCAGGACCCGGTCAAATTTGGGCAACAAGCTAGCGATAAGATCACCAAATTGTGGGATAAAGTTCTTAAGCATTTTAGGTGGGCGATACACAAGAACAATTAAAAGTGGACAGACTAGACCAACTACAATAAGTTGATGTTCAAAACTGGAGAAATGATCAGTGTTCAGGAGATGGCAGTTGAAATGTTTATTAAACACAGTGGCTAGGCGAGCTGAAAAAGATACAGTTTTCAGGACAGTTTCAAGAGTGGAGCAAGCTCACCAGGATTAAGCCAGGTTTCTGTGATCAGTAGGAAGTCCAATCCACGTGCGGTGAAGAAATCGTTCAGGGTGAAGGTTTTGTTCAGCACTGATCTTGCGTTGATCAGGGCCACTTTAGCAGGGACTACACGTGAGTTGTGGTCCGTTAGCGGCTCCTACGCCAGCGGGCGGAGATTCAGGGAGACCACGCCGTTGCGCTTCACACAGGGCCTGGCTGGGAGCCCGCGGGTCGACAGACTGGGGACCGGAAAGACCGACCGGAGAGTGGCATACCTGGGCTCGAGGGACCGCCGATGGATGGAGCGGTAGGGCCGACCAGATCCGTCTTCACAGCGCTGGCTGAGGTAAGCTGATGTTGAGCGGGCGCGGTAGAGATTTCTCAACCTTTCCAGGGCGCCCGCGCGTTTACTCCGCCTCCTGGCTCCGCACGTGCAGCGGCGGCCGCAAGGCCGAGCCCGTACACCCACTGGGAGCCGAGCAAGGAGCGAGTGGTAGGGGAAGTCTTGTCCGGGGCTCTGTCTGGGGCCTCGGATGAAGACCTCGACGACCGAGGCACAGAGTGTTTGCCGTCCGTAGACCAGGATTGACTGCAGGCCATACGGACGGTTGAGGTGGCTTTGTTCGAGGCTTTGTCCAGACGGGAGACGACAGGCAGCCAAACACAACGGCGCGGCCATCTTCCTTTTGTTGGACAAATGTCAAAAGGTGATTTGTGACACAGCGACGCACAGTTTAAGGGCTGCCAATAGGTAGCATGTTCAATGATTGTATATTGATTATTTGTTGAACATCTTCTATTACAATAAGACTATTTCATACCTGAAGATTCTCTGCCGCATTTCCTCTCACACACTAATGTCATCAGGTTTATATTGCATTGTTCCTACTCTGGGCAAGAGATTTGTTTAATTTGATGCCATGTTCAGCACAGGTTCTGTCGGCCTAAGGGTTTATTTGTATGCTGTACTGTTCTATGTTTAATGTTGTCTGAGCACACTAATGATTCTTTGTAAGTTGCTCATCCAACCCGTTCTTCCGCTCCCCATTGCTTTGGCAGCACGCTGAGAAATTGGCTCTATTGAATCAGAACATTAAATCTATGCTGGCTATGCCTACTCCCATTGATACACATCCGATGAGCTATCCCAACATGATTTGTGTGGAAGCACTGAGGAGCATTTGAGTGCTTAACACTGCCTCAATGAGTAAGTAACAGTGCCTCTAAGCACCCCGGGACGGAACATCAGTGCTTCAACACTGAATACTTGCTGGCCCATTCTTCTGTAAAGTGATATCAGGCCTTCAGCCCTGAAAGGCACTCTAATGAACTACAGAACTGCTGGAGTTGTGTTCCTCAGCGGTTGTGCACGTTTGTCCCTGTATGTGTCCCACACTCTCTCGTTTTGCGCTATTGCCATTTCTTCATTCACTCTGGACGCCCTGTCACATGCCCATTTGTATTTAGCATAGAAACATAGAAACATAGAAAATAGGTGTAGGAGTAGGCCATTCAGCCCTTCGAGCCTGCACCGCCATTCAATATGATCATGGCTGATCATCCAACTCGGTATCCCATCCCTGCCTTCTCTCCATACCCCCTGATCCCTTTAGCCACAAGGGCCACATCTAACTCCCTCTTAAATATAGCCAATGAACTGGCCTCAACTACCTTCTGTGGCAGAGAATTCCACAGATTCACCACTCTCTGTGTAAAAAATAATTTCCTCATCTCGGTCCTAAAAGTCTTCCCTCTTATCCTTAAACTGTGACCCCTAGTTCTGGACTTCCCCAACATCGGGAATAATCTTCCTGCATCTAGCCTGTCCAACCCCTTAAGAATTTTGTAAGTTTCTATAAGATCCCCCCTCAGTCTTCTGAATTCCAACGTGTACAAGCCGAGTCTATCCAGTCTTTCCTCATATGAAAGTCCTGCCATCCCAGGAATCAGTCTGGTGAACCTTCTCTGTACTCCCTCTATGGCAAGAATGTCTTTCCTCAGATTAGGAGACCAAAACTGTACGCAATACTCCAGGTGTGGTCTCACCAAGACCCTGTACAACTGCAGTAGAACCTCCCTGCTCCTATACTCAAATCCTTTTAGAGATTAGAGATTAGAGATTCCTTTATTTGTCATTCAGACCTTTCGGTCTGAACGAAATTTCGTTGCCTGCAGTCATACATATAATAATAAATAACAAAACACAATAAACACAAATTAACATCCACCTCAGTGAGTTCACCAGGCACCTCCTCACTGTGATAGAGGCAAAAGTCTTAAAGTCTTTTTGCTATGAATGCTAACATTCCTCACTTCTGAAGAGAGGTCATGAAACTGAAACATTGACTCAGATTTTCTCTCTCTGCAGATGCAGACTGACAAAGGACATTTATTGTCCCATACACCAATTGGTGTAGTGAAATTTGAGTTGCCATTGCAGCACTCCAATAAAAATAAAACACAACATTAAAGAAGAATTTAACATTAAACATAAAAACATCCCCCCACAATGGTTCCCACTGTGAGGGAAGGCAGGAAAGTCCAGTCCTCTTCCTCTTGTTCACCCATGGTCGGGGCATATTTGAGGCCTCTGCAGTCACCGCAACGGCAGCCCGATGTTTCAGGCCCTCTCGCCGGATGATGGTGCTCTGGCGTCGGAAGAACACTCTTCAGCGGCTTGGAGTGTCTGGAACGGCTGCTTGCTACCGGAGACAGCGGCTCCCGAAGTCCACAGGCCATGCTGGTCGGAGCTCAGACACTGGCGATCTCAGCGAAAGATCCCAGGCTCCGCGGTGTTTAAAGTCAGCGCTGCCCGCAGCTGGACGCTCCGCAGACCCCACAGCTCCACGATGTTGAAGTCGCCGGTCTCAGCACTCTGGAGCTTACCACACGGCGGCTCTCGGTAAGGCAACGCCAGCTCCGCGATGGTGCTTCTGGACTGTCCCGGCAGGAAACGCCGCTCCAGTCCAGGTGGTAGGCCGCGAGGAGGGGGCGAAGATGCAGCTCAGAGGAAAGACGCATCTCCGACCAGGTAGGGATTGAGAAAAAACGGTTTCCCCCTTCCCTCCCTCCCTCCCACATAAAAAGACTAGACCTCCAAAACAAAACTTTTTAACATACTAAAAATAAAAAAACGGGTGAACGGGACGAACAGCTGCAGGCTGGGCAGCCATACTCGACGGCGCCCCCACTGACCTGCTGAAGATGCAGAAACAAGGAACTGTAGAAGCTGGACACAAAATGCTGGAGTAACTCGGCAGGACAGGCAGCATCCCTGGAGAGAAAGAATGGGTGACGTTTTGGGTCGAGACCCTTCTTCAGACTGATGTCGAGAGTGGGAGGTACATAAGGAAGTGTATAGTTAAGGAAGTGTAAGGTGTGAAAATAGGACTGGGGAATGGAGATCAAGGAAAATGTAGAATAGATCATTGATCTGACTACATTCTATCTCTGACCCGCCCACTCCCAACATCTGTATGAAGAAGGGTCTCAACCCAAAACGTCACCCATCCCTTCTCTCCACAGATGCTGCCTGTCCCGCTGAGTTACTCCAGCATTTTGTGTCTACTTCGATTTACACCAGCATCTGCAGTTCTTTCCTACACATAGATCATTGTTAGTTGGGAGAAGGTAACAACAAAGCAAACAGAGATAAAATGTAGTCGGAGACAGTAAGACTGGAAAGGGGGAGGGAATGGAGAGAGAGGGAAAGCAAGGGTTACGAAGTTTGAGAAGTCAATGTTCATACCGCTGGATATATGGGGCATTTTCAGTTTTTATTTCAGAGTTCCAGCATCTGCAGTTTTTTGCTTTTTAATTCTAGTTTGAAGAAGTCCAGATGATTTCTCTGCAGTGCACAAGCTATTGTTCATCCCTCGACCAGCTAAACAGAATGTGCAGAAGGAGCTGCAGATGCGGGTTTACATCGAAGATAGACACAAAATGCTGGAGTAATGTCAAGTCAAGTGAGTTTATTGTCATGTGTCCCTGATAGGACAATGAAATTCTTGCTTTGCTTCAGCACAACAGAACATAGTAGGCATTGACTACAAGGCATTCTATAAATATATACACACATGAATCAATATACTGATAAAGTGCAAATAACAGTTAATTGGCTAATAAAGTTCAGTGTTTTGTCCGAGCCAGGTTTAATAGCCTGATGGCTGTGGGGAAGTAGCTATTCCTGAACCTGGTCGTTGCAGTCTTCAGGCTCCTGTACCTTCTACCTGAAGGTAGTAGGGAGATGAGTGTGTGGCCAGGATGGTGTGGGTCCTTGATGATATTGCCAGCCTTTTTGAGGCAGCGACTGTGATAGATCACCTCGATGGAAGGGAGGTGAGAGCCGATGATGGACTGGGCAGTGTTTATTACTTTTTGTAGTCTTTTCCTCTCCAGGGCGCTCAAGTTGCCGAACCAAGCCACGATGCAACCGGTCAGCATGCTCTCTACTGTGCACCTGTAGAAGTTAGAGAGAGTCCTTGACAAACCGACTCTCCGTAATCTTCTCAGGAGCTTTCTTAATAATGGCATCAGTGTTCTCGGACCAGGAAAGATCTTCAGAGATGTGCACGCCCAGGAATTTGAAGCTCTTGACCCTTTCTGTGGGTCCCCATCCTACTCCTTCCAAAGTCCACAATCAGTTCCTTGGTTTTGCTGGTGTTGAGGGCCAGGTTATTGTGCTGGCACCATATGGACAGTTGCTCGATCTCTCTTCTATACTTTGACTCATCCCCATCAGTGATACGTCCCACAACAGTGGTGTCGTCTGCAAACTTGATGATGTAGTTCGCACTATGTCCGTCTACGCAGTCATGAGTATAGAGTGAGTACAGCAGGGGGCTGAGCACGCAGCCTTGAGGTGCTCCCGTGCTGATTGTTATCGAGTCTGACACATTTCCACCAATACGAACAGACTGTGGTTTGAGAGTGAGGAAGTCGAGGATCCAATTGCAGAGGGATGCGCAGAGACCCAGTTCTGCGAGTTTGGTAACCAGCTTGGAGGGGATGATTGTATTAAATGCCGAGCTGTAATCGATGAATAACAGCGTGACATATGAGTTTTTGTTGTCCAAGTGGTCCAGAGCGGAGTGGAGGGCCAGCGAGATCGTATCCACCGTTGATCTGTTGTGGCGGTAAGCGAACTGCAGTGGGTCCAGGTTTTTGTCGAGGTAGGAGCTGATCTGCATCATGATCAACCTCTCAAAGCACTTCATCACCACAGGCGTTAGTGCCACAGGTCGATAGTCATTGAGGCACGTCACCTTACTCTTCTTGGGCACTGGTATAATTGATGCCCTTTTGAAGCAGGTGGGAACCTCAGACCTCAGAAGTGAGAGGTTGAAAATGTCCGTAAAAACTCCAGCCAGTTGGTCAGCACAGGTTTTTAGAACCCGACCAGGTATACCATCAGGTCCAGGCGCTTTTCGAGGGTTCACCCCTCTGAAGGATTTCCTGACGTTGGCCTCTGTGACTGAGACTGAAATACCATCACAGCGAATGGGGGCTCGGGAAGGCACATCGGTGTTCTCCCTATCAAAGCATGCGTAAAACGCATTGAGCTCATCAGGGAGTGATGTTTCGCTGACATTCGAGCTGCCTCCTGATTTCGACTTGTAGGAGGTGATTGCATTCAGGCCCTGCCACAGCCGCCGAACATCTGTCTCTTCCTCCAGTTTGGAGCAGAAGTCCCTATGGCCTTTTTGATGGCCTTACCAAGGTCGTATCTGGACTTCTTGTCGGCCACTGTATCATCAGACATGAATGCCTGGACTTCACTAATGTTTGAGTAACTAATGTTTGAGTAACTCAGCGTGTCAGGCAACATCTCTGGAGAGAAGGAATACGTGATGTTTCGGGTTGAGACCCTTCAGACAGGGCTTCCATATCTCCATGTCTCCCTCTCCCCTGACCCCCTTTGATCTGTGTTTCACACCTTACCCTTCCATACCTTGATTAGTACGGGTGTTTCTTGATAAGTACGGGTGTCAGAGGTTATGGGGAGAAGGCAGGAGAATGGGGTTAGGAGGGAGAGATAGATCAGCCATGATCTCTGTCTTCCTCTCCCCTGCCTCTCAGACTGAAGAAAGGTCTCATTGTTGCAAAGATGAAAAATGCAATGGAACTACCTTTTTTTAAATGATTCAAGATTCAAGATTCAAGAAGTTTATTGCCATGTCAACAAGTTGATAGGAATGTGTCTTGGTTCGCTCTCAGACAGATACAATTCAGTACAATACATCCACCACATACACCACAATAAATAATAAATAATACAGACAATATCATACGAAGGACAATATATACAGGAAGGACAGTACCCAGCAGCGTCATGTTAAACGTAGGTGCAAGTGCAAAAGAAAATGCAAAGTGATTAGTGCAAATTCAAATATCTAATGGCTTGGAGGTAGGTGCTGTCTCTGAAGCGAGATGTTTTACTTTTAATGCTTCTATATCTCCTTCCTGATGGGAGGAGATTAAAGAGGTGATGTGCCGGGTGAAAGTGGTCTGCTATGATTTTTTTGGCCTTTCTGGTGAGTCTTGTTGAGTAAAGTGATGTCACTGAGGGAAGTGTGCTGCAACCGATGATCTTAGAAGCTCGGCGCACTATTCTCTCCAGCCGAATCTTATCCTGCGAGGTTGTGTGACCATACCAGACAAGCATGGAGAATGTGAGTATGCTTTCTATGGTAGACCTATAGAAGTGGGTCATGGCTGGTCGACTGACCCTGAATTTTTTGAGCTGCCGCAGGAAGTAGAGTCGCTGGTGGCACTTACTGATTATGAGACTAGTGTTGAGCTCCCATGATAGGGATTGATGTATGGTGGTCCCGAGGAACTTAAAGAAGGTGACCCTCTCAACCACCTCTCCATTGATGAAGAGAGGGAGGAGGGGGGTGGCCTTCTTTCTGAAATCAACAACCAGCTCCTTAGTTTTTGAGATGTTAAGTATGAGGTTGTTGTTCTCACACCACCTTACTAGCTCCTCTACTTCCCTACGGTAAACGGTTTCGATGTTATTGGTAATAAGACCTACCACAGATGTGTCATCTGCAAACTTAAATAACAAGACAGAGTCAGAGTGTGAACAGCAAAAATGTGTGTATACAGAGTACAGAAGAGGTGATGAAACACAACCCTGGGGGGCGCCGATGTTCAGGAACCTAGCCAGTGAGACATGGTTACCAATTTTTACCACCTGTTTTCTGTCACATAGAAAGTTATAGATCCATTTACATAGAGATGAGTTGACCCCCAGTTCCTGTAATGTGTGCATCAACTTTACAGGAACGATGGTATTAAATGCGGAGCTAAAATCCACAAAAAGAATGCGAGCATATGTGGATCTGGATTCCAGGTGTTGGAGGATGGAGTGCACACTGAGGGACACTGCATCATCTACACTTCTGTTGGCTCTGTAGGCGAATTGATAAGGATCAAGTGTAATGCTGGAAAGATGTTTGCATACCAGTCTCTCAAGAACCTTCATGATGACTGAAGTTAAGGCAACAGGCCTATAGTCGTTAAGACAAGTGATGTTATTTTTCTTGGGGACTGGTACGATCACAGCTGACTTGAAACAAGCAGGCACAATTGAGAGTTGAAGTGACCAGTTGAAAATGGAGGTGAGGACAGGTGTCAGTTTATTAGAGCAGTGTCTTAATGTAGCAGGCGCCACACCGTCAGGCCCTGCTGCCTTCCTGGTGTTAAGTTGGCGGAGCAGGGTTCTGACGTCATGTTCTGAGACAGTAGGAGTAGTGTCGCCCAGCTCTGTGGTTAAAGAGGGAGACTGATGGTTGCCCTTGTCAAAACGACAGTAAAAGTCATTGAGCCTCCCAGGGAGGGAGGGGTCGCTGTCTAGAACATGGTGCTTGGTTTTATAGTCTGTGATAGCCTGCAGACCTTGCCACACCCCTTTGATGTCATTAGCTTGTAATTTGTTTTCTAGCTTTACTCTGTAGGAAGCTTTAGCTTTGATCGCAGCTCGCTGAAATTCATATTTCAGCAGTTTGTATTGAACCATGTCTCCATGTTTAAATGCATCATACTTCTTCCTACATAGTAACCTCACATCATTATTAAACCAGGGCTTGTTGTTATTATAAACAGTCACAGTTTTAGTTGGAATACATACACTCTCACAGAAATGAATATACGATGTAACAGTGTCAGTGTAGATGTTAATATCGTACTGGCCATCAGCCCAGAAGGTGCTCCATTCAGTGGAGTCAAAACAGTCCTGTAAAGTTTCTATGGCTTGTGAGGACCATTTCCTAGAAAGTTTGACAGTTGGTTTTTCCACCTTAAGTTTTTGACGATACTTAGGAATCAGGAGAATGGTGTTGTGGTCAGACTCACCGATAGGGGCTCTAGCCACAGCATGATATGCATCGGGTATGGAGGAATAGCATTGGTCCAGTGTATTATCCAGCCTGGTGGCAATGTGGATCTGAGGCTTGTATCTCGGGAGAGCCTTCTTTAGGGTGACGTGATTAAAGTCTCCTAACGCCAGCACAACCGCGTCTGGATTGGAATTCTCCACCTCCATGATGTGATCGGCCAGTTGCTGCGACGCGGACGGAGCTGAGGCGCTCGGTGGTATGTAGACAGCGGCCAGGATGATGGAGGAAAACTCCCTCGGTAGATAGAAGGGCTTACACATCACCGTGAGAAGCTCTAAATCCGGCGAGCAGGTTTGTGACATGGTTTTGGAGTCACTACACCAATTCCTGTTGATGTAGCAGCAAACACCACCCCCGCGTTGTTTGAGTGAGTCCCTGGTTCTGTCGGCGCGGTGGAGAGAGAAGCCTGCTTGTTGTAGCGTGGAGTCCGACATATCCTCATCCAGCCAGGTTTCAGTGAGGCACACAGCAGCGGCGTCTCTAAAGTCCCTTTGTGAGCGAATGAGCATGGAAAGCTCGTCTTTCTTGTTCGCCAGCGAACGGACGTTGGATAGGATCAAGCTTGGTAAAGCTGGGCGGTGGATGCGACGCCTCAGCCGAACGAGTGCACCCCCTCTCCTGCCCCGTTTCCTCGGCTGCCCACGGTGTATCAACCACTCGCCGCCGTCTTGATGAAAGTCCGGTGGAAGTTCGGGTACAAAAGCGGGCATGTTGTCCCGAATGTGAAGTAGTTCAGTCTTATCGTGCTGAAGTAAGCCGTAGCTGGGCTCCGCGAGCAAACAAAACAACACTAGACAAACAAATAGGGAGAGCAAAACCGAGTCGCCATTGAGCGGCGTCATGTTACTCTCTGATGGGATTCATGGGGGTACAATACAAAGTGATAACATTAAGTCAAGTCTTTGCGACCGTACAAAAACTATATGAATGGAGATGATATAGGCCTCCTGTACCAGAGCTGTGAAAACATAATCATTTAGTTCCAGTTCAACACAGAGCTCTTTGTGCTTTTTATCGATTCCAACCTCGCGCTTTTTAGTGGGGATTTACAATTCCAGTAGTGATAAAGAGCAAAAGGAATGAGTTTATCTTCCACACTCAGATGTTACAGACGCAGGCTCAATTTCACGGATGGGTTAATTGTGTTCTTCAGGTGTTTGCTAACACAATCAATTGCATCAGGGATATTCTGGTGGGTAACCACTGGATTAAAAAGTGCCTCAGTGTTACATTCTCTCTGACAAATGTTTCGCACGCTTTCTAAAGGGTTCTGCAAAATGGTAAAGGAACACGTTGTCATTTCTCAATGCATCGAGGAATATTTATTAATGTGAAGAAAAACACCATTTTTTTTTACATTGGCTGAGCTTGTTGGTTTTTGGAAGATTTTACATTTGCTATCATGCAGACGATTGGATAGAAGTCTGAAGTATGACTTCACTTTACACTCTGTATCCCAAGTCAGAAACCTAACTCCTGGGTTTCAAATATATAACTATAGTGGGCTATTTTTAACCAGCTTCGGATACTTATAGAGAGGAACAACTGTCATATATATTGTGACTTTAGCATGCCTGGGTTGTTAATTAAAAAACACAAATTTAAGAGAGAGTTAGATAGAGCTCTAGGGGCTAGTGGAGTCAAGGGATATGGGGAGAAGGCAGGCACGGGTTATTGATAGGGGACAATCAGCCATGATCACAATGAATGGCGGTGCTGGCTCAAAGGGCCGAATGGCCTCCTCCTGCACCTATTTTCTATGTTTCTATGTAAAGTGCTGGAGTAACTCAGCGGGTCTGGCAGTATCAGTGGAAGGAATGGATAGGTGGCGTTTCTGGTCGGAACCCTTCTCTAGACTTCCTTCCAAAGATGCTGCCTGATCCATTGAGTTAATGATTCAATGGTTCTTTATTGTCACGTGTACCGATGAACAGCAAAATTCATTTTTGTATCCAGTTCAGTACCAGTGTAACTATACATCTTCGATAAGCATCTCAGATACAGTACAAGTGACAGCAGTAGTACACTGAGACAGTATACCGAGTCACCTGATTTGGCACCATTTTCAAGACCCGTTTGTCATAAGTGCAGGGTTTTTTACCTGTCTATGAAGGCCCATTGTCCTGGAGGCGTTGCAGGGTCGGCCTGGCCAAGCATAACCATGGTGTTCTCCACCACTCTGTCGCTGCTCCACCGCTGTAGACCGCACTCAGGCTCTTGGAGGGGTGCCCGGTGCTACTAATTTGTCAGACTTACTGCATCTTACATCCCCTGACCCTTGATTTTAAGTAAGAAAGTACATCCAGCACAATTGACTTTAAGTTGCACATTAGTAAAAATGTCCTTGCTCACTTCTCAGTTTATCAAAGGTTTACTTCCTAATGCATAATTACAAAGCAAATACCTGTGATATTTGTGATACAGCGGGTAAAGTAAAAACCTGCTCATGAATCAAATTTGTCAGTACTTCAACAAACCTTTCCAATTATATCCACCAAATTTATACATTTTCCAGATTTACGGTCAAATATTCTTTGCGAAAATTAAGTGGATATATCTGTACCAATGATTAATGTGTTGCTAAATATACACCAGATATATAATTCGGAGAAACATTAGTGGAATTGACAACAGCGAAGCTTTTCTGTTTATAATATGACATACGACTATGTTTTTATAAAACTGCGTCTTTCATTCTGTTATTTTATTGATTAGCCGTTACAAACCAGGTTCCTTATTGGCAATAGCTCAGTATACATATAATAGGTAGTCCATAGAAGTATTGAGCCATTTGGTACAAGCAGTTTGCTGGAATACACTGGAACACTGTTGACATGTAAGGGACACATATTTATATTTCTCTTGTTCTGGCCAAATTTTGGGAAGATTCTCTCAGCAAAATTCTTTAAATTTGGCGAGTCTACCTGAAGTCATCAATGGAACAAGAATACGACAGGTTTCTGAATTTTAACAGTAAACTTCCCAGGACAAGAACTCTGACCTAAATCAAGGTAAAATGACTTCCTCTCCATTACATATCAATGTTTGTAATTTTCTATCTTCTAAATGTAATTTTCTATCTTCTTCACAGCCAGGCATAAAAACAGTTTTTAATCACGAGTAGTTGCTCTACTCAACAGCCAAAAATCTGTAGCTTCCATTTGATCTGGTATTTTGTTGGTTCACATGCTTGATCAATGGTGTTTTATCATTAATGTTTTATTATTATTAATGCTTAGTGTTTTCTGAGTCATTCGTAACTGTCACTGTATGTCATGTTGTTACTTGTGGGCGGAGCACCAAGGCAAATTCCTTGTATGTGAATACTTGGCCAATAAACTTACTTACTTACTTCTAAAGTGTGATGTTAAGAACATATTCTGCAGCTCGTCTTGGTGATTACAATCTTTATTCATTTATTCATTTTTTATGGGGGATCTGCTGTTGCTGGCAAGACTAGCCTTTGATTCACTAAATAATATTGAGAAGATGCCTTCTTGAAGTGCTGCAGATTCCTGGCTAATTTAGTCTCACAATGCTGTTGGATAGGTATAGTGGCTCCAAGTTTTGGACTAAATGATGATGATGAAACAGAGACATATTTGCAAGCAAGACAGTGTGTAACATGGAAGAGAAATTGCAGGTGGTGGTGGTCCAATGTACCTGAAACGCTTGTTCTTTGTTGTAGTAGAGGTTGTGGATTTGGGAGATGCTGACGGAGTAATCCAGGCAACGAGATGCAGTGCGTTTTGTAATATATTTTGTAGAAGCTCCTGAAAGGCCGCAGGCCACTGCCGTACCCCAGCAGCAGGCTTGGCTCGCCCACCGCGGAACCGGGTAGTCTGCCTGGAGTGGGTCCGCAGCTTGTCTACTGCTCCCTCCCGATCACCGGGAACCAGAGGGTGGAGGTAATCGGCGATGGGCAAAGGGCAGTAAAGCGAACTGGGGGGGTCTTGCCTTCCATGCTCGCAAGATCAGCTGCGGGTGGTGATTCCCCCCCACCCACAAAGGCTGAAGGCTGGATGAGGAAAGGGACGATGGTTCGCTGCCGATCCAAATGGAGGTGTGACGGCTTCAATGGGCCGTTATGGCCAGCTGCAGATGGGACTCTGAAAATGGCGCCAAAACCCTGTCGAATCTTGCATATAAACTCAGTGCATCCGGTACTTAATCGGGGATTGTACTTATGTATGATAATAATCTTTCTGATCGATATGGTGGCACAAAGACAATACCAATAATATAAAAGCATCAGTTACAGACACACAAAAACAATTAAAGGTCCTCCACTTGTGAAAGAACCAGCAGGTAAATTGATGCTGGCTATTAAATATTTTTAATAAGTATAATTATGTTTGTGGAATCCCATTATTTTTGTTGGATTTTTAATATTAATTTAAACCCATGTTTAATATTAGTGATGTATAAAATAAGGCAGAGGTTATGGGATTCTCTCTGTCCAATCTTCAAAATAAACTGGTCCAGCTTCTTCCTGAAATCACAGCTATTTTTGATGATATTTCATTTTGTCCATACAGGCAGTCTCTGCATTATGTAACGATTCTATTCCTGAAAGCTGCCCAGAAGTTGACTTCTCTGTAGGTCAGAAATGTTTATTTACTACAGCAACCCACATTGTATCAAAGATGGACACAAAAAGCTGGAGTAACTCAGCGGGTCAGACAGCATCTCTGGAGAAAAGGAATAGGTGACTTTTCGGGTCGAGTGCCTTCTTCCTCCATATTATATCAATCTACATAAAACTGATGTAATTCTTTTATTTCATTGAATAATTACCCTAACACTACCCATAATTATAATTGAATATTTACTGTATCGTCAATAATGAATACCAAGAAATATTTTATCATCATTATTACTAGCATAAAAATTACTTTGAAAATGTATGGGAGAATTTGCGTGAAGCCAGATTTACAGTGCATTCGGAAAGTATTCAGACCCCTTCACTTTTTCCACATTTTGTTACGTTACAGCCTTATTTTAAAATGGATTACATTCTTTTTTTAATCATCATTCTACACATAATATCCCAGAATGCAGAAGCAAAAACAGGTGTTTAGAAATTTTTGCAAAGTAATTAAAAAGAAATAACTGAAATATCACATTTACATAAGTATTCAGACCGTTTGCCATGGCACTCAAAATTGACCTTAGGTTCATCTGGTTTCCATTGATTATCCTTGAGATGTTTCTACAACTTGATTGGAGTCTACCAGTGGTAAATTAAATTGATTGTACATGATTTGGAAAGGCACACACCTGTCTAAATAAGGTCTCATAGTTGACAGTGCATGTCAGAGCAAGAAACAAGCCATGAAGACAAAGGAATTGTCGGTAGACCTCCGAGACAGGATTGTGTCGAGACACAGATCTGGGGAAGGGTATGAAACAATTTCTGCAGCATTGCAGGCCCTGAAGAGCATGGTGGCTTCCGTCATTCTTAAATGGAAGAACTTTGGAACCACCAGGACTCTTCATAGAGCTGGCCGCCCGGCCAAACTGAGCAATCGGCGGAGATGGACGATGGTCACTCTGACAGAGCTCCAGAGTTCCTCTGTGGAGATGGGAGAACCTTCCAGAAGGACAACTATATCTGCAGCACTCCACCAATCAGGCCTTTATGGTAGAGTGGCCAGACAGACGCCACTCCTCAGTAAAAGGCACATGACTGCACGCTTGGAGTTTGCCAAAAGGCATGAGAAATAAGATTCTCTGGTCTGATGAAACCAAGATTGAACTCTTTGGCCTGAAAGCCAAGCGTCACGTCTAAAGGAAACCAGGCACCGCTCATCACCTGGCCAATACCATACCTACGGTGAAGCATGGTGGTGGCAGCATCATGCTGTGGGGATGTTTTTCAGTGGCAGGAACTGGGAGACTAGTCAGGGTCAAGGGAAAGATGAACGGAGCAAAGTACAGAGAGATCCTTGATGAAAACCTGCTCTAGAACATTCTGGACCTCAGACTGGGGCAGAGGTTCACCTTCCAACAGGACAGCGACCCTAAGCACACAGCCAAGACAACACAGGAGTGGCTTCGTGACAAGTCTGTGAATGTCCTTGAGTGGCACAGCCAGAGCCCAGACTTGAACCCGATCGAATATCTCTGGATGGACCTGAAAATAGCTGTGCATCGACGCTCCCCATCCAATCTGACAGAGCTTGAGAGGATCTGCAGAGAAGAATGGGAGAAATTACCCAAATACAGGTGTGCCAAGCTTGTAGTGTCATTCCGAAGAAGCCTTGAGGCTGTTATCGTTACCAAAGGTGTCTTAACAAAGTACTGAGTAAAGGGTCTGAATACTTATGTAAATGTGGTATTTCAGTTATTTCTTTTTAATTACCTTGCAAAATTTTCTAAACACCTGTTTTCACTTTTTTATTATGGGATGTGTGTAGATTGATGATAAAAAAAATTTTTTAATCCATTTTAGAATAAGGCTGTAACGTAACAAAATGTGGAAAAAGTGAAGGGGTTTGAATACTTTCTGAATGCACTGTATGTGTCAGATCATACATATCCCTGGAAGCCCCTGTACTTTGATCGGTCTGTAGCATCAGCTGCTTCATCAGTGACTTTCTTTCCATAAGGTCAAATGTGGGGATGTTCAATGTTCAATTCCATCTACAAACTCAATTAACTATTCCTCATCCCACCCGCCCAGCTGATCAAGACCTGCTGTAATTTGATAACCATCTTCACTATCTGCCATGCCACCAACTATCATCTGTAAACTTACTTGCCCTGTACATTCTCATCCGTATCTTTGACATGAATCACGAACAGCAAAGGGCCCAGCACCAACCCCTGAGGCACACCACTTGTCACAAGCTTCCAGTTTGAAAAACAACCTTCCACGATCAACCTCTGCTTCCTTCCATGAAGCCAATTCTCTATCCAGTTGTAGGTAGACAAAATTGCTGGAGAAACTCAGCGGGTGCGGCAGCATCAATGGAGCGAAGGAAATAGGCAATGTTTTGGCCCGAATCGTTGCCTATTTCCTTCGCTCCATAGATGCTGCCACACCCGCTGAGTTTCTCCAGCACTTTTGTCTACCTTTGATTTTCCAGCATCTGCAATTCCTTCTCAAGCAACTCTCTATCCAGTTGGCTAGCTCTCCCTGGATCACATGCAATCTAACTTTCCAGAGCAGCCCACCATGCGGAATCTTATCAAATGACTTGCTGCAGTTCTTATAGACAATGTCTACAGTTTTGCCCTCATCAATCTTTTTAGTTACTTATTCAAAAAACTCAATCTGATTCCTACGTACAAAACTGTGTTGACTTTACATAATTAGCCCCCATCTATCCAAATGTGTATATATCTTATCCCTCAGAATACTCACCAGTAATTTGCCTATCGCAGATGTTAGGCTCACCGGGTTATAGTTCCCTGGCTTTTCATTGCAGCCTTACTTAAATAGAGGCACAATATTAATTTAATTCATTAAACCCTCCAGTCCTCCGGCACCTCAGCCGTATCTAACAACGATTCGTATATTTTAGTCAGGGTACCTGCAAATTATGCTCTAGTTTCCCACAGCGTCCTTGGATATATCTGATCCTCGCGTGCCACCTGCGTGACGTATCCCTTGCGCACACTGACGTACTGATAGCGTACGCTGACGTACTGACAGCGTACGTGGAGCGTGTGGTGATGCATGGTTACGCACGGTGACACACGAATATTGCTTTTGCTAATTTATTATGCGTCACCGTGAGTCAACGTCCGTAACCATGCGCCGCCCGTCCGCCATCGGAGCGGCATTTGCGCGTCATTTGAGCGCCGCACCACGTGACCACCCAGGTGTAAAGCACGCGTAGTTTTGAAATTTTTTCATCATAGTATCTTTGATTTTCACTGGGAAAATCCTTGCCACGGAGATCGGACTAAGTATGAACGACATCGCAAATGGCTTCCAAAAGAAGCAGGGCCCTCAAGAGCACTTGGCGTGCGACTGTCGTAATGCTAGACGACAGTCGCGCGACAGTCACTACCTGCATGTCACATAAATGACGCCCAAGTGGGACAGGCCCTTAAGTGTGAGGGTGTGAAGGGGCAAGTGAGGCTTTGTCAAACAGGGTCATTCTCCATGTGTATGGAAAGGTCTTTGGGCGATATCTCAAATTGGATCTCGAATGGAAATATATGTATGCCAAGCATACTCAGATCTCAGGCAGCAACTTGTCAGCCTCTGCGTTTTAATTATGCAGAATAATGAGAAAGTAAATATTGTCGGGGGATTAGCATTACCTCCTTGGCCTGATATTTAGGCTGTGCGATTTGTGCACATAAATTAACATTATTTGCATAAGCAGTATAATGAGCTTAAGTGTGTTAAAGGATTCAGATCCTGTAGGAGCTATTTCCTAACAAGCAGTAATAAGACAAACAAGCAGACTCCACTGGGATGGTCAGAATCAAAATAGGACAATTTTGCTTTCTCCAGTACAAATAAAGCAAACCGCACATAGACTTAATCGATTTTAGATTGTTGATTCAATATCTACCCAAAATCGTAGATCAAACAGAATAATGTCAGTGGCACTGAGCAAACCAGATAGCAACTATGCTGAAAAGAATAGTTGATGCCTCCAATATTGACAGGACATATCTTCTGTTTTAAGAATGTAACCAAAAGCAGGGAGGACAAAGGGTCCTCCCTGATGGACAATACATTCTACACTGGCTTTGAACAGAAGGAGGAAAGTCACCAATCTCGCCACTCTCAGGTACAGCTCTCGCTACTCCATTCTGAGGACCCAACCTGCTTCAAAAAGACCACTATCATCCCGGTGCCGAAGAGATGCAGGGTAGCGTGCCTCAATGACCACCGTCCTGTGGCTCAACCTCCACCACCATGAAGTGCTTCGAGAGACTGGTGATGGTGCACATTAACTCCAGCCTCCCAGCCAGCCTTGATCCATTGCAGGTACACAAAAATGCGGGAGGAACTCAGCGGGTGCAGCAGCATCTATGGAGCGAAGGAAATAGGCAACGTTTCGGGCCGAAACCCTCCTTCAGACTGATGGGGGGTGGGGAGAAGAAATTAAAAAGGCGGAGGAGGAGCCCGAGGGCTGAGGGATGGGAGGAGACAGCCCGAGGGCTGAGGAAGGGGAAGAGACAGCAGGGGCTAACAAAAATGGGAGAATTCAATGTTCATGCCCCCTGGATGCAGACTCCCCAAGCGGAATATGAGGTGCTGTTCCTCCAATTTCCGGTGTTGCTCGCTCTGGCCATGGAGGAGACCCAGGACAGAGAGGTCGGATATGGAATGGGAGGGGGAGTTGAAGTGCTGAGCCACCGGGAGGTCACGTTGGTTATTGCGGACCGAGCGGAGGTGTTCGGCGAAACGAACGCCAAGCCTCCGCTTGGTCTCACCGATGTAGATCAGCTGACATCTAGAGCAGCGGATGCAATAGATGAGGTTGGAGGAGATGCAGGTGAACCTCTGTCGCACCTGGAACGACTGCTTGGGTCCTTGAATGGAGTCGAGGGGGGAGGTGAAGGGACAAGTGTTGCATCTCTTGCGGTTGCAAGGGAAAGTGCTCGGGGAGGGGGTGGTACGGGAGGGAAGGGAAGAATTGACAAGGGAGTTATGGAGGGAGCGGTCTTTGCGGAAGGCAGACATGGGGGGAGATGGGAAGATGTGGCGAGTGGTGGGGTCATGTTGGAGGTGGCGAAACTGACGGAGGATTACTTGTATGTGACGGCTGGTGGGGTGAAAGGTGAGGACTAGGGGGACTCTGCCCTTGTTGCGAGTGGGGGGATGTGGAGAGAGAGCAGTGTTACGGGGTATGGAAGAGACCCTGGTGCGAGCCTCATCTATGGTGGAGGAGGGGAACCCCTGTTCCCTATGAATGAGGACATTTCAGATGCCCTGGTGTGGAACGCCTCATCCTGGGAGCAGATGCGGCGTGGACGGAGGAATTGGGAGTAGCAAATGGAGGCCTTACAGGAAGCAGGGTGGGAAGAAGTGTAGTCCAGATAGCCATGGGAGTCAGTAGGTTTATAGTGGATGTCGGTCAGAAGTCTATCACCTGCGATGGAGATAGTGAGGTCAAGGAATGGTAGGGAAGTGTCGGAAATGGTCCAGGTGTATTTGAGTGCCGGATGGAAGTTAGTGGTGAAGTGGATGAAGTCAGTCAGTTGTGTGTGGGTGCAGGAGGTGGCACCAAAGCAGTCGTCGATGTAGCGGAGGTAGAGGTCGGGGATGGGGCCCTGGTACGTATTGAACAAGACACACTTTGTCTTGATCCATTGCAGTTTGCTTCCTGTCAGAACAGGTCCACAGCAGATGCCATCTCCCTGGCCCTAAACCCATCTCTGGAACACCTAGACAAGAAGGACTCCTACATTAGACTCCTATTTATCAACTACAGCTCTGCCTTCAACACCATAATCCCATCCAAACTCATCTCCAAACTTCAGGATCTAGGAATCTGTTCCCTTTGCTGGACCTGTATCCTCAACTTCCTGACCCACAGATATCAATCAGTGAGGATAGGTGACAACACCTCCTCCGCAATGATTCTCAACACCAGTGCCCAGCAAGGATGCATTCTCAGTCCCCTACTATACTCCCTTTACACTCACGACTGTGTGGCCAAATTTGGCTCTAATTTCATCTACTAGTTTGCGACACCACTGTGGTGGGCCAAACCATAAAAAATGATGGGTCAGAGTATGGGAAGGATACAGAGAACTTAGTGACATGGTGTCAGGACAATAACCTTTCCCTCAATGTTAACAAGACGAAGGAGCTAGTTATTGACTTCAGGAAGCATGGTGGAGTACATGCCCCAATTAGCATCCAAGGTGCAGATGTGGAAATGTTTGAGAGCTTCAAGTTCCTTGGCGTTAATACTACCAATGATGTGTCGTGGGCCAACCACACTCATGTGATAGCCAAGAAGGCACACCAATGCCTCTACTTCCTGAGGAGGGAGTTTGGCATGTCTCCAGTGACTCTTACAAACTTCTACAGATCCAGCACAGAAAACATACTGATGGGATGCATCACAGCTTGGTTTGTGAACAGCTTTGTCCAAGTCCGCACAAAATTGCAGAGTGTTGTAGAGAGTCCTGCAAGATTATAATAACAAGTGGAGCCACTGTCTCACAATGTCAGAGACCCGGGCTCTGTCCTGCCTTCGAGTTCTCTCTGTGTGGATTTACACATTCTCAAAGTGACCACCTGGAGTTCCTATGGCTGCTCCCGTTTCCTCCAACATCCCAAAGATGGGCAGATGGTGGGTTTACTGTCCACTGTAAATTGTTCTTTGTGTGGATGAGTGGTAGAATCTGTGGGATTAATGAGAATATGGTGAAAACCCAATAAAAAAGAGATTAGCGTAGGATCAGTGTAAACGGGTGTTTGATTGTTGGCATGGATGAGATAGAACAAGGGGACATGTCTCAACACAGTATCTGTAACTCATATACAGCATATACAGCCTTCACTAGTATCAATATATGGTCATTCAAACTACAGTGGAGAGAAGGTTTATGCAAAACACAGGTTTATGGTCTAGTATACATTAGCGTTTATTTTTCAATGGGGCAGGCAACAAAATGTCAATGTTTACCCAATTATACATTAAGAATACATGAATCATTTCTCAGAAATATGGAAGCACTATATGTTGTAAACAGCTTATAATAATTGAAAAGAGTAAAGTGTTCATTTGTCTAGCCAACGTTAGGCAACTGATTATTGCAAGACAACATTAACATTTATGCCTAGTTTATTTGCATCTCATTGCAATGAATTGTGAATGGGATGGATTTGATGTACAATTATTTTAGAAAGCTCTCTTGACAGTAATAAAAAACAATTTCCAAGATTAACTTTTCATACAGCAGGTCATTATGTCATACCTGACTGGTGAAACATTAGCATGTAAGGATATGACTAATGGGTTGGTTTAGCATTAAACTAATATATTTTATAAATGTTGACAGTCATAATATATCAACATGTACACCAGCAATGACCTATACATATACAGTATTTATGTACTTTATATATAAATATATACCTTCCAATAAATTGATTTAAAAAGATTTAAAATATGTTTGAACATAAGTGGCTCAGTGGTAGAATTGCTGCCATACAGCGCTGGAGACCCTGGTTCAATCCTGACTGTGGGTGCTGTCTGTACGGACTTTTGTGCGTCCTCCCTGTGATCACGTGGGGTTTTCTCCGGGTACTTCCCACACTTCAAAGATGTGCAGGTTTGTAGCTTTTTGTAGAGGTGTAGCAGTATAGTTGGCTTCTGTAAATTCTCCCTTGTGTATGGGATGATTGCTGGTCGGCGGGGACTCGGTGGACCAAAGGGTTTGTTTCCACGTTGTATCGCTAAAGTGTTAAGTAAAGTCTAAACAAGATAAGACATATTGTGATTTATAGGAAGGACACAAAGTGCTGGGGTAACTCAGTGGGATAGGCAGCATCCTCGGAGAACATGGCTAGGTAATGTTTTAGGTCGGGACCTTTCTTCAGACTGATTTATAAGCCTGGGTGCAGTCAATATATGCAGGAATTGTTGAGGATTTGTGTGCGCAGTTTTATTATGAATAACAGCATGTCATAAAATTAACTTGTGATAATGGTCTTATAAGGCCACACATCAGCATCGGGAGTAAACATGACAGAGAGAGCAGGTTTATTTTATTGAAGATTTACAATGTATAATCTGATGTGTTTTATTTTTGTGAGCATGTGCTTCAAGAAATGAAAGGAGTGAAACGGTGGCTCTGCCATTGGGCTTTTGCTCCTGACTCGGGGGTGCTGCTCTGGCCCAGGACTGTTTTGGTTTCCTCTTTCTTTACTCACTATCTTAATGGCTCAGTTCTTGCTTACCGAATAGTGAATTGGGCCATTGTCCCAAATGGGTTGACACATTTACCATTAATTAATTGTTTTTTGTCTTGTGTCCAAATCTTTTTAAATTTTACAGATTAAATGAATGGCAGCGTGCAACTTCTAAACCTAGCAACCTGCCTAAGATATTTTGGATTTTGATTCATATTATCTGTTATAATGACAACAAAACAATTAGCATCACTGTCATTATTCTGTGAATCTGACAGCAACATTTTGGATTGCCATGCAAGAGTAAACGAGTGTAAAAATCACAAAGTTGCCGTTAGTGGTTCAATCCTCTCTTGGTCAGCAATGTTTTGAAATGGCAATCACAGCAATTCAGTGAATGGTGAACAATTCAACTATTTAGAACACAAAGTGCTGGAGTAACTCAACGAGTCAGGCAGGTGGCATGGTGGCGCAGCAGTAGAGTTGCTGCCTTACAATGCCACAGACCTGGGTTTGATCCTGTCTGTACAGAGTTTGTAAATTCTCCCCATGACCTACGTGGGGTTTCTCCAGGAGCTCCTGTTTCCTCCCACACTCCAAGGACTTACAGGTTTGCAGGCTAATTGGATCGGTAAAATTGATGTTTGTTCCTAGTGCGTGGATCGCTGGGCGGCGAGGACTCGGTGGGCTGAGGGGCCTGCTTCCGCGCTGTATCTCTAAACTAAACTGTTGGGCGAGTCCTGAACCAGAGGCCACAGTCTTAGAATAAAGGGGAGGTCATTTAAAACTGAGGTGAGAAAAAAACGTTTTCACCCAGAGAGTTGTGAATTTATGGAATTCCCTGCCACAGAGGGCAGTGGAGGCCAAATCACTGGATGGATTTAAGAGAGAGTTAGATAGAGCTCTAGGGGCTAGTGGAGTCAAGGGATATGGGGAGAAGGCAGGCACGGGTTATTGATAGGGGACGATCAGCCATGATCACAATGAATGGTGGTGCTGGCTCGAAGGGCCGAATGGCCTCCTCCTGCACCTATTTTCTATGTTTCTATGTAAACTAAACCAAGCATTACTGGAGAACATGGATAGGTAACATTTTGGATCGGGACGCTTCTTCAGACTGAAGCAGTAGTCCGAAGATGACTTAACGTCACCTATCCATGTTCTCCAGAGATGTTGTCTGACCCACTAAGTTACTCCAGCACTTTGTGTCTTTTTTGTAAACCAGCATCTGCAGTTTTTTGTTACCTAAATATTTAGGAATTAGTTTTGATAAAAACAATGTAAAAATATTGCATGAGATGCTGTATGAGTTTTCACTGATGTACTGTGTCCCAGTTGCTGCTAACCAAAATACCTGGCCCTGAAAATAGTTTTGTTGTATTGTAACTCTCTCATTAAAAATGTAAAATATAAATTTCTCTCACTGCACGATGCCTTTCACCTATCATTCCTATCTCTATTTTGCATTTGACATTTTAGGATAGGCAGAAGTTTAAAGGGAACTATCTCTGTTAATAAAGGATGACATCAGTGCAGTGATGAGAAACAATCTTGTTTCAGAAGATCAATGTATAGAACCAGTTTGAGTGGAAATTAAAATAACGCAAAGAAGTCACTGGTGGTCTTCGAATATACGCTGCCGAACAGTATCTCCACACAAGTGCAAAAGTGAGTTTCTTGCAGGGGGGTGTAGACAGATTAACTTTGTACAGAACGTTTTGAGGATGAATATAGCTTGGATAGTCTTGTTGAATGGTACATTGTGGGACAAATCAGGAATCAGGCAACTTTAGATCCAGTCACATGTACTGTAAATGAGTGAGGCTGGATTAATTCCCCATCATTTCCTTATTGTAAGGGATCCTCTGGAAAAGAGCAATGATAACATCAAGGGTAGTACGGTGGCACAGCGGTAGAGCAGAGACCCGGCTTCAATCCTGACTATGGGTGCTGTCTGTACGGAGTTTGTGCGTTCTCCCCATAACCGCGTGGGTTTTCTCTGAGATCTTCATTTTCCCCCCACAAAAGAGGTACAGATTTACAGGTTAATTGGCTTGGTATGAATGTAAAATTGTCCCTAGTGTGTGTAGGATAGTGTTAATATATGGGGATCGCTGGTCGGTGCAGACTTGGAGGGCCGAAGGGCCTGTTTCCGCACTGTATCTCTAAACTAATTTAAAATAAACATGGTCACATTTTATGTCTCGTTTGAGGGTGGTTAATGTAGGCCTGAAGTACTGCTCTAAACCCAAATAAAGATATTTGCAAAGGTGTGAAGGCAGAATTAGCTGAAGTGAATTAGGAAAATATATTAAAAATAAGATGAACAGATAAATAGTTGCAGACTTTTTAAGTGATATTTCCTAATTTTCAACAATGATATATTTGATTGGAAGTAGGATTTACAAGAAGAATGATCAGTCCATGACTAACTGGGGAATATAGACACAAGTGCTGGAGTTACTCAGTGGGTCAGGCAGCATCTCTGGAGAAAAAGGATAATAATAATAATAATAATAATGGATTGGATTTATATAGAGCCTTTCTAATACCCAAGGCGCTTTACATCGCATTATTCATTCACTCCTCAGTCACACTCGGTGGTGGTGAGCTACTTCTGTAGCCACAGCTGCCCTGGGGAAGACTGACGGAAGCGTGGCTGCTAATCTGCGCCTACGGCCCCTCCGACCACCACCAATCACTCACACGCATTCACACACATTCACACGCAGGCAAAGGTGGGTGAAGTGTCTTGCCCAAGGACACAACGACAGTATGCACTCCAAGCGGGATTCGAACCGGCTACCTTCCGGTTGCCAGCCGAACACTTAGCCCATTGCGCCATCTGTCGTCCTAATGGGTGATGTTTCAGGTCGGGACCCTTTTTCAGTCTGAAGAAAGGTCCCGACCTGAAATATAACCCATCTTTTATCTCTGGAGATGCTGCCTGACCTGCTGAATTACTCCAGCACGTTGTGTCTATTTTTGGTATAAACCAGCTGCAGTTCTTTGGGAAGTTGTGTATTGTTTCAAACTGAATGAAAAGCAACACAACAATTTCAGAAAGGTCAGAAAATGTTGGAAACCAGTAAAAGTGTGAAAAGCGACATAAAAGGAGAAAATGGATTAAAACAGTGAGTTGGAAAGAAATATAGAAGGCGTTTCTGCAAGTATATAAAAAGGAAGAGAAAAGGTATTGTGAGTAAACGTTCCTGAGAAAATGAAACTGGAATTAATAATGGGAAATAAAGAAATGATGGTGAATGTATTTTGCAACTGTTTTCATAGTGGAAGATTCCAAAAACAACCCAATATTAATAGAGAATACATGCAGAGGGAAAGGACTGAGAAATATGAAACTATCATAATCACTGGAGAAATGTTAAGGGCCTGTCCCACGGGCATGCGACTCCATGCGGCAAGCGCGACCAAACCGGAAGCGGGGGCCGCGCGGAGGTCGAGTGAGTGACGCGGGAAGTTCGCGCGTGACGTATGGCATCAAGAAGCTGCGTACAGCGTCGAGACGCTGCGCACGCCCGTCGAGGCGGTCCGTTGCCGCGCGGAATTTTTGAACACGGTCAGTTTTTCGGAGCCCCGCGCGATGTCGGGACCAGCTCCGCACAACTCCATACGGCTCCGGCGATCGAAGTGGGACCGGCCCCGCGAGGCCGTACGACACAAGCAACCACGTTAGGTCGCGCTTGCCGCATGGAGTCGCATGCCCGTGGGACAGGCCCTTTAGGAGAAAAATAAATGTACCTAATGATTCCCAGCTCTCATTGCCTGTTGGCCTGAATCCTAGAATCTTAAAAAAAGAATGCAGCATCAGGGGCTTCATAAGTTGTGTTCTCCCCAAATTCCTTAGGTTCTGAAAAGGTCCTAGAGCAACAAATAACTGCAAATACGTATAACACCACGATTCAAAAAAGGATGAAAAGATAAATCCAGAAGTAGCACAACCGCTATCATTGGAAACAGGATGCAATGCTTATTGTGGAATGTCAAGTAGCATATTTCATACATTATAATACAATGAAGTATGGATTAATGAAAAGGCAATCATGTTGAACAAATCTATTGGAGTTCCCAGCTTGTAACAGGCAGAGTAGATAATGAGCAATCAATAGTTCAAGTGTATTGAGAATAAATTTGAAAACGTCTTCTGGATCTGCT
The DNA here is from genome assembly GCA_038087875.1 of Malacoraja senta. Classification (NCBI taxonomy): domain Eukaryota; kingdom Metazoa; phylum Chordata; class Chondrichthyes; order Rajiformes; family Rajidae; genus Malacoraja; species Malacoraja senta. The sequence continues at coordinate 69,942,338 of CM075980.1, forward strand.
CCAAAGCATCCTTCCTGTAATGGAGCGACCAGAACTGCACACAATACTCCTAATGAGGGCTAATCAAAGTTTTTGTGGACATCTTCTACTGCTCATTACTGAGGTCTGAGGTCCCCACCTGCTTTAAAAGAGCATCAATAATACTGGTGCCTAAGAAGAGTAAGGTGACATGCCTCAGTGACTATCGACTTGCACTAATGTAATTACTGTGATAATGAAGTGCTTTGAGAGGTTAGTTGTGGTGCACATCAACTCCTACCTCAGCAAGAACATGAACCCACTACTATTTGCTTACTGCCACAACAGATAAATGAGGGATACAATCTCACTGGATCTCTACTCTGTGCTGGACCATTTGGACAATAAAAATACATATGTCAGGCTGTTGTTCATGGACTGCAGCTCAGCGTTCAACACCATCACCCCCTCCAAACATATTACCAAGCTCAGAACTTCCCTTTGCAACTGGATCCTCAACTTCCTCATCAACAGAACACAGTTGGTGCGAATTGGCAACAACACCTCCTCCTCCTCAATAACTGTTACCACAATAGCACTTCAGACCCCTGCTCTATTCACTCTATATTGATGATAGTATAGCAGGACACAGTTCTAAATTCATCTTTGAATTCAATGATGACACCACTGTTGTTGGATGAAATACGGATAATGATGATCAGAGTATAGGAGGGAGATCGACGGGTGAGGCAGCATCTATGGAGCGAAGGAATAGGTGACGTTTTGGGTCGAGACCCTTCAGACTGATATGGGGGTGGGGGGGGGGCGGGAAGAAGAAAGAAAGAGGCGGAGACAGTGGGCTGTGGGAGAGCTGGGAAGGGGAGGGGAAGGAGGGAGAAAGCAAGGACTACCTGAAATTGGAGAAGTCAATGTTCATACTGCTGGGGTGTAAACTACCCAAGCGAAATATGAGGTGCCTAGATGAAGCAATGAAGACAAAGGCGGAATCAGCTAATCTAATATCGTACTTATATAATATCATTTTAAACATAGAAATACCCACAACAGATGGAATTAGAAGAGACTGGGAACAAGAACTAGCTATAAAAATTTCAAAAGAGAGCTGGGATAATCATTTACTACAGGTGCATAAATGTTTGATCAACGTACGACATCCAATTCAAAACATTACATAGACTATATTATTCAAAAACTAAATTAAATAAAATCTTTCCTAATGTTTCACCAACCTGTGATAAATGTCTATGTCAAGAAGCTACCATAGCGCATTCTCTTGTTTTTTGTACAAAAATCAAAAAATTCTGGTATGAAATATTTGATATTTTTTCAAAATTAATTAAAATAAAACTGGTACCAAAACCAGAATGGATCATTTTTGGAATATCGGAAGGTATACCTGAATTAAATGTGTATCAGAAGAATTTATTCAATTACGAGCTAATAATGGGAAAAAAGCTCATACTTAAATTCTGGAAAAATGCGCCCACACCAACAATAAAAATGTGGACATCAAATATGTTTGAAACATTACATCTGGAAGAGATGAGATTCCTCCTAGCAGGTAAAGCAGACCAATTCCAAAAGACGTGGTCTACGTTTCTGGACCTATTACAAGCATGAGGTGCAATAGTAATTTAAAAAATAAATAAATAAATAAATGGTATCAGGACCTGGTAATGGGAGGTAAAACAACAAAAACAGACTTGGTTGGTAGTCCCTTTCTGCGATTGTTCCTACTTTTTTTTTCTTTCTTTTCTAGGGTCTACTTTCTTACTTTACTTCCTTCTCTAACTTCTTTTCTAAGGGGCTTTCTTTTCCCAACACTCTCTTGCACTTCACGACTCTTGCGCACTTTCTTTACTTTTCTTACTTCTATCTTTCTTTTAAAGCTCAAAAAAATGAAGCGGTACAAAAAAATGTATTAAGATATATGTGTTGTGTATTACTGTAATTTACCGTACTTCTAATAAAAATAATTAAAAAAAAAAAAGAAATATGAGGTGCTGCTCCTCCAATTTGCGGTGGGACGCTTTCCGGCCATGGAGGAGGCCCAGGACAGAAAGGTTGGATTCGGAATGAGAGGGGGGGTTGAAGTCTGAGCCACAGGGAGATCAGGTTGGTTAATACGAACTGTGCGGGTGTGTTGGGCGAAGCGATCGACAAGCCTGCGCTTGGTCTCACCGATGTAGAGCAGTTGACACCTAGAACAGCGGATGCAATAGATGAGGTTGGAGGAGGTGCAGGTGAACCTCTGCCTCACCTGGAAAGACTGCTTGGGTCCTTGGATGGAGTCGAGGGGGGAGGTAAAGCGACAAGTGTAGCATTTCCTGCGGTTGCAAGGGGAAGTACCAGGGGAGAGAGTGGTTTGGGTATCAAAGGACAAATTGACCAAGGAGTTATGGAGGGAGCGGTCTCTGCGGAAACCCGAAAGGGGAGGAGATGGGAAGATGTGGCCAGTGATGGGATTTCATTGGAGGTGGCGAAAATGTTGGAGGATTATCTGTTGTGTTTGATGGCTGGTAGGGTGGAAGGTGAGGGGAACTGTCCTTGTTACGAGTGGGGGGATGGGGAGTGAAAGCAGAGCTACGGGATAGACAGGAGACCCTGGTGAGAGCCACCCCCAGCACCACATCAGTCTGAAGAAGGGTCTCGATCCAAAACGTCACCAATTCCTTCGCTCCATAGATGCTGCCTCACCCGCTGAGTTTCTCCAGCATTTTTGTCTACCTTTAATTTTTCCAGCATCTGCAGTTCTTTCTTAAACATAGGAGGGAGATTGATCGTCTGACTGCACAATGCTAGAACTACAACCTTGTTCTCAACATCAGTAAAACCAGGGAACTGATTGTCGACTTTACAAGGCTGAGACTTCACAAACCTGGGTGAATGCACACAGTCCATTTCTCAGGGAAGTGGAATCAAGAAATGGAAGGCATAGATTTAAGGTGCAATGGGCAAGATTTAACAGGAGAGGCATTTTTTTCATGCAGAGAGTGGTTCATATACAGTATGGAGGAAACCTGATAACAGAGGGGAAGAAGCTGGTCCTGAGTCTGGTGGTGTTCACAAGCTTCTGTATCTTCTGCCCGACGGGAGCAGAGAGAAGAAGGAATGACCAGGATGGAACAAGTCTTTGATTATGTTAGCTGCTTTCCCGAGGCGGTGTGGAGAATAGATGGAGTCAATGGTGGGAAGTCAGGTCTGGGTGATGGACTGGGATACATATACAACTCTCTGCAATTTATTTGGGGCCGAGCTGTACCCAAACAAAGCTGTGATATAACCCAACAGTATGGTTGAACAGTCTGAGGAAGAGTCTCGATCCGAAACGCCACCCATTCCTTCTCTCCAGAGATGCTGCCTGTTCCTCTGAGATACTCCAGCAATTATCTATAGTATGGTTTCTATGTTGCATTTGTAGAAGTTTGTAAGAGTCGTTGGAGGCTTGCAAAATGTCCTCAGTATCCTGAGAAAGTCAAGGCGTTGGTGTGCCTTCTTGATCACAGACAGCTCATTGGTAATATTTATGCCAAGGAACTTGAAGGTCTCAACCATTTCCACTTCCACACCATTGATGCTGATTGGGCCATATATTCCGCTACGGTTCCTCAAGGTGATAACAGCTCTTTCATCTTGCTGATATTGAGGTAAAAGTTACTGAAGCTCAACCTGAAGAATTTTTCCAGTATTTTCTGTTTTGGGGACATGGTGTTGAGTGGTGCTGCCCTAAATCAGTGACGCCATTGAATATAAAAGTTGGAACATTTTGTTGCAGTTGAACAAGATGTTGGTGAGGCTGAACTTGGTGTATTGTGTTCAGTTTAGGCTATACTGCAATGAGAAAGATGTCATTCAGCTGGAAAGTGTGCACAATAGATTCACAAATATGAGTTCAGGAACATAACTTGATTAGAACAGGTGTCAAGAGTTATGGGGAGAAGGCAGGAAATTGGGATTAGAAGGCCAAGATCAGCCATGATTGAATGGCGGAATAGGCTTGATGGGCCGAATGGCCAAATTCTACTCCTATAGCTTGTGAACTTGTGATCATAAGGGACTGAGTTATAAGGAGAGGTTGGGCAGACTAGGACTTCATTCCTTGAAGCATATGAGACTGAAGGTTGATCTTATGAAGATCTATAAAATCATAAGGGGCATGGATAGGGTGAATTCATTGGGTTGGAGAACCAAGAACTGGAGACATAGGTTTAAGATGAGAAGGCGAAGATTTAATAGGAACCTGAGAGGCTCACACAGAGGTTTGTATGTATATGGAACAAGCTGCCAGAGAGAATGGTTGAGGCAGGTATATTAGCAACATTTAAGGGATATCTGGGCAGGTACATGGATGGGAAAGGCTGAGGGATATGGGCCAAATGTGGGGAAATGGGATTTAGTTTAGGCGGGCATCTCGGTGGGCCTAGACGCATTGAGCTGACGTGCCGTGACTCTGATTCTAGCATATTAACATGAACCATCTCAAGCAATAAGCTTGAAAATCTCAATCTCAAGTTTAGGAAACAATTGGACAGGTACATGGACAGGACAGGTTTAGAGGGATATGGGCCAAACGCACGGGGGAGACAGGGCGGAGGGCGGCCGTGGCTGTGGGAGAGTGGGGGCTGTCCCGAGGGATGCGCTCCTTCGGCCGCTTACAATTTGGTGCTTGGGTTCAGAGTGCCCAGTCACCTATGGCTTGTGTGGGAAAATGACCCCCACCCTCCCGTCTCCAACAGCCAGTGATGTGATGGACACGGGGGTCGGGACCAATCGCTGACAAGTCCCGCCCCCCCGGCGACGTCATATCCGTTATTTGACTTTTAGGCAGAGCAACCATTCGGTGAGTTGGCGTTTTGGCAGAGCGGCCTTTCGGTGAGTTTGCTTTTAGGCATCTCACCCTTTCGGTTAGTTGGATTTTAGGCGTCCCGCCCTTTCAGTTAGTTTGCTTTTAGGCGTCCCACCCTTTTGGCTAGTTGGCTTTTAGGCGTCCCACCCTTTCGGTTAGTTTCCTTTTTGGCATCCCACCCTTTTGGTTAGTTGGCATTTTGGCTTCGTATGCTTTCGGTTATTTGGCGTTTCGGCTTCATTTCCGTTCGGTTATTTGGCTTCCACTTCTTTGCTTCGGCTTCTTGTCCTTCGACGCCACGTCCGGGTACCGGTGGGACTAGTGTAGATAGACATGTTGGTCGGTGTGGGCAAGTTGGGCTGAAGGGCCTGTTTCCACTCTGTATGACCCTATGACTCCATGACTAAGCACTTGGAAGGAACTATAACTTAACAGGCACCTCATTGCTCCCCCATCACCACACCCACTCCACTTCTTTAAAAGCTCACATGTGGTCCAAATCCGCAAGACCACCCCACAGCTTAAACATAAACTGCCACAACTCAGCCAGACTCATTAGAACAGGAAGAGGTTCCCCCTCCATCCTGCTCCAGCATTCAGTTGGTTCCTGGATTGGCCTGCATCTTATCTTCATCATTATGCCCCTTTGCTTCATATCCATTGATATTTCCAGCTGACAAAAACCTATTGATCTTAATCATGCCAGTTTCAGTTCTTCTCCCGAGGCAATAACAGAGATGCTATCTACTCTGAATATCAATAACTCCTCTGTTAGAGGTTTTGCTAATTTGAGATGGTAATTGCTCTGAATTTAAAAAAAAATAAGGGTTAAGTCTCCCAATCAGGATTCCTTTAAAGTCACCGAGCACCATTACTTAAAACTGTTCTTTTTGTTGCTATTGGCTGATCACACTGATTCTAAATACTTTTGTTGAAAGAGTGCTAAGATTATAATTGGTGGACTGACTCACAGGAGTTACTGAGGCAAACAGTGCAATTTAATTCCGGTGAAAGCGGAGTCATTAACACAGTGCCTCGGCAGCACGTCAATTCAATTTATATGCTAATTCACCTCCCCTATGCTGTCAAACTCAGCAGTTTCCTCGAGTCCAATCTGATAGCACTGTCATCAGACCTCACTGTTAATCAAAAAGCAGTTCAGCTAGAATGGCACAAGAGGAAACTATATGATTTGAAGCACATTTTTTTTCTTTTTTTTCGCAGGTGCCGAGACTTTTGTTTAAAGCAATATCTGGACCTGAATTGAACCAAGTCTTGGGATTCCGATTAATTCAGTCAGCCAAGGGTTAAGAGAATTTGCAGAAAATGTACTCCTCATGTGGTCCTTAGTGTGAACAACGTGTGTTATGCGTTTCAGGGGTGGTTTAGTTTAGTTTATTTAGAGGAACTAAACAGGCCCATCGGCCCACCGAATCCGCACCGACCAGCGATCCCCGCACATTATCACTATCCTACACACACTAGGGCCAAAGTTTTACATTTATACCAAGCCAACTAATCTACAAAGCTGTTTGTCTTTGGAGTGTGGGAGGAAACCAAAGTTCTCGGAGAAACCCCACGTGGTCACGGGGCGAACGTATAAACTCCATACAGACAGCAACCAGAGTCGGGATCAAACCCGGATCTGTGGTGCTATAAAGCGCTGTAAGGCGGCAGCACAACCACTGCACCCAATATTTAAAAAATCCAGGTCAAGAGATATATTTCAATTCATTACACAAATAAGCACGTTGCATACCTTGGATGTGTTTTCGCTTGAATAAAATGATATCAAATCCTCCCCTTGATTTCTAACAGTTCATTAGTGAGATGATCTGTTGCTGGTATGGACTCACAGGGACTGCAATCTATTCTTGTCTCCCTGTAACAGATTGAAACCATCATCCACTTATTAATTATCATCAATCACCATCAGTAGTATTAACGGTGTCCCTGAACATAAATATATATTTTTTAAATTTCAGGGCAAATGTTTTCCTCTGAAAGATTCCTCAACGGACCTTTTTTGCAAATACAACTGATTGGAAAATGAGGTGATATTTGGTTCAATGGTACTGTGAAGGTAAACATGATATGCCTCGCGGCAAGGTTTCAATGCTAAATTGTTTCAAAGTTTCTTTATATATTTAGATCAACAAAAATACTCTAAACTTCATTTTGTTCCAATGACATTCTTTCCTGTCTCTTTCTCGCATTTCATCCAAGAAGGATAACCTTCCGAGTATCTCTGGACTGGGCTGATAAGATGAAAATGGGTGAGTGGATTGTGAGCTCCAGTGGAAGAAAATAGTGCAAAGGATTAATAAATTATTAAAGCCCTTTGAAAACAGTGGTGATTGCACAAACTCCTTGGGCAAGTTCCATCCATTCCTTGTTTTCTATTTATTTAATACAATAATAAAAATAACACAGATTAAACGGCCTTTGTTTTCTTCAACAGAGCCTTTCATTAAAGAGGATTGCTGCCAAGATATCTTTCCTTTAAAAGGGAAATGCTACTGATGTCCATGAATGTGCCACAAATTCCCTTGGGACTGAAAATAGTAAAACTGAATCTGGCTGAACCTGACGCATTCAGAATGACTGCCATAGAGTAGGGCGGCACGGTGGCGCAGCGGTGGAGTTGCTGCTAATCACCACCAGAGACCCGGGCTTGATCTTGACTATGGGTGCTGTCTGTATGGTATTTGTACGTTCTCCCTGTGACCACGTGGATTTTCCTCAGATGCTCCGATTTCCTCCCACACTCCAAAGACGTACAGGTCTGTAGATTAATTGTCTTTGTAGATTAATTGTAAATTGTCCCTAGTGTGTAGGATAGTGTTAATGCACAGGGATTGCTGGTCGGTGCAGACTTGGTGGGCCAAAGTGTCTGTTTCTCTGCTGAATCTCTAAACTAAACTGCTCGGGTAAAGGCCATTCGGCTAATTGCAACCATGCTGGAACAAATCCCTTTTTCTCCTGCATCCTTGTATGTTGCCCTGATTCTTCTGCCATCCACCTACACTGGGGGCAATAATTAACTCACCACCCAGCAAGTGGTTCGGGATGTGGGTGGAAACAAGAGCAATTCATGCAGTCACAGGGAGAATATTCAAACATTCCTCAGTCAGCACCCAAGATCAGGATTGAACCTGGATCTCTGGAGCTGTGAGGCAGCAACACTAACTGCTGTCTCATTTGTTGCTGCGGCTTCCATAAAGGTAATTGGGTCACAGCTGGAGAGGACGATTCTCAATGAGTCAAAATTTGCATTCCTGCAGTTGTCATTGTTCCTTCTGTAGAGGCGTAGAAGATTTCTTCTGGATGTTGTCTGACTGGTATGGCAGCAGCTTTATGAATGTAATGATAAATCTCTTTGGACATGTCCAGGAGTTTGTGGATGAACACAGACTGTCAGGTTGGAGTGTGCAGAATGAACCCTTTGAGTCTTGTCACAATGTACAAGAGCGCTGCTGGAGAGTCAGTGCTTACATCCACTGGGAAACCATCTTGTGTTCAGTCAACAATGTGCAGGTGACCTACATATTAATGGTGACTTTAGTTATCCTCAACTGTACCATCCATGCCTCCACTGCCTTAACGTACCTGGTGAATCCAATTTTGGGGCAAATATGTCTCTGAACTTCTCAGTTAAGCAACATAAAATGTATTTCACAGCTCTATATGTTTGTTATACTGTTGGTTTTGATGCCCCTAAATGCCCCCATTAATCTATCGACCTGATGGCTACACGAGAGCGGCACGGTGTGCAGTGGTAGAATTGCCGCCCTACAAGCTTACAGCGCCAGAGACCTGGGTTCGATCCTGACTGCGGGTGCTGTCTGTATAGAGTTTGTATGTTCTCCCCTTGACCACGTGGGTTTTCTCCGAGAACTTCGGTTTCCTCCCACACTCCAAAGACATACAGGTTTGTAGGGCATTGGCATGGTATAAATGTAAATTATCCCTAGTGTGTGTTGGAGAGTGTTAAGGTGTGGGGATTGCTGGTCGGTGTGGACATGGTGAGCCGAAGGTGTATTTATCCGCGCTTTATCTCTAAACTAAACTAAACTGGTTTTCAGCACAGTAATCCTGCTCCCATCCTATCAGAGAATTTCCCTTTGTCCTGTCCATCCATCTCCAGCAAGGTACAGTGAAGGTAAACATGCATCTCAAGGCGAGGCTTCAAAGCTAAATTGTTTCAAAGTTTCTTTATATATTTAGATCAACAAAATACTTTAAACATAAATTCTTTCCAATGTCATTCTTTCCTGTCTCTTTCTCGCATTTCCTCCAGGAATGATAACCTTCCGAGTATCTCTGGACTGGGCTGATAAGATGAAAATGGGCCAGTGGACTGTGAGATCCATGGACAAAAATACCATAAAGGATTAATGTCTCCCTTTGCAACTTGAAACTAGCCTCTCTCTCAATTCTGATGGAGGGTTATTTATCTGAAACATTAACTCTGTTTCTCTTTCCACATATGTCACTTTGTCTACTGAGTGCTTCCAGCATTTTCTTTCGCTTAAGAGACATTTCAGATTTTATTTAAGGTTACCTGCAGTTGCAGTGTTTCGATTTTTGTTCTCCCGGTTGAATAATTCACCATTTACTTTACCATCAATTATCTTTTCCAATTGGGGAAAAATGTCCTTTTAGTGAACATATTGGTTCCTTCCACACAATTCCTATACTTTTTTATACACAGTGTCTTATTATTTCTTTGAACAGTTATTAATAAACTTCATTTATCTACATTATGATTGCCCCAATCAATGTTTTCTGAAAGCTCCCGCTGAACTTTGCACTGGAAGTAAATCGCTGGGTACAGTAATATCACATCTATTGGGATTTGATGATGTAATAATTACTATTGCCTAAACACAGCCATAATCATAGTAGGGATATCAAAGCAAATTGAAGTACTCCAGGCTTGGTCCATCCTACATTACAACAAGCACTTGTGCCTCAGGTCAATTGTCTTGTATCAGTTCCTTTAACAGTCTGGACATTAAATTGCCCTGTACACCCATGTTACCCTGTCCTTCTGAGCATATAGTGTGGCCACCATTTTCCAGCCTTGTTGTCCTGTGACCCATAAGGATCAACCTGAAACCAAGATTTTAATCCAACCGCCTCTAATTTATGACAGACTCTTTCTGCTAATGAATCTCCCCACTCAAACGTGTCCCATTTATTCCGGGAAGCCACGGATCTCATTGTTTTAACCTCGCTTTATCCTTTATGATCTCCTGTAGAGTTTTAATTGAATTTCAGGATTAAAGCTTAGATTAAAAAATATGTTTTTGTCTTTAATAATGCTGACTGGTGCTTCAACTGCAAAGGTGGGCTATAACTTCTAAGGGCCGTTTCAATAGTTCAATAGCTGTCATTTGTAATGTGGTTCTCAAACCCCCCTCAAGCAACTGCATCTCATGGGTTGAGAGAACCCTTAGAAAGCCACTCCATGGGCAAAAGGACATCCCATTGCTTTGATGCCCTAAATTCTCCTATCCTCATTCTCTGCCTGACCCTACTCTGCTGGAACCTCTTCTCTGTCACCATGATTAGTCCCCGTGCCAAACCTCAGGTCAGGATGTCTATGCAGCGAGTAGGCATTGCGTAGTGCAGGTGAGGCCCAGCCTGAAATCGCCTCACAAACTTTGACACTGGGCAAGGCAGGAGATAAAGCCAGAACATCAATTTAATGGAGTTTCAATATCTCTGAGATTCAGCAACAACAAAAATCATTGCAATTAGAAAAATTTCAATTCATGTAAAAACTGTTAGTGATAAAATTAATTTAACATATAGGTCCAACATCGATTTTCTGGCTATTGATTGTCCGACGCCTCCTTTAATGCGGCCCAAATTATGAAAGTGTACTTGAAATCCCACCCGGAAGTCCCCCCGGAATTGTGGCGCCTAAACCGGGCGAGGCGGCCAATCACAATTTCATCAGTACTTCCGTGCGAATTGGTGGGTCCAGATTGCCCCCTGCGGCTGGACCGGCAGATCCGTTCCAGTGGTCGACATCCACTGCTGATTGTGTGGGGCGGTATCTTGGTCCCCCCCTCTGTTATTCTGGCAAAACGGATAATACGGCAAGGCTCTGGAACCAAGGGTGCCAGGCAATCGATGGTGGACCTGTATATGAAACCACTGAGAAATATTAAAAAGCATTAAAATAAAGCATAAACCAACTTACCTTTGTCCTTGTAGTCTTCTGCTGTGAATTGCCATTCAAATAACATGGTGGAGTTGAGGGGGATGATAGTCCATGATTTTCATTGAAGGTTAAAGGGCTGAATGGACTGTTCCTAATTTGCACCTCCCTCTGTCAAAAACCATTCGGAAAAGAAACTAAGTATCTGAAAATATAAATTTAGAACTACGTACTGGGCTGGGTAGCGCTGAACATCTCAGTTCCTTAATTACCTTTTCCATCGTGGATATGGGCTGATGTTCCCTGATGTACCATATCTTTCCTTTGTCCAGGATTGGGTGTATTATTTATATATTATTAATAGACTGATTATATAAAGTTACCTATCATAATAAAGATACAATGAAGTAATTAAATTTGATAGATTATTTTATTATATCATCGGGTGGCACAGTGTGGCAGCTCACAGAGCCAGAGATCCGGGTTCAATCCTCACCTTGGGTGCTGTCTGTGTGGAGTTTGCATCATCTCCATATAACCACGTGGGTTTCATCCGGGTGCTCCAGTTTCCTACCACATCCCAAAGTGTGTATTTGTAGATTAATTGGCTTCTATATATTGCCCCTAATGTGTAGGGAGTGGATGAGCAATTGGGATAACATTAAATTGAAGTGAACGGGTGATCGATCGTCAGCATGGACTGGGTGGGCTGAAGGGCCTGTTTCCATTCTGTATCTCCAAAATTATAATAAAAAACGTTATCAGCAAATTAGTTTTTCTGTAAGTTTCCATTTGAAATGTGTCACTGAGAATGAAGTAGAAAATGTCGTAATGGTCCCAGTACTTGAGGGGGATATGGGCAGCGGAAGTCTTAGTTGTTGAAGTACATTAAACAATGCAAAGCTTCCTGTTAATGGATATGTTTAAGGTGAGGGAGGGAAGATTTAATAGGAATCTAAGGGGCATTTTTTTCACCCAGAGGGTGGTAGGTATATGGAGCGAGCTGCCAGGGGAAGTAGTTGCGGTAGCTACAATAACAATATTTAAATTATATTTGGACAGGTAGATGGATAGGAAAGGTTTCAAGTGATTCTCAATATTTTGTAAAACTATATAAGCCATATATATGTTTCATTCCGACTTCAAATGTATTCAGTTACATATATTCCTCACTCTTTATCTCTTAACTATTTTGAATTGGTTTTAGTATTGTTAAAAGTGAGCTGTTCGCTGAAAGGGTTAACCGGAGTCAGGCTCCTGGAATTATGCCAGGTGCCAAGTCTCCTCCCCTCCCCACTCGAGCTGCGGAACATATGTAATTACTGTTGTCTGCGTTATAAAGCAGGCAACACATTTTTATCAGTTTCAATTGCTATTTCTATATTAGTATTGTTAATTATTAATTATTATTGATTCTCAATATTTTGTAAAACTATATAAGCCATGTAATGTTTTTCGCTCTCAGCACATCAGATCGTCACTCCCATGTTATCAGTCTTTCCTCGTTTGAGCACAGAGTGTCCTTGAGTTAGATGCCGCAATGTTCAAGGGGAGATAATAATGTCTAGACACGTCTCATGGAAAATCTGTTGCGTGTAATAATTTTAAAAGAATGGTGTTCAGTTATTTCACTTTTCTTGTGATATTCTTGTTGGGGGAATAAGCAAATTAATTTGTTCATGACGTCTTGGTGATCAATCTTCACTTGTTGCTGCCTTGGCCACGATTTCTTGAGCGTATTTAAGAGATTCTACCGAGTTAATGAATGTTTTTGACTTTCCCATGAAAGTAATACGCATCCTGGCCGGATAATACACTCCACATATGACACCCTTGACACCGTAAAGAGCTTCTCTGGTCTGTGAGAACTTTCTTCTCTTTTGCACAATCTCGTAAGGGTAGTCCCGTAGGAGTTTAATAGAATCATTTCTGTACATCATCTCCTCTCCGTATTTGATTTTTTTCATCAGCGCTTCCATTGTTGGGATATCCCGAAGTTTAACTATGATCTGTCGTGGGTAGTGTCGTGCTACTTCAATTACAGGTGCCTCAGGTAGTTTGAGTATGTGTTTAATTAGATTGGCAGTGAACTCACAAGCATTGTCCCCCTCAGCTCCCTCTTTTACTCCACGTATACGTATATTTTGACGTCTTGAGCGAGCTTCTAGGTCAACGTATTTATCAGAAACTTTTGTAAGTTGGCTCTTGAGGCTGTCTATTTCTAACTTCATCGTCTGCATCTCTCCGGTCATCTCTTCCACAACAGCTTCCATATCTTTCACTGCAGTTACATTTGCAGAAACAGTTTCATGCAAAGCCTCAAACATCTTTGTGGTCTCTTCTGCCATCTTATTAATTTTCCCCGTTAATTCTTCTTGCACATCATCAACTCTTTTTTGCAGAGCACCAATGCCCGCAAGTATTTTTTCATTACCGGCCATCAAATTTATGTTTCCAACCTTCAAGTCATTTTTCAAATCTCTTACCGAGTTCTTTAACTCCTCCATTTCGGTTTTCTCTTTTGTGGTCATCTCAGTCTTAGATCGTGTATCCATTCCAGAAACCACTCCAGAGGTCCGTTTTGCAGTTTCTTGGTTCCAGAGTCTTCAGCGATTGTTTTGTGACTTTCCTCTGTGGGCTCTGACCTGGAGACGTACTTTTCATTTTAAATGACTTTCCCTCCGTTAAATTCACGGCGCTTACTGATGACGTCATCAGCACCGTGACATGAGACTCCGGTAAGTTTTTAAAAACGGTCCCGACCTCCAGACCCGATTTTAACGCGAAAAATAATTAATAATTAACAATACTAATATAGAAATTGCAATTGAAACTGATAAAAATGTGTTGCCTGCTTTATAACGCAGACAACAGTAATCACATATGTTCCGCAGCTCGAGTGGGGAGGGGAGGAGACTAGGCAACTGGCATAATTCCAGGAGCCTGACTCCGGTTAACCCTTTCAGCGAACAGCTCACTTTTAACAATACTAAAACCAATTCAAAATAGTTAAGAGATAAAGAGTGAGGAATATATGTAACTGAATACATTTTAAGTCGGAATGAAACATATATATATATACTGCAACTGGGTGAAATAGAACTGATTTGGAAACGGTACCGACCCCCTAGGTTTTGGGTAATAAAGGCAGCGGGGCTAACGTCATAACATCTACGCCGGAAGCGATATCGATGTCGTACCCCACAGACGAGTGGGACACTCACTACGCTGTTGGAAACCCAGACACCGTAAACTTATTTGATATCCTTTTTTTTTTTATCACAATACGTCACATCAATGTGTTTTTTTTTCAAGGACAATCGCAGAGGAGAACTACCAAGGAAGTCTATAATAGAAATGCCCCCAAAATAACCAGAGTCCTGAGGTATGAATGCACCATAATAAATAAGATCATCAAAATTGGTAAAAATGTATGACGATAATCAAAAGAAAATGGGAGGAATCACACTATGTAGTTGGAATATAAGGGGTATTAATGAACCTATTAAAAGTGGCAAGATACTAGCTCAGTTGAAATCATACAACACGGACATTTTGTTTCTACAGGAAATGCATCTTAAACATCAAGATCAGACGAGACTGAGGGCGAACTGGATAGGACAAACATTTCACTCTTCATTCACCTCCAAATCTAGAGGTACTGCAATCATCATTCGTAAAGGAATTCCATTTAAATCAAAGAATACTATTTTAGATAAGGAAGGGAGATACCTTATAGTAGCAGGAGAGATCAATAATACGCCAATTACGCTGGTAAACATATACCCGCCCAATTTTGATAACCCTCAATTTTTTAATGAAATTCTGAATATAATTGCAGAATTTAATTATCAAAATGTTATAATTGGAGGAGACTTTAACTGTGTTTTAGACCCTTATCTAGATAAATCGATGCAAAAACAAAAAGGTAATATGAAATCTAAAACCAGTGAACTTTTACATACATATATGGAAAACACAAATATAGCAGATGTGTGGAGGATTGCAAACCCGACGGGAAGGGATTATTCGTTTTATTCAATGGTGCATAAAACATACTCACAGATAGACTATTTTCTTGTGGATACAAAATTAATTCCGCACACTATGAACCCTAAATACCACACTAATGCGATCTCAGACCACTCTCCGTTAACTTTTGTTTTAAAACTAGAAGGAATGTCTATGAATAAATCGTTCTGGAGGTTTAACTCGCAAATTTTAAAAGACCCACAAGGGAGTATATATCTAAAAAAACAGATGGATCTATTTTTTGAGATAAATGATACACCAGATATTTCCCCCACGCTATTATGGGAATCCTTCAAAGCATTTATTAGAGGAGTCATTATTTCATTCCAAGCTTATCAAAATAAAAAAATAAGAATGAACAAAGACATTTAGAAGAACAAATAAAACAATTAGATACAGATAATGCTAAAGATCCAACTATGGATAAACATAATAAAATCCTACTATTGAAATTCAAGCTAAATAAATTACTGTCAGAGAAAGTTATAACATTATTTCAAATCACAAAACAAGAACACTTCGAATTCGGGGACAAACCCCACAAACTTCTAGCACGCCAACTGAAAAAATGGGAAAAAGAGAATGCAATATTAAAGATTAAATCAGACAGAGGGGAATTATTAACATTACCCAAGGATATCAATAAAAGATTTGCTCAATTTTACGAGAATTTATACACATCTAAAACGTTAATAGACAATAATAAAATCTCAGAATTTTTAGATAACTGTAACCTACCACAATTAGAACTGAGGGAACAAGAGGAACTGGGAGCACAAATTACTTCTAAGGAGATAGAAGACACAATAAAAACACTAAAGAATGGAAAAACACCAGGACCAGACGGATTCAATAATGAATTTTATAAATCTTTTTATGACATAGTTACTCCACGATTACAGAAAATGTATACATATGCTTTTAAAGAGCAAAACTTACCTGAAACACTAGCAGAATCAACGATCATATTAATACTTAAAAAAGATAAAAATATAGAAGAACCAGAATCATATAGAGCTATTGCTTTGTTAAATACTGATCAAATAATAATAGCGAAAACACTAGCCAGTAGACTAAGCAGGTATGTTAGTAGACTAATAAATGAGGATCAAACAGGATTTATACCTAAGAGATATTCATTCAATAATTTGAGACGTTTGCTTAACATAATGCACTCACATAAATCTCATGACCAAGAGTTATCTATCATCTCACTGGACGCAGAAAAAGCGTTTGATCAAGTAGAATGGGACTATATGATTAAAGTATTGCAAAAATTCCAATTGGGAGAGAACTTCATTGCATGGATAAAACTATTATATAACAAACCTACGGCTAGAATACTAACTAATAATATATTATCCTCGAAATTTGAACTATCAAGGGGCAATAGACAAGGATGTTCATTATCACCGCTGTTATTTGCTTTAGTAATTGAACCCCTTGCTGAAAAAATAAGAACACACCTGGATATTTACGGTTATAATACAAAATATTCAAATAACAAAATATCCCTATATGCCGATGATGTACTACTGTACATCACAAAACCACAAATTAGTATACCAAATATATTAAATTTAATTGAGGACTTTGGATCCTTCTCAGGATATAGAATAAATTGGAACAAAAGTGAAATTGTCTCGATAAAACCAAAAGACTCAACACACCTCAGGAAATTCCCCTTTAAAATAGCTACAGAAAAATTCAAATATTTGGGAATTGAAATTACTAGAAATTACCAGGATATGTTTAAAGCCAATTATAATCCCTTACTTAAGAAATTAAATAATTTGATTAAATTCTGGAAAACACTTCCGATGTCCTTAATAGGCAGAATAAATGCTATAAAAATGATTTTCTTACCACTAATTCTATACCTATTTCAATCAATACCTATATATCTCCCAAAAAAGTTTTTAAAAAAATTGGACTCAGACATTACAAATTTTATATGGGATTATAAATCCCATAGAATACAAAGTGCACACCTTAATAAACGAAAAGAGTTGGGGGGGTCTAGCGCTCCCTAACTTTATGTATTATAATTGGGCAGTAAATATTAAAAATATGATTCACCTGCTGGACAATTCTGCCCAGCAGGCGGACTGGATTGTAATGGAAAAAGGGGACTGCTCCCCGAGTAATATAGGAGCGATTATTCTCTCTCCAATAAATTTGAATAATAAAAATTATAATAAAAATCCAATTATATATAGCACAATTAGAACGGAAACAAATAAAACAGAATCTAAAATTAAGAAACCTATCTCTCTCAATACCAATAGTTAATAACCCATCGTTTAAACCTTCAACCATAGACAAATCATTTATACAATGGGAAAGAATGGGAATCAAAACGCTCGAAGATCTGTATGAATTGGGAAAATTACTATCATTTCAACAACTACAACTGAAATATAATTTGAAAAATAACCAATATTTTAAATATCTACAAATTCGTGATTATCTGAAAAAATACACAAAAGACTATCATAATATGCCTTCCGACTTACTAGATGAAGCAATGAAGACAAAGGAGGATTCAGCTAATCTAATATCGTACTTATATAATATCATTTTAAACATAGAAATACCCACAACAGATGGAATTAGAAGAGACTGGGAACAAGAATTAGCTATAAAAATTTCAAAAGAGAGCTGGGATAACCATTTACTACAGGTGTATAAATGTTCGATCAACGTACGACATACGCTCATCCAATTCAAAACATTACATAGACTATATTATTCAAAAACTAAATTAAATAAAATCTTTCCTAATGTTTCACCAATCTGTGATAAATGTCTATGTCAAGAAGCTACCATAGCACATTCTTTTGTTTTTTGTACAAAACTCCAAAAATTCTGGTATGAAATATTTGATATTTTTTCAAAATTAATTAAAATAAAACTGGTACCAAAACCAGAATGGATTATTTTTGGAATATCGGAAGGTATCCCTGAATTAAACGTGTATCAGAAGAATTTATTTAATTACGGGCTAATAATGGGAAAAAAGCTCATACTTAAATTCTGGAAAAATGCGCCCACACCAACAATAAAAATGTGGACATCAAATATGTTTGAAACATTACATCTGGAAGAGATGAGATTCCTCTTAGCAGGTAAAGCAGACCAATTCCAAAAGACGTGGTCTACGTTTCTGGACCTATTACAAGCATGAGGTGCAATAGTAATTTAAAAAATAAAGAAATAAAGAAATGGTATCAGGACCTGGTAATGGGAGGTAAAACAACAAAAACAGACTTGGTTGGTAGTCCCCTTTCTGCGATTGTTCCTACTTTCTTTTTCTTTCTTTTCTAGGGCCTACTTTCTTACTTTACTTCCTTCTCTAACTTCTTTTCTAAGGGGCTTTCTTTTCCCAACACTCTCTTGCACTTCACGACTCTTGCGCACTTTCTTTAATTTTCTTACTTCTATCTTTCTCTTAAAAAAATGAAGCGGTATAAAAAATGTATTAAGATATATGTGTTGTGTATTACTGTAATTTACCGTACTTCTAATAAAAATAATTTAAAAAAAAAAGGAAAGGTTTCAAGTGATATGGGCTAAATGTGAGCAAAGGACTAGTTTAGATGTAGTATCCTGGTCAACATGGATGAGTTGGGCCGAAGGGCCTCTGTACCATATGACTATGACACTATGATAATATGGGCATGATATGATAAAGTTACCTCTATCATGACATGTTTAAGAAGGAACTGCAGATGCTGGAAAATCGAAGGTGGACAAAAATGCTGGAGAAACTCAGCGGGTGAGGCAGCATCTATGGGGCGAAGGAAAAAGGCAACGTTTCGGGTTGAGACCCTTCAAACAATATCATGACGTGTCATTCAGAGGCAGGAGGTATGAGTATCATAGTAATCATTGAAGATGGCTGTTACTCTGCTGAGAGCACCTATATTACAGCAACTTTTTTTGGTGCAGAATTATTAAACAATGCGACCTTATTCATGTTCGGCATCATCGAGGCTCATTAGTATGAAGCGCAGGACATCTTTAGTACAGTTTAAAACATAACACATTTCTGCTAAGATGATAGAAGCAACCTCATATTCTATCAATACATGAAAATGGTTATGCATCACAGGAAATTTCCTTGTAAATTGCTGCAGAGAATGGCGTAAGCACTTTAATGACATCATCCTGGAGACTGTTCATCAGAAGGCACTCTCATCTTCTTTGTAGTGGTTTGAAGTGGAAACGAGGAAAATGTTGAAAACAGGAACTGAAGTGTAGGAGTCGGCAGAGATGACAAGAAAGCATGATATAGCACATTGTACATAGGATCAGTCTGCACTCAGAGAGGCAGGGACTGCTCAGGGATCTTTAGCAATACTTTGTTAAAGAGAGATGTTGCCTGATTAATTTGATAGAGCATTTTGAGGAGGTGACTATCAATGGTTCAATGGTACTTTATTGTCACATGTACAGTGAAATTCCTTTTTTGCAACATGGACAAGTTGGGCGGAAGGATCTGGTTTTGTGCCGTATGACTCCATGACGCCATGATAATATTTAGTAAAAATCTTGCTTTGCATAGGCACGATCATATTCAAGTACAAGAGTGTAAGAACAGTAAATTACAGTAAGGCAGTACACAAGGGTCGCCATGTTTCCGGCGCCATCTTGTATCATTCTAGTTCAAAGTTGTTTAGAGTCTTAATGTGGCCATGAAGGCCCATTGTCCTGGTGGCACCACTAGGTTGGGATTTCTGGGGTTGGCCTGGCTAGGCGATGTTGTTGATTCCCTCCACCACTGCTTTGCCGCTTTGAGCCACTGCAGGCCGCATCCAATCCGTGTGCTCGGCCACTTGGAGCTGCGCCCGATCTAATCGAGCTCCAGTCTGCTGCAGGGCCTCCCATGGCCCACATCGACAGCGCAATAATCCGGGCGTGTCGACTTGCGAGCGTGACATCCCTCGCTTCACGCGGCCACCGTTCAGCCTCCGCGTCCCAGAGTGCCTCCCACAGTCGACGGCAGGCTAGCCACTAGTGGAATCATCCTCTCCACATCCACTCTATCCAGGCCTTTCACTATTCGGTAAGTTGTAATGAGGACCCCCTTATCCCTCTAAACTCCAGAGAGTACAGGCCCAGTGCCGTCAAACGTTCATCATAGGTTAACCCAATCATTCCAGGGATCGCATGGGATCGAGGGAGAGCTAGCCGGCTGAATAGAAAATTGGCTTCACGGAAGGAAACAGAGGATAATGGTGGAAAATTGTCTTTTAGACTGAAGACCAATGACTATTGGTATGCTTCAGGGTTTGGTGCTGAGCCCATTACAGTTAATCATCTATATCAATGATTTGGTTGAGAATGCACAAGGCATGTTTTATTGATATGGAAATACCGAGGTGAGCGTTTGAAGGCCACGGTGTAGAAGACTACAGCCTGAGTATTGGGAAGTATCAGTGGTATCTGATAGCCAGCATTGACACAGTGAGCTGAAGGGCCTGTTTTAATAATGTGTGACATTATATATAGATCAGATCTGCTTTGGGATTCATTCCAAATAGAACACTTTGCCAAATGATTCGAAATGAAAGATGCAGCTTCATAAAGTTGATACCATTGATGTTTTATCATAATTTTCATTGTCATGTTTTGTTATCACTGTCATGTTGTTATCATAATTTTCAAGGTTACTAGATGATGAGACATCTACAGTTTTATTCTCTTCTCAATCTGCAATAAATAAACAGATGTGTGGGAAGGAACTGCAGTTGCTGGTTTAAACCGAAGATAGACACAAAAAGCTGGAGTAACCCAGTGGGACAGGCAGCATCTCTGGAGAGAAGGAATGGGTGACGTTTTGGGTCGAGACGTTTCTTCAGCAGTAGCGTCACACATTCCTTCTCTCCAGAGATGCTGCCTGTCCCACTGAGTTACTAAGGGTCTCGACCCGAAACTACCTGTGGTGCTCCTGATGTGGCTTCCATTACATCGGTGAGACCAAGCATAGACTAGGTGACTGTTTCACCGAATACTTGCGCTCTGTCTGCCAAGGCTTCCTGGATTTTCTGGTTGCTGACCATTTTAATTCCCCTTCCCATTCCTCTGATGGGAACACTGATATTTTTGTCCTTGACCTTCTCCCTGGCCAGAGTGAGGCAACATGCAAATTGGAGGAACACCTCATTTTCTGTCTGGGTAGCTTAGAAATCAAGGTCATGGACATTGAATTCTCCACTTTTAAGTCATACCCCCCACTATTTAAGTAATACCCCCC
This sequence comes from Malacoraja senta, assembly GCA_038087875.1. Lineage (NCBI taxonomy): Eukaryota > Metazoa > Chordata > Chondrichthyes > Rajiformes > Rajidae > Malacoraja > Malacoraja senta. The sequence goes on from CM075980.1 coordinate 69,963,626, forward strand.
AAAGGCCCATCTCCCTCAACCCCCCTTTCCTTTTCCATCAGTATACCTCCCTTTAATTTTACATTTCGCCCCTCTTCTCTCCTTATCTGCCTTTGTCTCCTTTCCACCTCTAGCCTTTGTCACTTACTCCACCTATCTGCTAAACAACCCCCACCTCCACTCACCTATATCCACCTATCACTTGCCAGGCTTTATCTCACCCCCACCTCTCTTTTATGGCTTTCTACCCCGACCACAATCACTAAAGAAGGCTCCCATCCCAAAACTTTGCCTATCCATTTCCTCCAGAGATGCTGCCTGACCCACTGAGTTACCCTAGCAATTTATGCTTTGCTCAATATTCCAGCATCTGTAGTTGCTTGTGTTTCTACAATGATTGTTCAAGGAAGGAGAGAGAGTGGGATTAGTTCCATAACTCATTCAGCGAGTCTGCATTTTGATGATGGGCTAATTAGCTTCTGCCCGTGGTAAATTATTATGAACAATAACTTCTGGACAAAGGGGAGGCATATCTGATTCAAAGTTGAACAATCCAGTTGGTGGAGCTTTGATCTCTGTGTAAGTGTTAATTGACTGACCTGTTATATGGGGTAGTTATTTTGCCTTCACATGTTGGATATTGAATTAAAAAGGGAAATCTAATCAGATTCTGTGCCTTTACCAAACCTGCCAGCCATTTAAAGAATGGAAAACAAAATCAGGTGAATGATTTACAAAAGCTGGTTCCTTTCTTTAAAATTGCTCCATCTAATGAGATCGGTTTACAATGACCTCATAGGATAGGAGGCATTGTGCATACATGTAATCTTTGCAAGTTCATACCACTGCACATTCGGGCCAGACTGAATCATCTGCCAACTCACTTCCATTCTTCGTCTCCCTGGTTAATCCATGATATCACTTGGGATAATCTTCTAAAACTTCTCAAAGATGGATTACAGTTGAAACCAGGCTGTGAACTCCAGTTTAGAGGGCACCAGCATATCTTTGTGTAGACTTGAGAGGCAACGGAACAAAGCCCTCAATCATTTTTCTCCCTCTCTCTGTAAAATGTTGGTAGTCCAAGCAAACTGATGCTCATTTTTCATCAGTGGCGCATTACCTCCAAGAAGAATGACATTCTGCCAAATGCCTTTAACAGCAATAATTGCACTAAGTAGAACATTATAGTATGTGTGCAGCACAGAGGGAATGAATGGTGAAGATGCCATTTTCAGCTCGTTGAAATGGCCAGTCAAGTAGCTCTGAATATTACATTGATTATTCTAAGTAAATAAGTTGTGTCTTCCCACCTATAATTTGGCTGTTTGTTGCTGCTCTCTGGAGTTTTCATTCAATTTATTGTGAAGGTGAAGCATCGATTAAACCAGCTGAGATTTTATCAAACACTCGCACACTTGAGTCTGGAAGCTGGTGATCAGGTTTTAGGCTTGATTCGTGCTGTACTGAGGGGATATGGTCTTAGAGTCATAGTCACACAGCACAGAAACAGGCCCTTTGACCCAACTTGCCGAAGCCGACAAAGGTGCCCCATTTACACTATTCCCTACCTGCCCACGTTTGGCCCATATCTCTCTAAACCTTTCCGATCTACGTATGTACCTGTCCAAATGTGTTTTAAATGGTGTTATAGTATCTGCCTCAACTACCTCTGCCATCCGCTCGTTCTATATAAGACCATAAGATCAAGGAGCAGAATTTGTCCATTAAGCCCACCAAGTCTCAACTCCATTCTCCTGCCACCTCCCCAGTAACGATGGACGCCCTTACTAATCAAGAAACTATCAATCTCCGCTTTAAAAATCCAATGTCTTGGCCTCCACATCAGTTTGAGGCAATGAATTCCACAGATTCAGCATTCTCTGGCTAAAGAAATTCCTACTCATCTCCATTCTAAAGGTAAGTTATTTTATTCTGATGTTGTGCCCTCTGGTTCTAGTCTCTCACATTACTGGAAATATCCTTTCCACTTCCACTCTATTTAGGTCTTTCATTATCTGGTAGTTTTTAAATAAGATTCCCCCTCATCCTTCTCAGCTCCAGTGAGTAAAGGCCCAATGCTTTTAAACGTTCCTCATATGTTAACCTAATCATCCTTCTTATAAATCTCCTCTGGACCATCTCCATTGCCAGCGCATCCTTCATCAGATATGTGACTCAAAACTGTTCACAACAGACTTCAGTTTTTGCTAACATCTGCACAATGGTGTCTGTCTTGCGATTCTTGTGCTTCTTGTGCGTGGCGGTGGAAAGATTGGTGGAAACAGTGCCGCGACATGAACGCTCTTTCCTTGACCCCAATACAGTACTCAATGGATAGTATAAATAACCAACAAAAAGAAGCTCAGTAAAAAAAATATGATATATAGAAAAAACAAACAAAGCCCAAAGTCCCTATGCAACCAAGGCAGTTTCAAGTTCAGAGTTTAATTGCAGTTTGTACTGTTCAATAGCCTGATGGTTGTTAGGAAGAAGCTGCTTCTGCACCTGGATGCTACAGTTTTAAGACTCCTATACTTTCTTCCTGACAGCATTAATGCACTACCTTGATCAAGTCTCATTGTTATTTAATCAAAGGGCTCAACCATGGATGTCAAACACACTTTTGCTTTGAACAAATCTGTGGAGTCAGGCATTTTAAGCTCGTGCTTTTCCAAATGCCAAATGTTTTAATCTAGGATTACTCCCACGATCACTCCAAGGCTGGAAGACATTAGTTGCTGGTTTTATCCATCACTCCCTTTTTGAACAGAAGAGATGCATTAACATTACAGCCCTTCAACATCACTGGCCATGTTAAAAAAGGTTGAAAGATTATGGCTATAGCCACACAATAACTCTGACCAAAGCTGTTGTCACCTTAACTACTACCTTGCTAGGATCCTCATTTTATGGAAGGCAGATGCTATGTACTCTTTTGGTAGGGTCAGGGTTCTGCCTTTGCATTAAGATCTTTAATAGGCTGGTCTTCCTTTAACTTTCCTTCATGTCCACAGAACAACTCACATTTCTTCCTCTATTTAATAACACAAAAGGAAATTAATTGTCGATTCATTGATGAGGAATATCGTTATGAATAAAATGGCTGCTAAATTTGCCTTCATACATTCATTCCATTCTAAGATAATCCAAAGATAGGCACAACGTGCTGGAATAACTCACCAGGTCAGGCAGCATCTCAGGAGAAAATGGATGGGTGATGTTTCAGTCGGGACCCTTCTTCAGAAGATAATCCATTGTATCTGATGTTCTATGAGAAATTAACTTAAGTGCTAAGTAAATATAATCAAATGTTTACATGTTGAAATGGAAATCGCCTGATTTCCCATCTCTATATTTATTCTAGACTAAGTGGGATCCGTTGGGCCCCATGTTCACACGGGAAGGCTGGTCCCCCAACACATTATTCCACCTCTCCACCAATTCCAATATTGGTGGCCAGTGGTGGGGGGGGTGGGCTTTCTGGAACGCTAGTATGAGTGTTGTGGGCCGAAGGGACTGGTTCCCAGAGGGCTAGTATAGACATTGTGGGCCGAATGGATTCTTGGGCTGGCAGCTCAGTCACTCAGGCCTGGTGGGCTGGCAGCTCAGTCACTCAGGCCTGGTGGGCTGGCAGCTCAGTCACTCAGACCTGGTGTGCTGGCAGCTCAGTCACTCAGGCCTGGTGGGCTGGCAGCTCAGTCACAGGCCTGGTGGGCTGACAGCTCAGTCACAAGCCTGGTGGGCTGGCAACTCAGTCACTCAGGCCTGGTGGGCTGGTAGCTCAGTCACTCAGGCCTGGTGGGCTGGCAGCTCAGTCACTCAGGCCTGGTGGGCTGGCAGCTCAGTCATTCAGGCCTGGTGGGCTGGCAGCTCTGTCACTCAGGCCTGGTGGGCTGGCAGCTCAGTCACTCAGGCCTGGTGGGCTGGCAGCTCAGAAACTGTCAGAAATTCTGCCCAAAACAGGTGAGAGGCTTTGTGAGAGAGAAGGGGGAGAGGGTAGAGAATCAATTTAAGACATTTTTCATCTTTTTCTGCAGATCACAGCAATGAAGGAGGAAAGTCTATCCTGGCCTGGATCTCACAGGCAGCCAATGAAGGGAGGGAGAAAAATACTGGGGTGAGCTTTAATACTTGCAGGGGGAATATTTAATGACGGGCCGACTGGACTCCTCCTGGGCTAGTACATGCCTGATGGGCCGAAGGGGCTCTTTTAAAAGAAAAATCTGAGTGAAATCTCAGTGAAAGGCACTTTTTCTGGACCTTTCCTGGTCTGGCACGGGCCTTTTGGGCCAAAATGCTCCTCCTGGGCTAATATAGGCATTTGGGGGCAAATGGGACTGGTTTCTCGGCTACTAGGGGCCTTGCGGGCCGAAATTAGTGGTTTCAGTTAGGCCAAACAACTAATTTCAATTCCATTTCCATTTCCATTTCCATTTCAATTTCAAGCACAGGGCAGGCCAAACAACTCATTGCATTTTCATTTCATTTCCATTTCCATTGCAGTTTCAAGCACAGGACAGGCCAAACAGCTCATTGCATTTTCATTTCATTTTCATTTCCATTGCAGTTTCAAGCACAGGGCAGGCCAAACAGCTCATTGCATTTCATTTCCATTTCCATTGCAGTTTCAAGTACAGGGCAGGCCAAACAGCTCATTGCATTTCCATTTCATTTCCATTTCCATTGCAGTTTCAAGCACAGGGCAGGCCAAACAGCTCATTGCATTTTCATTTCATTTCCATTGTCATTGCAGTTTCAATCACAGGGCAGGCCAAACAGCTCATTGCATTTTCATTTAATTTCCATTTCCACTGCAGTTTCAAGCACAAGGCAGGCCAAGCAATTCATTGCATTTTCATTTCCATTTCCATTGCAGTTTCAAGCACAGGGCAGGCCAAACAGCTCATTGCATTTTCATTTCCATTTCCATTGCAGTTTCAAGCACAAGGCAGGCCAAACAGCTCATTGCATTTCCATTTCATTTCCATTCCCATTGCAGTTTCAAGCACAGGGCAGGCCAAACAGCTCATTGCATTTTCATTTCATTTCCATTTCCACTGCAGTTTCAAGCACAAGGCAGGCCAAGCAACTCATTGCATTTTCATTTTCATTTCCACTGCAGTTTCAAGCACAGGGCAGGCCAAACAGCTCATTGCATTTTCATTTCATTTCCCTTTCCACTGCAGTTTCAAGCATAGGACAGGCCAAACAACTTATTTCATTTTCATTAAGGGCTAACAAATCATTTATTGCGAGTACATTGCAGACTCACAGTTCAGTTGATTCACAGCTTAAAATCACTGTTGTGGTCTCTCCTTCGCGATCTTACAGATTGACTGACTCATTTCCAGGCATCCGGGCTTTTATAGTCCTCCCCCCCCCCCCTGGAAGGGGCGTTAATTTTAATCATGGTGATTGACAGGCAAGAGGACCAATCAGCTGATCTGAAGATTTTTTAAACCATCATAGCTTTTTTATTTTTCATCGATCGGAAAAAACATCAGGGCTGCCTCAGCGGAGGAGGACTGTGAGTAAGATGGCCAAAAATCATAGCGATATATGGTAGCGTTTTTCTAAAATCAATATACAGCGCAGACAGGAAGTGGTCAAGATGTGACTTTTAGTTATATAGATAATTCTCTGCTGAATTTTATATGCCTTAGTATCAATGCACAAGAAGTAATGTGGATTGTAAAGTGTATTAAAAATCATAAGGAGTTTTACAGCATAGAATTTTCTTTGGCCCATATGAATCTGTGTAAACGATCAAACATTCACCTACACTAAATCCATTTTATTCTCATATTTCCATCAATTTGCCTTGGAACTAACTCTAACGTAACACTGGCTGACACTCGAGGGGCATTTCATCATGGCCATTTTACCTACCAACCTCTATGTCTTTGGGACATGGTCACAGGGAGAACGAGCAAACTCCCTAAGAACAGCAGTGGAGGCCAGAATGAAATTGAGTCACTAGTGGACTGTGTGGAACTACCCTCTGCAATTCGTCAATTATTGCAGCTGCTGTTACATTGAGATAATGAGCAAAACTTTCTTTCACAAAGGATGGTTCAGTTGCATAACTCCTTTCCCTTTAATTTCCATAAATTTCCTTTCAAAATTAATGCAAAGTCCCAAATAATTAATTGCTAATTCCCCAAGCGACGACTCCAATACTAGTTTCACCGTTTAAGTATACATCTTTAATTTAGATGCACTTCCACTAAAATCTTACTTGGAAACACAAACAAGAATACACAAACTCAAGAAAATAGGAGTAGCCAACACAGTCCCTCAAACCGGCCCCGCTGTTCAATATGGTAGCTTAAATGGAAGGGTAAGGTCATTGCTATATTTAAGAGGGAGTTAGATGTGGCCCTTGTGGCTAAGGGGATCAGGGGGTATGGAGAGAAGGCAGGTACGGGATACTGAGTTGGATGATCAGCCATGATCATATTGAATGGCGGTGCAGGCTCGAAGGGCCGAATGGCCTACTCCTGCACCTATTTTCTATGTATCTATGTATCTATGGTCCTAGCTGATAGACACAAAATGCTGGAGTAACTCAGCAGCTGGATAGAATGAATGGCTGGTGCTTTGGGTCGAGACCCTTCTTCAGACTGAGAGTAAGGGGAGAGGGAAATGAGAGAAATGGAAGGGTAAGGTCATAGGAATAGTAGAATTAGGCCATTCGGCCCATCAAGTCTACTATGCCATTCAAACGACTGATCTATCTCTCGCTCCAAACCCCATTCTCCTGCCTTCTCCCCATAACCTCTGACATCTGTATTAATCAAGAATCTATCTATCTCTGCCTTAAAAATATCCACTGACCTGGCCTATACAGCCTTCTGTGGCAGAATTCCACAGATTCACCATCCTCTGACTAAAGACATTTCTCATCATCTTCCTAAAAAAATCCTTTAATTTTGGTGTGAAAATGAGAGATCAAAGGGGAAGAGGTTCCAGGAAAATGTAGAATAGAATGTCATAGCTGATCTATACTAGCCCTCAATGCCCCCATCAGTATCAGTGCTTCATAGCCCTGAACCCCTCAATCTTTAAAATATTTATCTAATTCCATACCCAATCTTGGAGTGCGCATTTGTGTGTGTCTGTGTGACAATGATAGGGAGACACAGTAATGCTTTGCTTCATTTACAATGGACCAGTTACCTACAGCCATGCTTAAAGTATCACTCCTGATTAAATCATGCTTAAAGTATCACTCCTTCCATTTAAGATAGATGCAAAATGCTGGAGTAACTCAGAGGGTCAGGCAGCACCTCTGGAGAAAAGGAATTGGTGACATTTCGGGTCGAAACCCGTCTTCAGACCGAGGGTCGGGGGAGAGGGAAACTGGAGGTATGAAAATGTTCAGAACGAATCAAGGAAACGGTGGAGCCCACAATGGTCCATTGTTGTCTGTGGAAGAGGTGATATCGAAGGGTTATATGGATAGGGACAGTGGAACTAGCAGACGACTAGGATTGGGGAGGGGCGGCGAGAAAGGGAATGCAGAGGTTATTTGAAATTAGAGAAGTCAATATTCTGGTCTGAGTTGTAAGACCAGTTGTGGTCTTTCTCAACACGAAATGTCACCCATTCCTTCTCTCCAGAGATGCTGCCTGTCCCGCTGAGTTACTCTAGCAGTTTGCGTTGATCTTCGAGTTGTAACACCTTTTGGGCCCTGTGAGTCCACAGCGCCAGGAACATTCTCTCCACAAGGGAAAGGAAACATAGAAACATAGAAAATAGGTGCAGGAGTAGGCCATTCGGCCCTTCGAGCCTGCACCGCCATTCAATATGATCATGGCTGATCATCCAACTCAGTATCCTGTACCTGCCTTCTCTCCATACCCCCTGATCCCTGTAGCCACAAGGGCCACATCTAACTCTCTCTTAAATATAGCCAATGAACTGGCCTCAACTACCTTCTGTGGCAGAGAATTCCACAGATTCACCACTCTCTGTGTGAAAAATGATTTTCTCATCTCGGTCCTAAAAGACTTCCCCCTTATCCTTAAACTGTGACCCCTTGTTCTGGACTTCTCCAACATCGGGAACAATCTTCCTGCATCTAGCCTGTCCAACCCCTTAAGAATCTTGTAAGTTTCTATAAGATCCCCCCTCAATCTTCTAAATTCTAGCGAGTACAAGCTGAGTCTATCCAGTCTTTCTTCATATGAAAGTCCTGACATCCCAGGAATCAGTCTGGTGAACCTTCTCTGTACTCCCTCTGGCAAGAATGTCTTTCCTCAGATTTGGTGACCAAAACTGTATGCAATACTCCAGGTGTGGCCTCACCAAGACCCTGTACAACTGCAGTAGAACCTCCCTGCTCTTATACTCAAATCCTTTTGCTATGAATACCAACATACCATTCGCTTTCCTCACCGCCTGCTGCACCTGCATGCCTACTTTTAATGACTGGTGTACCATGACACCCAGGTCTCGCCTTTTCCTAATCGGCCACCATTCAGATAATAGTCTACCTTCCTGTTTTTGCCACCAAAGTGGATAACCTCACATTTATCCACATTATACTGCATCTGCCATGCATTTGCCCACTCACCCAACCTATCCAAGTCACCTTGCAGCCTCCTAGCATCCTCCTCACAGCTAACACTGCTCCCCAGCTTCGTGTCAGCCGCAAACTTGGAGATGTTGCATTCAATTCCCTCATCCAGTTCATTAAAATATATTATAAATAGCTGGGGTCCCAGCACTGAGCCTTGCCGTACCCCACTAGTCGCTGCCTGCCATTCTGAAAAGGACCCGTTTACTCCTACTCTTTGCTTCCTGTCTGCCAGCCAGTTCTCTATCCACATCAATACTGAACCCCCAATACCGTGTGCTTTAAGTTTGCATACTAATCTCTTATGTGGGACCTTGTCGAAAGCCTTCTGAAAGTCCAGATATAACACATCCACTGGTTCTCCCTTATCCACTCTACTAGTTACATCCTTGAAAAATTCTAGAAGATTCGTCAGACATGAGTTACCTTTCATAAATCCATGCTGACTTTGTCCAATAATTGCACCACTTTCCAAATGTGCTGCTATCCCATCTTTAATAACTGACTCTAGCATTTTCCCCACTACCGATGTTAGACTAACTGGTCTGTAATTCCCCATTTTCTCTCTCCCTCCCTTTTTTAAAAAGTGGGGTTACATTAGCTACCCTCCAATCCTCAAGAACTACTCTAGAATCTAAAGAGTTCTGAAAAATTATCACTAATGCATCCACTATTTCTGGGGCTATTTCCTTAAGTACTCTGGGATGCAGCCTACCTGGCCCTGGGGATTTATCGGCCTTTACTCCATTCAATTTACCTAACACCACTTCCCGGCTAACCGGGATTTCACTCAGTTCCTCCATCTCATTTGACCCCCGGTCCCCTGCTATTTCCGGCAGATTATTTATGTCTTCCTTAGTGAAGACAGAACCAAAGTAGTTATTCAATTGGTCTGCCATATCCTTGTTCCCCATGATCAATTCACCCGTTTCTGACTGCAAGGGACATACATTTGTTTTAACTAATCTTTTTCTCTTCACATATCTATAAAAACTATAAAAAAGGAAGGTACGTTGAGTTTATAATTGCACTTCCAATCCCCTTTCCTTTGGAGAAAGTAACTTGACATTTTGCCTGTTTAAAAGCTTTCATTAACCATGTGGAAATCTGATTGTGTAATTATTTTGTCTCCGCCTCTCTGTAGAATCCCCATTGTCTCATTTTTGCAGCAAGGCTAATGTGTAATGTCAGAGGCAGTGAAGAAGTGTTGGCACCCTGTGGCTGCAATGCCTGATGTGCTTTGCAATGGGAGGCTGCTGCATAATTTAAACCCACCGCTTGACAGCACAGATTCATTTCTGTGAGCGCGACGAGAGGAGAAGATTTACATTACTGCAGCCGGCGCCAGCATAAGTGATGCATCTGGATGGTGCTCAGTGAAAACATTAGTGTCAAGGAGATTATAATGGGCTTTATCATACATTTTGCTTCACCAGTGGCAAAGCAAAATCAAGGCAGCAAATGCATTGTTATTCATAATGGTGATGGTGGTGGTTACTATGACTTCGGGCCATGGGAGTTGATGCAATGTATCTACACTAGCAAATAGAGCCAAGTATGTGCTCCCAAGCAAGATGTAGATTACGTCAGATGCTGCTGAATGTACTGGATTGCATTAAACACTTGAACTTCGTTTTGAGCCGTTTTTACTTTTGTTTGTCTTCCTGGAAAATAATCTTTCAAATAATTGGCAAATTTTTTGAATTGGAGCATATTTGTGTGGAGTTTGTGTGCCAGATCTGTCACTATGACATAGTGCTCCACTGATGCATATCAACACGTGTTATGTTGTACTGCTTTCTACATGCACAATGCAAATATCATATAGTTTGCATTAAAATGCATCACTGCAGCACAAAAGAAATGTCACATAATTCTTGCCTCCCGTTATAAGAAAGGTTTGCTAAAGCACCAATACATTGAGGATAGTTTAAACCATCCCACACCTGCACTCCATTACATTGTTCGTGGCATATCTCCTATATATCGGTGAAACCAAGCGCAGACTGGCCGATTGTTTCGCTGAACACCTACGCTCAGTCCACCTTGGCCTACGCGAACTCCCGGTTGCCAAATATTTTAACTTCTTTTCCCATTCCCACACTGACCTTACTTTCCTGGGCCTCCTCCACTGTCAGAGTGAGGCCATACGTAAATTGGAGAATCAGAACCTCATATTTATCTTTTGCAACTTATAACCCAATGGAATGAATATTGATTGCTCTGATTTCAAGTAACCCTTGCATTCCTTCTCTCTCCATCCTTCCAACCCCCAGTTGTCTTGCTGGTTTCACTGTTCGTATCCCTTTTGTTATCACCTCCTCAATGGACCAGTGTGGGCTCCGCCTTTCCTTGGCTATCAGTGCTGGCTCTGATTTGTTCAGAACCTTTTCATACCTCCAGTTTCCCTCTCCCCTGACTATCAGCCTGAAGAAGGGTCTCGAGCCGAAAGGTCACCTATTCCTTTTCTCCAGAGATGCTGTCTGACCCGCTGAGTTACTCCAGCATTTTGTGTCTATCTTCGAAACAACATAATTGTTGCAATTGGTCGTAGCAGCTGATAGTCCCCGGTGGAGGAGAGGTGGGTTACGATGTTAGGGAAACATTCTGGGACAAATCTAATGAAGACTGCAACCTGACTCAGAGAAATAAATGAATGTATTTTGTAGTGAGTTTAGAGCCATTGTGTATCAAAAAAGTAGGCTCACCAAGAGTGTGTGGTGGAGTTATTGTGACTTGTCCTCTCCAAGTTTTATAGGTTCATCAGGAATAAAATTCCATTGTGTACCTAGTAATATTGGAGCTTGCCAGATCAGCTTCATATATTGGAAATGTGTGTCATATTGCAAGGCTGACAGAGGCAAAATCACCTTTTTACTTCAACTAAAATTCAATTTTAAAATGAACATTTTTATTACTTTGAAAATGTAGATAGGAGAAATATAAATGTCATTCCCAGATCAGGCACAGTACCATAGTGTAGAACATGATTGCTCCAAATTGTCCTCATTATATAGACATTGTCTTGGTGGTAATGAGATTTAAAAATAGAAATGTGTTCCATAGTAAACCTGAATGAGATGATCTCTGTGCACACTCCCATTAACCTAACATTGTTCCCAATTCCTTTGTTAATTTGCATCAATCTGTACTATGTTTTCACTCATTGACTTGATAGCTATGAAGTGTGATGTTCAAACTTGAGTGAAATTGCAGGTCGCATTGTGTTCATGTGCACACAATAAGCTGGAGTAACTCAGCGGGTCAGACAGCATCTCTGGAGAAAAGGAATAGGTGACGTTTCGGTTCGAGACCCTTCTTCAGACTGAGAGTCAGGGGAAAGGGAAACAAACAAAATAGACAGTGATATAGAGAGACATAGAATAAATGGATGAAAGATATGTAAAAAAAAGTATTAATTTGTTTGTTCATTTGTTTAATGAAATTCGGTCCACGGAGTCTGTGCCGACCACCGATCCCTGCACATTATCTCTATCCTACACACAGTAGGGGCAATTTTACAATTATAGCAAGACAATTTACCTATAAACCAGTACGTCTTTGGCGTGTGGGAGGAAACCGTGGTCAGGATTGAACCCAGGTCTCTGGCGCAGTAAAGTAGCAACTCTACCGTTGCGCCACCGTGCCAAATAAGAACATTCAGCACGTAGAAGTTAATTAAATTTCCAATTGTTGACTAAGATGTCAAAATAGTTTTGTTTCCGTTTCATGAACATCATCTGCAGTCTTGAAGTATTTATGCAGGAACCAGCTGTCAACTGTAGCTGAGGAGAATGCGGAATGGACTGGGTGCCTGGCTTGTTAACAGGACTTTTAGCAGTAAATTGCTATTAGATCTGTCAGTTGTCACTCGTATGAGCCGGTGTGATCTTTTCATTGCATGATTTGTTAATTGTGCCTGTGGTATTTTTAATTATCAATAATCTCTTGGCTGTAATCTTCTTTATACAGCCAGTTAGGCCAACAAATCACTGTCAAGAAATGTAACAAATGAGCTTGCCTGGCACTCTTTTAAAGCTGCCGTCATCTAAATTACTCTCCCCTGCTATTTGATTTATGAATTTGTTTGAATTATATGCATGATTGCATGCAGCGTTAGAGGGGTGGAATTCTGAGGTGCAGCATCGCTGGCAAGCAACAGGTACATAGACGGATTATCCGAGTGAAATTGTGTCGGAAGGAACTGCAGATGCTGGTTTAAACCGAAGATTGACACAAAAAGCTGGAGTAACTCAGCAGGACAGGCAGCATCTGGAGAGAAGGAATGGGTGACGTTTCGAGTTGAGACCCTTCTTCTCGACCCATAACGTCACCCATTCCTTCCCTCTTGAGATGCTGCCTGTCCCTCTGAGTTACTCCAGCTTCTATCTGAGTGAAATTGTCAGGCTGAACTCTTGCATGCTTACATTTGCGCCATGACAAGTGAGAATGATAGTTCAAATCTACCACCAAAGCAACTGGAGAAATTAAATTAAGGTAATTAAAAAGATGTGGAGTTAAGAGGGTAGTAGCAGGAATGGTGAACTAGTGAGTTATTACATTAATCAATCTGCTTCACTAACCTCAAGAAAGGAAATTTGCTCTGTTTATGTGGCAAGGCTTGTATACAAGTAGGAGAGTCTCGGACCAGAGGCCATAGCCTCAAAATTAAAGGACGATCCTTTAGGAAGGAGATGAGGAGGAATTTCCTTAGTCAAGGGGTGGTGAATCTGTGGAATTATTTGCCACAGAAGGCAATGGATATTTTTAAGGCAGAGATAGATAGATGCTTGATTAGTACAGGTGTCAGGGTTTTTTGGGAGAAGGCAGGAGAATGGGGTTAGGAGAGAGAGAAAGATCAGCCATGATTGAATGGCGTGGAAGATGGGCTGAATGGCCTAATTTTACTTCGGAGTCACGTGAGTGACTACGTGAAGAAGACGACCCATCAGGGCGCATGCGCGTCATTACGTCTGACGCATTGGCGCGAACAGCTCCACCAAAGTCGGCGAGACTTTGGAGGAGTTAGAAAAAAGTAAAAAATTGTTGCTGTATGTTTTTCCCCACACAATACAGGAACAAGTAAAAAATCATCAAGGTGCAGGTCTGCTACCGACAAGGAGAGAGACAGAGCTGCGGGACGCAGTCTCTGAAAGGCAGCCTGTCACCTCGGGGGAGTCGCAAGCCGGTAGCGGTGCGGCGACAGACTTCGGAAAGTGCCCAGCCGGGTACACAGCCAACGCCAGTCGGGCGGTATGCATAACCCAAGTCTGTAAGGGCTATAGACTCCGCAGAGTCGGGCCACGAGAGCCCCGTCGGGGACAGGATACCGTTCCCCAGCGGTTATCCAAAAGGAGCAGCTCATACAGGGGCTGCTCCACAGAGACGCTCCAGGAGGAGTTGTGCAGGCAGGAAGCCATAGGGAAGGCTCCGCTGGCAGTGCCTAGGAGAGGTTCTGCTTCACAAAGCCACACTCCAGGAGGAGTTGTGCAGGCGGGAGGCCGAGGGGACGGCTCTGCCGGCAGTGCCTAGGAGAGGCCTACTTCACAAAGCCACACTCCAGGAGGAGTTGTGAGGGCGGGAGGCCGTCGGGAAGGCTCTGCCGGCAGTGCCTAGTAGAGGCCTGTTTGAAAGCACCCTCTTTGCAAGAGGTGAGTGCAGAAGGGCAGATACGCTCTGACCCCGAGTCCGACGACGACTTCCAAAGGGAGGGCAGGCAGCTGCCAGAGCTGACACCGTGTGCAGCACAGTTTGCCATGTCGTCGGGCGCTGGTGAGCCTCTGGGTGATGAACTTGCCACCAGCATAAAATATGCTTCACTCTGCCAGCCTGGCACAGTGCAACCGGCACAGCTGTTTGGCGAGGATTTCGCAAAGCAGGTGAAAGAGCTGGAGGAGGAGGCCAAGACGGTGGGCTTGATTAAGCAGCCAGCAGCCACATATCCTCCAAAGAGTATCCCTATAAGCGAGGAGACTGGTCCGGGCAAGGGACGAGTCCAGCTATGATGCAGCGCAGTTGGCATTCGGCTGTAGCAGCGCCAGGGAACGTGAGATATCCCGCTCGAGGCCGGGGAAGAATGCCAGGTGGTAAGGAGATAAGTGGGTCTGGTTCTCATATAGACAGATCTAATGTGATACCTCAGATATGTTTATACTGAAGGTTATTGAAGGGTATCGAATAACGCTTAATGCAAATTCTGATTTACCCATGCAAACATGTTCCAAAAAAGAGTTTGACTTCAGTATCACTGAACAATTGGAAGTTCAGGTGGAACTTGCAAGCTTAGGTAATAAGGGTGTAATTGCTAAGGCAGTTTACCAAAGCCATCAGTTTGTGTCCAATATCTTTCCCAGACCAAAAAAGGATGGGGGATGCAGAATTATACTGGACCTGAATAGTCTTAAACTTTTTGTACGGTATAGACATTTTAAGATGGAAACGTTTGAGGAGATTTTAAAGATCCGGATTCATTGTCTGTTCATTTGGAGGATAGAAGTTTTAAAATTCAGCTGGATGGGGCAATTATGGCAATACAATGCACTGCCTAATGGTTTGTCTTCAGCTCCTAGAGTAATTACAAAGTTGTTAAAACCTATTCTAGTCATGATGAGAAGTCAAGGGCATGTGCTCATGGCTTACCTAGATAATATCTTGATTGTAGGACAATCAAAGGAAACAGCTGAAGCATCATTGGCAGTTGGTAAAAAACACTTTTTAAAAATTGGGCTTCATAAGCTATCCAGAGAAATCTAAATTAATACCTGTGACACAAATTGACTAGTTGGGTTCACAATACACTTAATCAACATCATTGTGACCTTGCCCAGGTAAAAAAGGGTAGAGCTAATTAAGAGCTGTATCAAGTTAATTGCTGACACACAGCTTTCAATTAGCCAGGTGACGAGCTGCTGGGGAAATTGCTGGCAGCATTTCCAACAGTGGCCACTTTATTATCTACAATTACAAAGGTCAAAGGAACAAGCACTGAGGATACATTGGGGTCATTATAATAGACCTATGCTTCTATCAATAGAGGCTGTTGCTGATGTACAATGGTGGATTCAGCATGTGTCCACTAGTAGTTCCAAAGTGTTATTGGACCAAGCTTCCATGATTTTGCAGACAGATGTCAGAGCACTTGGGTAAGGTGCTACTGATACAAGATCCAGCTGTGGAGACAGATGGACATTGCTTCTGCAAACATGGGGAATTAACCAAGAGTATTTTATGGACTCAAGGCTTATGGCACTAACTAAACTAGTTTGCATGTGCAGTGCAAAATAGACAACACTACAGCAGTTGCTGATATGAATCACATGGGTGGAATCAAATCGTTATCATGTGACAGGTTGGCAAATAAAATTGGACCTGGAGTATGGATAGAGATATTTGAATTGGAGCTATCTATCTGCCAGGGAAACTTAATGTAGTACCAGATGGCAGGTCACGAAAATTCCGTGAAAATCCAGAGTGGATGTTGAACCAGGATGTGTTCAAGAACATAGTACTTCTATATGGAAGGCCAAAATATGTTTCATAGGCACCAGATCCAGGGGCAGTGGCAATTGAGGCTTTTTCACTAAATTGGGATGATATGTTTGTGTACATTTTCCCACCATTCTGCCTCATAGGTTGGTGTTTGAGAAAATCAAGCAGGATGCCGCTTCAGGGGTTTTGGTGATACCAAATTGCCCGATTCAACCATGGTTCCCTTTGATGTTACATATAGCGATCCAACCTCCTTTTGCTGATTCCAAACAGTAGGAATTTGCTGGAGCATCCAGTAACGCGTTAAGTTCATCCGTTATGTGATCGTATTGATCTGTTAATTTGCAGGTTTTTAAGAATGCCTTACATTGGTCGAGGACTTTCTAGGCCAACGGAGGATATACTCACTGCAGCCTGGAGAAAGAGTACTCAAAAGCAGTATATGACTTATGTAAAAAAATGGGAACAATATTGTGTTCAAAAGAATATTCAATATGATACTGTAGTTATTGAAAATGTGATAGAGTTTTATCTACACTTTATTATGATGAGGGTCAGCTATACTGCTATCAATACAGCTAGAAGTGCTTTGTCGGCATATCTTGTAATAGGTATAACAGACACAAAGTATAGGATCTCACCCTCTCTCTCATATCTAGGTTGATGAAAGGAATCTTTAATTCCAAACTGCCTAAGCCTAGGTATATGGTAATCTGCGATGTAAGCATTGTTCTTAACATGCTTCGTCATTGGGTCCCTGTCACGTCTATAACTTTAAAAAAATTAACCATGAAATTGGCTATGCTAATGGCATTGGTGTCAGTACAGAGAGTGCAGACTTTGCAAAAACTTCAGTTAGAAAGAATGGAAGTGACAACAGAGAATGTTCTGTTTTATATTTATGACCTGCTCAAACAAAGCAGGCCAGGTGTGACAGGATTTAAGATGGTGTTCTCAGCATATCCTACAGCTCCATGTTTATGTGTAAAGACACATTTGTTACATTACATTGAAGCCACAAGGGCTTTAAGACAAGAAGAAACAGGATTATTTGTCAGTTACAAGAAGCCAACATAAAAGAGTGGCAGTTCAGACTATCTCAAGGTGGTTAAAGCAAGAGTTGGTTCAGGCAGAAATTAACATTTATGTGTTTACATCTCATTCCACTAGCGCAGTAGCAACATCCGCGGCCAGGGCGATGGACGTTCCCATCGACCATATATTAAAAGCCGCAGGTTGGAAAAATGAACTTGTGCTTCAGCAATACTACCATCGGCCGATTGCCGATGGAGGGCCGTTTGCCAACTCAATATTGAGTGCTGTTGCTATTGTTTAAAGTCTGTTTTCAATACTGTTTAATTCTGTTTCGTTTGTTGCCCCTACATTAAGAGGGTTTTTTGGTTGTTTTATGACCAAAAATAAAACTGTTTTGTTTTTGCATGATATGCAATGTCATGTTTACAGCATTATTGATGATACTCTGAGTCAATCGATGCAGTGAGAAGCCGGGATTTTGATCTGCGGCATAAAAATCACAGAGCTTTAAAATCTTCACGTAGTCACTCACGTGACTCCGAAGTAAAATAGTAAGATTAAACGTGAACTTACCAGTTTGAAGTTTGATCTTTATTTTATGAGGAGTTACGTTGGTGATTACGTGCCCGCCACGCCCAACCCTCTCTCATAGAAAAAAGGTCATAATGGTAGTTCTCATGTTGATCATCTTAATATGTTACTTCAATTATGGTGTTGTCTGTGATTTCATACCGCTGCTTTGAAGATTGACGCGCATGCGCCCTGACGGGTCTTCTTCACGTAATCACCAACGTAACTCCTCATAAAATAAAGATCAAACTTCAAACTGGTAAGTTCTCGTTTAATCTTACTATTCTGCTCCTATCACTTATGAACTTACGAAGCCACAGTAATATGGTAGACTTACCTCTCAAATGATGCCGCAAGCCATTAATATATATTTTTAATTCTTCTGTGGCTACTAACGAATATTAAAATGGATAAAGCATTGGCATTGTCTAGGCACTGGATGTGGAGGAAACAAAGACATGTTCAGGTTAGTCTTGCCTGTAATATGCACCACACACTTAGTGACTTGTGCATTACATAGGAAAGTTATTCTACAGACAAATCAAAAGTTTGAGATATAAAACTCACCAAATCTGTAAACATCCCCCTTGCTTCTGACCACCATCCATGGATGCGCTGTGGCTTCCTGGGGCAATAAAACCCACTAGAGATGGAGGCATGGTGGCTTACATGGTCAACTTGTATTCCACCATAATGTGTACATGGTTGACTCACTGAATCCTTAAGTGCCTTGACTTTGACTGCAAACCCAGTGAACCCCCTTGAAATTAGGTCAAACACAGGCAAGGACATCCACTGAATAGCAATTGCTGCCTTCTTCTAGCTGATGAATCTGTATGTTCAACATCGCTGATGGCAGCAAAGGCACCAAATGCACTCTGGCTGGGTGTTCGTCACTACAACAGCTTTGGTAGAAGAGTTATCTTTATAGTTACACTAGATACAGTCAAGCCGCTCAGTCTCCATGATCACTGAATAAATAGGATAATTTATATCACGTCCAATCTGGCATTCATGAAGTATTATGGTTAACTTGTATTCCACCATAATCTGTAAATTTCTGACAGTATATTATCATTGAGTCAGGAGACCAACCATAGTTCCATGAGGAATGTAAAGGAGCATGCAGGAGCAGCAAGCAACAATCCTAATTTTTAGTTTAGTTCAGTTTAGTTTGTGTCACGTGTACTCAGGTACAGTGAAAAACCTTTGTGTGCTAACCAGTTATTGGAAAGACTACATGATTATAATTGAGTCATCCACAGTGTACAGATATAGAATAATCCAGGCAATAGAAAGGCCCTATCAGGAGCAGCTAAAGACATGATTCATCTTCTTTCTAGTTTAGAAGAGGTGCTATCTTATGTAAACATAAAAGATCCGAAGAGAATATCCACTGCCTTAACCTCATTGATCATCTTTGTCACATCCTCAAAAAGCCTCAAGCGAGTTTGTATGGTGTGACTTACCACCCACAAAGCCATGCTGACTGTCTCTTACTCTGACTCTTCCAAGTGCGGATAAATCCTATCCCAAAGAATTCTCGGCAATAGCTTCCCTACCTATGATGCAAGGTTCCCAAGGTCTTGGGAGACCCTGAGCGTCACCTATTCCTTCTCTCCAGAGATGCTGCCTGTCCCGCTGAGTACCGCCACATACATCTTCCCCTCGAGCCCATACTTTGAAACATAGTGCTGTTCTATTATCTTTGAGATTCCTGGAACTTCCTAACTAATAGCACTACAGAATGTGATAGTTCATGAAAGTATTACTTTCCTAAAGGCGCAATTAAGGATTGGTAATCAATCCCAATCTTTTCAGACATGGCTGATTCTGTGAGTGCATGTTACTTCTAAATAATATCAATTAATTCAGTTGAAGAGCAGATGACGGTTCCTTAGGATGCTACTGTATCTACAGACATTCTCCATTTTATTTCCTCACAGGTCTTCCATCAATGAAATGGCTTGGGGAACAGCTTGCTTGCTGCAACAAATCTTCAACAGGCTGATTGAAATGAGAATAAAATGGTGAACATTAGCTCTAGGAACTTGTCTGTAAATATCTTCAGAGACAAGTGATACCATCTGTAATGCTGTGGAAATAATCATTGAATAATGTCTGGATTGTGTTCATACAAGCTAAATGTATTGATTTATTTTGTTTTGCACCCAGTGAAATCCTAAAGGACAGTAGTCTCAGCAGAGAAATTCATGAATCTTCCTCATTTTTTTATTGCCACACCCCAGCAAAGGTTTCTTTCATCATTCCACAATGGGTGCTTCCACTAATATTACTGGGTATCCATCACAAGTGTTAATAATTTCTAAATGAAGCAGAGCTTCCTGACATCAATCTGGAGTCAGTTGTTTGCCAGTTTGAATCTACCACCGTACTTCTTACTGCTCTGTATTGGGGTTGTAATGCTATTACAGGTGCATTTCATCTAAAACCTTTTGCAAATCTTACTCACTGCTCAAAGTTCTGACGCCAGGGATTTGTTTTGTAAATCTTAATTAAACATGTTCCATTTCAAAAAGTTTTTTTTCTGTGTCATTGACCAAAGGTGACTCTCAGACCACAGTCTGTTTGTATTGGTGGAAATGTGTCAGACTCGATAACAATCAGCATGGGAGCACACACTTTCGGGTTTTATAATCCCTCCCCCCTCCCACCGGAAAAGGTGTGGCCTTCATGGCGTGATTGACAGGAGAGAGATTCTCAACATTTTTTAAACACTAATAACACTTTTATTTTTCATTGATGGGAAGAATCCTCTGCACCTGATGAGCGGAGGGGGACTGAGTAAGATGACCAAAAATCACAGCCGTAAGTGGTAGCGTTTTATCTAAAATCAATAATCAGTGCAAACAGGAAGTTGTCAAGTTTAGACTACCAACCATTTGCAGTGCTTTTACTTCAACCCAAGCCCCGCCAACCATTTGCAGTGCTTTTACTTCAACCCAAGCCCCACCAACTATTTGCAGTGCTTTTACTTCAAACCAACCACATTTTCATTTTCAAACCACATTAATAGCATTCAAGCGCAGTAAAACCACACCCACAGTTTAGTAGACATGTGTTCAGTGTTATTCACAGCTCAGACTGAGAGACGTGACCCTCTCACCTCCCCCATCTTGCAGAGACTGACTGCGGCACAACACTCCCTCCCCCTCCCACCAGCAGGGGCAGCAGAGAGAATCTCAACATTTTAAAAACATTAATAACTCTTTTATTTTTCATCGATGGGAAAAATCCTATTGTCCTGCACAGCGGGGGGGGGGGGGGGGGGGGGACTCTGAGTAAGATGGCCAAAAATCACAGCTGTACGTGGCAGCGTTTTTTCTAAAATCATGAAACAGAAAAGCACATGCACACGCACACGCACGTGCACACATATACATAAAAACAAACAATAATAGTGCAAAAGATAAACCCATGTCCCCATGTCTATGTAGTTCACAGCTTATTTGGAGGTTGTAGTTTTTAATCAAAATACTTTTATTGTAACGTAGATTATTGTTGAAAGATACATTTCTCTCGTTCTGCAGTACACTGTGGAGAACTGTGGAAAGTCTCTGTAGTACTGAAGCTCGAGTCTTGGAGCTTTAATTCCACAGTGTTGATTCGATTTGGCTCTCAAACAATTGCCTTTGGGTTCAAGCTTTATTTTAGCTCTGGAGCAAATAATCAAGAGCGACACTTCAGAGAAACCCCTACAAAGTATTTGCATTTTTATAATGTCATACGCCTCCTAGATAGAACTGTTTTCTGTTATTGGTGAATGCAAAAAGCATTTTTGCACATATTTATTCCCTGCAAACTTTAGTTAAATTAAATGCTGGCTGTGCCCAATTGTGGTCTGTGATTGTAAACTGCAGTGTTTACCTTGGTGAAATGTTATGCAAGGTCAATATTCAAGTGTGAATATATTCTCTAGTTATCTTGGGCCGAAGAATCATTGAACTGTATAATTTTGGATGCTTTCCATTCTGAATTTCAATGTAGAAAAATCAATCTTCCCTCTG
Organism: Malacoraja senta; assembly: GCA_038087875.1. Classification (NCBI taxonomy): domain Eukaryota; kingdom Metazoa; phylum Chordata; class Chondrichthyes; order Rajiformes; family Rajidae; genus Malacoraja; species Malacoraja senta. The sequence continues at coordinate 69,985,310 of CM075980.1, forward strand.
ATCTCTTGCCTGGTTCGTTTGCCAATTATCTTAAATTAGTGCCTTCTGTTTACCAGCCTTCGTGCCACGTTAACAATTTCTTGTTAACTCCAATTGGATTGCATCATTTGGAAGATCTTTCCGAAGGTCTCCTTAACATTTTCTGCCTGAGGAATGCCACTTCTTGTTCTCTAGTCTTGGCTGAAGCACAGAGTGGGGGATTTTGGAGGGGGGACTTGGTGATGGTGGGGCCTGGTGGAGCAGGAGCACGGTAGTACAAAATGGGTCTGATTTTTGTGATCTACAACTAACAATTGGGGCCAATCTTTCATTCCTTTACACTTTCACACACGTCTTTGACGAAGTTTTTACACTGGAATTTGTTCATCCATTTTTGAGCTATGTAACGGGAACTGCAATTGCGCATCTCAAATAATTAGAAGAAAGTAATGTTAATGAAGAATACATGCCATAGAATGCATACATACGTACAGCATAGGTTCACCAGGTTAATCCCTGGATGAAAGAATGGGTCGACTGGGCTTGTCTTCACTGGTATTTAGGATGAGAGGGAACCTGACAGAAACATATACAATTCTTAAGGGACTGGACGGGCTAGATGCAGGAAAACATTTCCTAATGTTGGGGAGAAGTCCAAAACCTGGGGTCACAGTTTACGAATAAGGGATGGGCCATTTAGGACAGGGATGAGGAAAAATCTTTCCACCCAGAGTTGTAAATCTATGGAATTCTCCGCCACAGAAGGCAGTGGAGGCCAATTCTCTGGATGTATTCACCTATTCTGCACCTATTTTCTATGTTTCTATGCTTCGATGCCTGAAGCAGGGTGTGTGAACTTTTAATTTGGTGCAAAATTGTATATAAAAAGTGAAATAAAAGGAAGGAAATAATGATGTGGTTAAAAAGAGGGAGATACAAGCGACAGACAGACAATACAGTTTAAATAACTTTTTAAAGAATAATTAATCTAATGGAATGAGATTCCACACACAGATGGTGATTATCCGTGTCATAAAGATTTCTTGAAGTAATTTAAATCATTTGCTTGAAATATTTACTTCAAACTAGAATGGTGACTCTTTACCTGACAGTTTAGTCGAAACTGATCGCAGAAATCTTCTTCTCTCCCAGGGATCATGGTGCCAGGACTTTACAGTGTCTTTATCAGTCTGTAAAAGGGTCATAAGGTCATAAGTGATCGGAGAAGAATTAGGCCATTTGAACCATCAAGTCTATTCCGCCATTCAATCATGGCTGATCTACAGTATCTCTCCCTCCTAACCCCAATCTCCTGCCTTCTGCCTTGACACTAGTACTAATCAAGAATCTATCTTTCTCTGCCTTAAAAAAGCCACTGACGTGGCCTCTACAGCCTTCTGTGGCAAAGAATTCCACAGATTCACTACCCTCTGACTAAAGAAATTCCTCCTCTGTGCCAACGGGTCTTGACCCGAAACACTGTTTGTCCATTTCCCTCCACAAATGCTGCCTGATCCACTGAGGTCCCCCAGCAGTTTGTTTCTTTTTCAAGATTCCAGCATCTGCAGTCTCTTGTGTCTCCATCTTTATCACAATGTTTCTGGAGGAGTTGAGCGTAGTGGAGGGCAACCTGTTTACTTGTGTACACATAGAACATGGAAGGGTACAGCACAGGAACAGACCTTTTGGCCCCCAATGTTCATGCCGAACATGATGCCAAGATAAACTATTCTCTTCGGCCTGCACTTGAACCATATCGCTCTGTTCCTGGCGTACCCACGTGCCTGTCTAAAAAACTTAGTAAATGCCACTGTCTTATCTGGCTTCACCACCTCCCATGGCAGTACACTCAGGCATCTATGCATTCTCTGTGTAAAAACATCTTGCCTGCACATCTCCTTTGAACTTTTTCCCTCCCACCTTAAAGCTATGCCCTCTAGTCGTTGACATTTCAGTCCTGTGTAAAAGGGTTTCTGATTGTCTACCCTATCTATGCCTCTCATAGTTTTATATACTTCCCCTGCATCTTCCCTCAACCTCCCATATTCCAGAGACAACATTCCAAGTGTGTCCAATCTCACCTTGTAACTAATACCACCAGGTAGCATCCTCATAAGCAATATGCAAGTGATAGGTGCTGTTGTCAATTTTAAAAATAGTTCATGCTATTAGCATTAAAGGTACTTTACAGCAAAAGCTAAACATTACATTTAATAACCAAAGACAAAATTTCTTAAGTACACATTAGGCAGATGCTTTTCTTTCAGTTGATTAACTTGTCCGTTCACACATCATCAGCAGTATAGCTCTCTGAGTCTTCAGCAGCACAGTATGGTGGCAAGTCTGTTATTAAAGTTGGAGCATGCAATGAATGAAACAAATTGCAAGAATGTGGAAAGAAGTGATGGGAACAATCAGGTCTCTGTCGGCTGAAAAATGGCCCGCACCAAAATCTTTAAGAATTTTAACAAAAATACACTAGGTACAGAAGTAACCCACCTCTGGAGAACATGGATATGGGTACGTTTTGAGGCAGAACCTTTCTCCAGACTGATTTCAACATGGCCAGTGTGAAGGAGGAATATGGATTTACATCCACATTTATATCCACATTTCTCCTTTGTGTTGTGGAGGCCTGGTTTGAGTTATTGATATTACTAAATAGTTAAGAAACACATTATGCTTTTTGATGGGTTTCTACTGTATGGAATGAGTGCTTTACATTCTAATCTGTTTGGAATTGGGGGTGCATTCAGCGTAGAACCATCTTCCTAGGCAGCCCCTTGGGATTTCACTGTAGCATTGTGGTTCTGAGGTGGCCAATGAGACCAATGTGAGAATCATAGTCTGCTCCATAGATTCTTCTTATCGAGTCCACACACAAGATTAGAAGTTGTTCAGCCAGAGCTGAACACACTTCTCGGCATCTGCATACAATGGTGTCTGTCTTGCGATTCTTGTGCGTGGTGGTGGAAAGATTGGTGAAAACGGGGCCGCGACGTGAACGCTCTTTCCTTGACCCCTGCTCCATAGATGAAGGAAGTGGTAGCTGATTATTTTATGTGCGGTGGCAGCTACCAATGTGGCATTTAAGCGGCTTTTGCATAACCACACAGACATGCTGGGAATGGAGGGATTAATTTAGTTTAGTGATACAGCATGAAAATAGGTCCTTCGGCCCACCGAGTCCATGCCGACCAATGATCACCCATACTATCCAACACACTAGGGACAATTTACAGTAGCTAATTAACCTACGAGTCTGCACGTCTTTGAATATGGATCATGTAAGGGCAAAGGAGATGAATGTAACTATCTCCTTTTCCCTTACTACCTTGCCCTTACTGGGTCATGCTCTTTTCCAGCTCCAGAGAGCTTGCCATTGCATCCAAGCCTCTTCCCCATTTGTCGTGTTCTGGTTTCTTAATATCCTGGAGTACGGTGTGGCCTCCTCGCTGATTCTGTAGCTTGATTAGTTTCTCAGCACGTTCGCGCTCTTCATGAGACTGCTCCAGAAAAAAAGCTGGCAAAGTTCTTCAATGCAATACCATCATGGTCAAAATAGTAGGACATGGAGAGGTAGACCTAGGACATGGACACTGTGGGCCAAAGGGCTTGTTCCTGCGCTGTACTTTTTAAAAATGTTCTATGTTCTAAAAGCTTCCTGCTTCTCCATTTGGTTCCACTAGGTCTCCTCTGCACAAAGCATGAAATCATTTATTCTATATTTGATCATTACTTAACTTGAGATCTTATTATTTCCTAACTTTTAAGACATACTGTTCATGCCTACCATTAACACCTTCAAAATGGTTGTTTCTCACTGCGTAATGGATAGAATGTTGCCAGAGCATTCCAGATGCCAGAACACTTTAAGAATTTTGAAGTGGGAATATGCATGGTCACCACCCAGCATAAATGTCGTAAACCTTACGTATTTGCTAATCCTTCAATCCTTACCCACACAATAATAATGACAATAATTGAAATGCAGTTGACAGAGGAAGCCTATGGTGGTGGCTGTTGCGATTAGAGTGTACTTTTGCGCATTGTTGCAACTTGTGCATTGTTGCAAAGGAGCTTCCACCCGGACAACACTGCAACAATATCACCAGCAACTTGTCCTGGACTAGCCATATCGAAGCAATGGCCAAGAAAGCACATCATACACTCTACTTCCTTAGAACACTAATGGGCCTGTCTCACTTGGCGATTTTTTAGGCAACTGCCGGCGACTGTCATAGTCGTAGCAGGTCATCGAAAAAACGGCGACAACCTACGACAGCACCTACATCAGGAGAAGTCAAGCTACGCTCATTGGTGTCAAACCCACACGTTGAAAATTTAGCAGCGGCCAGAAAGATGCTACAACTTTTTGCGCAACTGAGGAAAGTACTCCCGGCGACCACCAGCGAAGCGAGTCACCTGTGGTTGCCTAAAAAATCGCCTAAATGGGACAGGCCCATTAGGAAGTTCGGCATGTCCCCAATAACTTTCACCAACTTCTACAGATGCGCCATAGCAAGCATTTTATCGGGATGTATCACAACATGGTTTGGGAACAGCTTCAACCAAGACCACGAGAAATCGCTGGGAATTGTGGGTGCAGCCGGACCATTATGCTAAACCGACCTTCCTTCCATTGTATCCATCTACTGTACACTTCATGCTGCCTCAGTAAGCCTGCCAGCATAATCAAGGACGAGTCTCACCCTGTTCACTACCTCTTCTCCCCTCTCCCATCAGGCAAGAGGTACAGAAGTGTGAAAATATATATCTCCAGGTTCAGGGGCAGTTTCTTCCCAGCTGTTAACAGGCAACTGAAACATCCTATCACCAACAAGAGAGCAGTTCTGTGCTAGTATCTACCTCACTGGAGTCCCTTGGACTATCTTTAATTAGACTTCACTGCACTAAACTTATTCCCTTTATCCTGTGTCTGTACACGATGGACTGCTTGATTGTAATCATGTTTAGTCTTTCCTCTGACTGGATAGCACGCAACAAAAGCTTTTCACTGTACTTCGGTGCACATGACACTAAACTAAACAAAACAGTGCGGTGGTGAGAATGTAACTTAGAGCTGGGTCACAGTCTCAGTTCAATAGAAAGTTGTGAAAGAACCTTTTGAGGAGCCCATTTTGCTCCTGCTGGCCATCTTTTTGTGCGACGTATATAATTGCTGATCGGTAGACTTCAATATTAGAGCAATTTCATGGAGTTAAATGTTTTGAATGGATGTTGATATGGATTTGGTGTCCAGACACCAACTGCAGCTGTCGTGAATACGTTAATTCACCATCAATTACAGTAGAGACTATGAGTCTGAAGAAGGGTCTCAACCCAGATCGTCTTCTCCAGAGAAGTTGCCTGACCCGCTGAGTTGACCCCAGCATTTTGTGTCTATCTTCTACCTAGCATCTGCAGTTCCTTCCCACATAATAGAGATTATCCTAGGGTGACCAGCTGACTTGATCATTAGCTTCCACCAACAACCAGCAAATTACAACCTTGTGGTAAAACCTGTAATTAAATCAGAAAATACTGGAAGCACTTCGATATAACTGGGCTTAATGCATCAGTTCAAATTACTTCCATTAGGAATGGGCAGCTTGATTAACCCTTAGGCATTGATACTTCCAAAAAAGTATGGATTTGAAAATAATGATTATATGTATTTTCTTTCAATTGTACTTCAGCTTATTAACTGTAAACTTTCTTAATCCCTTTGAATTTTATATTTTTCATTAAATCCTCCAATATTTTCCCTCCAGGCAAATAATAACCTGTAAATCCAGGATGCCGTGAGTAATGTTGGCTATGTGACTGCAGCCACATGTTGTAATGCTCTCGCTCCCCAGCACAGCTCCATTTACTTCACCGACTTACATGAATCCGTATCCCTTTTCACGCACGATAAGAACTATGTCAATCCTCTGATTTCCAGAGAGTAAAAGCTTGGCTTTGCTTTACTTTAGACTTCAAACTTTAGAGATACAGCGTGGAAACAGACCCACCGGCCCACCGAGTGTGCTTCAACCATCGATCAAACATACACTAGCGCTATCCTATACACTAGGGACAATGTTACAACTTATCAAAGCCAATTAACCTACAAACCTGTACGTCTTTGGAGTGTGGGAGGAAACCAGGGCCCCTGGAGAAAACCCACGGTCACAGGGAGAACATACAAACTCTGTGCAGACAGCATCCGTAGTCAGGATTGAACCCGGGTCTCTGGCGCTGTAAGATGGCAACCCTACTGTGCCACCCTTACAACTTATATTACAAGTACAGGTCTTCTCCAAATGATAAACATCCACTTAAATAATCTTTGGCACAATGAATCTTTAATTTAATATAATTTATCCCTGAACAAATATTTCATTCAGTAGGATACAGAACAAACTTGGACACTTTCAACCCCGAGTCTGGTAGTCAAACAAGTGTCTATAGTCCCTTTGATCAGGTTAATGGGTAGGAGTTTATGAAATAGGGCTTTGGTTAGGCCACATTTGGAGTATTTTATGTGGTTCTCATCACCCTTTTACAGGAAGCATGAGAAGGCTTAGGAGAGGGTGTAGAAAAGGTTTACCAGAGTGCTGCCCAGATTAGAGGGTACAACTACAAGGAGAGTTTGGACAAAATGTGGATTGATTTCTCTGGAATGTCAAAGGTTAAGGGGTGGCCTGATAGAAGTAGATGAAATTATGAGTCATAGATAGGGTAGAGTTGTAACCTTTATCCCCAAGGTGGAAATGTCTAGGACTAGAGGGCATAACTTTAAGGTGAGAAGGGCAAAGTTCAAAGGACATTATATACACATAGAGAATTGTTGCCAGGGGTGATGGTGGAGGCAAATACGATAATGGCATTTATGAGGCTTTTGAATAGGCACATGGTTATGCAGGGAATGGAGGGATAAGGATCACATGCAGGCAGAGGAGATCAGTTTAACGATATCATATTTAGCAGTAGGCCAGGATAGAAAGATCAGTATGGAAATGGGAAGAGTTAAAATGGTTCGCAACCGGGAGATCCAGTAGACCTTGGCGGACCCAGTGCAAGTGTTCTTTTCGAAATGGTCACCAATTCTATGCTTAGTGTCGCCAATGTTAGGAGGCAACGTCTTTTCTGTTTCTATGAGGTCTTACTGAAGATCATAGAGATTGGATCTGCCACACTATCCTCCTAAATACATTTTGATATAAAAATTCTAATTCTTCAGGCATGATCCATGCTGACTATCTTTGTTTAATCCTTACTTTCCAACTGCAGATTAATCCCATCTCACAATTTTTTCGAATAACTTCCCTCCCACAGATGTTTGAGGTCTCTACCACTAACGGTAGACTATTATTGAACCACTCCCTAAAATTTACAAAAGCAAAATAATAGTGATAAAATGTTAATAAACAATGGTAAACCTTAAGACCAGTATTTCCACTTTAACTTTTGAGAGAAAACTGCAGATGGACAGATAATGTAATAGCCCTGTCCCACGGTACGAGTTCATTCCAAGAGCTCTCCCGAGTTTTAAAAAAATCAAACTCGTGGTAAGCACGGAGAAAGAACTTAGCAGGTATGTCGGAGTTCGGGGACGTCTCTTAGCGGCTCGTAACGCTAACGGCAGGTACTCGGGAAGACTCGCTATCGGCAGGTAAGCACGGGAAGACACGTGAAGATTTTTCAACATGTTTATTACAAAAATAGGGTGCAAAAGTACTTTATAAAAAAATAAATTAAAAAAAATTGAGGTCAGGTAAGGGGGGGATGATAGTTGAAGAGTTGATATGTCCCATTTACGTAATGCTCAAAATAATATTTGTTTCTCTCTTTTTCCTCTTTCTCTTTCTCTTTCTTTTCTAGGGCCTATTTCTTAACTCTTTTTCTTTTGTTTTTAATTTTGCTCTTATAGGGTCTTTGTCCTTTTTTGTTGTCACATTTTCTACACTTTCACTTTTTCCTTCACTTTCTTCTTTCTTTCAATCTTTTCCTTTTCTAGTGTAAAAAATAAATGGAGTACATTAATTGTAAGAAGATATAAATGACGAGTACTAATGTATGCGGTTGTAATGTAATGTACTTCTAATAAATTTTTTAAAAAAAATTAAAAAAAAAAAAAATGTCCACGAGAGCCCCGAGTACCGACGAGTGGCCATTACCGTAAATCTCCGAGTTCGAATCAGGGCAAACTCGGGAGAGCTCTTGGAATGAACTCGTACCTTGGGACAGGGCTTTAAGTGTTTTCTCAACCGAAGACTATCTACTTTGATCAGAAATTGACTCGTGAAGTAATAGCAGAGGCACAACGAGGTTGTACAGAGTGATTAAACTAACTTCTGTTGTTGGGAAATTACCAGAGTCTATATTACATATGGCATGCCTGAAGACATTGAGCATTTCTATGCATCATGCAGACAGCATGGATCTGTAAAGAGTGTGACGAGCCTCACAAATCTAAGAATGAACATTGGCATCAAGTAGAAGTATCGCATTTATTTTCCTTGACAATCATTGGCATCACCTTTACCGATTTCACACCCATCACGGGCATTGGCATCAGTATTGGGTGGCACAGTGGTATCTCGGTAGGGCAGCACTGTGGCACAGCGGTAGAGCTGCTGACTTACAATGCCAGTGACCCCGAGTTCAATCCTGACTACGGGTGCTGTCTGTGTACATTCTCCCTGTGACCACATGGGTTTTTTCTGGGTGGTCCGGTTTTCTCCCACACTCCATCGATGTATAGGTTTGTAGGTTAATTGGGTTCAGTAAAATTGTAAATTATCCCTAGTGTGTAGGGTGTACGGGGTGATTGCTGGTCGGTGCAGACTCGGTGGAGCGAAGGGCTCGTTTCCGCGCTGTATTTCTAAAGTCTAAAGATACTATTTATGCAACACCATAGATTAATGCTTTTGTGCATCTCACTGCATTCATGAAATGATGTGGGGCTCAAATCTGCAGTGCTCTGATGAGTCTTGTCTCTGCTTACTCTCAGAGTCTTCTCTTTCTTCTATTCACATCCCAGCAATCCATGTGTTGCACCTATATCCGTGCTGTAAATTTAACATCTAAAGTCTAATCTTGTCCAGGTGGTTTAAAGGCTCCTACCCGATGGCAGGAATGAAATGAGAGCGCAGCCAGGATGGTGTGCCTGATCTACTGAGTATTTTCAGCACTTTGTTTTTTGCTCATGATTCAGCACATGTTCTTAGACTTTGCAAGGACCTTGGACTCCTAAGATTATTTGCAATTTACATGTGTTAATTGAGGAAAACATTTCTGTTGTTGGTAAACAAATGCGCAAGTCTTTCCATGAAGTGTGCTAGAAAATGGGGCACCAGAGGAAAATAAATCATACTTCTCAAAATAGCACCATTTTATGGTATATTGCAAATTAGTTTAGTTTAGTTTAGTTTAGAGATACAGCGCCAAACAGGCCCTTTGGCCCTTCGGCCTACCGAGTCCACACTGACCAGCAGTCCCCGCACACTTACACTATCCTACACACACAAGGGACAATTTACATTTATACCAAGCCAATTAACTGTCAAACCTTTATGTCTTTGGAGTGTGGGAGGAAACCAAAGATCTCGAAGAAAACCCACGCATGTCACAGGGAGAATGTACAAACTCCATACAGACAGCACCCCTAGTCAGGATCGAACCCAGTTCTCTGGTGCAATAAGGCAGTAGCTCTACCGCTACACCACCATGCCAACCTCTGAGCTTACATATCTAGTGTATATTCTCTTGTGACTTCCCTTGACTTAATGAACATCTTTGGTTTTGCAGAAGTTGAAAGATTTTTTTTTCTCTCTAAGCAAAGGCAAAGCTTGGTTTGTACTTATTTGCCTGAGACTGCAGCAGGAAATTATCCTTTTCTCCTTGAGACTCACATTATAGAAAAGCCCTGACTTACTATATTCAGTAGATAAAAATTATCACGGTGCCATTGTGTTAAAATGCAACTGACTACTGCTGGGCAAATGGTGGAGTGAAACAGAGGGGATTTGCAGTGTGCCACATTATTAATTGCTTCCTGGGAGCACGATAGACCATTTGCCACATTAGAGTTGGGATTATTATTCCGTTGGTTGCTCTACACACATCAAGTATAATCGGATTTGTATAAACTGATTACAGAGTGTGAACCCATGTACATTAACTATAGAGCGCTTCATCTAATCCCCATGCATTCTAGGATGACTGCATCCATTTTGTTCTTTGCACTCATACAGAGCTTGAACATTTTGCTACTTTTGTAGCCAATTTCCACCTTATACTCACTTTCACCTTGTCCGTCTCTGACCTTTCCCTTCCCTTCCTTTTCTGGATATTTCAATCTCTCACATCTTTTGCTGGCCACACAACAATCCATTACAAACCTAAAGACACCCATGTATTTCATGGCTATCCCCTCCCACATTGTCTACTGTAAGGACAGCATTCTATTCTTCCACCTCCTTTGTCTCTGTCGTGTTGGCATTGAAGATATCACTTCCACATGAGTACCTCAGGAATGTCCATTTGCCCCAATTAACCCATGAGAAAGAACAACTCTTGACCAGAACGATACTGGCCCACACAATCACAAATATTTACGTCCATGTATCTGTCCTACCATCTTCCTAGCTAGCTATAATTATCTTTTTTTCATCTCTCTTACCCAGTTCTGACAGAGGTTCGCAACCTCCATGGGCGGCTCAGTGGCGCAAAGGTTGAGTTGCTGCCTTACAGCGCCAGAAACCCTGGTCGATGCTGACTACAGGTGCTTGTCTGTAAGGTGTTTCGTTTCATTAGTTTAGTTTCATTTATTTTTGTGAAACATTGTTTTTTGTAAAGTATTGCATTTATATTGTGCTTTCCGTGACTGCAAATGTCTGAGAGATTTACAGCTCACCAATTACTTCTGAAGTGTAGTCAATGCTGTGACTAAATGGATGCATGGGCAGTGATTGTGAGAGCACCTGATAATCAGTTTACAAAATGTGTCTTGATGACTGTGATGCTTAGAGTGGGAGATTTGGTAACAAGTCAAGATACCAGTGGAAAGAGTTTCAAAGAAAGACACAAAGTGCTGGAGTAACTCGGCAGGTCAGGCAGCATGTCTGGAGAAGGTGGACCGGTGACGTTTTGGGTCAGGGCCCTTCTGCAGATAGTGGTGGGGACGGAGGAGAATGCTGGAAGAGAGGTAAGGGCAGGAGAAAGCCTGGCAACTGATAGGTGGTAGGTGAGGGACATTTTTGACAGGCCGGTGGTTGGACAAAGGACAGAGATGAAAAGACATAAAGTGTGAGATAAGGTTCGAAGAGGCGTGGATTGTGAAGCCAGAGGAATGAATATTGATGGAAGGGGAAAGGGGAATGGGTGGAAATGGGTGTGAATCCAGATGGAATGCAGGGAAGAAAGAGGGGGGAGAGGGGAAGTGGGTGTGGAGGTTGTTTATAGGTTAGTTACCTAAAATTAGAGAATTCAAAGTTCATACCATAGGTGATAAGCTACCCAAGCACAATATTATGCGCTATTCCTTCAATTTGCGTGTGGCCTTACTCTGGCAATGGAGGAACCTCAAAGACCTAGCTAAAAAATTAAATCAACATAATAAATACACCTCTAATCTTGTTTAAAAAGCAGAATTGATGTGCTACTGACATGAGTTAATTTCTGTACAGATTTTACTTCAGCTAGTAACTGAATTTCCAAACACCTTCTTTAGTTTGGTTTGGAAATACAGCACGGAAACAGGCCTTTTGGCCCACCGAGTCCGTGCCGACCAGCGATCCCCGCACATTTACAATATCCTGCACACACTAGGGACAATTTACATTTATACCAAGCCAATTAGCCTCAGTGTTTCCACACCTCAAATTTTTTTTTCCTTAAATAGAATCACAAATTTCCTGGAATCTTATGGTATTTCCTGAAATTTTCAAAAATGCTTCTTGCGTGCTATTTGTTGTTGGGCACACGTTAACAACACAAGCAGAACAAGGCAAAACAGATCTATGTAACTACACTGATTCTGCCTGCTTCTGTTACTCACTTGTACAGTGTTATGCAAGGCAGCTTTCGTTGCCTCCAACAGCTTTCGTTGTCTTCGTTTTTTCAACCTGTTCTCATGTGTCTCTGCTCTCTCCCTCCCACTCTCCCTCCCTCCCTCCCTCCCTCCTTCTCTCCCTCTCCCTCCCTCCCTCCCCTTTCCCTCCCGCCTCTCTTCGTCCCTCCTCCCCTCCCTCCCTCTCTCTCCCTCCTTCCCTCCCTCTCCCTCTCCCTCTTCCTCTCTCCCTCCTCCCTCCCTCTCCCTCTTACTCTCTCCATCCCTCTCTCCATCCCTTCCATCCCTCTCTCCATCCCTTCCATCCTCTCTCTCTCCTCTCTCTCCCTCTCTCTCCCTCCCTCCCTCTATCTCCCCTCTCTATCTCCCTCCTCCCTCTTTCTCTCCCTCCCTCCCTCCCTCTTCCTCCCTTTCTCCCTCTTCCCCTTCTTTTTTTCTCTCCCTCCCTCCCTTATTCGCTCCCTCCCTCCCTCTCGCTCCCCATCCCTCTCTCTTCCTCTCTCTCTCTCTCTATCCCTCCCTCTCTCCCATTCTCCCTCTCCCTCCTCTTCGTCTCTCCCCCCTCTCTCCACCCCTCCCTCGGCCCCTTGAGCCCATTCTGTAAAATCTGTAACTGCAATCCCACCGCCCACTAGTAACTTTTCACCACTAGGCTTATCCAGAATTCTACCACTGCCTGAAAAATAACCAAAGGCTCAACTTCCACTGCGAAAGAGAATTCCAAAGACTCATTGTTATACGAGAATGTTATCTAACAGTGTGTGACCCGTAGCGCTGTGGCCATAGCTTTATGTTTAAAGCCCATAGCGCTGCAGCCAATAGCGCTATATTTACAACCCATAGCACTGCAGCCGACAGTTCTTTGTTTAAATTTCCACGCGTTAAACTGACAGCGCTCTGTTTAAACCCTTGAGCGCCAAACCGGCAGTGCTGCGTGTATTACTTTCACACCCCTTCGCGGGCCGGATGCGGAAATTTCCCGAAATTATTCAATTTCCCTAAAATTACCTGAAGACAACCAGAATTTCCCGAATTTCAGGTAATTTCCTCCAAAGTGGAAACACTGATTAGCTTACAGGTCTGTACGTCTTTGAAGTGTGGGAGGAAACCAGAGCTTCCAGGGGGAAACCCACGCAGGTCATGGGGAGAACGTACAAACTCTGTATAGACAGCACTCGTAGTCAGGGTCAAACCCAGGTCTCTGGTGCTGTAAGGCAGCAACTCTACCGCTGCGCCACCGTGCTGCTAACTGTCTCCACAGTTTCCAGGAGAGAAACTGGTAGCAGTGACTTCCTAACTTTTAAAGATGTTTAAAAGATGTTTGAAATGTAGAAAGCAAAGTGAAGTTCTAGGATGGATGGTTCAGCATTTGAAGGAGACCAGTCAGTTGATGTTTAAAAGCCTGAAGCTTGCGCGAGGGAGGTGTGAATGAGGCATTTGAGGATTTACACGGATGGTCCAAGAACAGAATGAGTAGAGGAACAATGGATGAAGAAAAGTAAGAGTGCTTACTCGAGTGGATGAGTACAAGGCAGAGAAACAAATTGACAACTAAAAATGTCAAATAAATCATTTAGTGAGAAATGTTTTTTACTTATTCAACTCAAAAGTGAGACAAGTGGTCCAGATATAGCAGAATGTGTCACATATTCACTTGGACAGTTACCGGGATAGGAAAGGTTTAACACGATATGGACCAAACATGGGCAAATGGGACTAGCTTAGATGGGGCATCTTGGTCGGCATGGTCGTGTTGGGCCGAAGGGCCTGTTTCCATGTTGTATGACTCTAAATGCTTAAGCATTCATTGCAACACTCTCACTTTCAATGCCTCCTGCCATTGCAGTGCACATATACCAGATTATTTATCTTGTGACAATTCCAGTCCTTGAGATTAAACATAACAATGAGTTATTCAAGATTCAAGATTCAATTTAATTGTCACATGTACCAACTAAGGTACAGTGACATTTGAGTTACCGTACAGCCATACTAAGTGAAAAAGCAAAAATACACACAGCACATAAAATAAAGTTTAACATAAACATCCACCACAGTGGCTTGAAGCTCCGGGCCGGTCTCGAGGAAAGGCCGCACCACTCCACGTTGTAGGCGGCAGGGGGGGATGGAGATTCGACTCAGAGAACATCGCAACTCCGTCGCGGTGATTGAAAAAGGTTTCCTCCGGTACCCCCGCCCCCCCCCTGCATAAAACATACCAAGAGACATTAAAACAAACATTCAAGACATTGTGGCGGCTCCCAAGGGTCGTGCCATCATAGTGTCGAACCCCTCGGCACAGGAGTGGTTCAGTCCGGAGGCGGCCCTTAGCCGGAGGCTTTAAAGGCAGGGGTTTGGGTGCCATCTTCCTCTCGTTTGGTCTTCCCTAGAACTGGGAGGAACATAATAAAAAGTGCCTCTCAAAACACGACTTCGTGCTTCATTCCGAGACCCACGCACTACAACATACAAAACAATAAAAACAGAGAAGGGACAAGACAGACTGCTGGCGAGGCTGCCATTATGGGTGCCACCCGGTGGTGATCTCCTCTCCCAATCACCTTGGAAAGATTAAGATGTAAGGACATCATCTCTGTGTTGGACAAATAACCTAGATTCATTAGATGTATGTTATGGTGCTTCGAGCAAATATAACAACAATATTCTTGTATTGACTCCAATGACGTTTTGACGTTATTTTAAACCACACTCCCCCAAAGTGTTCAGTGATTAATTGGGGGCCTGCTCATCTATTTACTGGCACACACTGGGCATCCATCTATAGACATGTTGCTGGGCATTGTTTAGTTCAGTTTGGTTCAGATATACAGCATGGAAACAGGCCCTTTGGCCCACCACCTCCCCGCTGACCAACGATCCACGCACACTAACACTATCGTACACACACTAGGGACAATTTACAATTATACCAAGCCAATTAGCCTATAAACCCGTACATCTTTGGAGTGTGGGAGGAAACCAGTGATCCCGGAGTAAACCCATGCTGGTCACGGGGAGAACGTACAAACTCGGTACAGACAATCACCCGTAGTCTGGATTGAACCCGGGTCTCTGGCGCTGTAAGGCAGCAACGCTACCGCTGTGCCACCATTGCACTGCTCCAGAGTCTGCAGGTGCATATGCAGACTTAAAATTAATGTCAAATGCACAAGGACCAAAACTACACAATTCTTACTTACTACAGCTTTACAAGCACATTAAATGCAACAACAATAAATATTTCAAAAAATTAACATATTCTAGGTAAACCAGACTAGTGCAAGCGGAAGTACATAGTGCAACCTTAGTTGTGCAAAGTCCATACTAATGCTGAGGTAGGACTATTGTTACTGATGTGCTGGGCAATTCAGAAATATGATTGTTGAAGCAAAGAGGTTGTTCTTTACCCTGGAGGAAATGGTTCTCAGGCTCCTGTACCTTCTTCCCAATAGTAGCAGCAAGATGAATTTATCCCCATCTTGGGTTTAAATTTATACAGAAATAACTTGTTGTATTGCATTCATATCAGAGCAAATTGCTTCTGATAATGTTTCAACATGTTCAGCAGTCCCTTTAGTTTTCTGAATATACAAAATCTTCTATGTCCCAGAGATGACATCATCTTGTTTTTTTCTCTTCAGTTGTCTCCCTTCTTCCCCACAAGACATTGATTCTTGTGGAGTTACTAATGGAATCATCTTTATTGTCTCCTGGTGCATTTGTCAATCTGCCTGTGAACCTAATTAGCCAGAGTCGATAGGCAACGTGATCCCGGGCACCAGACGTGACATGCATTCCGACAATATTGGTATTGATTTATTATTGTCACGTGTACCAAGATATAGTGAAAAACTTCCATGCTCTCTGGTCAAATCATGTCATATTTGAGAACATCAGATAGTGCAAAAGAGAAAATAATCAATGCAGAATATAGCCTTACAGCTAAACACAAAGTGCTGGAGAAGCTCAGTGGGTCAGGCAGCATCTGTGGAGGGAATGATTAGGTGACGATTCATGAAAAGTCGCCTATCATCCTGTCCATTTCCTCCTCAGATTCATGTGCCGATGTCTCTTAAATCTCTTAAAATTTTGGAAGTTGTGATTGTCTTTGTCTTTGAGAAATTCCTAGGTAATGGGTAATGCTATGCAAATATATATGTCTTCACTGTAGATGCCCTCGTGCAGTGGCAAGGCAGGTAGTGCTACTGCCAGTCACACAGCTCCACCAACTCACAATTTACCTATACCTCGCTTTTCTCTGTGCGGAGTTTGCATGTTCTTCTTATCTCTGCATGGTGCTCCAGTTCCCTCACACAGTCCAAAGACATTCAAATAATTTAGACACAAAATGCTGGGGTAACTCAACTGCTCAGGCAGCATCTCTGGAGAAAAAGAATAAGTGACGTTTCTTGAAGAAGGGTCTCGACCTGAAACATCACCTTTCTCCAGAGATGCTGAATTATTCCAGCATTTTGTGTCTATCTTCAGTGCAAACCAGCATCTGTAGTTCCTTCCCACACATTCAAGTAAGTTAATTGGCTTCTGTAAATTACCCCTAGTGTAGGTGGGGGAGGGCAAGAGAATTGGGGGGTGGGGAGTGTGGAATGGGGAGTAGTGGGAGGTATGTATGAGAATTGATTACAATGAAGTGGCAGAATAGGATTGATAGGATTATTTAGAGACAGCAGTTATTTGATGGGCTGAATGGTCTCCTATGTCATGAGAATGTTAAGAACCAGAATCCTACCCACCATGTTGCAATCAACTCTCTTTCAGATATTAGAAATTGAAATGGGTGCTCTTTACTTTTTTAAAACAGATTAGAAAGATTATATTTAAAAAATAAGCAGATGATATAGTCTCAAGAACAGTCTAGACCCAAAACATCACCCATTCCTTCTCTCCAGAGATGCTGCCTGAGTTATTCCAGCTTTTTGTGTCTATCTTCAGACGATATAATAAGTGCAGCAGCCAGATTCAAGTTGACAAATTATTAGCAGGTAGGTGATTTATTGCCGAGTGATAGTAGGTAGCAATTAATATCTTCAGGCCAGAAATTAGTTTCAGCAATATTACCAGATGTTAATTTGTTCATTTTATATTTGTTTGTTATTTCAAGCAGGTGTTAATCTATTTATTGACTATTCAAACAGCAGACTGATGGATATCATAAAAAAAAATGTGGAAGACACACATGCCCATATCTTAAAGCGGTAATTTACAAAAAGGTAAAGTCTACGATGTGGGGCTCATGCTCTAGTTAAATGGAAGTGTGAGTTACTAATTAACCCCATTGCTCTGCTGTGCTCTTGGGACTAGAGTCTTGCAAAATGACACATGTGCCAAAATGATTTGACATTGCCATTTAGCAATTGCCCTGGCTGTTGAATTTTTAATGTTTTAAATGTCAGTGTGAGCTGAGCAGAAAACAAATGGGCTGGCAATTTCCCAGGGAAGTAGAGGCGGTGGGAATTGGCAACTTGTGTTGAAATTTCCATTAGCTGACCCCACAATATAGGAGGTCATAGAGCCGTACGACATTGAAACTGGCCCTTCGGCCCACAATGTCCATTTTGCCCATTCACATTAATCCCGTTTGCTTTCATCAGGACCACATCCTTTTATGCCTTGTCTTTTTGAGTTTGTCTAAATGCTCTTGTGCAATAATTTTATAAGATTCCACCACCTCTATCCTCATCGTTGAAAACATCAATGGGCACGGTGCCTTACAATGCTTTGTATGACAATGATCGCAACTTTTACTGAAGCGTGAATGGCCCTTGGCTCGCTAGAAGCTCATCCGCCCTTTGACAGGTCTTGTTTTTGGTCCTGCTGGGGGTCCATAGCCCCCTCCTCTCACCTGGAAAACCAGGTGGGGAGACGGTTTAGTCGCCGACTATCTGACCACGAAGCAGGTAGCACGGGATTACATGGTACCCGTGGTGGGGGGGAACTCTAGCAGTACATTATAGATGTCATTGACTACCTGAGTGAAGAGGTAGATCAGAAGTTTGGAACATAACATATTTCTTTGTCAGAAAATTCAAGTCACAAGTCGACTACCTATCCTACATATACAGCTAGCCTGATATATTTAAGAGCGTCCAATTGAGGATGTTGTCAATGGTTAATGTGAAGATAGACACAAAAAGCTGGAGTAACTCGGCGGCACAGGCAGCATTTCTGGAGGGAAGGAATGGGTGAAGTTTTGGGTTGAGACCATTCTTCTAACCTTTACCCATTCCTTCTCGCCAGAGATGCTGCATATCCCGCTGAGTTACTCCAGCTTTTTGTGTCTATCTTCGGTTTGAAACAGCATCTGCAGTTCCTTCCTACGCAATGGTTAATGTAATCTGTACTGACAGTTTTATACAGTTATGTAGGAGCTCTTTCATCCAAAGGATAATAAACATAGATTTTCTTTAAACAGCAGATGCTGGAAATCTGAAATAAAAACAGAAAATGGTGGAAACACTCAGCAGGTCTGGAAACATCTGTGGAAAGAGAAACATGTTTTTTTTTCCAGGTCCTTTCAGTAGAAAGAGAAAAATAAGGGTCCTGACCTGAAACGTTGCCTATCCATGTCATCCAGAGATACTGCCTGACCTGCTGAATTACAAAGAGAGAAACAAGTTAATCTAGGAAGCAAAGAAGGTGAGTCAATACATGTTTAATTGTCATATGTACTGACAAATCCAACAATGAAGTTCTTCAACGATAGACACTAACTCAGCAGGTCAGGCAACATCTCTGGAGAAAAGGATTAGATGACGTTTCAGGCCGAGACCCTTCTTGAGTTGAATGCAACATCTCCAAGTTGCGGATGACACAAAGCTGGGGGGCAGTGTTAGCTGTGAGGAGGGTGCTAGGAGGCTGCAAGATTACTTGGATAGGCTGGGTGAGTGGGCAAATGCATGGCAGATGCAGTATAATGTGGATAAATGTGAGGTTATCCACTTTGGTGGCAAAAACAGGAAAGTTGACTATTACCTGAATGGTGTCCGATTAGGAAAAGGGGAGATGCAACGAGACCTGGGTGTCATCATCGCTACAAACAACAACAACCCAGTCATTGAAAGTAGGCATGCAGGTGCAGCAGGCAGTGAAGAAAGCAAATGGTATGTTAGCATTCATAGCAAAAGGATTTGAATATAGGAGCAGGGAGGTTCTACTGCAGTTGTACAGGATCTTGGTGAGACCACACCTGGAGTATTGCGTACAGTTTTGGTCTCCTAATCTGAGGAAGGACATTCTTGCCATAGAGGGAGTACAGAGAAGGTTCTCCAGACTGATTCCTGGATGTCAGGACTTTCATATGAAGAAAGACTGGATAGACTCGGCTTGTACTCGCTAGAATTTAGAAGATTGAGGGGGGATCTTATAGAAACGTACACAATTCTTAAGGGGTTGGCAGGCTAGATGCAGGAAGATTGTTCCCGATGTTGGGGAAGTCCAGAACAAGGGGTCACAGTTTAAGGATAAAAGGGAAATCTTTTAGGACTGAGATGAGAAAACATTTTTTACACAGAGAGTGGTGAATCTCTGGAATTCTCTGCCACAGAATGTAGTTGAGGCCAGTTCATTGGCTATATTTAAGAGTGAGTTAGATGTGGCCCTTGTGGCTAAAGGGATCAGAGGATATGGAGATAAGGTAGGTACACGATACTGAGTTGGATGATCAGCCATGATCATATTGAATAATATGGCGGTGCAGGCTCGAAGGGCCGAATGGCCTACTCCTGCACCTATTTTCTATGTTTCTATGTTTCTATGTTTCTGACTTCAGAATGAAATTCTTCATTCAATGAAATTCTTGATCTTCAGGTGGTGGGTGGAACAAAGGATGTTTCCCTGATTAGGTGAAATAATAGGGCAATTAAGATAAAATGTAACTACTGTGTGTTCTGTGTTGCTCATGTTGCACAGTGCCTGTGATGTAGTAATGTCTGACCACACAGAACAGAAGGGAAAGTTTGCCCGGGAAAATGGCCGGGTTCTCATACAAACAGAAAGAGATTCTGAGTTTTCTGAAAAATGACACAAAGTGCTGGAGTAACTCAACGGGTCAGGCAGCATCTCTGGAAAACATGGATAGATGATGTTTCGAGTCAGGACTCTTCTTCAGTCACCTATCCATGTGCTCCAGAGATGTTGCATGACCTGCAGTGTTGCTCCAACAGTTTGTGTCCTTTTTTGTCAACCAGCATCTGCAGTTCATTGTTTTTACATCCTGCGTTTTCTGAAGTTGGATCTCGAGTCCTGAAGGTTGTAATGTGCTCAGACTGAAGATGAGACATTGTTCCTCCAGAATGTGTTGGGCTACATGTGCAGGAGGTCACACACACACACACAGGTCAGAGTAGGAGTGGATGGTGAATTAAAGTGATGAAGCAGTTTACTTCAGTTTATTGTCACGTGTACAGTGAAAAGCTTTTTGTTGTGTGCTATTCAGTCAGCGGAAAGACTATATATGATTACAATCAAGGTGACCACAGGGTACAGATACAGGGTAAAAATAATAACATTTAGTGCAGGATAAAGTCTAGTAAAGTCCAAGTAAAGATAGTCCGAGGTAGATGGTTGGCAAGGACTGCTTTCTGGTTGGTGATAGGATGGTTTAGTTGCCTGATAACAGCTGGGGAAAAACTTCTCCTGAATTTGGAGGTGTGCGTTTACACACTCTGTACCTCTTGCTTGATGGGAGAGGGGAGAAGAAGGAGTGGCCAGGGTGAGACTCATTCTTGATTATGCTGGTGGCTTTGCCAAGGCAGCGTGAAGTGTAGATCGAGTCAATAGAGAGCAGGTTGGTTTACGTGATAGTCTGGGCTGCATCCACAGTTCTCTGCAATTTCTTGCAGTCTTGGATCACATTGCTGTGATGCATCCTGATAAAATGCTTTCAATGGCACATCTGTACAAGTTGGTGAGACTGAAGCAGATTGCATATGAACACTGTGTGTGTACTTTTACTCATGTAGGTCGGATCATAAGTTCATCAGTTCATAAGTGGTAGGAGTAGAATTAGGCCATTTGGCCCATCAAGTCTACTCTGCCATTCAATCATGGCTGATAGGTCTCTCCCTCCTAACCCCATTCTCCTGCCTTCTTCCCATAACCCCTGACACCCAGTACCAATCAAGAATCTATCTATCTCTGTCTTAAACTGGTGCTCTTCAAGAAGGTGGCTCCTGGTTAGAAACCTTGAAGGGCAACGTGGAATGTATAAAAACTGCTGGATTTGCCAGCAATGTCCACATTCCAGGAATGAATACTGAAAATGTTCCTTGCATTGTTTATTGCATTATCCTGGAGAATTCTATCAGACTGAGGCAAGCTTCAAGCATTACCCCTGGAGCATGTGCCGATGCTTACAATTCTCTGACGGCATTAATTGGTGCCCAAAATCCAGCTTGCACTGAGAGCTCACGTCTGTCTGCCCTGCAGATCAGAGCAACTAAATTGATTTCATTGCATGGTCAATAACATGAAAGAAAATGTGTGAAGCCCACTGTTCTGATCTTTAATGAGTCCATCGTGTACCTAACATTTGAATTAATTTTACGGATAATTTCAAAATTACAACTGCCATTTGACTTGGTTCCTTCCCGTGATTGTTTGCCTTAATGCATGGGTGTTTCATTTTCTGCTTTGATCATTGCTATCAATAACTGTTGCCAGCAGATAACAGGCATTATTTGAACTATGAATAACAAAGATTGCAAGGATTTGTGAAGCCTAGCATGCATATGAACCAGAATTTAAAATTCAAACACTGTATTTGAGAAGCTAGAAGTTTTGGCTTCAGAAACGGATTATCTACCAAGTAGGAGTTTTTTTTTTTTAACAACAGGACTTGGTTGATAATTTATAACTTTTTACTTTATCTTATAATGTTGGCCTCTAATGATTGGGAAGTCTCTTTATGGTATTATTCAAAATAAGCCTTTCACTCATTTTAGGTCCACTGGTGAGGAAATTGAGTTAACGTCATGCATGCTGTTTGATTTATCTCTAATCCATTAGTAGCAAAAGAGAAATTTTATTAGGACTCGTGATACTGGGAATACTCATTACCAGAAAGAGAGCAAATCAACTTGCATTAATGTAGTGCCTTGTCATCATTTTACAAAAAACGTTTGTGGAAAGTGTGAAATTGTTCCTCTTAGTAAGAAAAAAAAAGAAACATATTATCTAAGTGGTGAATGATTGCAGTTTTGAGATTAGTTTAGTTTAGAGATACAGCACGTAAACAGGCCCTTCGACCCACCGAGTCCCCGTCGACCGACGGTCCCCGCACACTTACACTATCCTACATACACTAGGGTCAATTTACAATGATACCAAGCCAATTAACCTACAAACCTGTATGTATTTGGAGTGTGGGAGGAAATCGGAGTACCCGGAAAATACCCGGTCACAGGGAGAACGTGCAAACTCCGTACAGATGAGCATCTGTAGTCAGGATCAAACCCGGGTCTCTGGCTCTGTAAGACAGCAACTCTATTGCCGCGCCACCGTGCAGCCCTAGATGTGGGTGAACCAGTTCAAGATTCACAAAAGGATAGCATGCACGTACAGCAAAGATAAGAAATGTTATTGTTATTGTTAGGGGAAATGTACTTACAAATGTAGAAAGGTTGTATTCAGCTGTATATGGCACAAGATCACACCTATCGTATAGGTCTCTTGGTCTCTTTATTTAAGGGAGGAGGTTGGTACATTGGAGAGGGGATAGAGGTTTTGTAAACTTAATACCTGGAAAGGCTAAATTGTTTGATGAATATCCAGCTCATTGGATGTAGGCAGCAAATCTCCCCCCCCGCCCCCCTCACCTTACACCTCTGTCCACTGGTTTTCGATTCCCCTATACTGAGTAAAAGACTCCATTCATTTACCCTATCTATTCTTCTCATAATCTGGTACGTCTCCATAAGATCACCCCTCATCCTCCTGTGGTCCAATGAATAAAGCCCTAGCCTGCTCAACCACTCCCTATAGATCTGGCCCTCGCGTCCTGGCAACATCCTTGTAAATCTTCTTAGCACCCTTTATAACTTAACAAAATCTTTCCTCTCACAGGGTAACCAAAACTGAGCACAATAGGTCAGCCTCCTCCATCTGTAGCGCCTTCATTGTAGAGTGGTCTTACTATTAAGACAAATCCTACTGGATATTAACGGCCATAATTGCAGCATAGAGATGCAAGAGATTGCAGAAGCTGGAATCTTAAGCAGAAAGCAAACTGCTGGTTGACTCACCGATCAGGCAGCATCTGTAGAGAGAAATGGACAGGCAACCTTTGTGGTCGGGACCCTTCTTCAGACAGTTTTCCCTTTCCCATTGATTGAAAACTAAGTTTAGCACTCCTACACTCCCTCCTTCCCCCAGCCCCCTCACATTCTCCTAGTCTGTGAACAATACTGTTTGTATTAGTGGTTATCACATTTCCCACAGCCAACAATGGACCATTGTGCGCTCCACCCTTCCTTGATTATTGTTGCTAGCTTTGATCTGCCTTTCTGTGTATCTTTTCTTAATTTGTTCTACGCACCTATATGTATCTCTCGGTTCCCTCTGAAGAAGGGTCTCGACCCGAAATATCATCTATTCTTTTTCTCCAGAGATGCTGCCTGACCTCTGTTACTCCAGCATTTTGTGTCTGTTTTCTGTGAATGTCAAATCTGTTTTCCTTCTCCTTCGTAGTATCTGTGTCAATTTTAACACGTGCAGATAAGATTTTGAATTGCATTCCAGGTGCTATATAGTTATATCGTGGTGCCATTTGGCTCCAGTTTCAATGGAATGGCACATTCAGTTTGGCTGCAGTTTAGTGGGAAAAGTACATGCTGCAAAACTTCTGCACTAAGTTTTTGTTGTTGAAATAAACTGGCAGCATATTGACAAAGAATGACAAGTCCTTCAGACACACAATGGCGTTTTCAATTTTAGCCTTACATCGCTGAAGCACGCTTTGTGAAGCAGATCTTTTCAACTCAATATGTTTTGACTATGGTGTTTATATTAATATTTGTGCTGTGAATATTGTGGCGTGGGTGGTTAAAGGAAAGACAGGGAAAACCTCAGTTAATACATGCTCGTACCTCCATTCCCTATTCTTTTTATATCTTGTGTGCAAACAGAATCTTTGGTCAAGAGTCAAATATCAAGTGTCCAGAGTGTTTAATTGTAACTCAATGGAACAGGCAGCATCTCTGGATAGAAGGAATGGGTGGTGTTTCGGGTCGAGACCCTTCTTCAGAATGAGAGTCAGGGGAGAGGGGGACACAGAGAATAGTGGTTTTCATAGAGATTAGTGGTACCTAAAGATTACTGGTTTGAATTTATACTGTTCTGAAACGATAAATGGGTCATTGTTTTTGCCTGGTCCATTCTTGGGTAAGTTTGGGCTCTGCATAATGTGAATCATTGCTCCCCAGTCACTGACAAGCATCTCGTGTACACATTACTGGAGTGACACCACAGAGTTACTGTCTCACACCTCCTGTAATCCGAGTTCTGTCCTGGCATTTTGTTCTCCCTATGACCGGGTGGATTTCCTCCGGGTTCTCCGGGATGCACAGAATCTCTTGCCCAGAGTAGGGGAATCGAGGACCAGAGGACATAGGTTCAAGGTGAAGGGGAAAAGATTTAATATGAATCTGAGGGGTAACTTTTTTCACACAAAGGGTGGTGGGTGTATGGAACAAGCTGCCAGAGAAGGTAGTTGAGGCTGGGACTATCCCAAGATTTAAGAAACAGTTAGACAGGTACATGGATCGGACAGGTTTGCAGGGATATGGACCAAGCGCAGGCAGGAGGGACTAGTGTAGCTGGGACACGTTGGCCGGTGTGGGCAAGTTGGCCTGTTTCCACACTGTATCACTCTATGACTCTATAACTCCTCTCACATTCCATACACTTGTGTGTTGGAAGACGGCTGGAAATTTTCCCCCAGTGCACAGACGAGTGGTAGAATCTGAGGACTGAGGCGGAAAGTGGAATAAGTGTAGAATAGTTATTTGATGGCCAATGTGGACTCGGTGGGCCAAAGGGCCAGTTCATGTGTTGATCGAGAACTGGTTGTATAAATGTAACTAGTTTGAATTAATAAAAAGCCAAACCCATCACATTTCAAAGTCACATTTACATTGCACCACCCATAGTAGTAAGTCCCTTTGATATGGAAATAAAATGTGGTTTCAACAAAATGTATAATAAAATAAAAGCAAATGATTCAATGAGACTTTATTGCCACATGTTCCTAGGTACAGTGAAACAATTTGTTTTTCCTACAACCCGGTAAAATCATACAGCAGACCTCACCTAGGCAGTACACAAGAGTCGCCACGTTTCGGATGCCGACAAAGTTACAAAAGTTCACTGACCAGTCCTATCTTCTGCCTGTGCTGCCCATGTGCCCCCCACCATGTCCCCCTTTTGTTATCAGCAGCCCCCTGCTGGGTATCCCATCGTTCCCAGCGTCCCCCTCCCCCAGTACCCCCTCCTTTGTTCTCGGCAGCCCCCGTATGCAGAATCC
Organism: Malacoraja senta; assembly: GCA_038087875.1. Lineage (NCBI taxonomy): Eukaryota > Metazoa > Chordata > Chondrichthyes > Rajiformes > Rajidae > Malacoraja > Malacoraja senta. The sequence goes on from CM075980.1 coordinate 70,010,887, forward strand.
CCCCATCGTCTTGGCGCTACCCGCTCCCCTGCCTGGACGCCCACCGTCATTCCCGATTTAAGAGAAAAAAAACCATTCTAGTTTCCTTTAACATCGCAGAAAATAATTTTGGGGGCAGTTAGTAAAGGACAATAAATGCTGTGTTTGCCAGCGACTCTGAGAGCAAGGAAAAAGTGGTTCAGTTCAATCTATTTCCTACGCGTGCTTTCTAAAAGAGTGGAGCATCCCTCTAGATCCCAGTCAATATATTTAATTGTTTTCCTTTTTAATCATGTGCACTACACAGAAAATCGCTGCCCATTTAATTCTCAAGTACCTTGCAATAAACCATATCTGGTCAGGCACGCCTGTCACTATGTAATCAATTTCTTCACACATACCAAACTAAACCAGCTCTAGTTTCAGTTTTACATGTCCCAAGATGGAGTAAAGGGATACAAATGCAAAATATTAATTCTATTTATTTTACTACTTGTAGGAGCAAAAATGGCTAGGCACTGCAGAGTTGTTCAATAAATCGCCCGTTTGTTTGAACACCAACTTTGCATGGCCTTTTCCTTTTTGCTCCTATGCTGCTGATGGTACTGACCTTGAACCATTTGCAATATTTTCTGTTATATTTCACATTTCCGGCAATGAAGAAATGCATCATTTTGCCTTTTTGGCTCCGTACTGTAACATACACGTCACAGTCATAGAGTCGTATAATCTTACAGTGTGGAAACAGGCCCTTCAGCACAACTTGCCCACACCTACCAACATGTCCCATCTACACCAGTCCCACCTGCCTGCATCTGGCCCATTTCCCTGTAAACCTGTCATATCCATGTACCTGTCTAAATGTTTCTGAAAGGTTGCGTTAGTACCTGCCGCAACAACCTCCTCCGGCAGCTCGTTCCATACACTGACCACCCTTTGTGTGAAAATGTTACCCATCAGGTTCCTAATAAATCATTCCCCCCTCATCTTAAACCTACGTCCTCTGGTTTCAATTCCCCTACTCTGGGCAAGAGATTCTGAGCGTTTACCCGATCTATTCCTCTCATGATTTTGTACACTGCTATAAGGTCACCCCTCATCCTCCTGCATCCACTAATATTTTCCTAATATTCTTCCAGTACGTAAGATCTGTCCTTAAAAACAATGAAAACGTGTATTTCCTGCAAAATAGATCTATCTGTACATTAATATGCAGAAGGAGTATGATTTCCACATATCAATGTTTTACCATTTAGTGAGAGATGTATATGATGTTAAACTAATGGTTTGATAGAAGCCACATGCAAAGGTTTAGATCATGCTACAAGATACTTGGAAACTTTGGCACCCTCTTTCTCTTTCCCCACCACTTCCCCCACTCCCGACTCCTAATCTGTGGTAGAAATAAGATCATATAGTGATGGTGGTTTTGCGCGATGATTAAGCAGCTCTGGCAATGATCTATAATATTTGCAAAGGCTGGAGGTGAAAAGTAAGTCAATAAAGTGAATTCAAAGTAATAGGATAATAACTCACATTGTCTAAATCTAATTGTGTACTGACTCACTGGTGTTGATGCTCATGTGAAATGAGCTCACTGGTGAATGGACTCAATGGTTCCCATCATATCGCATGCAGCTTTCTTTATCGTTGATTTAACCATGAATTGCATTCATTCATTAAAGCCAGCACACATTGTAACGCTCCTCTCGTCTCGCTATCTCTTACCTTGCAATCAAGCCATTGTCTGCTGCTATCTACTGTAAGGCAGATGGTCGGCAAACTTCCCCAGAAATGTATCTTTCATTTCATCAAGGATTGTGGAATTTCTGCACTGAATCTTAAGTAAAAGGAGGGAAATCGGTCAGGATTATTCTCAGTGTTCTTTGCTAATTTCCTGTGGTTGTCGAATAAAAACATGAGGGGAATAGATACTGTAAGGGGAATGCACAGAGCCTTTCTTTCCTCAGGGTAGGGGAATCAAGAACTGTCTAGAGGGCATAAGTTTAAAGTGAGAGGGGAAGACATAACAAGAACCTGAGGGGCAGCTTTTTCACTGAGAGGCTGGTGGGTATATGGAACAGGTTGTTGCAGGAAGTAGGAAGGAACTGCAGATGCTGGTTTAAACGGAGGGTATTAGTTTAACAGCATCATGGAGGGCACTACATTGTGGGCTGAAGGGCCTGTTCCTGTACTGTTCTGTTCTATGTTCTATGAAATTGCTGAGGCTAAGTTATTAATTTAAAAGATATCAAAGTTAATTCTCAATTACATTTTTATAGGGATTTGTAAATTAATTGACCCCTGAAAATTACTCCTGCTGATAAGATGAGCAGTAAAATCTGGGGGAATTTAAAAAAAAAGTGGGATTAATATAAAATGGGTAAAGCAAGGACCCAACAGGCTGAAGAGCCTGTTTCTGGGCTGTCTGACTCCATAATTGTGATGGAATATTTAAAAGATATTTAAAGGGTCCTTTCAGGAGTAAAGGTTTCTCGATCTTTGATTCATTGCCTTCTTGCTGCCATTTCTACAGCCACTAATTAGGGATACTTTATCAGAATGGTAATTCTTTGCTCTGCAAGTACGATTTCTACCGAAATGACCAGAGTTAGCTTTCCTTAAGAGGCACGTATGATGAAAAGTGTGGCACAGTGGTGCAGCGGCAGAGTTGCTGCCTTACAGCGCAAGTGATCCGGGTCCAATCCTGACTATGGCTGCTGTCTGTACATTCTCCCTGTGACTCACCAGATCCTCCGGTTTCCCCGCGCTTTCAAAGACATGCAGGTTTGTAGGTTAATTGGCTTCTGTAAATGGTCCCTAGTGTGTAGGATAGAACTAGTGTATGGGTTAACACTGATCGGCGCAGACTTGGTCGGGTGAAGGGTCTGTTTACACGCTGTATCGCTAAACTCCAAAATGAGCCCAGATGAAGGGTGGTAACTAAGTTAAAGGGTGAGAGGCTACGTTTTCATCAACCTTTTTCATCAACTTGCATAAAAGATCACTGCAAATTGTTAGTACGAAACTGCTTTGGTATTTGTGCCTAAGCTTATATTTTACAGTGTGTGACTTATTGGAAGTTGTTTTTCACATTAAAAGTAAACTCACATTCAGAAGTTTAGCGTAATCGCTCTTCTTGAAGAATCACAAGCCTGAAGCTGAAGGTATTAATTGCTGTCGCCAGTTTTCTCTTTTCTGATGTATCATTGCAGTTGATTCTATGAACAATGCCACTGTTTAGTTCTTCCATTTGTCATGTAAAGTTTGGACTTTACTGTTCTCTGCACGACAAATTGTACATTTTTCTGGCGTCTGTCATTTATTTTGAATTGTGGTGATAAGTTCATAGGTTCCACGGGTACTTTCCCTTCGTGAGGCTACACACAAACTGGAGGAAACAGCACCTCATATTCCGCTTGTGAGCACCTCATATTCCCTGTGCCCCACCTGGACTCTCACCTACTTCTCCCCACCGCCCACCCACCCCAACCTACATTCCTTCCTCTAACTTCACAATCGCAACTCCTCTGTCCTTTTGCCTTACGCCTTCTGCCTTTTCATCTTCAGCCATTGTCCGACCATCTGCCTATCAAAAACCGTTGCATCCAGCAAATACTTGCCAGGCTTTGTACTGCCCCTACCTCTCTTCCAGCTTTCATCCCCCCTTCCCACCACAATCAGCCTGAAGAAGGGTCCTGACCTGAAATATCACCTATAAATGGTCTCCAGAGATGCAGCCTGACCCACTGAGTTACACTGGCACTTTGTGTCCTTTTGGTTTAATGGCTACTCTTGCTACCATTCAGTTACCTGGGCAGAGTTTAGTTGTCTGAGCGTTGGTTTGATTTAGTGTGCGTTTCCTCCCTTCTGAAGTCAGGTGGTAACAGGTAATACTATATTCAACACAGTGAAATCCAGTCAGTCCCTTGTTTAGTTTAGTTTAGAGATACAGCGTGGAAACAGGTCCTTCGGCCCACTGAGTCCACCCCAACCAGTGATCGCTGCACACTAACACTATCCTACACATACTAGGGACAATTTTACATTTATACCAAGCCAATTTACCTACAAACCTGTACGTCTTTGGAGTGTTGGAGGAAACTGAAGATCTCGGAGAAAATCCACGCAGGTCACGGGGAGAATGTACAAACTCTGTACAGACAGCACCCGTAGTCAGGATCAAACCCAGATCTCTAGCCCAGTAAGGCAGCAGCTCTTCCGCTGCGCCACCGTGCCGCAGTAACGCTCCAGGCCATAGATTGCGTGGGAGTTCTGTGTCTGAACCCACGGAAGATAACAAGTGTGAAAAGTTAATTGTAACACTTATTAATAGCATCTCTGTTGCTAATTGTAAAGAGCATGTAATGTATGGGGAAATGAGCTCCTGTGGCATTTCTCATTGGTAGTCTGAACAATTATGATAAAGAGCAGAGTTTAATCTGGCCCATCTTGATGTGAATATCTGAGGGGTAATTGCGATTAATGTGTCTTTCTGAATTAATGGCAATAAAACCCTCCAGCTATTATTTACCCTTAGCTTCACCCGCAAAACAACCTGTGAGAGTTTGAAGCATATCAATGGCTAGACCCTAACGGGAAGGCTTTTATTTATCTTATCTATGTCTTCTTGAATAACATTTTGCCCATTTATCTTTCTATCTTTATAAAAATATTTCAGAGCCACTGCTGCTTTTCCCTATCATTCATACGCTACACTCCATCACAAATTCACTTTAGAAATACTGCATGGAAACAGGCCCTTTGGCCCACCGAGTCCACTCCAACCCGTGATCACCCCATACACTAGCACTAACCTCCTACACACTAGCGACAATTTACGATTTTAACCGAAGATAATTGACCTGCAAAGCTGTACGTCTTTGGAGTGTGGGAGGAAACCGGAGCAGCCGGGGAAATCGCACGTGGTCACATGGAGCACGTACAAACTCTGTACCGGCAGCACCCGTAGTCAGGATCAAACCCGGGTCTCTGGCGCTGTAAGCCTGTAACTCTACCGCCGCGCCACTGTGCCACCCTAAATTGTCAGCAATGAATCCTGTAGACTAGATTCTACTACAGGGATTGGGGAGTTTTTGGGTGCAAGCTCTGACTCTGGAGCGATCATGAGTTTGACAATTCAACATATTCCATGCAGTTAACTTAATGCTTTCAAGCCATTGACTGTAACATTTTAGGGTCAAAGACTCGATCTCTGATAAATTTAAAATGCTTAAAGTAATTATAGATTTTTCTTTCATTTGTGACTTAATTTGCTGTAGCTGTTAAATAATTAGTGTTGCACAAATGTAGAAAATGGTATTCCAACACATGATTACTGTGCATTATTACCAACTGATTAACCCCAGAAAATGCCTTAATGACTGCATACAATGTGTGCCCACTGCTTCAGTTCATCTGGTCACTCCTTAATAACAAGGATGCATATATTTTGCAAAGAAAAGCAGAATTAATGTTTCAGGTCAATGGCAAAGATCCAAAGAAAGGTTATAGAGTTACTTTTTCAGGTTGGAAAACTGATGCAGGGTCTTTGACCTGAAATGCTAACTCTAAAACCCTTCATCAGATCTTTGCCTTTGAACTAAAAGGTCAGCTCTGTTTCTCACTACTGATGCTGCTCAATCAGTTGATTGTTCCCAGCATCTTTGACTTTTGTTGTCAGATTTTCAGGATCTGAGGTCTTTGGAGTTTTGAATATATATTTGCAAATGTGCAAGGTTGTGTAGGGAATGCTGCTGTTCTTTCCTATCTGCCCAAGCCTCTTAATTTGATGTTGGACAACAAAAACCTAACATTTTAAGCAAAATGCGGGAGTAACTCAACAAGTTAGGCAGCACCTCTGGAGAGAAGGGATAGGTCACTTTAAAAAAAAAAATGTTGGGACCCTTCTTCAGACTGATTGTGATAGAGGGGAGAATGCTGAAAAAGAGGTTGCTGGAAAAGAGCATGCCAAGTGATAGGTGGATACAGTTGATGGTTTATTTTTTGTATTGACAGGTGCGCGTAGAGAGACAAGGGATGAAAAGGAGACAAAAGGGTGTCAGAACATTTACCAAACTTTCCAACATCTGCAGATAGACATATAAAGCTGGAGTAACTCAGCAGGTCAAGCAGCATCTCTGGGGAAAAGGAATAGGTGATGTTTCGGGTCGAGACTTTTCCTCAGAAGAAGCCTGACCCACTGAGATACTCCAGCATTTAATGTCTATCATCGGTGCAAACCAGCATCTGCAGTTCCTCCCTACACATCTTCTCCAACATCTACAGTTCCTTGCATTACCATTTTAAGCATTCAATGATGGCACCAACCATCTGAAAACTGGGTGTAGAGTAGTTTGAAATGATGGATATTCCACTTCTCCTTTGCCCCAACCTCAGAAGATTTCCCCTGCTCCACAGTATTATATCCAAGGTAATCCTGACTGCAGTCAAGATCTAACCCAACAGGTGGCCTCAAGGGCCTGAATGGCTCTCCCTACTTTCTATAGTAAGACTCCTCTAGCCAAACTCATCTGAACTGGAACAGAAAACTTCCTCCATTGCTCTGCGTTGGATCAGACCATAGGTGCCAGAAGCAACAGTTCATCAGCATTAGAAATCACCCCTACAAATTTACATGAAAATTTAAAAGGAGCAATTTTGAATACCTGCAGGAATACACTCGATGATCTCGCTCATAATTTTAGCACCATAGCTTGCAGAGGAAATGAATGCTCACTCCTTCCTTGTGGTGGTAAACGCGAAGGCCAGATTGTGCTGAAGATAATCGATACACAAACAACATTCAGCTTGCAGCAATAAACAGTCTGGCTTCAATCAGTTCCTGCTTTTTCACACTAACATCACTGGCCCTGCTCTCCAAGCTAATGTCACAGCTTCGGCATCAAACACTGATACATATCCATTCACAGGACACGCTGACATTATGCTCATATTTAATACATTGCCTGCTGCTTGTGCACAGAGTCTGACATTATGCGCTATGCCGCAAATTGCCAGCAGGGGGCAAGCTGGTCACATTTATTTGACCATCGACTGCTGCAGCCGAGTTGAGGCAGGATTTATCATTTTAGCTGAGGCATATGTGAACAGCTTACCATTGTGTGGCATTGCTCTGTGCAGAGCTTGTAAATGCTTTGTCAAAAGTGGAATGGAAAACTACAGGCTGGCTGCATTCACGCAGAGGGAACAGTTGAAAAAGAAAATGAAAACTTGGTGAAAGGACAAAATATTGAGAGCATTGATAAAGTCAATCACATTGTTGAATTCATTTAAATCATTTGAGCATCGTTTTTGTATGCTTTTTCCATAAATAACACGGGTAAAATATGCTAATACAATTGTGGTATAAATAGTTTAAGGTCTTTGTTTATTCACTGTTTCACCACATCAGTAGGTAAGGGGAAGATGTGTGAAGGAACTGCAGATGCTGGTTTAAACCAAAGATAGACACAAAATGCTTGAGTAACTCAGGCAGCATCTCTGGAGGGAAGGAAAGGGTGATGTTTCGGGTCAAGACCCTTCTTCAGACTGGTTAGGGATATCTTTGCTCTGTCTTCCCACCCATGATCTTTACCTTTTGAATAGAGGGATGGATGTTCAAGTGCTATAACGATTTATAGTTCCAATGTCTTTGGGATCATGGAAGAATCATTGTAAATTGTAGACGGAGGTAGGGTTGTGGATTGCAGGAGGGAGCTTGAGCTGGCCTAGTAGTGATGAGAGGCAAATGAGTTTCTATCCTCCGCCATTTTCACTTGGCTGACAGAGGGAGATTTTGGGGAGATTTCTATACAAGGGATTCAAAGCATCCTGGAGAATTCCAAACTGGGTGGCCAATATTATTGCAGGGTTGAGAGCAGCAATGAACGGCATTGCTGCTTTGGAAGAAGGGGTTGAGATAGAAAGATCACAGTGTAGGTTATGGGACTTTGAATGGGGTTACATAATTACTAGTCAGAATGCAATGGGGTGGGTGCAGAATGGATAGGTTAGGCCTCCAACTGAAGCCACGGGTCGGAAGACATTGTGTTTAATTATTTGCCACAGGAGCCTGTGGAGGCCAAGTCACTGGATATATTTAAGACAGGGATACAGTGCATTCAGAAAGTATTCAGACCCCTTCACTTTTTCCACGTTTTGTTACGTGACAGCCTTATTCTAAAATGGATTAAATTCATATTCTTATCATCAATCTACACACAATACCCCATAATAAAAAAGCAAAAACAGGTGTTTTGAAATTTTTGCAAAGTAATTTAAAATAAATAACTGAAATATCACATTTATGTAAGTATTCAGACCCTTTACTCAGTACTTTGTTGAGGCACCTTTGGTGGCGATTACAGCCTCAAGTCTTCTTGGGTATGACGCTACAAGCTTGGCACACCTGTATTTGGGTAATTTCTCCCATTCTTCTCTGCAGATCCTCTCAGCCTCTGTCAGGTTGGATGGGGAGCGTCGATGCACAGCTATTTTCAGGTCCCTCCAGAGATGTCCGATCGGGTTCAAGTCCAGGCTCTGGCTGGGCCACTCAAGGACATTCACAGACTTGTCACAAAGCTACTCCTGCGTTGTCTTGGATGTGCGCAGGACAGGGTCGTTGTCCTGTTGGAAGGTAAACCTCCATCTCAGTCTGAGGTCCAGAATGCTCTGGAGCAGGTTTTCATCAAGGATCTCTGTACTTTGCTCCGTTCATCTTTCCATCGATCTTGACTAGTGTTCCAATTCCTGCCGCTGAAAAACATCCCCACAGCATGATGCTGCCACCACCATGCTTCACCGTAGGTATGGTATTGGCCAGGTGATGAGCGGTACCTGGTTTCCTCCAGACATGATGCTTGGCATTCAGGCCAAAGAGTTCAATCTTGGTTTCATCAGACCAGAGAATCTTGTTTCTCATTCTCTGAGAGTCCTTTAGGTGCCTTTTGGCAAACTCCAAGTGGGCTGTCATGTGCCTTTTACTGAGGAGTGGCTTCCGTCTGGCCACTCTACCATAAAGACCTGATTGGTGGAGTGCTGCAGATATAGTTGTCCTTCTGGAAGGTTCTTCCATCTCCACAGAGGAACTCTGGAGCTCTGTCAGAGTGACCATCGTGTTTTTGGTCACTTCCCTGACCAAGGCCCTTCTCCCCCGATGGCTCAGTTTGGCCGGGCGGCCAGCTCTATGAAGAGTCCTGGTGGTTCCAAAGTTCTTCCATTTAAGATTGACGGAGGCCACTGTGCTCTTCGGGACCTGCAATGCTGCAGAAATTGTTTTACACCCTTCCCTGATCTGTGTCTCGACACAATCCTGCCTCGTAGGTCTACCATCAATCTGTTCGTCTTCATGGCTTGGTTTTTGCTCTGACATGCACTGTCAACTGCGGGACCTTATGTAGACAGGTGTGTGCCTTTCCAAATCATGTACAAGCAATTTAATTTGCCACTGGTGGACTCCAATCAAGTTGTAGAAACATCTCAAGGTTAATCAATGGAAGCAGGATGCACCTAAGCTCAATTTTGAGTGTTATAGCAAGGGTCTGATGTAAATGTGATATTTCAGTTATTTATTTTTAATTACTTTGCAAAAATTTCTAAACACCTGTTTTGCTTCTTCATTCTGGGGTATTGATGATAAAACAAAAATAGTTTAATCCATTTTAAAATAAGGCTGTAACGTAACAAAATGTGGAAAAAGTGAAGGGGTCTGAATACTTTCTGAAGGCACTGTAGATAGATTCTTGATTAGTACGGGTGTCAGAGGTTACGGGGAGAAGGCAAGAGAATGGGGTTAGGAGGGAGAGATAGATCAGCCATGATTCAATGGCATAGACATGATGGGCCGAATGGCCTAATTCTTCTTCTATCACATGATCATTTGATCTTAATTGAAGAGGTTGGTGGGTCACTGTGGAAACATCAATGACCTGAAACATTGACTTTTTCTCTCTCCACTGTCCTGCTATTTCCAATATCTGTTTTTATTTCATGTTTCCATCACCCACTGTGGTTTGCTTTTATGTTAACTCTTTAAGAAGATTTGGATTGAGTATAAAATAAGGAAGAGTGTTTATCTTTTGAATAGAGGGGATGGAGGTTCAAGTGCTATAAAGATTTATAGTTCCAATATGCCTTTTGGATCCAATATGCCTTTGGGATACGACGATCTGGTATGTCAAAGATGATTCTCTTGAACATATACAGGTGCATACTGACTGGTTGCATCGTGGCCTGGTTCGGCAACTTGAACGTTCAGGAGCGGAAAAGACTCAAAAAACTTGTAAACACTGCCCGGCTCTGACCATCCCACTATCGAATGGATCTATCGTAGTCACTGCCTCAAAAAGGCAGCCAACATCATCAAAGACTCACAATATCCTGGCCACACACTCATCTCACCACTGCCATCGGGAAGAAGGTACAGGAGAATGAGAACTGTAATGTCCAGGTTCAGGAACAGCTTCTTCCCTACAGTCATCAGGCTATTAAACACTACAAAATAAGCTATGAACTACAATAGACTATTATTATTATTATTATTATTATTATTATTATTATTATTATTATTGCACTGTTATTGTTTGTTCTTTTATTGAGTTTTTGTTATATAATTTATTATGTTTACATGTTCTGTTGTGCTGCAGCAAGTAAGAATAATAATAATAATAATGAATTTTATTTACGGGCGCCTTATACCGAGGTCTCAAGGACACCTTACAGAGATTTATAGGAAACATATAATCAGAATTTAAAAAATAAGTTATAAAGACCAATACACAAATCAGGGACAGAATTCCTTCCAAAAAGACAAAAAAAGAAAATCAGAAGCACAATTTGAGGAGAGAGCAGCGGCAACGAAACCGCGCCAGCGTCCACTCTCCCCTCCGACCGCCATCTTGAACACAGACTAACAAATACAATTTGTCATTGTTCTATCTGGGACATATGACAATAAAACTCTCTTGATTTGAATCATTGTAAATTGCATGGATCTTAATCAATGAATCAATATAGTATTTACAACTATTAATATCATCACCACCACCAACACCAACTTGTGTTTCTATAATACCTACAGTGGTGGAAAATATCCCTAGATAATTGTCCATTTAGTTTTCAGTTTATGTAATGTATAGGTGACTTAATGGTTGGTCAGTAAGGTAGTTTTTAAAGTTTACTTGGAATCACAGTGTATAATCATCCATTGTGGCCACAGGGAAACATGCAAACTCCACACAGACAGCACTCAAGGCAGTGGCTCTATTAGCTGAAGGATAGTTTTTGCTCAGGCTTTTGAGCACATGGAGTTAGTTGGAGTCCTTTTGAAAGTCAGGCAGATGTGGCGACTGCAGACATAGCCCATCTGTGGCAGAAGGGCTAGAAAACAGCTGAGGTCAGAGACCTGGAGGAGATATTTAGTCAACCTGGGACAAATGTGATGGGTTAACTGTGGGGAGAATGGAGTTTAGTGAGCTTGGAGTGAGGGAAATAAACACTTGTGTTTGTGCAGCACCCCTCTCCCCAGAATATTCCAAAGCATATTACACCCAGTGAAGTCCTTGTGAAGTGTGGTCATTGCCACAAAGAAGGAAACACAGCTCTCTCTGTGATGTGCTACCATGCACTACAATGCTGAGAATTATATTCTGAACTCTGTATCTTCCCCTTTGCTCTATCTATTGTACTTGAGTTTGAACTGAGTGTATCTATGTATGGTAAATATGATCTGTTTGGACAGCATGCAAAACAGGCAGCACATGCTGCACAGTGACACAGTGGTAGTGTTGCCGCATTATGGAGGCAGAGACCCAGGTTCGATCCTGACTATGCGTGTTGTCTGTATGGAGTTTGTGTGTTCTCCCTGTGACCTGCGTGGGTTTTCTCCAGGTGCTCCAGTTTCCTCCAACACTGACGTCCAGGTGTGTAGGTTAATTGGCTAGTGTGCGGGGTGATCACTGGTCAGCATAGACTCAGTGGGCTGAAAGGCCTGTTTCCACCCAATATCTCTAAAGTCCAAAAGTCTAGAGTGGGTGGACAGAGGGGGTAAAGAGATGGTGTGGAGCAATGGACAGTGGGTACAGGGGTGGTGTGGAGGGAGGGACAGTGGGGCTAAAGTGGTGGGGTGAAGAGATGGCAGTGGGGGCGAAATGGTGATGTGGAGGGGTGTGCCGTGGGGGACAAAGGGGTGGTGTGAAGGGATGGCAGGGGGCCCAAATGTGGGTTTCAGCAGTAGTGTCAAATTAGGTGAGAGTGCTGCTAAGTCATGTTTCAGAATAGAAAAGATAGTATCGCTGATGGACCTCAATTTGTGCTCAGAGAGGATGCTGAATTAAAACGGAACCAGCTGGAGTTAGTTTTCAGACCAGGCAGTATTTGTGAAGATGAAAGCAACTAACGTGTCACTTTGATAAGCTTTCATCAGGTAAACTCCACTGACACCTGCTTGAATATTGCCTTGATTTTAAGATTCCCAGAAGGCTTCTCATTTCCTTCTTTGTCCTGATTTCTTCTCACTCCCACTGAGCTCTCTTCAAGTTATCCACGCTGTTGCACTTCTGATCCATTGATCATCCCTAATTTTTATTCCTCCAGCTTTCTAAACCATGACATTGCCTTCATCAACTACTGCATATCTCTTTCCTCTTTTGTTTCCCTAACATGTTACCTTCTTGACGTGGGCTTTTATGTGCCTTGATCATAAAGTTGGCTTGTTCTTTATATGAAGATACCTTGGGCGAGTGAGCATTATAAATTTGTGTTCACAATGGTGAACTTGAACTGTATTGAGTTTTGCTTGAGGTTAATGGAGTGCAGAAAGGTGGTTTCAAGGACAAAGGACAAAGGACATTTATTGTCACGTACACCAATTGGTGCAGTGAAATTTGAGTTACCATCGCAGCGCACAAATAAAATAAACACAACATTATAGAATTTAACATTAAACATTAAACATTAAAAAACATCCCCCTACAGCGGGATCAACGTTTCCCACCGTGAGGGAAGGCAGCAAAGTTCAGTCCTCCATGTTCACCCGTGGTCGGGGCCTATTTGAGGCCCTCCGCAATCGGCGCTACGGCGGCTCGATGTTTCAGGCCCTCTCGCCGGATGACGGAACACCGGCGTCGGAAGAACGCTCTCAGCGGCTTGGAATTCTGAAACGGTCGCTTGCTACCAGAGACCACGGCTCCCGAAGTCCACAGGCCACGCTGGGCGGTGCTCCAACACTGGCGATCTCGGCCAAAGATCCCAGGCTCGGCGGTGTTTAAAGTCAGCGCCGCCGCGGCTGGAAGCTCCACAGACCACAGCTCCACGATGTTGAAGTCGGCATTCCGACAGCTCCACACAGCGACCCGGGTAAGGCATCGCCCCGCTCCGCGATGGTACCTCAGTGCTGAAGCTGCAGCTCGAAGCTCTGCCCGGTCTCCGGCAGGAAAGGCAGCACCAATCTGAATGGTAGGCCACGAGGAGGGGGCGAAGATGCGGCTAGGAGCAAGGACGCATCCCCACCCAGGTAGGGACTGGAAAAACCGGTTTCCCCCTTCCCACCCCATCCCCCACATAAAAAGACTAAAAGGCCTCCAGTACAAAACTTTTTAACAAACTAAAAATTAAAAAAAAGGGTGAAGAATGAACAGCTGCAGGCGATGCTGCCACAATCTATGGCGCCACCACTCGAACCTCACTGCAGTCGATTAGGACTTAAACAGTTGTATTATACTGCATTGGTCAGTTGATAACAGATATTGGGCATAAATTGGCCAAAGAAATGATACAACAGATTGAAGTGAGTAATTGCAGTCAACAATGAAAGGCATAGATAGAGTGGATGTGGAAAGGATGTTTCCACTGGTGGGAGAATCCACGAGCAGAGGTCATAGCCTTAGAATTAAAGGGCACTCTTTTAGAAATGAGGCGAGGAGGAGCTTCTTTAGTCAGAGGGTAGTTAATCTGTGGAACTCATTGCCGCAGAGGGTTGTGGAGGCGAAGTCAGTGGATATTTTTAAGGCAGAGATGGATAAATTCTTGATTAGAACAGGTGTCAAGGGTTATGGGTAAAAGGCAGGAAAATGGGATTAGGAGGCAGATCGGCAATGATTGACTGGCGGAGTGGACTCGATGGGCCGAATGACCTAATTCTACTCCTATAACTTGTGAACTTGTGAACATCTGAATTGTCAACTAAGCCATAAGTTGCACAGTGATGAGGCAGCCTCAGAAAGCAAGAACCCCCAGAGTCAGTGCAGGAACTGCAGATGCAGAGGGAAAACAGATTTAATGTTCACAGAAAGCAGACACAAAATGCTGGAGTAACTCAGTGGGTCAGGCAGCATCTGTGGAGAAAAGGAATAGGTGGCGTTTTGGGTCATGACCCTTTTTCAGACTGAGAGTCAGGTGGATTCCAGGGTCCCTTGGCTACTCCATGGGCCAGGAAGGCCCAAAGGAACATGTTGACCTCTGTGGTGATCTATCCTGAAGCATACCTAAGCTCTGTAACACCTTTTCGTACAATTATTTCATTGTCTATGAAGAGATGCAATTGTCCATAATAAATTTTTACACTGGCAACTGATTAAAATGGATGGTGACAGAAAGGATTATGAGCAGTTGAATCCAGCCTGGCTTTTATCTTTCTGCAATTATAGCAAGACTGCTGAGACAGCAACTGAAATATTGTGCACAGATCTATCTAAGGGAGGGTATACTTACAATTGGGGGAGTGTGACAAATCTGTACCAGACTGATTTATGGGATGGGAGATTTGTCCTATGAGGAGAGATTAAGGAAACTAAGCCTATGGTCTCCAGAATTTAGAAAGTGGGAAGTAATCTTATTGCAATGTACAAGATTCTTCTGTGTTTTTTCAGGGTAATTGAGTAGATGATGTTTCTTCAGGATAGGAAGTCTAGAATTAGAGGTCTTTGTCTGAAGATAAAGGGTTATAGCCTTTCAAGACAGAGGTAAGAAAAGGATTATTTATACGGAGTATGCTGAGAATTGAATTTCGATCCAAGCTCTTTGTGAAAGTTCAGTTGCTCTGTATATTCATAGAGTTATACGGCACAAGAACAGGCATTTCTGCTCAACTTGTCTAAGCTGATCAAGTTGTCTATCTGAGCTAGTCCCATTTGCCTAGATTTGTCCTGTATCTGTAGGGCGGCATGGTGGCGCAGCAGTGCAGTTGCTGCTTTACCACGCCAGAGACCCATGTTCGATCCTGACTACGGGTGCTGTTTGTACGGAGTTTGTACGATCTACCTCTGACCACGTGGGTTTTTTTTGGGATCTCCGGTTTCCTCCCACACTCCAAAGATTTACAGGTATGAAGGTTAATTGGCTTGCTATAATTGTAAATTGTCCCTGGTGTCTGTAGGATGATGTACGGTGTGATAGCTGGTCTGCGCGGACTCGGTGGGCCGAAGGGCCAGTTTCCGCGCTGTATCTCTCAACTCAACCAAACCCTTCCTATCCGTGTTCCTGTCTAAATGTCTTTTTAAACATTGTAATTCAAGTTAGAGATTGATAGGTTTTAAAACAAATTCAGGGAAATGTGGTAAAAAGTCAGCCATGATTTTATGGGAAGGTAGAGCCAGCTCATGGGATTGAATGGTCTGCTCCTGCTTTTATTTGGCATATTTTGTACTGCAAGATGGAAATAGCTTACCTTGCAATGGGTAAATTGCAATTAGTAAACTGTTCATCTGCAGTCTTGGTAGCTGCTTTGGTGGTAGCTCACATGTTCAATCTTGCGTGAGATTCAGCAGGTTTTCATCCTCCTGTGTCCTGGTGGAATGCCTCTTTGTATCGCTTTGTATAGTTCAGTGATCACCCTTTGTCGGAGCCTGGAACATCTCCACAACACATTCCTCGGAGGAGGATTTGTTTACTGTATCTTCCATTGGGGAGCTATGTGCAATTAGGAAAAGATTTACAGCAGTGAGATGATTGGAGCCACTCTTGGGCCAGCTGCACAGTTATAAGCCGCACACTGTGGGAGATTTCTATGATCTCACATTGGGAGTGATCTGTGGAGGGGCACACAACCCCAGCAGAGGCAAGTATCTTGCTAGATGCCAGAGAAAGGTTCAGAGCTGATGTCCAAACTCTGCATGGAGACAGGAATGCTAATGAACGTACCTTTTTCACACCAAGGAACAAGCTGCCAGAGGGGGTAGTTGAGGCAGGAATTATCCCAATGTTTAAGAAACGGTTAGACAGGTACATGGATAGGACAGGTTTGGAGGGGTTATGGACCAAACACGGGGCAGGTGGGACTAGTGTAGTTGGGACAAGTTGGCTGGTGTGGGCAAGTTGTTTCCACATTGTATCTCTCTATGACTTTATCCCCAACCTGAAACATTAACCGTTACAGGTTGGACACCGATTTTCCGGCAATGAATGGTCTGCACAACCCCTATAATCCGGGTAAAATTACGAGAGCTCAGTTGAAACTCTCTGAGCGGCCACAGATGACATTGCGGGTGTCGAGTGCTCTTCATGGCCGTGTTCTTCCGACGAGAAAGAATCAACCATGGTCTCAATCTTCTCTCCTCACTGTTGCACAAAGACAATACGGAAATCTCTTGTTTTAACGGCCCCCTTATAAAAGATGTCAGATATAGCGGTAAGATGGGAGTGGGGTCGGAAGCCGGGACTCCAGACGGGCGGGGAGACGGTGGAGGCCGGGGATGGGTCGCAGGTCATTCCATTCACATTCATTTTACATCTGATACTTGTTTTATTTATGTTTCTGGCACTGCATGGTGCTTTAGAGGCACGGGAGGGGCGTATTGTTGTTTCATTATCATGTGACCTATGTGGGTCCAGAAAAACGGATAATCCAGAAAGGCTCTGGAACCGAGGATGCTGGAAAATCGCTGTTCAAACCTGTACTCTATTCACCAATAGTGGGTGCCCTGCTGAAGCATTTTCTGTTTTAGCTTCAGATTTCTGCGCTCTTTTGAGTACTAACCATTGACCACAAGCTCACTCCCATCTGGAGGGTCGGGGGGGGGGGGAGGTCTCCCTGTCGATCTGCTCTTGGGCCTGGCCAAAATGGCCAATCGCGGGTCCAGGCTGCGGGTAGTCGACAGCCACACTGGGATCGGCTGCCTGCCCCTTTTCCAGGCCTACGTCCGTGCCCGCGTGTGCCACGGGGACTTTGGAGGCCTTCCGTGAACGCTGGTCGCTGCGGGAGGTCGAGTGTATTGTTGATAAAGTTGGCAATATATTAATTTGATGACTGTTTGTTTGTAAACTAAATATAGGCAGCCTTTGATCGTGTTAATACTTCTGTATGTTTGTTTTTATTTTCTGAATAAAAGTATTTGTATATATATAAAAAAACAATCTGTCAGCTGAACGACCGTTGCTGGAGGCTAACGATAGAACGATAGGTCTGCTGGAGTACTTTTTTGACCTGGGTTCGATCGTCTGTATGCGGTTTGTATGTCCTCCCCGTGACCTGCGTGGGTTTTCGCCGCGATCTTCGGTTTCCTCCCACACTTCAAAGACGTACAGGTTTGTAGGTTAATTGGCTTAGTATAAATGTAACTTGTCCCTAGTGTGTGTAGGATAGTGTTAATGTCTGGGAATCACTGGTCGGTGCAGACTTGGTGGGCCGAAGGGCCTGTTTCCCTGCTGTACCTCTGAACTGAACTAAAATAGACTAAACTTGGAGGGTCATTTCACAGCAACTAACAAAATCCTGGCCAGGAATAATTTCTGAGCAGCTGGAGATCAGATCCTTTCCTGAACTAATTTTGAACTTCTGCTGAATATCAGCTGAATTTTAAGCATGCAGGATGGTGAGGTGAACGCTTTATCTGTCCCAGGTTCAGTTAAGTAGACGTTTCATTTGCAGTTTCCACCCACTCTGTTGTTGGGGCTGAGGAATAGCTGACTGTGTGTTCTTACACCACTTAGACCATGACTGGGAATGGCTGATTGCAAAACAATCCCTGAGAGAGGTATCTAATCGAACTCTAAAATAACTCGCCGCAAGGTTTTATAGATGTATTTAGATAAACAGTGTGGTGGATAAATGAAGAGATATCAGAAGCCAATTTCATGAGTTTGATTTGATGTTTATTAACTGTGATCTGAACAAAGTTTATTGCTGACCTCTGACCGACATCCACTATAAACCTACTGACTCCCATGGCTATATAGACTACTCTTCTTCCCATCCTGCTTCCTGTAAGGACTCCATCCAATACTCCCAATTCCTCCATCTACGCCGCATCTGCTCCCAGGATGAGGTTCCACACCAGGGCATCGGAAATGTCCTCATTCTTCAGGGAACGGGGGTTCCCCATCCCTACTATAGATGAGGCTCTCACCAGGGTCTCTTCCATACCCCGTAACACTGCTCTCTCTCCCCATCCCCCCACTCGTAACAAGGGCAGAGTCCCCCTAGTCCTCACCTTTCACCCCACTAGCCGTCACATACCACAAATAGTCCTCCGTCATTTTCGCCACCTCCAACGTGACCCCACCACTCGCCACATCTTCCCATCTCCCCCCCCCCTGTCTGCTTTCCGCAAAGACCGCTCCCTGGTCAATTCTTCCCTTCCCTCCCGCACCACCCCCTCCCCGGGCACTTTCCCTTGCAACCGCAAGAGGTGCTACACCTGTAGCTTTACCTCCCCCCTCCATTCAAGGACCCAAGCAGTCGTTCCAGGTGCGACAGAGGATCACCTGCATCTCCTCCAACCTCATCTATTGCATCCTCTGCTCTAGATGTCAGCTGATCTACATCGGTGAGACCAAGCGTAGGCTTGGCGATCGTTTCGCCGAACACCTCCGCTCGGTCCGCATTAACCAACCTGATCTCCCAGTGGCTCAGCACTTCAACTCCCCCTCCCATTCTGAATCCGACCTCTCTGTCCTGGGCCTCCTCCATGGCCAGAGTGAGCACCACCGGAAATTTGAGGAGCAGCACCTCACACCTGCCTTGGGCAGTCTACACCCTAGCGGCATAAACATTGAATTCACCAATTTCCGGTAGCCCTTGCTGTCTCCTCCCCTTCCAGCTCTCCCTCAGCCCTCGGGCTCCTCCTCTTCCTTTTTCCTTTCTTCTCCCCATCCCCCCCCCCCCCCCCCCACCCTACATCAGTCTGAAGAAGGGTTTCGGCCCGAAACTTTGCCTATTTCCTTCGCTCCATAGATGCTGCTGCACCCGCTGAGTTTCTCCAGCACTTTTGTCTACCTTCGATTTTCCAGCATCTGCACTTCTTAAAAATGTTTATTGAACTATTATTATTACTACCAGGCACTACATGCTAATGGACACCTCCAGCTCAGGTTTAGGTTTAGGGTTTATTATTATTACATGTATTAAGGTACAGTTAAAAGCCATGTTTAGTTTGGTTTAGTTTGGTCTGGAGTTACAGCGTGGAAACAGGCTCATCGGCCCACCAAGTTCGCGCTGACCAGCGATCTCCGTACACTAACACTATCCTACATACACTAGGAACAATTTATAATTTTACCAAGCCAATCAGATGACTAACTTGTACATCTTTGGAATGTGGGAAAAAAACAGAGCTCCCAGAGAAAACCCACGTAGGTCACAGGGAGAAGACACAAACTCCATACAGACAGCATCTGTAGTCAGGATCGAACCCGGGTCTCTGTCTCTGTAAGGTGGTAACTCTACTGCTGTGCCACTGTGCTGCCTGTTTTGCATGCTGACCAAACAGATTCGATTTACAATACATACAGTAGATACACTCAGTTCAATCTCAAGTACATTGGATAGAGCAAGGGGGAAGATACAGTGTGCAAAATAATGTTCTCAGCATTGTGGTGCATTGTAGCGCACCAGTTCCTTGTTTCTCTCCATGAGATATGCCACTAAGATCCAAGGGATATGCCACTAACATAGAAACATAGAAAATAGGTGCAGGAGTAGGCCATTCGGCCCTTCGAGCCTGCACCGCCATTCAATATGATCATGGCTGATCACCCAACTCAGTATCCTGTACCTGCCATACCCCCTGATCCTTTTAGCCACAAGGGCCACATCTAACTCCTTCTTAAATATAGACAATGAACTGGCCTCAACTACCTTCTGTGGCAGAGAGTTCCAGAGATTCACCACTCTCTGTGTGAAAATGTTTTTCTCATCTCGGTCCTAAAGGATTTCCCCTTTATCCTTAAACTGTGACCCCTTGTCCTGGATTTCCTCAACATCGGGATCCATAGCCCGAGAAATAAACCATGGACCACGATATCGGCCTTCCAAGTTTCAGGTTAATTGGTGCCTGCCTTTGCCTGAAGTGGCAGCGGGCCTGCCGATGACAGTGAATTGGTCAGCAGGTGCTTGCATTTTGCTGTTATGGCCAGGACTGTCTTCAGGACATCCATGGGCACCATTGTGTGTGTGTATCAGCCCACGTCACCTTCCATCTGGGAAGAAGAATTTGAATTAAATTACAGTGTTGAATGAACTTCCCGTTGAAGTTTGCCTTGGATAAGGGATGAGGCCATTCAAGTCCTTGAGCCTGTTAATCTCATTTAATGCTCTATAGTGCTCTATAGTGTAGGGAATTCAATCCAAGTCTATGTAATCTCCCTCATAATCTAACACTTGAAGACCTGATTGCATTTTATAGGAATTTGCAATTTCTATGGATTTCTTGGCAATCGAAAGTAAAGTAATCAACATTCATGTTTGCGTTCCACTGTTTGGTTTAGGGTTATGGTTAATCAAGGACAGCTGGTTGTGAAATTAGGACATCTCCAGAATAAAAGGACATTGTAACCTGAGAGGCTCTATGTTGAGAGGATCTACAAAAAAATCCTCTAGTTATATCTTTATATCTGACCATTGCACCTCAGTGATCTGGCCACATACAGTCATAGAATAATACAGCATAGAAACAGGCCCTTCGGCTCAACGCCCACTTCTAGAAATATAGAAACATAGAAAATAGATGCAGGAGGCCATTTGGCGCTTCGAGTCTGCACTGCCATTCATTGTGATCATGGCTGATCCACAATCAGTAACCTGTGTCTGCCTTCTCCCCATATCCCTTGATTCCGTTAGCCTCATACAAACTAGTCCCATTTGCCTGCTTTTGGCCCATATCCCTCTAAACCCACCCTATCCATATACATGTCTAAATGTTTCTTAAATTGTTCCTTTAATTCTCTTTGAACCTCAGCACTCCATGGATTTTCATCACTTAATTGTGATACAATATTTGATTTGCAATGGAGATCCTTGCGTTCAAATTGAAGGATCAGCACCTCATATTCCACTTGGGCAGCTCATGTTGGCTTGCATTCAGTTTAAGATCTTTTTAGATTTTTTCTCACTTTATGCACATTCACTTAATCTCTTTGATTGTCCATTGTTCTGCAACCTCTGTGGTACAACTAATAGGGTTGCTGTCTCACAGCTCGATAAGGTCAGGTTCAATCCTGACCTCTGGTTGTGGCTGTGTGAGGTTTGCACGTTCTCCTTGCAACCATGTGGGCTTCCTCCAGGTGCTCTGGTTTCTGCTCACATCCCAAAGACAAGCAAGTCAGTAGATTTCTGATGGTGTGTAGGTGAGTGGTAGAATCTGGCTGGGAGTTGATGGGAATGTGGGGAAATTAAAAAGCATGAATAGAAATGTGTGTCTCATGGCCGGTTAAGCCCCTTCTCCATATTAGTGGACATTGCTACCATCAAAGTAATTTCATGATTGTGAAGATAGACACAAAGTGCTGGAGTTAAGGGCCTGTCCGACTGACGTGACTTTACAGTAACTGTCTTCGACCTTCAAAATAAATAAATAAATAAATAAATAATTAAAAAAAACACACACGCACACGCACACGCACGCACACGCACACGCACGCACACACACACACACACACACACACGCACACACTCTCTCTCTTGCAATGGTGGGGGCCAGGGAAAGCGGGGGAGCACTGTCTGAAATTCACACCCGCGATGAACAGGAAGGTAAAAGACGGCTGACACAGTTCGGTAATTCCTTTAGGGAGTGCAGAAGGGGGGGGGGGGGAGAAGGAGACACTTTTAAGAAGCCAGACAACGTTTAATAAAGTTTAGCAGCCATTCTTACCTTTTTTTTCTCAACGAGTTTTACCTTCGATTAACTGATTGACTTTGACTACCTAAAAATAGCATTATGAGGGAGTGCATTGCTACTTGAAATTAGATAAATCAACGTTTATACTGCTGGGTTGTGAGCTATGTGAAGTATGAGATGCTGTCCCTTCAATTTGCATCTGGCCTTACTGTGACAGTGAAGGAGGCCGAGGACAGAAAGGTCAGTAGGGGAATGCAAAGGAGAGTTTAAATGTTTGGAAACTAGGAGATCACGTAGGCCAAGACGTAAATGTTCAACGAATCGATCGACCAGTCTGCGCTTGGTCTCGCCGATATATAGGAGCCCACACCGAGAACATCAAATACAGTAGATGAGGTTGGAGGAGGTGCAAGTGAACCTCGGTCTCACCTGAAAGGACTGTCGGGGACCCTGGATGGAGTCGAGGGAGGAGGTATGAGGACAGGTGTTGCATCTCCTGCGGTTGCAGGGAAAAGTTTGTGAATCTCTTTCAACCTTTCGAAAAGACGGTAAAACTGTCGAAAATTAAAAATACTGTACAAATGCGCAGAATTTCTTTTAAAGAGGTAAAAAATTTAAATAAATGGAAAAAAAACTAAATGCATTTGTATCAACTCAATTAAATATAAAAAAGAAATTACCCTGTGTTCACCTTCCTCTCTGCAGCTGTTCCTTTCAAATGAAATGAATGAGTCCACTGGACCTTTGCCATGTGAACCTGGCACAATCTCAACAAAGAGATTTCATAGTCTCCGTATTGGGATTAGCTGTGGTTGGCACTCCTCCATTAGCCTCTGTGAGTCGTTAGCCTGAGAGCACTTGATGGGAGACCAGGTCCTGGTTGCTAACTATCTTGATTCCCCTTCCCATTCCCATACCAAGCTTTTTGGCCTCCTCCATTGCTAGAGTGAGGCCACATGCAAACTGGATGAACAACACCTCTTATTCTGCATGGGTAGCTTTCAACCCAATGCCATGAACACTGAATTCTTCAATTTCAAGCAATAACCTCTCTAAACCCCCCTCTGGCCCCCCACCACCCCTGTACACTCATTTGTCCCACCTTGTACCAGCGCCCTAGTCACCCTGCTTCTTGCCATCCTCTAGCTATTCATCTCCCGTCACCGATTGTCATATGCCTCCTTCATTCCCTCTCTTTCCCCTTCCCCCTATCCCCTTCCATATATATTCCTCCTTCCGGTTTTACATTTCACTCCTCCTCTTCTTTCCTTATGTGACAGGCCTTTGCCTCCTTTTCACCTCTGACCTTTGTCACTTACTCCACCATCTGCTTATCACCCATCACCTGCATCCACTACTTGCCAGGTTTTGTCTCAATTCCAACCTCATTTATCAGTTTTCTTCCCCCTCCTCCATTAGTTTGAAGAAGGGACCCGACTCGAAACGTCGTCTGTCCATTCCCTCCACAGATGCTATCTGATCCGTTGAGTTCCTATGCCACTTTGTTTTTGTGCTGAAGAATCCAGCATCTCTGCAGTTTCTTGTGTCACCAGATTTCTGCGTTCGTCCAGAGTCCCCAACATCGATAAAATTACGTGGGTGTAAGCCGTCAGTTCTGAATAGAACTGCTTTTAAGCAGAAGGTCTGAGTCAATTCTTGTCTGGCAATATTATTTGTACATAATACCATTGGTAATTCCTGTTGGCTTTCTATAATCAGCTCAAAGCTGTCTGACTGTCACACTGTCCTTGATTACAGATTCCAATAACTTGTTTTTCCCTAACTGATTAAACTGAAAAATCTCTACTGAGGCAGACAGCATCTGACAGAATGTTTCAGTTAAAATATTGAATTAATCCAAAATCACGTTCAGAAAACAAAACAAAGAGAAGGAAAGAATAATGGGATTAAAAGAAATAGATCAATAAGAGATATAACAATTTTACTTTTAACTGCACAGTGGTGCAGCAGTAGAGTTGCTGCCTTACGGCGCTTGCAGTGCCAGAGACCCGGGTTCGATCCAGACTATGGGTGCGGTGTGTCCGGAGTTTGTACGTTCTCCTCGTGACCGTGTGGGTTTTCTCCAAGATCTTTGGTTTGCTCCCACATTCCAAAGATGTACAGGTTTGTAGGTTAATTGGCTTGAGTTTGTATACTTGGTATAAGTGTAAATTGTCCCTAGTTTGTATAGGCTTGTGTTAATGTGCGGGGATCACTGGTCGGTGTGGACTCGGTGGGCCGAATGGCCTGTTTCCACAGTGTATCTCTAAACTAAACTAAACTAAAATATGTTTTTTAATTTCCTACAATAACTAATATCTTAAGGGAAAAGTTATTTTACAACGCTAAAGGACTTGTTTGATTATAATTAAGATTTAATAATTTAGTTGCTTGGATTGGGTAATAATTTTCACTTTTAGGCATGCCCCAAGTTATGACAGGGGTCTGTATCTGAGAATAGCAGGCATGAGAAGAGTGACCACCAGTCAGCTTCATTGACTTTAAGATAGACATAAAATTCTGGAGCAACTCTATGGGTCAAGCAGCATCTCTGGAGAAAAGGAATAGGTGACATTTCAGGTTGGAAGCCTTCCTCAGACTGCACTGGCCTCATTGACTCATTGGGTGAGTGAGGCTGCTCATTGAGTGAGTGAGGCTGTGCTCCCAGCTCTGCTCAGCTCCACCTAATTGTTACTTTTCTTGGTAGGTCATCTTGGTAGGCATGGATAAGTTGGGCTGAAGGAATTGTTTCCATGCTATATGACGCTATGACCCTTGGTGCAATAAATTCCCCATGGAATATTGTTATTTAAAAACAATGGAAAAGATAAATTATAAATTATAGTTTGTTCCAGTTAATTAGAATCCAATACCACCCTCTAGTATTATAAAGTAACTTTTCAAATGTGATGTCACTTTCCTTCGGATTTTAATTGCTGCAGGAAATTTATAAAATGTTTTAGTAAATTAATGTCTCTTTTACCCACCTCTTTTAACCCTCGTTGTTATTTCCCCCATTTTGTTTTGTTTTCTCTACTCGATTTGGGATTAATTAAATGGCTTACCTGAAAGTTTTTTGTTAGATACTATCTGACCTCAGTAAAGATTCTTCAGTTTAAGCTGTGGGAAAAGTGCACATTATATTACAACATCTCTACTAAGCGAGTTGTAGGAATCCATAATTAAGGATAGTGCAATTCAACACTTGGAGCTGATTATAAAGGGTGAACATGAATTTACAAATGATAAGGAGAGAGAGAATGATAAGTTGGTGCAGCGGTAGAATTGCTGCCTTGGGTTTCTATAATTGGTATTGGTGTAAATTATCCCTAGTGTGAGTATTGTTAATGTGGAGGGATCGTTGGTTGGTGCGGACTGGATGGGCCAAAGGGACTGTTTCCCAGAGAACCCAGAGGCCCGGGTTTAATCTGACTACGGATGCTGTCTGTTTGTACATTCTCCCCGTAACCTGCATGGGTTTTCTCCGGTTGCTCCAGTTTCCTCCACAATCCAAGGTCATAAAGTTTGTACGCTGATTGGCTTGGTAAAATTGTCCCTACAATACAATACAATGCAATACGGTATTATTCGTCACATTGCACATAAAGTGCAAGTGAAATGAATTTGCCAGCAGCGGTACAATGATAAAGAACACACAATACACAATAAAAATTTAACACAAACATCCACCACAGCATTCATCACTGTGGTGTAAGGCACAACATTTGGCCAGTCCTCCTCCATTTCCCCCCGTGGTCGGGACCATAACCCTCCACAGCCGTCGCTGCGGGCGTCCAGATGTACAGACAGATAAAAGTCCAGGTAAGTCCAGAGTCGGCTCTTCCCCACCGGAGACCGTGGCTTTAGGTTGGTGTAGGCCGCAGGCCGGCGGTCGAAGATTTAAAGTCCCCGCCACGGCAGCCAGAAGCACCGCAGACCGCAGGGCCGGCAGTCGAAACTCCCCTCCAGTGGTGATGGTAAGTCCACGCCGGGCCCGCGGTAGAATTAGGCAGTGGGCCGGCAGTGGTGGCTTCTTCTCCCGGGTCCCCCACAAGGGATCCCAGGCTGCGGACGCCGCGCCAGCTGGAGCTCGGCAGACCGCGGCTTCAGGCTGCCGGGGGCCAGCGAAACAGAGCGCTCCCCTCCGGCGAGCCCCAGCGAGCCCCAGCGAGGGCTCGCCCGCTCCACGCTGCCCCCCGCTGAAGCCCCGGGCGCGTCTCCGGGAAAGGCCGCGCCGATCCTTGTTGTTAGGCCACGGGGGAGGCGACCTGGAAAAAGTTGCCTCTCCGTGGAGGAGGCGACCAAAACGGTTTCCCCCTTACCCTTCCACACCACCCCCCACACAAAACACACAGAGGAACATTAAAACCCATACACTAAAACATACTAAAAAAATATTAAAAAGCAGAAAAAAACGGACATGCTGCTGACAGGGCGCCGGCTCGTGGATCACTGGTTAGAACAGACTCGGTGGGCTGAAAGGCCTGTTTCCGCGTTGTATCTCTAAACTAATGTAAAGTGAAGCAGATAAGAAAATGATCGAGATCCTCTTGACAGATTCACTGTATAACTTGTTATCACCGATTCCTCAACCAACAATGGACCATTGTGGGCTAAACTTTTACTTTTTACATACCTTTCATTCATTTGTTCGAAACCTTTCCATATTACCGTCTACAGCTGTCGTTTCCCTTTCCCCTGACTCTCAGTCTGCAGAAAGGTCTCGACCCAAAACGTCAGCTATTCCTTTTCTCCAGAGAAGCTGCCTGACCCGCTGAGATACTCCAGCTTTTTGTGTTTATAACAGGATTGGAGTTGGGGACTCTCAAACAAAGTCAGAGGTCCTGATCTTCCATTCACTACATCATGCCAGACTCTTCCACAGTGTAATGTATATTATGTAGTCTTTCTGTCTTGAGTCACCCCTGTCACATGGGACTTCCTTCTGGCATTTATCTAATGATGAGAATGTCCTGAACTCCTTCACTAAATCTAGGGACTCCTTCCATTTCCCCTGGTTCAGGTGGTTTTGGACATGGTTTTGTTAAGGAGTAGGAAGGAACTGCAGATGCTGGTATACACCAAAGATAGACACAAAATGCTGGAGCAACTCAGCGGGTTTGATACCGGCTTTGATTTGTTCTGTATCAACTCAATTAAACTCCCAGCTTTTCATACTGTGGAATATCACTGTCTGTATAACTTGTTATCACCTGTCCCACAGCCAACAATCGACCATTGTGGGCTAAACCTTTCCTTTCATTCATTTGTTCGAAGCCTCTCTATATCACCATCTACATCTGTCGTTTCCCTCGCCCCTGACTCTCAGTCTGAAGAAGGGTCCCGACCCAAAACGTCACCTATCTTTTTTTCCAGAGATGCTGCCTGACCCCTTGAGGTGCTCAAGCATTTTGTGTCTATCTTTGGTTTATGTTAATGCTATTTAAATTCCCATCAGTGCTAGCTCACTGGTTTTGTTTCTGTAAATATTTACCAGCTATTGATCAAAAATGAATACAATTCAAGTAAACCTGGCAACAACTGGTGAAGCATAATCAGCTCCCCTGCAAGCTCTTTGATAAACTAGAATGAATTCTGGTATGTTTGGAACCGAAGATCTGAGACGTTGTCTGAGAAATACTGCTCCAATTAGTTATTATTATGAAATGACTGCATGAATGTAGGACCAGAGCAGCTCTGGCAAACAGTAAGCATAAAAGAAGCAGCAAGCTGCCTTCAGCAGACTGGATCCCATCACAGTGCTGTTTGGGATGGAGCAGCAGGCGTTGAAGAACATTAAACAACAGTGGTATCTGGTACAACAATCTAACAATTGGAGTTACTGCCACACAGTGCTAGAGACCCGGGCTCGTTGCTGTCTGAATGTAGTTTGTACATTCTCCCCGTGACATGTATTGGTTTTCTGCGGGAGCTCATGCTCAGTCTAGGCCACAAATAGGCCACAAATAGGCCCCGACCTCGGGTGTTTCACAGAGGAAGAGGACTTAACTTTTTGTTGCCTTTCCCCACAATGGAAAATTTTGATTCTGTTGTGGGGAGACGTTCTTGTTGAATTCTATAATGTGTTATGTCATTTTTCAGATTTTTTATTTTTCTATGGATGTACGGAAACTATTATTTCTTTTATTATTTCTTTTATGTAAAGCACTTTGGTTTCAACGCGAGTTGATTTAAACGTGCTATATAAATAAAATTTACTTACTTACTTACTTACTTCCTCCCACACTCCAAAGATGTAGGTTAATTGGCTTGGTAAAATTGTATAATTGACGTTAGTGTGTAGGATAGTGTTAGTGTGCGAGGATTGCTGGTTGATGAGGACTCAGTGGGCCGAAGGGCTTGTTTCAGCGTTGTAGATATAAACTAAACTAAACTAAACTAAACTAAAGATCATCCCACAAAGTACAGTCAGTCCATACAGGCACAATTACATTATATACACATCTGCAAAATATTAACCTATGCAAACCACATACACTCTGTTAAATACTTTAATCAACATGTAGTTGTAAATTTATGTGATGCTAAATTCACTTGGTCATTTTGTTTGGGTGGATAACCCGTTGAGTTACTCCAGCACTTTGGGTCTATCTTCACAATCATGAAATTACACTGATGGTAGCAATGTCCACTAACACTGGAGAAGAAGCTTAACCGGTTGTCAAACGCCCATTTCCATTCATGCTATTTAATCCACTCCAGGCTCTAGTATCCGCATTGGTCATTTTTCCAGATCGTCCTCATTGATGATTAGTATTACATTCTGTCCTACAATTACACTGTACAGATCAGAGACTTTTATGTGGGCAAACATGTGCCAGTACGCATATTTTTCCTTGGTGTTCCTTGTCCTCCTATAAACTGTTTAAACTGATTAGGGGCCTTTCCCCTATTAATTATTTTGTAAAACTTTAGTGATCTTTGTAGTATTGAAAAAAATAAAAAATACAGTGATGCCATGCTGAGGCTCTATAAGGCGCTGGTCAGGCCGCATTTGGTGTACTGTGAGCAAATTTGGGCCCCATATCTGAGGAAGGACGTGTTGGCCCTAGAGAGGGTCCAGAGGAGGATTACAAGAATGATTCCAGGAATTAGTGGGTTAGCATATGATGAGTCTTTGACAGCACTGGGCCTCTACTCACTAGAGTTTAGAAGGTTGAGGGGGGACATTGAAACTTTCAGAATAATGAAAGGCAGAGATAGAGTGGATGTGGGAAGGATGTTTCCACTGGTGGGAGAGTCTAGGACCAGAGGTGATAGCCTCAGAACAAAAGGACGCTATTTTAGAAAGGAGGTGTGGAGGAACTTCATTAGTCAGAGGATAATTAATCTGTGGAACTAATTGCCAAGTCAGTGGATATTTGTAGTAGTAGTATATATTTAATATAGTACATATTTTATTTCGAACATGTAAAACAAAAAAGTAAAAAACAAAACAAAATAACAATAAAATGAAATGAACAATAAACCTATACACAACTCATTGAATAACTTCTCATAAACATCACAAATTAAATTCTTACATGTTCGAACAGGAGTAGGAGGAAGTATACACTTATTTATTCCTATCCCTTCTCCACTACTCATCAATTAATTCACAAACTTTATCTCATCAACAGTGAAATGCTATATATATATATATACATACAAACGTATACATACTGTACATACATACATATATCCATGCATAAGCCACATACATACATACATATATACACACATATGCATGCATGCAAATATACATATATACAGTTTATAAACAATTATCCAAATTCTATGTACAACGCGAATATCACTGTGTCAATAAACTAAAACTTAACCATTATCACAGCCCTTCCTCATTCTTACACCTCAGAAAATATTTTTTTGCACTTGTTCTTAAACTGAGTAATGTTTGTGCTTTGCACTGAGTAATGTTTGCAGTACCACATCCCACAATTTCACCCCACACATTGAAATACACAAACTCTTCATAGTTGTACGAACACAAAGTTTCTTTAAATTAAACTTTTCCTCTCAAATTATAACCACCTTCCCTGTTAAAGAACATTTTTTGTATATTACCTGGTAGTAAATTATTTCTTGCTTTATACATTATTTGTGCTGTATTAAATTCTACTAGATCCATAAACTTCAAGGCATTTGACTGTAAAAACAGAGAGTTGGTATGTTCACAAAATCCTACATTATTAACTATCCTTATGGCCCTTTTTTGCAGTATGTATAATGGATGTAGGATGCTTTTGTAAGTGTTACCCCATACCTTCACACAGTAATTTAGATATGGCAGTACATGAACAGTAAACAATGTACAGCGCTTTGTGATTCAGAATGTGCCTTGTTCTTCCCAGGACTGCAATGCTCCTTGCCAGCTTTGCTCACACATGTTTTATATGAGGTTTCCAGCAGATTTTGTGGTTTAATATCATACCTAGAAATTTATTTTCATGTACTCTTTCTATATCAACACCATCTATCCCCACTTGTACCTGAGTGTTTATTTTACAATTTCCAAACAACATAATCTTTGTTTTGTTCAAATTTAATGATAATTTGTTAATGTCAAACGACCTTTTAAATTTTCTCATTTCTGATGTGATCTCCTCCAAAAGCTGCTGTAAATTCAGAACAAAATATATTGGTATCATCCGCAAATAAAACAAATTTCAAGATTTTTGATACTCTACATATATCATTTATATACAGAATGAACAATTTCAGTCCTAATACTGACCCCTGAGGTACTCCACAAGTAATATCCAAGCATGTTGATTTATGCTCAGCTAGCTTCACAAACTGTTACCTGTTACTTAAATAGCTTCTCAACCAATTCAACACCACCCCTCTGATACCGTACCTTTCCAATTTATCAAGTAATATATTGTGATCAATGGTGTCAAAAGCTTTTTTAGATCTATAAATACTTTTTTTTGTGTATACAATTAGTAATTTCTTCTTTTAATTTGATTAGCACCATACATGTTGATCTGTTTGATCTGAATCCATACTGACTGTCAGTCAGCAATTTGTGCTTCTCAATGAATGAGTATAGTATTTCAGTAAAGAATAAGGCAGAGATAGGCAAATTCTTGATTCGAACAGGTGTTGAGGGTTATGGGGAGAAGGCAGGAAAATGGGATTAGGAGGCAGAGATCAGCCATGATTGAATGGCAGAGTAGACTTGATGGGCTGAATGGCCTAATTCTACTATAATTTGTAAAAAGTCTATTTTCCTATAACTCCGCAGATTGTTCCATTTTATTTATATTTCTATTCCTCTGTTGAAACTTCATCTCCACTATGCCCTTCACTTAAAATGAGCTTAAGTTGTTTACATGCATCGCATGGTAATGCCATTACATCATAGTGTACAATTTACAGTATTTAATATTAGGTAGTGAGTAGTGAGTCTATTTTATTTTTGAGTTTGAGTTTAGCTTTTTGTCATGTGTATAGAGGTACAGTGAAAAGCTTTAGAACTAAACACAAATAAACTAAACTCAAACTGTGATTTTCAGGGCTTTTAATAGGAATCTGAGGGGTAACATTTTCACACAAAGGATGGTGATGGGTGTATGGAACAAGCTACCAGAGGAGGTAGTTGAAGCAGAGAGTATCCCAACATTTAAGAAACAGTTAGACAGGTACATGGATAGGACAAGTTTGGACCAAACGTGGGCAGGTGGGACTAGTGTAGCTGGGACATGTATTCATTTTCTCCAGAGAAGCTGCCTGACCTGCTGAGTACTCCAGCATTTTGTGTCTATCATGTGTAAATCAGCCTCTGCAGTTCCTTCCTACACAGCTTAAGAACGTGTATATGTAAACTTCATTGTAGAAAAAGGGTTACCATGTATGTTTATATTACATGTATGCTATATCGCATATTACATGTGTGCTAGTGAACTGACATGAATACCACATTCACATTGGGGCAGCACAGTGACGCAGTGATAGATTTGCTGCCTTACAGCACTTGCAGCGCCGGAGACCTGGGTTCGATCCCGACTATGGGTGCTGTTTGTACGGAGTTTGTACGTTCTCCCCGCGACTGCGTGGGTTTTCTCCAAGATCTTTGGTTTCCTCCCACACTCCAAAGACGTGCAGGTTTGTAGCTTAATTGGCTTGGGTTTCTATACTTGGTATAAGTGTAAATTGTCCCTGGTGTGTGTAGGCTTGTGTTAATGTGCAGGGATCGCTGGTCGGTGCAGACCTGGTGGGCCAAAGGGCCTGTTTCCGCACTGTATCTCTAAACTAAACTAGACTAAAATTGATTTAGGGGAATTACTCTTAACATACAGCAGGTAAGGAAGGCTGAGGCACATTATTGTGATAGAGTTCTGTCTGTAAAATATAGCAACAACTAATCTGTCTTCCTATGAATGGCTTAAATCACTGTAAGTGTAAACATTCCAGGTAATTCTGCAACATTTTCTGAACTGATGCTGTTTCCAGGTGTTCAGCTAGAAGAATTAATCCAATATGAGTCTGGAAAATCAAAATAAAGCCCTGCAGATATTGAAAATATTACATAAATGCTACAAACACTCAGCAGGTCAGGCAGCATCTGTAGAAAGAGAAACAAGATTCAAGATTCAAGATTCAAGAGAGTTTATTGTAGCAATGTTACAATATTTTGAGATTTTAAAAATAAAGTCTGCAATTTATCCCATCAGATAAAGCATAAAAAGAAGTTTAATTTGACACCTAATTCACTTTCATATCTTCAGTATTAAAGACGTTATGGCCATTTTCATACTCGGCAATTGGCATCTTGTTCCCTATTGCTTTTCCATTGACTTAACACAAAAGCTGTGATCGAGGACAGTTAAAAGCCCATAACTTTCTTAAAAATTAAGATAACTGAAAGAAATTTTCAGTTATTATAGATTGAAGCATTCTGAAACAAATATGAAACAATCTTACTTAGAAGACATGAAAGTAAAGCATATAATTAGTTAGTTACCTAATTGTAGCTAATTACAAAATTCAATTACTAGATCTAAACATCTATCAATTTCTTAAGAATAGATTAACATTTTTAAATAGCCTAAGTGTCCAAATAACATTCACACAATAATTCACAATATAACATAATTTTTAAATCTCATTTTCATGAATTTTCAGGCCAAATGGAAGGAATTGAATGTTTAATACCTGTAAATTAATGGGCATTTAATTCATCTTGTGAGTGAGGATTTCTGGAACGCGATCTTTTGGAACGTTCATTTGCGGTGAATTTAACCCCTTATTGACATGAAAAATACTGCCGTTAGTTCGGGGAATAAAATCACCGTTTCGCATGAAAAAATGTGAATTAAAGGCTTCTTAAGAAGCACTTTTATACATTTAAAGAAACCACTTTTGTTTACCTGTCCCGTGTGTGAAATCGGTCCCCGTTATCGGCGTTGACGCTTCAGGAGCTGCTTTTAAAATTACTCCAGCGCTGACATTGACGATTTAATAAAAATAAAAAATTCACAAAAGGCCCCTAGGAACGATTTTTCAGCTAACGCTTGTACTCCAACGAAATATAATTCAGGACAAGGGAGGAAAAAACACGTTTTAACCCCGCCCCCCCCTTAAAGGCGCCAAAATCGCAGACACGGACAGTGGCAGAATTACAGCGCGACTGAAGGTAAGTTTTGTAACATACCTATTTATTGTCATGTGTCCCTGATAGGACAATGAAATTCTTGCTTTGCTACAGCATAACAGAACATAGTAGGCATTGACTACAAGGCATTCTATAAATATATACACACATGAATCAATATACTGATAAAGTGCAAATAAACAGATAATGGGCTATTAATGTTCAGAGTTTTGTCCGAGCCAAGTTTAATAGGCTGATGGCTGTGGGGAAGTAGCTATTCCTGAATCTGGTCGTTGCAGTCTTCAGGCTCCTGTAATTTCTACCTGAAGGTAGCGGGGAGATGAGTATGTGGCCAGGATGGTGTGGGTCCTTGATGATACTGCCAGCCTTTTTGAGGCAGCGACTGCGATAGATCCCCTCAATGGAAGGGAGGTCAGAGCCGATGATGGACTGGGCAGTGTTTACTACTTTTTGTAGTCTTTTCCGCTCCAGGGCGCTCAAGTTGCCGAACCAAGCCACGATGCAACCGTTCAGCATGCTCTCTACTGTGCACCTGTAGAAGTTAGAGAGATTCCTCCTTGACAAAGCGACTCTCCGTAATCTTCCCAGAAGGTAGAGGCGCTGATGTGCTTTCTTAATAATTGCATCAGTGTTCTCGGACCAGGAAAGATCTTCAGTGATGTGCACGCCCAGGAATTTGAATGTCTTGACCCTTTCAACCATCGACCCGTTTATATAAACGGGACTGTGGGCCCCCATCCTACACCTTCCAAAGTCAACAATCAGTTCCTTGGTTTTGCTGGTGTTGAGGGCCAGGTTATTGTGCTGGCACCTTATGGACAGTCGCTCGATCTCTCTTCTATACTCTGACTCATCCCCATCAGTGATACGTCCCACTGGTATCGTCAGCGAACTTGATGATGGAGTTCGCACTATGACTGGCTACACAGTCATGAGTATAGAGTGAGTACAGCAGGGGGCTGAGCACGCAGCCTTGAGGTGCTCCCATGCTGATTGTTATCGCAAGGCCTGAAATGTTGCTCTTTCCACAGATACGGCCTGAACTGCTGAGCATTTCCAGGATTTTCTGTTTCTGTTCCAGCATGACTCGTGATCCATGTTCAGACTGGAAGTTGACTGTCCATAATTGTCAGCAGATATTCTCTCCATTGTGTTACAAAATTAAAAACTCATTAAAAAGGTTTATATTTCCATACACCGCAATGGATTGAAATATTGAGATTGTTTCAATGCAGATAAAAGAAGGAAATTATGAAGCTGTATGAGCTCTGTTCTTGTAACTTCTAATGTTGTCCGAACCTCTCCATGTATTACAATCTTGGAACAACCTTCCAGCTATTTATGACCTAGAATTTAACACTGGGTGCACCATGACAATAAATAAATGGATTGGAAAAAGTTACATTTTGCTCAGGCTCACTTCTTTCACCAGTCTGCCTCCAGTAGAGAAGATTCGCCAGGATGTTGGCTGGGATTCAATGTTTCAGCTATGAGGATTGTATAGGTATGATTGTTTTCCTTGGATTGGAAACCTCTGAGGGAGGCCTGAAAGAGGTTTTTCAAATTGTGAGGGAAATAGGTAGGATAGATTGTTGGATATTTTCCCCATCGAGTTGAAGTGTCTGTGACTAGTGGGATTAGGTTTTAAATAAGGAGGTAAAAGGTTACGAGGGGATCTGAGCAAGATTTATTTGACCCTGAGGGTGGTAGAAATCTGAATTGTTTTGTCTAAACAGCGGCAGAACCTCTAAGAATATTTAAGGGCCTGTCCCACGGGCATGCGACTCCATGCGGCAAGCGCGACCTAACCGCAAGCGGGGGCCGCGTGGAGGTCCAGTGATCCCCGTACAGGGCCGGTCCCACCAGCATGCGGCAAGCGCTACCAAATCGGAAGCGGGGGCCGCGCGGAGGTCGTGACGTCAAAATGGTGCGTACGGCGGCGAGGCGGTACGCACGGCCGTCGATGCGTCACGCAGGCCGTCGATGCGGTGCGCATGGCCGTCGATGCGGTGCGCACGGCCTCGATGCGGCTGCGGGGCGGCAGGCCGTTGCTGCACGGAATTTTTGAACAGTGTCAGTTTTTCGGAGCCCCTCGCGATGTCGGGACAGCTCCGCACAACTCCATACGGCTCCGGCGATCGAAGTGGGACTGGTCCCGCGACCTCCGCGTGGCCCCCGCATGGCCCCCGCTTGCGGTTAGGTCGCGCTTGCCGCATGGAGTCGCATGCCCGTGGGACAGGCCCTTTGGGGAGTATCTAGATGAACACATTTGAATCACCAATACATAGAATGCTGTGGAGTATGTGCTGATTAATGGGATTAGTGTTGGTAGCTACTTAAGGCCTGTCCCACATGGGCGTAATTTGCGCGTAATTTACGCGACATAATTTACGCAACACGAAGCACAACGCGTGCGTCATACCGCGCACGTGATGCACGCATGGTGCGTGGTGACGTAGGCAGTGACGCGCGGTCCCCAGGATTTTGGGATGTACATCTTCGCGCGCCATCTGCGTGACGCGCAAATGACGCCCAAGTGGGACAGGCCCTTTAATGGTTATCATCATGCACATGCACATCCCATGGAGTTTAGAAGGATGAGGGGTGTTCTCATTGAAACTAACTGAATAGTGAAAGGCCTGGATAGAGTGGATGTGAAGAGGATGTTTGCACCAGTGGGAGAGTCTACGACCAAATGTCATAGCCTCAGAATAAAAGGATGTACCTTTAGGAAGGAGTTGAGGAATTTCTTTATTCAGAGGGTGGTGAATCTGTAGAATTCATTGCCACAGAAGGCTGTGGAGGCCGTCAATGGATATTTTTAAGGCAGAGATTGATAGATTCTTGATTAGTATGGGTGTCAGGGATTATGGGGAGAAGGCAGGAGAATGGAGTTGAGAGAGAAAGATAGATTAGCCGTGGTTGAATGGTGTAAACTTGATGGGCCGAATGGCCTAATTCTGCTCCTATCACTTATGAATTTACAGTGGGCTGAAGGGTTTGCTTCTGAACTGGATTATTATTGTGTTTCCAAGATCGGGCTTGTCTTATTTATATGCAGAGGAAACGTAACTCTCCTCTGAACCACACCCGTGACCTGAAGCTGAGTGACATACCATTATCTGCACCAGTATGTTTTTCATTTGACATCCCATGGTCACTCTGATTACCCAGGTCGGACATGAAAGTGCTGAGCCGGGGTTAACTTTGTGCTGTAAACACTCTGATACCCGAGGAACTGTCCAAATGGGAAATGGTGTGCATCAGGGCAGGCTGGAATTAGACCTCAGAAGTGACTCCAAAGACGTACAGGTTTGTAGGAGTGATAAATGTAAAAATTGTCCCTAGTGGGTGTGGGTGTGCGGGAATCGCTGGTCGGCGCGGACCCAGTGGGCCGAAGGGCCTGTTTCCGCGCTGTATCTCTAAACTAAACTAAACTAAGCTAAAAAGAGAACCACTGAAAGTTGGTTCAGTGGAAGCTTGTTATTAGAGAAAGTGATTGTTTTCAACCCCTCATCAGGATTTCAACATTTAACAAAGTGGGCCTTTGAAAAACATTGTCTTTCTGATCGCCACAGGTTCACAGCAGAGGTTCAACTCTGTAATTAATTTACTATTATTAATCTAAAGGGTTTGCAACAATGACGCTGCTGAATTTTTAATTGTAAATTAATCTATATTAAAAATTGCAATGACAGATACTTTCAACCTCTTTGGTTCCTGCGATCTTTAAACAAAATTGCATTTAGTTAAAATCTGGTCAGAAGTCTTAAAGTCTGAAGAAGGGTCTCGACCCGAAACGTCACCTATTCCTTCGCTCCATAGATGCTGCCTCACCCGCTGAGTTTCTCCAGCATTTTTGTCTACCTTAGTTAAAATCAACTGTATTGTCCTTTTGCGGATTATGATTATAAATCACTACAATTTTTTTCCTTGATCCACATTTGTAGATTTATATTCAGCTGGTGCATTTTACTACATATACATTTACATGAATGAGGGGTGGACCTCATTGAAACATACAGAACAGTGAAAGACTTGGATAGAGTGGATGTGGAGAGGATGTTTCCACTACAGGGAGAGACTAGGACTAGAGGTCATAGTCTAAGAATTAACGGACGTTCTTTTAGGAAGGAGATGAGGAGGAATTTCTTTAGTTAGAGGGTGGTGAATCTGTGGAATTCTTTGCCACAGAAGGCTGTGGAGGCCGTCAGTGGATATATTTAAGGCAGAGATAGATAGATGATTAGTACGGGCGTCAGAGGTTATGGGGAGAATGCAGGAGAATGGGGTTAGGAGGGAGAGATAGATCAGCCATGATTGAATGGCAGAGTAGACTTGATGGGCTGAATGGCCTAATTCTACTCCAATCACTTATATATTATACCAACTTGTCACGGTGTAGGGATTGCTGCTGACAATTTCTGTGTTATGACAGACACTTTATCAAACATTGACTGACAGCAGCGGATGACAATCTTGCTGGTCTGTGGCAGGAGACAAATGGTGGTTGGATTATTGGAGGAAATCTGTCAAACTTTGTCACGTAAAGTGCCTGTCACACTTCTGACTCAAGTAAAAATATGCAAAGCCTTTTGTCATCACATCAGGTTGGCATTTCATGTATCATCTTCCTTAAACTTAAGGTTATGCTAGGATATTAAGATCATAAGATCATAAGATCATAAGAGATAGGAGTAGAATTAAAC
This sequence comes from Malacoraja senta, assembly GCA_038087875.1. NCBI lineage: Eukaryota > Metazoa > Chordata > Chondrichthyes > Rajiformes > Rajidae > Malacoraja > Malacoraja senta. The sequence goes on from CM075980.1 coordinate 70,049,262, forward strand.
CATTCGGCCCATCAAGTCTACCCCGCCATTCAATCATGGCTGATCTATCTCTCCCTCCTAACCCCGTTCTCCTGCCTTCTTCCCATAACCTCTGACTCCCGTACTAATCAAGAATCTATCTATCTCTGCCTTAAATATAGCCACTGAACTTTGGCGCCACAGCCTACTGTGGCAGAGAATTCCTCCGATTCACCACCCTCTGACTAAAGAAATTCCTCCTTTAAGGAAGACATTTCAGAAAGTTGACCTTTATTTTTCATTCACTCAAACTGTGAGGAAGTAGCTCGGGCTGGTGACCTGTTTCCTCCTGATATGCATCTGAAAAACTGGAGCTCCCTCTACAGTTCTGTGTTATTCTGCCGCTCACAACAAGGACAAGGCCATTCCTAAGTTTCTGACTCGGGTGTATGAGATGTGCAGCGGGTGGTGCTGCTCCATTCCTGAAGATAGACACAAAATGCTGGGATAATTCAGTGGGTCAGTCAGCATCTCTGGAGAAATGGAGTAGGTGACGTTTCAGGTCGAAACCCGTCTTCAGACTGAAAATAGAGGTGGGGGAGAGGGGGAATAAACTCGAGGCGAGAAAAGGCCAGAACAAATCAGGGCCAGCAACAGATGACCTCAGGAAGGGTGGAGCCCACGATGGCCCATTGTTGGCTGCGATGGTGTGGTAACAAGAGGGATACACGGATGCATCCAGTGGATAGACACAAAAAGCTGGAGTAACTCAGCTGGACAGGCAGCATCTCTGGAGAGAACCCATTTCTGCTCTCCAGAGATGCTACCTGTCCCGCTGAGTTATTCCAGCTTTTTGTGTCTATCTTCGGTTCCAACCAGCATCTGCAGTTCCTTCCTACACGAGGCATCCAGTGAAACAGGTAGGACGACTAGGGTGGGGGAGGAGAGGAGAGAGGGGAGGGGCATTGTGTGTCTATCTTTGGCGTAAACCAGCATCTGCAGTTCCTTCCCACTCAATCCAATTATGTCTGTGTGGAGGTTGCATATTTTCCCTATGACCACGTGGGTTTCCTCAGGATGCTCCCATTTCCTCCCACATCACACAAACGTGCAGGTTAGCTGTTGCAAGTTGTCCCGAATGTATAGGTGAGTGGTAGAATCTGGGGGGGGCAGTTGATCAGTGTGAAGGGAATTATGAGATGAATGTAGAGTGACGGGCATGGTCTCGGCGGGCCAAAGGGCCTGTTTCCCTATTGTATATCTCTATGACTTCATGACAATGTCCTTACTTGTCACTTTCTGAAACCTGCAATTATATTCTCAGCACCTCCTGAAGATAAGGTGCCTGCATTGCTATTAGGAGTGAACTTGATATGTCAACATTTGATTGAGAAAGAATTTGGCTGAAAGTGGAGGGGGATGTGAAATGACCTTCCTCCTGTGCGGTGTTTAAAATGTATGGGAACTTAAATGGAAAAGTAAGAAGTGTTTGAACTGCACATTACATGTTCTTGCAAGGTCAGCTTTCTGGTATGTACCATCTGTGGCAGAGAAATAGATAAATGAGAAAACAATTTATTGACCATCTCCGTTGCTCTAAACACGGGTTAGCAAGAAGATGGGGAATGGTAAATGTCAATTGTTATTATCCCTTTCTTATTATGCATTTTAGATACAGTAAAGTGTTAGACTGACAAGTCTGATAGGAACACAGGGTTTATTTGAAGAGCTTTAAGAATCATTAAAACAATCTTCTCATCACCAACACCCTTTTGGTGCTCTTAAAATATAAACATCCCGTTCTCTTCAATGTTTTCAAGAGAGAGTTATATTTAGCTCTTAGGGCTAATGGAATCAGTGGATATGGGAAGAAAGCAGGAACGGGTACTGATTTTGGATGATCAGCTATGCGCATATTGCATGGTGGTGCTGGCTCGAAGGGCCGAATGGCCTACTCCTGCACCTATTTTCTATGTTTCTATACCATTGATATAAAGTCAATATTAGTTATCCAAAATCAAATATTGGATTCTGTATTTGGAATGGACCAAAGTATACTGAAGTGTTGCATTTACATAACTCTAATATTGGAGCAAATGTATGGGTATGGATTTAGTGAGTTTTCACTGCTAAATGTGGCTTAATTTGGTTCATGTTATTAACATTTCCTATTTATGTTACTTATTTGCAGTGGCCAGTTCACCAAATTGAACAATTAAATCAGACCTCAATAATGTGAGGTTTTTAGGGGTTAAAGTGATTAAAGTGGATCGTAATGGAAAACTGACGGTGGGATTAAGGACAACGAGGCCTGGATAATGGATGTGGAGAGGATTTCCACAAGTAGGAGAGTCGAGGACCAGAGGTCATAGCCTCAGAATTAAAGGTCGTTCCTTTAGGAAGGAGATGAGGAGGATTTTTTTTAGTCAGAGGGTGGTGAATCTGTGGAATTCATTGCCACAGAGGGCTGTGGAAGCCAGGGCAGTATGTATTTTTAAGGCAGAGATGGATAGATTCTTGACCAATACAGGTGTCAGGGGTTATGGGGAGAAGGCAAGAGAATGGGGTGAGGAGGGAGAGATAGATCAGCCATGATTGAATGGTTGATGGGCTGAATGGCCTAATTCTGCTCCTATCACTTATGAACGAACTTATATTAACTTTTCTGGCTGATCTGTTGAATGATGCACGAGTGTCTATGTTATGATGATTCTAGAGACTGTTCCAAAACTAGCCACACTGTCTATTGCATTAACATAAAGACAGGGTCCAAACCTGTGGGTGATGACTATCAGCTGAAGATAGCCAGCAAAAATGAAAGCCCGGCAGCATTTTTCACAGGGAAAGTGTCTTGTGGTTAGAACGAGTTATTCTGTAGCTCTTTGCTGCCGGCAGGAGTGAAAATGGGAAACTCCTCAGAGTAGGGTGGGAAACTCCTCAGAGAATGGCCCGATGAAAATCTTACTTGTAGCACAGGCACATAGACACGGACAACGCCCAAAGCATATATGATACATAAATGGCACCAGACAGAGACAAGGCATAAGTACGTCCGGATTAAAGAAGGTGCCGGATCCTTAGTTGCCGGAAAATCAGTGGTGGACATGTGTATACACACAAAATGCCGGAATAACTAAACGGGTCAGGCAGCATCTTTGGAGAAAAGGAATAGGTGACGTCTCGGGTACAGACCGTTTTTCTGACGGAGAGTCAGGGAAGAGGGAAACTAGAGGTATATAAAGATACTGAGTAAATCAGAGCCGACACCGATGGCCAAGGAGCCCACAATGGTCCATTGTTGGCTGCAGAAGATGTGATAATGAAGGGAAACAAACAGTGAAACTAGCAGGATGACGAGGGGGAGGGATGGAGAGAGAGGGGATGCAAGGGTTACTTGAAGTTAGAAACATCAATAATCATACCGCTGGGTTGTAAGCTTCCCAAGCGAAATATGAGGTGCTGTTCCTCCAATTTGTACTGGGCCTCACTCTGATTGCACGCTGGAGTCAATAATTATATCAATAGTGGATAATCATAGTCACCCAGAAGCTTCCCAGAATTAAATTATTCTGACTGCACCCAGTATACTGACTATTAATCAACTTCTTGATGCTTTGTCTATGACTACATCATTGCTGGTTATTAAAGAAATGCAATCCATTCCAGGTGCATGCCCGAGTTTCCTCTACTTTATCCTGTGATCCTTGCAAGTACTGGTAGTCCCTCTGGCAGGAAGCAATGGCATATTTTACAAAACAAGAACAAACTGCTGGAGGAACTCTACAGGTCAGGCAGTATCTGTGGAGGGAAAGGGACAGACAATGTTTCAGGTTCAAACCCAGTCTTAAAGAAGGGTCCTGACCCGAAACATTCTCTATTCATTTCCCTCTCCAGATGCTGCCTGACCTATTTGAGTCAGCAACTCCAGCACTTTGAGTTTTGCTCACGATTCTAGCATGTGCGATCTCTAGTATCAACGGTTTTATGTGAAGCAATGATGATCTCATGCAACAATTGAATGCAATTTGTAAAGTTTCGCTAATATCTCCAGTAACAGCCCCTGGAAAGCCAGAGTTCAACATAGCATTCACCCTCACAGCCATTAACAATGATGTCCCTGATCTGCCTGAAGGCTGTTGTGTTTGTTGCAAATTCCAGTGACAGCTTCCTTTAATGCTGTCTGAAATGTTTGGTGATGGTAGGCAGCAGAGCTTGTCCCTAAATGCCAGATTGCATTGGGGCTCCTACTGAGAACTTCTCTTTGCCCACTCCTCACCTCCTCTTCAAGCCTCCTCTTCCTCTTCCCCTTCCCCTCCACTTTCTCCCACTTCCCTTCCTCCCTCTCCTCCCTCCCTCTTTTCTCCTCTCCCTCCCCCTTACTACCCTTCTGCCTCCTCCCCTATCACTCTGTCCTCCCCTGCCCCTGCCCCTCTTCCTCCACCCCCACCCCGCACTCCCCTTATTCCACCACTCCCCTTCCCTCCCCTCCTCCTCTTCCCCCCGTTCTTCCCCGCTCCTCCCCATCATTCCTCTGCCCTCCACCAACCTCCTTCCCTTCTGCTCTCCCTCCCTTCTCCCTCCTCCTTCCCCTCTTCTTCCCCCCTCCTTCTCCTCCACTTTCCCTCCTCCCTTCCTTCTTCCCCTCTTCTTACTCCTTAATTCCCTCCTTCTTATCCTCCTCTTCCTCCTTCTCCCTCTCCTCTTAGATCAACCCTTTCTCCCATGTATGCCTTTTCCCCACCTCTTCAAGCAGATTGCTTCTGGTTATTCTCCCAGTTATTCTCAATTGCAAGAAGGGTGGCGCAGAGGTGCATCGCTTGAGGGGCTAACTTACAGCACCAGGGACCCGGTTTCGATCCTAACTGCGGGTGCTGTCTGTATGGAGTTTGTACATTCTCCCTGTGACTTTGTGGGTTATCACCGGGTGCTTCGGTTTCCTCCCACACTCCACAGATGTGCAGGTTTGAAGGTTAATTGACTTCTATAAGTTGTAAATTGTGTAGGATAGTGCTAGTGCATGGGGGGGATTGGGTGGGCTGAAGGGCCTGTTTCCATGCTGTATCTCTAAAGAATGGCTATTAAAGCATCCATATTTGTAATCAGATCATTTCTGCAGTGACCTTGACATCTGAAACAATACTTCACAATTTGTCACACCACCTCCTTGAAATCTTTTTTGATAAACTTCAAAAAATATGTTGACTTGTAACAACAGCAGCCATGAGGAATTTACCAGCAGCCATCCTGTTGGAGGTTAATTCTGTGGGGAACTCATACCTCCTTTTGCACAGTTGGAGTTGAGAGAGGGGTTTGTCACAGTTCTGAGCCCCAGAATCCCACTCCTGCAGTCCTCAGTTTTGCAGGCTAATTGACATCACATTCTGCCTGCTGTGCATACTTCCACTAGGTGTTAAAACGCACACACACCTACCAAGAAAATAGATCAGAGAGTCATACAGCATGGAAACAGGCCCTTTGGCCCAACATGCCCATGTCGGCCAAGATGCCCCCATCTACACTAGTCCAACCTGCCCGCATTTGGCCCACATTTGGTCCATATTGTGTTTTTGATTTTTGTTTTTGGATTTAATTCTATCTTTAATTTGTGTTCTGGTGATGTCTTTGCTATTTATTTCATTCCGCTTATATGTTTCTACACTATTTGTTAAACTTTGTAAGGTGTCCTTGAGACTTTGTGAAAGGCGCCCATAAATAAAATCTATTATTATTATTATTATTATTATTAAACCTTTCCTATCCATCCCTAAATCTTTCCAATTCATCTCTAAACATTTCCTATCCAAAATGTTCTCCATATCACTATTTCTTGCCTTGGGAACATGTAGATTAAGGGTTACATATTGTAACCCTAAAGGCATAAAGGGGCTGTCCCTCTTGGGCGACCTAATTGGCGAGTTTAGAAGAGTTTGAAAAAATGACATGTTGAAGACCTCCTTCGACCTCCTTCGACTATGTTGAAGACCAGCTTCGACTAGCTACGATTAGCTACGACTAGCTTCGGGAAAATTGGACACAGAATAGTGGAGAGTGAAGACGACCTCCTTCGACCTCCCTTCGACTATGATGAAGACTATCTACGACTACCTTCGACTACCTTCGACTATCCTCGATTACCTACGACTAACATGCCGACCTACTATGACATACTACGACCTACTATGACATACTATGACCTACTACGACTAAACCTACGAGTAAAAAAAGTATCGATTTTTTCCATGCCTTTTTTTTTCTCGCAGGCATTTTTTAACATATTGAAAAAAACTCCAAAACTCTCAACTCCAACTCGTGACCTAGCTGAGGCCTCGAGTACGCGGAGACCACTCTCGAGCATGAAGGAGAGTTACGAAGACCTCCTACAACCTTGTGTAGAACATGCTGCGAGTATGAGTCGAGGGCAAACTCGCCAGAACTCGCGGATTAGGTCGCCCAAGTGGGACAGGCCCTTAAGTGTTGGCCAAATGTCTTGCGCTAAAATGCCCATTTTGCCTTTGACATAGATTGTAATTTGGTGACTTTAGTTGTGAAGGGCTAACACTTCACAATTAAAACTGCCCGTGATAGTTGATTTCACATTATTATCTGTGGTATTCGTTTTGTGAGCACCAAGAGAGTGTGACTACTATCAAGCTTGATTAATGATCGTGCCTTGGCTTATTGAGGCCTCTTCTAACATGGTCGAGGAGGGAAATGCATGTTTTATTAGAGATGATTATTTTTTAGAAAGCGTTCGACAGCATTCTACATCGGCAATTAATAGTCTTGATAATTAGTCCGTGAATAGGAAGCAGAACATATTAAAAACTCATCGTACAAAAAGTGCTAGGAATGGAATCTGAAGATAAATGCAGGAATTACCGAGCAAGCCAGACAGCTTCTGTGAATAGAAAGAGAGTCAGGGTTAATATATCTCGATGATGATCCTTGAGCAGAACTGGGAACAGATGAAATACATTGTTAGAAGGGTGGTGGGTTTGAAGGAGGGCAGAGGGTTGAGGGAAGGGTGTTTAATTTAGTTTAGAGATACAGTGCAGACACAGGCCCTTCGGCCCACTGAGTCCTCGCCGACCAGCGATCCCCGCACATTAACACTATCCTGCACACACTAGGGACAATATACCAAGCCTATTAACTTACAAACATGTACGTCTTTGGGGTGTGGGAGGAAACTGGAGATCCTGGAGAAAACCCACGCAGGTCACAGGGAGAATGTATAAACTCTGTATAGACAGGCACCCATTGTCAGGGTTTATACCGAAGATAGACACAAAATGTTGGAGTAACTCAGCGGATCTCTGGATCTCTGGAGAATAGGTGATATTTTGGGTTGGAACCCTTCTTCCAACCCGAAACGTCACCTGTTCCTTTTCTCCAGAAATGTTGCCTGACCCACTGAGTTACTCCAGCATTTTGTGTCTATCTACAATTTCATAGATGTTAGAACCAATATGAATCAGCAGCATTGCTCACTGAGGAGAAACCATAGCTTTTCATGAAAGCAACTGCAAAGAATGATCCAGCCTGTCATTTTCAAATGCGCAGAGTAAGTACAAAAATCTAGTCTCTTTTCCCTTCTAACTTATTCATTATTCATTTTGTACCATCATTTAGATATCATGTTAATCCACTTTATATACAGCGTAACTAATTACACCATTCCAAAAATAAAAGGTGGCATGTTTGACTTTATAAGGATTTCTTTTCTGGTATAAAATGCTTTAATGGTAAATTATTGCGCTCGGAAAATCAGTACAAAGTTACACTTACACAACCCAATGATAAATCCATTGACCAATTGTAGATCACAGCACTAGGAAAATTGGCACAAAGTCACAAACTGGGAATAAATCCACACAGCAAGTTATGCCAATAATTGATAGTAGACTTTAGGAGAGCTCCCCCTCCCCTCACCCCACTCACCATCAATAGCACCACAGTCACATCTGTGGAGACTTTTTAAGTTCCTTGGAACCATCATATCCAAGGATCTGAAATGGGGGCTACCATCGACTCCACAGTCAAAAAGGCACAACTGAAGATGTACTTCCTGTGTAAGTAAGTAATCTCTTTATTGTCATTGCACTATTGTACAACGAAATTTAAAAGTCAATCCCACGGTGCGATTCACAAGAGCAATTTTAAATATATAAGAAAAGGTAAAAATATATACATATAAAAAGAAAAATTACAGATGAATAACAATAGCAGCTGAGGTAGAACCATTCAGTTGAATGTGAGTGTTATTTCTTATTTTGCATTGTTAAGTTCACGTATGGCTATGGGGTAGCAGCTGTCTCTGAGTCTGTTTGTGCGAGTTTTGAAAGACCTGTACCGTCTGCCAGAGGGCAGCAGGTGGAACAGGTTGTGTCCAGGGTGGGAAGGGTCCTTCAGGATGTTGGCTGCCCTGCCAAGGCAGCAAGAGCTGAAGATGTCCTTCAGGGAGGGCAGTGGGCAGCCAGTGATTTTTTGTGTGGTGTTGATGACCCTTTGAAGGGCTCTCCTGTCCGCTGCAGAGCAGCTGGCATACCATGTGGTTATACAGTACGCCAGCACACTCTCGATGGAGCAGCGGTAGAAGGACACCAGCAGCTTCTCCTCCAGGTTGTTTTTCCTGAGGATCCTCAGAAAGTAGAGTCGCTGCTGGGCCTTCTTGACTGCTGTGGTGGTGTTTGTAGTCCAGGAGAGATCCTCCGTAATTTGTGTGCCCAGGAATCTGAAGTCTGAGACCCTTTCCACACAGTCCCCATTGATGAATAGGGGTTTGAGGGCTGCACCGTTCTTACGGAAGTCTATGATAATTTCCTTTGTTTTTGTGGTGTTTAGGATGAGGTTGTTGTCTGAACACCACGCTGCCAGTCTTTGGACTTTCTCCCTGTAGGCTGTCTCATCTCCTCCTGAGATACGTCCAACCACAGTCGTGTCGTCCGCGAACTTTACGATGGTGTTAGTGGAGTGGGCGGGGGCACAATCGTGGGTGTAGAGGGCGTAGAGGAGGGGGCTCAACACACAGCCCTGTGGGGAGCCGGTGCTGAGTGTGATGGGGGTGGAGAGGTGATGGCCCAGTCTGACGGTCTGGGGGCGGTTAGACAGAAAGTCCTTGATCCAGAGGCAGATGGGTTGGGAGAGTCCTAAATCCATGAGTTTGGTGACCAGTCTGCTGGGGATGATCGTATTGAAGGCGGAGCTAAAGTCCATGAAAAGCATCCTCACATAGCTCCCCCGGTGTTCGAGGTGGGTCAGTGCAGTGTGAAGAGCAGTGGCGATGGCATCCTCAGTGGACCTATTTGCTCTGTAGGCAAACTGGTGTGGATCGAAGGTGGGCGGGAGGCTGGCTTTGATGTGCTGCTGGACCAGCCTCTCGAAACACTTCATGATGACTGGTGTGAGAGCGACCGGTCGGTAGTCGTTAAGGCCGCTGATGACAGGCTTTTTTGGTAGTGGGATGATTGTGGCAGACTTCAGGCACGGTGGGATGATGGATTTGGACAGGGACAGGTTGAAGATTTTCGTGAAGACCTCGGAGAGCTGGTCTGCACAGCTGGCAGCTGAGGAAGCACAATCTGCCACATGCAATGATGGTCCAATTCTGTACGGCCATCGTAGAGTCTGTCCTCACCTTCTCCATCATGGTCTGGTTTGGCTCAGCCATCAAGCACGACACCTGGAGGCTGCAGCGAATTGTCCGATCAGCTGAGAAGGTTATTGGCTGCAACCTTCCCTCCATTGACGAACGGTACACTGCAAGGGCCAGGAAGCGAGCGGGCAAGATCATCTCTGACCCCTCTCACCCTGGCCACAAACTCTTTGAATCACTTCCCTCTGGAAGGCGACTCTGGACTGTCAAAGCTGCCACAGCCAGACATAAAAACAGCTTTTTTTCCATGAGTAGTAGCTCTACTCAATAACCAAAAATCTTTAGCCTCCTTTTGCTCTGGTATTTTATTTAATTCACATGTTTAATCAATAATGTTTTATTATTAATATTTAACGTTGTATGTGTCATTCCTAAATGTCACTGTATGCCATGATGTCACCAAGACAAATTCCTAGTATGTGAATACTTGGCCAATAAACTTATTCATTCATTCATTCATTCATTCATTCATTCATTCATTTCATTGCTGTCAGTTTAAAAGAATATTATAATGTTGACTTTTAGTTTAATTGAGAGATACAGCACGGAGACAGTCCCTTCGGCCCACCAGGTCCACACTGACCATCGATCACCCGCTCACGCTTTCTCATCCACTCCCTACACACTGTGGGTGATTTACATCCACTTCCTACACACTGTGGCCAATTAACTGACAAACCCGCACAACTTTGGGATGTACAAGGAAACCGAAGCACCTGGAGGAAACCCATGCAGTCACTGGGAGAACGTGTAAACTCCACACAGACAGTGGCTGAGGTCAGGATCAATCCTGGATCTCCAGCACTGTGAGGCAGTGACACGGACCAGCTGCATGACTGTTTTAGGGATTTTGAATTTAACCAGGAGTGTTTCATATAATTCAGATTATTTGCATCTGCCAGAATGGGGAGAACGGCACAGAAAGGAAGGGGAGAACATTTCTTTGTGGTGAATTGTAAATGTGTCCCACATCAGCTAGTTAACAGTGCAATATGGAACCTATTTCTTTTCTCCAGAGATGCTGCCTGACTCAGTAAGTTACCCCAGCACTTTGTGTCCATCTCCCATTTTAAGAGGCTCGTTGCCAAAACAAGTAATATATTAGGTCCACAAAAATGCTGGAGAAACTCAGCGGGTGCAGCAGCATCTATGGAGCGAAGGAAATAGGTAACGTTTCGGGCCGAAACCCTTCTTAGGTCTATTGGCTGAACCATTGTTGGTGTACATGGAATGTATGAAGAAAGTGTGGAAAAAGGAACCAAAGATAAGCGCAAAATGCTGGAGTAACTCAGTGGGTCAGGCAGCATCATTGGAGAAAATGGATGGGTGATGTTTTAGATCGGGTTCCTGCATCAGTCTTAAGGGATAGGGGCCCGTATGTGTTTAGCCTGAAGAAGAAAGTTTATCCTTCACTGAAACAAAAAAATCTGGTCATTGTTTTGCAAGTTTTAGTTCATTAGGTACATATATGCTGTCCTAATTCCTACATCTCAGCCTCAAAATTCAACTTTATTGAGTGGTTTAGGATTCTGAGCTCGTGAAAGATGCCTGCAAAATGCAAAGTTTTCTACCCCAAGAATCTGACTCACGCCATTTTTTTGCTTCTCATTTGTTATCATCCCACCTGTTTAAAAAGAAGCTTGAAGCTCCCAGACAGGGTGCAGTTTCGTTTAGAAGTAATGAGGCAATTGAAGAGAAATGGCTCATTATTGCCTCAGAGAAACACTTAAGAGATATTTTTAAATATACGTGAAAGAGAAAATGAATCTTTGCAGTGCAGGCAATAATAGGGTTTGCAGAACGAGAGGTAATAACACATCAACAGAGCCACTGGGAGCCCTGCAAACCTATCGCATCAGCAGGATCAGATTTACTCAAGAATAAGAGGACAATAAGGTTGGTTAGAAAATCAAATGGTACTCATTCCACTGGGAACGTGGGCCTACCTCACAGATTTGTCTTGGAAATCTAAAGTGGTGGTTACTATTATTGCAGAATCCTTCTGCAATAAGTATTATGTATTATACTGTGGGGTATATTTTGTTTCTTTCAGACCAGAAAGATAACCATTATTTTTCCAGTGCATCCTAAATCAACTAATATCTGTCAAGGTCACAAAGCAAAAGACTCGTAGGGTCTAAGCTATGGTCTCGACCCAAAACATCTTTGTTATCCATGTCCAATGATATCCATGTCCTCCAGAGATGCTGCCTGACTTGCTGACTAACTCCAGCACTTTGTGTTTCACACAAGATTACAACATCTACAGTTCCTTGTGTCTAATTGTAGACTTTATTAAATTCACACAGTTCATGTTCATAAGGTATAGGAGCAGAATTAAGCAATTCAGACAATCCAGTGGGTGGGAGATTGCAACCTTCACGTGGTCCACCCTGTTTCGACAAATGCAATCAACCTGGTGTGCACAATCAAATAAGATCAAATAGAACAGGTTGTCCTACAACTTTAGGCTGTGCACGCCATACGCAAGAAGAAGAAGAAGCCCATCAAGTCTACTCCGCCATTCAATCATGGCAGATTTATCTTTCCCTCTCAACCCCATTCTCCCCATAACCCCTGACACCCGTACTAGTCAAGAATCTACCCATCTCTGCCTTAAAAATATCCACTGCCCTGGCCTCCACAGCCTTCTATGAATTCCACAGATTCACCACCCTCTGACTAAAAAAATTCCTCCATCGTAAACATATCCATTGACTTGGCCTCCACAGCCGTCTGTGGAAATTCCTCCTCATCTCCTCCCTAATCAATGTCTAATTAAAGCCCTGACGCTTCTGCTGATGTGTGCACTAACACGGTCCTTTCAAAGCTGCCATTTTAGCATGTATAATTATTTTGCTGCAGAAAACAGACAGAACTACACACTGTTCAGCTGAAGAAACCAGGGAGATAATTTGTGATCCCAACCTGTTCTAGGGCGTATGCTTTTGTTGAGGAACATCGGGTTTTTAAGCAATACACAATGGACAGTGATTTACTTGTTGTCTTCAGTGCAAGACTTTATAATATACCTTTAAGCACTGAACGAGCTTTTCTCTGAATGTTGATATTCTGACCCTTTTGGACAGCAGAATCACATGTGGTGCCTGCTTCAATGGAACAGTCTTTCTTCACCCCTCTCCCATCAGAGAAGAGGTACAGACATTTGAAAACACACACCAACAGATTCAGGGACAGTTTCTTCCCAGCTGTTGTCAATCAACTGAACCATCCTATCAACAACTAGCGAGCGGCCCTGATCTACTATCTGCCTCACAGGAGACCCTCGGACTATATTTAATTGGACTTCACTGGATTTTATCTTGCACTAAACGTTATTCCCTTTATCCTGTATCTGTGCACTGTGGACAGCTTGATTGTAATCAATGTATAGTCTTTCCGCTGACTGGATAGCACATGACATAGAAGCTTTTCATTGTAGCTCGTTACATGTGACAATAAACTAAACTAATAAACTAAAAATGTGTAGAAAGGAACTGCAGATGCTTGTTTATACCAAAGACAGACTCAAAGTGCTGGAGTAACTCAATGGGTCAGGCAGCATCTCTGGTGAAAAAGGATGGGTGACATTTTGGATCGGGACCCTTCTTCCGACTAATGAACTAGTAGTGCATTTGTTGAGGAATGCTGGGTTTTCAAGCAATACACAATAAACAATGATTTTCTTGTTGACTTCATTGCAAGACCTACCTGTCACAATGCACCTTTAAGCACTGAACATGCTTTTCTTTCTGTGCATGGTGATATTGTGACTGTTTTGGATGGCAGTGTCATGTGTGGTGCTTGCTTCAATGCAACAGTTTCAGGGACAACCTAGAACATTTAATTTGCAGCACATCTTAAGATCCCAAAAGGAAATTACATGTGAACTCTCTTAGTGTCATAGAGTCATAACATGATACAGTGTGGAAACACGCCCTTCAGCCCAACTTGCCCACATGTCCCAGCTACACTCGTTCCACCTGCCTGCGCTTGGTCCATATCCCTCCTAACCTGTCCTATCCATGTACCTGTCTAAGTGTTTCTTAAATGTTGGGATAGCCCCAGCCTCAACTACCTCCTCTGGCAGCTTGTTTCATACACCCACCACTCTTTGTGTGAAAGTTACCTCTCAGATTCCTATTAAATCTTTTCCCCTTCACCTTGAACCTGTGTCCTCTGGGCCTCGATTCATCCTACTCTGTGCAAGAGGTTCTGTGCATCTTGCAAATATATCTTATCTTTGGGATATATACTCTGTGCCACAGAGCATTCTGAATTCAAATCTTCTTACAGCATGACGTACATTACGACATGCCTCTGGTGTGCTTGGAAACAATTTCAGCGACAGTCCTTATGCCATTTTCCTGTGCTGTTTGCAAGTTTCGCAGTGCAAACAGCAGCTATGAGTGTGGGGAACCGGAACTGTCTATCCAGTTTTGATCAGCTTGAAGCAACATGGAGACACTTGATTGCCGTATAATTTAAACACACGGATGTGACCTAAGGCAACAAGAATCTACAAGCATTATGGAAAGAAAATATGAAATTCAGTCCCCTCTACTTCATTAGGATATATCCACAGTGCTTTAGTGGCTGATGAACTATATTTGAACCATAGCATTCATAATATTCTTGTGACCAAGGATTTGAATTGTGTCAAGTTATTTCTGCTCACACGACGGAAAAAAGAATTTGCATTCTTGTCGTTCCTTTCATGTTCAGGGGTAATCCCAAAGGGCATTAAATTTGATCTCTTTTCCAATGAATAGTTAAGATTATTTGGTTGATGTAACGGCCCTCAACACTTACTGCAGACTTTTATCCCATCTCCTACTTCCTCAACAAGCACCCCCTCCCCCCTCCACCCCCTCCTAGGCTTTACTCTTGGTCTCCCATAGTTTACTATAACTCTAGGATACCAATTAACGTTTGGATCTCCAGTAATGGCCTCCAGAAAGCCAGAATATGTAGGAAGGAACTGGAGATGCTGGTTTACACCGAAGATAGACACAATATGCTGGAGTAACTGAGACTGAAGAAGGATCTCGTCCCGAAATGTCACCCATTCCTTCTCTCCATAGATGCTGCCTGTCCCACTGAGTTACTCCAGCTTTTTGTGTCTATCTCCAGAAAGCCAGAGTTCATGCCACATTCACCCGGGTTCTTTGTTACACATCTGTGAAATTGTCCTTTTCTAGCTTGGATGAAATGATGAGGTAAGACCTTGGATCATTATATTATCCAGGTATATGTTTGTAAATTGACCATTATTAGTGAAAAAGATTTTTCTTTCATGCAAGGGACAGTGTAATGTTTTTGGACATGAGGAGCGATCATCTGGATGTGATTGCCAGAATGTCAGTGAAATATTTATAGAAAAGACAGGATGGTGGTGCTGCATTTTTAATGCGCCTGCTGCCCAACTCAGAGACCCGGATTCAATCCTGATCTTGAGTGCTGTCTCTGTGGAGTTTGCAAATTCTCCCTTTAGACTTTGGAGATACCGTGTGGAAACAGGCCCACCAAGTCCGCGCCGACCAACGATCACCCCCCACACTAACTTCTACACACTAGAGACAATTTTACCATTTTTCCAACTTACCAAAGCCAATTAACCTACAAACCTATAGCTCTTTGGGGTGTGGGAGGGAACCAGAGTGCCTGGAAAAAACCTACGCGGTCATAGGGAGAACGTACAAACTCTGTGCAAACAACACCCATTAGGCTGTGGGCCGAGCATCAAAAATGTGTTTAGAATCCAGTTTTCGTGACCCAAGTCACCAAACTACATGAAATTTTCCACAGATTTAGATGAAATATAAGTGAGAAGGAAGTCATAACTCGTCATTGCCAAAAGCTGCACATTAATTAATTAAACTAATTAGAAAATAAGATCGGGAAAGTAAGCGCCATCTAGTGGCCAATGCCCATATTACACCATGGGCAGCCTATTTCCGTGTTGCAGTCCATTTAAACTATATATGATTATACCTATATATATATATATAGTTCATGTACTTCATGAATGAATGAGTGAATGAACGAGTGAGTGAGTGAGAGAATGATTGAATTGTTGTTGTTGTATTCAATTTATTGTCATTATCTCATTTTAGAGACAACGAAATGGATTTTCCTTACAGTCAAGTAACATAAAAATAAATAATAAATAAATAAACTTTTTTTTTTTTTTAAAGCACAAACACAGAAGTCCACACACAACATAATCCCACAGCGGCACCAAAGTTAAGGAAGGTACCATAGTCCAGCCAGCCTCCCCTCCGATCTTCCCAGATGTTCACCCGTGGTCGGGGCCTCCCGAGCACCCGCAGTCGCCGCCACGGGCGGCCCGATGCTCAGGCCCTCTCGCCGGGAATGGTGGAACCCCGACGCCGAACCCCGATGGAGAACATCCTCAGCGGCCCGGACCTCCAGATCATCCGGACTCCGCGATGTTGGTCAGCGCCGCCCGCGTTGGGAGCTCCGCGAACCACAGCTCCGCGCTGTCGGTGCAGCAGGCCCAGCACCCCGGAGCTCCAAACGGCGATCCCCGGTAAGGCATCGCCCGCCCCGCGATGTTTCCAACGTTGTGCAGCTGCTGCCGGAGCGGGCGGGGGGGGGGGGGGGCGAGGACGCGACTCGAATAATAGTCACATCCTCTCAAGGAAGCGACTGAGGGATGGTATCCCCCTTATCGTACCCTCTTTCCCCACATAAAAACATTTAAACCCCCCCCCCCACAAAAAACGCTCTTCAAACATAACAAAAAAACAAAAAGATGGACTGAAGGCGGAGGCAGCTAGCAACAGGTGAATGTATGAATGAATGTGAATGAATGAGTGAATGTACAGCCTCCTAATCTCATTTTTTCACATTATAAAGGTGCAATTAAATTAATTAAAGTGCATACAGATTAATTTTCATGAATTCAGACTTTAGATCTTACCTTTTCAGTTCCAGTTGATTCACAAAATTTGACAGCAGCACCTCAGGCAGGGACATTGCTTTCAAGACTTTCTTCCACTTAGCTGCACATTCTTCAGACTTCTTCATGCTTTTCTCACTAAATTCAATTACCCTGCTGCTAGTTTCCATGACATGTATTCCACAGAACTAGAAAAAATCTTCATCGGAATCTCCAGTAAAACAGGCATCAGTGAAGCCCTCTCAGTGCTCCCTGCCTAGCTAGCCTGAAAAAAGCGCGTGATTGGCCAACTGGCATACAACTCCATGTTAAACGTGCTTTGATTGGACTCAAAATACCTGAAAATTTTCCGGTTTTTCTCTAATTTAATGAAAATGTGCAAGTCTTGTTCATGACGAGTTTCAGGGGTGATTTATATGATTTTTTTACACAATATGTGAAAATTTAATGTAGTTTGGTGACTTGGGTCACGAAACACTGGAATAAAGCTCCTCGGCCCACAGCCTACATAGTCAGGATCGAACCTGAATGACTCCATGACTCTTGGAGTCCTGGTCATATGAAACTACATCACATATATCATGAACTATGAAGAACAAATGATTATTAGTAATGAATGTACTTGTAAAACCATTTAAAGTAAATTAAAATGATCTAGACATGTATAACGTCTTCACATGTTGCAATATATGGATCACCCGAGAGACATTTGTTTTAGTAGATAGATGCAAACCCATCGTGATATGTTCATATGTTCATAAGTTCATAAGTTATAGGAGCAGAATTTGCCTATTCAGCCCATCAAGTCTACTCCGCCATTCAAAAATGGCTAATTTATCTTTCCCTCTCAACCCCACTCCCCTGCCTTCTCCCCATAACTTCCAACACCCATACTAATAAAGATTCTGATAGTCTCCGCTTTAAAAATATCCACTGCCCTGGCTTCCACAGCCCATTGTGGCAATGAATTCCACAGATTTACCACCCTCTGACTAAAGAAATTCCTCCTCATCTCCTTTCTAAAAGAGTGCCCTTTAATTCTGAGGATAAGGCCTCTGGTCCTAGACTCTCCCACTAGTGGAAACATCCTCTCCACATTTACTCTCTCTAGGCCTTTCACTATTCGATAATAGTGGTTTCAGAACCTGATAGTGATTATTTCTTAAATCTCAGAAACATTTCGTCGCAGTAAAGGTGAGGATTAAAGAGGATTAACATGATTGGCACCGGCAGAATTTTAATGGATCCAGCCAACAGAAATCACAGGAAGGCCCCTAAAGCTAGATCCCTCAGGCCAATAAACTGCTTGCAGCAAGGAGCCTATGTTGCTCTTTGCTGAGGACTCAGCAGGAATAAAGATCACAAGCTAAGAATGGAGCAAGTGCCAGCTCACCGCCCCATATAGCAAGCTATTTCTTGAGGCACTGCATCCACATTCCCAGCAAAACCGTTCGGATATCATAGGCAATGGACAGCAGATGCACTCTACTTAATGACACTTTTCAGATTTTTATGGTTTTTATTACAAATATTATTAATAATGAAAGTAAATCCTAGCAACTGTTCATTACTTTCTCACCCTTCATAACATTCAGACTCACCGCCCAAAAACTTGTTTGTGATACATGATTCCCCATTATTGATTGTAATTCCAATTACTTGATTTGTTGTTGTCGTTTCTTTCATGTCCCCATATCGAATAGCATATCAATCATTACCTCCACATATATATGCTGCTCACTGCTAATGGATTGTGGAGATAATCCATGGTTTGTTTGTCTTGGAATCGAATAGATTAGTTTTGAATTTCAATTTTCAACAAGTGCACATTCATTAGTTTCCATAAAATTACTGCTTACAAGTTAACTCTGCTTCTCCCATACATGACTTATTTTGTAATTTGTATTGGTAGAGATCAGATTGGTGTTTCACGTTTTAAGTATGCAAGTAAGAATATGTAAAATTAACAAGGTGGTCATTGTCATGAGGGTATGAGAGGATATGGTTCAGTGCTTAATTTATGATGAAGGCAGATTATGTCAGAATGTCATCTTCTTCTTCTTTCGTGTGGCGTGCACAGCCTAAAGTTGTAGGACAACTTGTTCTATTTGATCTTCTGTTTGTGCACATCGAGTTGATTGCATTAGTCGAAACAGGGCGGACCACGTGAAGGTTGCAATCTTCCACCCCTCAGAATGTCATAAGTGATAGGAACAGAATTAGGCCATTCAGCCCATCAAGTCTACTCCACCATCCAATCATGGCTGATTTATCTCTCCCCTAACCCCATTCTCCTGCCTTCTTCCCATAACCCTTGACACCCATGTCAACACTGGGTGGGCAATTGCTGCATTATTGTTTTAAGAGGTAAGTATGTGGGTCCCATGTGCAACATGCCTAAGATTCCCTATAGTGTAAAATGAACTCTTCTCCAACTGCTTATGTTGGAAAACTCACCACTTTATTGCATTGCTTACTGAACCTCCCCTTCAGCTCCAACTTCAATGCCTTTTTAATGTTTTTATCAATGTTTGGTTTGGTTTAGATTATTACAGACATGTGTTCCGAGGTGCAGTGAATAGGATTTGTTTACATGCTATCTAATCAAAGAAAAGATTATGCATGATTATATAAGCTGTCCACAGTATACATATAAAGGATAAAGAGTCCAAAATTTAGTGCAAGATAAAATCCGATTACTGATAGTTCAAAGGTCTCTGATGAAGTCAGGACTGCATTCTGGATGATGAGAGGACCATTCAGTTCCCTGATAACTGCTGGGAACAAACTATCCCTGAATCTGGAGGCATGTGTTTTCAATCTTCTGTACCTCTTGCCTGATGGGAGAGGGGAGAAGAAGGAGTGATCAGGGTTCCCAAACCAAGCTATCCCGACGGTGTACCCCGATGATGCATTCTACGTCGTATCTGTAGAAGTTGGTGAGAGTTGTTTGGGAGATGCCAAACTTCCTAAGCTTACTAAGGAATTAGAGAACAGATGGAAGTAAAGAACTTCATGTCAATATGATTTTGAAGATCTTTATAAGGTCAAATGTTTCTGCAGCGTTGGGTCTTGGAGGAGCTGTTAACTTTGAGCAAATCTTCTCCAATCAACCGTTCCCATTTAGTGTATGCTACTGAGGAAAATATATTGCATGTGGTTTGAAGAAGAACCAAGAATCATCCAAAAGAGTGAAATGATGTCCGGATTCCATAATTTTTATGGAGTGTTTGGTTTATCTGCCCATTTTGATGATTGTATTTTGCCCAAATACAACATAAGACTGTCCTGCAATACTTATATTCTTAATGAAATCATTGAAGTCATTTGGGTTTAAATTTTTCATTGCCTTGAGTCTGTAGAGTGTGAATTCTAGGTATTTATCAGAGTCTACTGGGTGTGAAGGGCAAGACTGGCAAGATTAAGAAAATCTGGTAGAGGTTAAGGAGTTGTTGGTGGACTTTAGGAGGAACAACTCTGTCCCCTGTCTCCATCAATGGTGCTGATGTGCAGTTTACCAGGGAGTACAAATACATCCGTGTGTACCTGGACAGTAAACTGGACTGGTCCAGGAATGCTGAGGCCCTGTACAAGAAGGGATAGAGCCGGCTGTACTTTTTGAGAAGGCTCCGCTCCTTCAACATCTGCAGTAAGATGCTGCAGATGTTCTACCAATCGGCGGTAGCCAGTGCCATCTTCTTCGCTGCTATGTGCTGGGGCGGCAGGGCGAAGGCTGCGGATGCCAATAGGATCAACAAACTCATCAGGAAGGCTGGTTCCATCCTAGGGCAGAGTTAGATTCATGAGAGGTGGTCTTGGATGTTCCTCAAACTGCGGAGCATCCTGGAAAATACAGCTCACCCCAACCTGAGGAGCACCTTCAGCAACAGATTGGTTCCACCAAGATGCAGCACAGAATGCCACAGGAGATCCTTTTTCCCTGTGGCTATCAAACTGTACAACTCCTCCCCCTTCTGTTGTGGGGTAGACTGAGACCGAATCCCCGACTGAGACGGAAATCTAGTTGATGAGCAATATTGAGGTTCTGGTCAGGAGAAATGGGGTGTTTGACAGGTATAGGGATCCCTTGAGGAATATAAAGAGTATACTTAAGCATATCAGGAAGACAAACAGAGGACATGAGATAGCTCTTGCAGCTAAATGAAAGGAGAATCCTCAGAGATTCTACGTATATTAAGAACAAAAGTGTAACTAGTAAGAGAATGGGTCCTCTGAAGGATCAAAGTGGTTGCCGAGGTGTGGAGCTACAGGAGATAGGTGAAATGTAAAATGAATATTTCTCATCTTCATTTATCATGGATAATTTAATGGAAGCAAACACAGTGCGCAGAGGTAGAGTTGCTAACTTACAGCTCCAGAGACCCAAGTTCAATCCTGACTATGGGTGATGTCTGTACGGAGTTTGTACGTTGTCCCCTTGACATGCGTGGGTTTTCCCTGGGTGCTCCGGTTTCCTCACACGACACTATAATAACTGGCACTGGCCACTTCAATAACTGGCACTGGCCACTCAAATCAGCCACCCCGGACATGTTTATGATTGGTCTTACTGTATTTTAACGTTGTTTCTATCTATTTTAACTTTATACTGTTCCATCAGGGACTGGATTGTTTTAGTGTTGTTATTATGTGTGAAATGTTTTTAACTTCATGTGCGATGCTCCGGTATTCCCTGGGAAACGTCTTTTCGTTTTGCACTGCACAACTGTTGCTTGCAAGATGACAATAAAGGAATTGAATTGAATTGAATTGTAATTGGCTTTGGTAAAGATTGAAAATTGTCCCTAGTGTGTAGTGTGTGCAAGTGTAATGGGGCGTCAGCGCGGACTCAATGGGCCAAAGGGCCTGTATCTGTGCTGTATCTTTGAGAGACAGGATGAACATACATTTGGAAAGGGAAGGACTGATTAGGGACAGTCAGCATGGCTTTGGGTGTGGGAAACCGTATCTCACAAATTCAAATGAGTTTTTTGAAGAGATGATGAAGAGGATTGACGAGGGCAGGGCCGTGGGCATTGTCTACATGGACTTCAGCAAGGCTTTTGACAAGGCTTTGCACGGTTGACTGGTCTCTAAGATTAGATCAATGGGATTTAACTCCATGAACACTTGCATTTCATTTGCTGCTCTTGTTTTGAACTGTTAGGATAGGGTATTATAATGCATGGTCATATTTGTTAATGGGAAGGGATTTGATTTAAAAATTGCAATAACACAGGGAAAACTATTTACTTTGGTACGAGGCAAAGAACTTGTAATATGAAAATGTCAATATTGAATAAATTATGTAAATATCAATGCAATCAGACTCATTTCCATAAATTAGTACTCGTGAGGAGGGAGGAGGGAGGAAGGACTAAGATGTGTTGGACAGGTAAACAGTGCAATCCAGTCTCTTTATTTTTTAACTGTCAGCAATATTGGAGATTTCAAATATAATTTGGTGCAAACATATTTTGTTTGAGATACGTGAAATTTCAAAGGGATAGAAAAATGAGATATATTACCACGTAAGAGCAAATTAGAAGTGGCAATTGTTTCAATTAAGGCCGTTTTGTTTGCCAAATGTTAGTCAGATCTTATGCAAGGGCTGACATTTTAGAGACTATATCTTGAAGAGACATCCCAGAGGAATAAATACTTAAAAGCCAAGAAAAATATTCGGTGGAAAGCAATGGGAGAAGCGGCCCATTGATAGAATTGCAGTGTTGAGGGGGGCAAATTATTCCAGGTTTGGGAGAAGATGCACAGATCATGGAAGGATTTACCTGTTGATTAGGAGAAAATGTCTGCTGCCTGACTATGCCATCTGGTTCTTGGAGTTGACCAAAATGTTTGGTTGGTTCCTTCTGCTCTTCTACAATCTCTTCTAGCTGCTCTGCAGCTGAAGATGTGCTTCACCCTTGAGTCATGGGTCTCTGTGCCACAACTGCCTTTGGAATGGGTAACAGTTGCTGCGTGCATCCTCAGGATTTACTTAAGTTAGAGAAACCATCAGAAAATGAATGGGAAAGGGGAGTTGAAATGGTTGGCAACCAAGAGATCCCATAGGCCTAGGTGGACCCAACACATGCCTGGCAATTGCCATCTACACTGGACCTACACTGTTCTCATGTCCTGACATTATTATTACAGAGCATCCTTAAGGTGCAGCAGAATATGAGTGACAATGAAGTCGATGGTATTGGCCCTGCCCTGAGACCACGTAGATGGCCCTACCATTGTCATTTCCAAATATCTCTGATGATCAAGAAACATTTGGAAATTGCTTAAAAGAAACTAACATTACAATTGTGGAAAAAATGGTTAACTTTATTTAGAAAGCACAAAATTCTGCTATTGAATCATTAAATATAAACAGCCATTGAAATAAAGAAACATTAAAAAATGTTGAACTTAACGTTAAAGTAAAAGTTGGTCGCCCCATGGGCTCAGCTATGGTTGATATAAATCTGAGGGGTCAGATACGAAGTGAATCTAGACCCTAAATGCACCTATTTAGTGACCTCTTGAGAGAAATCAGAGGTAGGTGCAGGAGTTTAGAATATGTTGTTGTGGTAATTGCAGCTTGCCATTGGAACTCAATAGACCTGCTGGCTTGCTATCATTAATGTCCAACACATTGAATCCATGTTTCTTCCTGCTCCGTTGTTTGAGGTGTGCCCTCTACCAGATGCTACTTCTCATTCGACTCCACAACAGGTCCCCTGTCCTTGGGGGAAGATGGTCATGGATTCCAGTCTCTCCAGCTATTCTTGCTAAGATGTCCAAACTCTGGCTCATATGGGTGCACTCTAAAACATCAAGAAGGCCTCTTTCCAACCAAAGAGATTTGCAAGGTTCCAGAGAAGTTTTGAGCAAGCTCGTGTGTCACCTACTGTGGATTATCAGCTGCTTATTATCTGAGCAAATCCTTTCCCGTTTCCATCTGCCTATTTATGGGAATACCAAGGATTACACATGCTTCCTGAAAACCTCTCTGGAACCATGGAAATCTCTTGAGTTGGAAAGATTTCAGGAGAATTATGTCTGGCCCTTTAAATAATATTCCCTATGAGTCTTTGGTGTTCGTAGAAGCTGCATTTTCCGGGATGAAAATATACTGGTTTTATTATCACTAAAGTAGTGGAGCATGTTGTCAGCAATTAAATTTGGGCATTAGTTGTAGAGATCCAGTGCGGCAATAGGCCGTTCAGCCCACCGAGCTCACGCCGGCCAGCTATCCCTAAACATTAACACTATCCTACTCACACTAGGGAGAATTTGCACTTATACCAAGCCAATTTACCTACAAACTTATATGTCTTTGGAGTGTGGGAGGAAACCGAAGATCTCGGAGAAAAACACACGTGGTCACGGGGAGAACATTCAAACTCTGTACAGCCAGCACCTGTTGTCGAACCCGGGTCTCCGGCGATGCAAGCGCTATAGGGCAGCAACTCTATCGCTGCGCCACCGTGCCACCCCAGGTGTTGTACAACTTATTAACAACTGTAGTTAGGTCCCATTGAACACATGTGCTGAATTAGCTTGAGCTTCTTTAATGTGAAATTCATCTGCTCAAAGATGGATTGCTTTTTAAGGTGTTGTTTAGACATTTCATAGGACGTTTGTTAAATTGGACGCCTTCAGAACAGGGTGCGCTCAATAAGTACATAAAGAACGTTATCTAGGGCTCTCAGCTCACATTGACTACTACAATAAAGTATAGTTGAGCACCTCCCCCTCCCAATCAATATCAAAGTCACTCTATAAAAGTATTTTCATGAATATAAAATCCACATTACATAGGAACACGAGTTGGCTTCTCAATCCCTTAAGCATCGACCACCATAGGTAACATTGCAACCCATTTTAATTGTTCCTCTCTCTAACTATTTTATACCCATTACTGTAAAACGCCTTGCTAAAATCCTATCCATCACTGATGTGAATTTTTCAAACAATGCACAGGCTAAACAGCAATAGGAGAAGAGAGTTCCAAATGTATAATATCCTTACGGGTAAAAGGAATTGCTGATGTTAACATTGAACAATGGCCTCCTTTTCCAGATCCCCTCTGTGTCATTTCTCTTCATCTATGTCAGCACCTTTAATCTTCTTGAACATCTCAATTAGATTACTCCCCAGTCTTTTACATTAAGGGAATGCATACAGCACTGTGTCTCACTTAGACCAACAAAAATTAGATTCTGTTGTTTAAACTTGTTCAATAGTGGGACAGACAACACTTTTTCACTTCACAACAGCCTACGGCACAGTGAAAAGGCAGTTAGTACAGGTGCTGCACAGTCCTGCCCTTGGTTAATGTTAGTATTGGTACTAGCATTGGTTTAGAATTGTCACGCGTACCAAGATACAGTGAACATTTTTATTTGCGTGCTCTCACTCTAGTCATCTTTTACTATACATTAGCACAATCAAACCATAGAAAACCCCCCAACTGGTCGCACAGTTAGTGCAAAGGGTAAACCGGCGTGTAGAACTAAACGAGAAAAAATGCAAGGTCAGCAAAGTAGGTTGAAAGTTTCCAAACTGACATCGAAGGATCGTTCTGATGTTTGTTGGTGAGGAGGTATTCCTAAGTCTTGTGGTACATGCTTCCAAGCTTCTATATCATCTGCCTGACAGGAGAGAGGAGAAAAGGGAATGACCTGGGGTGAAAATGGTTCTTGACTATGATGTCTCTTTTGGGGTGGAAGATTGCAACCTTCATGTGGTCCGCCCTGTTTCGACGAATGCAATCAACCTGGCGTGCACAATCAAATAAGATCAATTAGAACAAGTTGTCCTTCAACTTTAGGCTGTGCACGCCATACACAAGAAGATGTCTGTTTTACCGAGGTAACGTGAAGTGTTACGAGGTAACATGATGTCAATGGGGGAGAGGCTAGTTTGTGGGGATAGATCTGGCATATCCACAAAGCTCTGCAATTTCTTGCAGTTTTAAGCAAAGCTGTTGTGCAAAAGCCAAACCAAGCTGTGATGCATCCTTTCTACTGTGCAGCTGTAGAAGTTGGTAAGAATCATCGGAAACATGTCAAACTTCTTAAATCCTCTTAGCCAGTAGAGGCATAGGTGTGATTTCTTGGCTGTGGCTTCAATGTGCCTGGTCCAGAACAGATTGTTGCTAATGTTTATGCTGAGGAACTTGAAGCTCTTGACCATCTCTGCTTCAGCACCATTGATGCTAATTGGGCATGTGGACCCCTACATTCCTGAAGGTACTACTTGTGTTGTTTTTACATGTTCTTCCCTTGACTGTAGGTATTCCCCCAGTACTATAGTTTCCTTCCACATCTCAAAGTCATTTGGTCGGTTAATATTCATTGTAAATTACCCCTTATTGGCCAAGGATGGCAGGAAATTCAGGAGGCAATAGATGGGCATGTGACGGAGAATAGGGGCGCAGAGGTAGAGTTGCTGCCTTACAGCGCCAGAGACCCGGGTTCGATCCTGACTACGGGTGGTGTCTGTACGGAGTTTGTAGGTTCTCCCTGTGACCGTGTGGGTTTTCCCTGGGTGCTTCGGTTTCCTCCAAAGACGTACAGGTTTGTAGCTTAATTGACTTCGGTAAAGATTGTAAATTGTCCCCAGTGTGTAGAATAGTGCTAGTGTCTGGGGATAGCTGGTCGGCGCAGACTCGGAGTGCCGAAGGCCCTGTTTCTGTGCTGTATCTCTAAAGCTAAAACTAAAGTAGATTGTGGGGACATAAGTAGGGGTTAAGACTGATGAGTGTGCTCTCAGACCTAACATAGACTCGATGGGAAGAATGACATCCTCCTATGTTGTTGGGAGATATGAGAATAGCCCAGCAGGTTGTCTGTTTAAGCAGAACCATTGAGAGAGGGATGAACTAAATATTATGGAAATGTCAAAGGGGATGGGAGAATTAGTGGGAGCCTGGGCTATTCATAGCAGAGCTCGAGCTTATCCGTGCAGTTAATTGCCAACTAGGATTGACAGGCATTAGTGGGAGGCTACCTATCCAACCTGGCGGGGAATAAATAGAAAAGTAAAGATAGGGTTGCGGTAAGCTGTTACTTTTGCAGGAGGTACACCGACAGCTACATTATTAACAGAGCGTGAAGAACAGCCTCAGAGCAAGATGAGTAAGAAGTACTGTCCAACCTCATTATAGCTGTCAAATCTTTAAAACAAATTATAATTCATCTAGTGGTCACGGTATTCTGGGACTTGCAGATTAGAAGGTTGGAAACTCTGTGGGCTGTAGTAAGGCAGGTAGTAAGGTGTGAACAATGGCTGCAATAGTGTCGAGAGCAATCTGCAGGGCTTTGAATGAAGCAATAATAACAGATATGCTAACAGCAGACAGGAGGCATCTTTTCCTAAAATGCAATAAGATGAACAACATAAGAGACAAAGTGGAAACTTTTTGTAGAATAGAATCATAGAATTGTTCCAGCTTGGAAGGAGGCCATTCAGCCTATCAAGTCTGTGTTGGCTTTTAACTCCCCTGCCCATTCTCATGCTGACCTTTCTGTCCTGAGCCAGACTGAGGCCACACGCAAACTGGAGGAACAGCACCTCATAGCCCACTTGGATAGCTTAACATTATGAACATTAAATTCTCAAATTTTAGGTAACTAACCTACAAACATGACTTTTTTTTCTCCTTACCTGCTCTTCCCTCTGCCCCACCGGGACTTTCACTAATTTCTCCCCTTTCCACCTATATTCCTTCCTCTGGCTTCACAATTTGCACCTATTCTCACACCTTTGGCTTTTCATCTCTGACCTTTGTTTGCCTATTAACAACCCCTCTCAACTGTATCCACCTATCCTTTGCCAATCTTTGTCCTGTTCTTGCCTCTCTTCCAGCTTAGTCCTTCCACCCACCACCATCAGTCTCAAGAAGTGTCTCAATCCGAAATTTCACCTATCTGTGTTCCCCTGAGATGTTGCCTGACTGGCTGAGTCATTCCACCACTTTGTCTCTTTTTTTGTAAACCAGCGTCTGCAGTTCCCTGAATCTCCCATTCTCATGCTGTTTCCCGTAGTTTTTTTAATCATTCTCTCTTGATTGCCAATCCAATTCCCATTTCAAGGTATTGATAGATTCTATTTCCACCACTTGCAGGGTGAGTTTTGATCATTATTAGTCTTTGAATAATAAAAGCTTTCCCTCAATCCTCCCTTGCATCTTTATTTCTAACTTTTAAATCTTTGTGCCCTTGCACCATCTGTCAAAATAATAATTTCCTTCATCAGGTAGAAATGAAGAACTGCAGAAGGCTGGTTCATACCAAAGATAGACTCAAAGCACTGGAGTAACTCAAAGGGTCAGGCAGCATCTATGGAGAAAAAGGATGGGTGACATTTCAGATCGGGACCCTGCCCTTTCTGAACCATTCATGACCTTTAACACCATTTTTTAATTCCAAGGATAAACACCAACTTCTTTCTTAGAAGTCCCATGCCACTATTCATGATCTTAAACCCTTCTGAGCTTCATGCCCACACTGAACTACAATATTTAGTAAGTACCCAAAGCTTTACCACAATACCCATGAAATCTACTATCTTTTCAAATCTGGTAATCTCTGATCCTGTTTGTCATGATATGGAACACTGAAGTTCCTTTATAGCAATCAACGTTGGATAAAATGGATGAACTGATTCAGTAGCAGAACCTACAGTTTGTATCTATAAGCTGCCTTTAAATATGGGAACATACACCAATGCGTGGGGTCTGGTGAGGTTGCTGTATTTATAAAAGGGATATATTTTTTTATGAGAGTGTAGGCAGGAACTGCAGATGCAGTTCTTCTTCAGAAAGAAATAAAGGAGATGGTTTGGGATAATAGTTTGATGTTCGTATTGAATGTGAGGTGATGGAACAAGATGAAAATCTGGAATCAGTGCTCATCCAATCTTTGCAAAAGGGAAAGGCCCTGATAATAATGGGGAGTCACATGAGAGGCATAAGGATCTGAGGTTTCACGGGAATTGGAAGTGTGTTTAGTGCAATGGATCAGCAATCTTTTAACACAACCACTGTACAGGACATCAACTGGTGAAGCTGCCTGCTGGAGGACAGATCATTGGAGACTTGGGAACTCTTTGAGTATCCTTTCAGGTGTGGACCCTGGAACCACTGGGTTTTTATGCAGAAAGATCTGTGGACGCTGGTTTACAAAAAAAAAAGATTGACGTGTTGGAGTAACAGCAGGTCAGGCAGTATCTGTGGAAGATATAGATAGGTGATGTTGAACCACTGGCTTTATGTTTTGCCCTTTGGCTGATTGTACGGGGAATTCCGGACTGCAAGGGAAGGTGTCTTGTCTTGGGCAGAAGAGATAGCATAGTAGACTGACTCTCCTCAGTTATAGCTCATGACCTTGTATTTGTTCATCCATGGATCTACTGTAATTTCCTTGAAGCTTCCCAGATGAGTTCATCAATAATCTATACATATATAAGGCAGTCAGAGTGATTTGATAGATTTCATCCTGCTTCCTACTGCCGTAGCAATCCCATTAGATCTAACTTAATGTAAGGTGTCAAAAGCCATGGTTGGATCACTACTAAAAGGGAAATTGATTTGAAGCAGAGGCCGGTCATTGTCCAGCAGTTCACAATTGCAGAGAATTGTGGACACAGCCCAGACCATA
The DNA here is from genome assembly GCA_038087875.1 of Malacoraja senta. Taxonomy (NCBI): domain Eukaryota; kingdom Metazoa; phylum Chordata; class Chondrichthyes; order Rajiformes; family Rajidae; genus Malacoraja; species Malacoraja senta. The sequence continues at coordinate 70,078,456 of CM075980.1, forward strand.
ACACAAACCAACCTTCTTTCCATTGGCTCCATTGACACCTCACGCTGCCTTGGCAAGGCCACCAGCATAATCAAGAACAAATCGCACCCCAGCCACTCTCTCTTCTCCCCTCTTCCATCGGGCAAAATGTGTAAAAGTGTGAAAATGCATACTTCCAGATTCAGGGACAGTTTCTTCCCAGCTGTTGTCAGGAAATTGAGCCATCTTACCAACAAATAAAGAGCAGTCCTGACCTACTATCTACCTCATTGGAGACCCGCAGATTATCTTTGATCAGACTTTACTGGACTTCACTTGCACTAAACATTATTCATGTTATTCCCTTCATCATGCATCTGAACACTGAAAATGGCTTGATTGTAATCATGTACTGCATTTCCGTTGGCTGGATAGCACGCAACAAAATATTTTCAGTGTACCTCGGCATACGTGACAATAAACTAAACTCAAATTCCAATAAACTCATAAGGTCATAAGGAATAGGAGTAATTAGGCCATGCTGCCCATCAAGTCTACTCCGCCATTCAATCATGGCTGATCTATCTCTCCCTCCTACCCCCATTCTCCTGCCTTCTCCCCATAACCTCTGACACCCGTACTAATCAAGAATCTATCTATCTCTGCCTTAAAAATATCCACTGACCTGGCCTCCACAGCCCCCTGTGGCAAAGAATTCCACAGATTCACCACCCTCTGACTAAAGAAAAGTCTCCTTCCTAAAAGAACGTCCTTTAATTCTGAGGCTATGTACTCACCCATTATAACTACCAGGTCATGGGAACAAGCAAATTTACAGACGAGAACAAGGATTCTGCCCATCAAAAACCAACACATTACAATCATTTCTCCTTCTCTCTCTTTCTCTTTCCTCTTGTGTCAAGGCTTCAAACTGTTCTTGCTGGTCCTCTGCTTCCTGTTTAACCCCTTCTGAGTGGTCAAATTAGTATATGGCAAAGATGGACAGTTGTTAGCAAACTTTGTTCACATTTTACCATTGTATAGAAAGCAGAGAAGGGATATATTGTATAATTACAGTCCAGGTTACTTAAATTCTGTGGTGAACAATTTACTGGAATCCTTTTGGGGGACAATATAAGCTTTCACTTAGAAAAGTATAGATTAACCAGGAGAAGTCATTATGGATTTGTTGAAGGAAATTCATGATTGATTAACTTGATTGAATTTCTTGAGGAGGTAATAAGAATGGTCGATAAGGGCAACACGGTAGTAACACTGTTGTCAATGTCCTATCTCGTAGCTGATCAAAAACATCAAAAACAAAATCTGAATGTAGTTTAATAGCAGGTATCAGATAATTATTCAGTTATTAGTTGATTTTTCTGCTGGATATTTGCTACCAATGGGATTCTAAAGGGGTCAGTCTCTGGTCCCTTGCTTTCCTTTGTATAATAATGATTTAGCTAAATTTAGGGGATGTGATAAAGATGGTTTCAGATGATGGTTGGATAAGGATTGTTTCAGATCAAAAATTGGATGTGTGGTTGAGAGAATGGAGAAAATCCTAAGACTATAAGGCAGCACGGTGTCGCAGCGGTAGAGTTGCTGCCTTACAGTGCCGGAGACCTGGGTTCAATCCTGACTCCACGGGTTCGACCCTGTGACCGCGTGGGTTTTCTCCGAGTGCTCCGTTTTCCTCCCACACTCTAAAGACGTACAAGTTTGTAGATTAATTGGCTTTGGTTATGTTTGTAAATTGTCCCTAGTGTGTAGAATAGTGTTAGTGTACAGGGGTCGCTGGTCGATGCGGACTCGGTGAATTAATGGGCCTGTTTCCGTGCTGGATCTCTCAACTACAGGAAGATATACATGGTCTGGTCCCTTGAGCAGGAAAGTGACAAATTGAATTTAATCCAGCCAGCTTTGTCGTCATGTATTTGAGGAGGGACAACAAAGCAAGGAAATAATAAATCAGAGGTGTGGAGGAAAGGAGGTGCCTTAGAGTGCACCTTCACAGGGCAATTGGGTTGGTTACAAAACGCTTCCATGATACCCTCCTTCTTTAGCTGAGGCATGGAATATTGGAGCAGGGAGGTTATCCTTGAAATGTATACCACACAAATTAGGTCACAGTTTGCGTAGTGTGTCTAGTTCAGATCACTGCGTTGCAGGGAGTGTGAAATAGATAACCTATGTGTTTGAATGGGAGAACTTGCAGTAATGATTTATGAAGATGTTACCAGGCTGGAAAGGTTTAGCAAATGAAAATTAAAATGGGTAAGATGACATTGTTGAGCAGAGCAGGAAGAGGGAAGACTTAATTGAGGTATACAACTTAATGAAATACCTAGATAGAGTATAAAGGAAGAACTTGAATGTAGAACATATAACATAGAACAGTACAACACAGGAACAGGCCAATTGGCCCACGATGTCTGTATCAATCATGATGCCAATTGAAACTAATGCCATCCGCCGGTACATACCCTAGGATTCCCTGCCTGTTCACGCACCTGTCTAAATGCCACTTAAACATTAGCATGATAGGAGTCACTACTTTCCCTGGCAGCTCAATCCAAGCTCCAACCACTCTCTGTGTAAAGAAAAAATTGAAAACTGGGTCAAATTTGCTCTCTGTGGCCGGGGCTCTGGAACTCTGGCCCAGCCGGAGCTGACAGATCCATTCCCATAGGCGACTTCTGAGGGTGGGTTTGCGGGCCAGTATCTTGGCCCCTCAGCTGCGTAAGCGGCCCATTCCAGTACCGGTCGACTCCTCTCGGATAATCCAGAAAGGTTCTGGAACCTAGGGTGCCGGAAAATCAGTGGTGGACCTATATTCCATTCAGAGGTAGACAAAAGTGCTGGAGAAACTCAGCGGGTGCAGCAGCATCTATGGAGCGAAGGAAATAGGCAACGTTTCAGGCCGAAACCTTTCTTCAGACTGATGTAGGGTGGGGGGGGGGGGGGGGGACGGGGAGAAGAAAGGAAAAAGGAAGAGTAGGAGCCTGAGGGCTGAGGGAGAGCTGAGAAGGGGAGGAGACAGCAAGGGCTACCGGAAATTGGTGAATTCAATGTTTATGCCGCTAGGGTGCAGACTGCCCAAGTGGAATATGAGGTGCTGCTCCTCCAATTTCCAGTGGTGCTCACTCTGGCCATGGAGTAGGTCCAGGACAGAGAGGTCGGATTCGGAATGGGAGGGGGAGTTGAAGTGCTGAGCCACAGGGAGATTCCATTCACAGTCTGGAACACAAAGCTCACCGGAAAACTGTTGGTTGTGGTCTGCCTCCAAAATTCAGCCCACTGACGACTTACTTCCAAAGACAAAGTGCAAGGTGCTGACTCAACAAAAGGACACAAAGCTCTGGAGAAACTTATGGGGGCCAAGAACATGGAGAGGAGACATTTCCGATCGATACCTTTCAGGCTGATAGTTTAGAATTGTCATCTGTGAGTGTTGTTCTCCTCACCATAGATACAATGAAAGTTGCACAGAACTCGTACAGCAGGAGCAATTCTGAGATGCCGATATGACACGTTTTTCCCCTGCCATGGTTTTCATGCTGATGTGGTCTCCAGTGCAATTCCTGTGTTTCACTGCTTTGAAATACAACGTGGAAACTGATCCTTCGACCAACTTGCCCACACCGACCAAACATGCCCCATCCACACTAGTCCGATCTGCCTGCATTTGGTCCATATCCTTCTCAGCCTATTCGATCCATGTACCTGTCCACATGTTTTTTAACCTGCCTCAACTACCTCCTCTGTCAGCTTGTTCCATATACCTACCAGCCTCCGAATGAAAAAGCTGTCCCTCAGGTTCCTATTTAATCTTTCCCCCCTCATATTAGAGCTATGTCTCTGGTTCTTGATTCCCCTCCTCTGCGTAAAAGACTATGCATTTACCCTATCTATTCCTCTCATGATCTTATACACCTCTATCCTCGTCCTCCTGCTAAGTTTAGTTTAGTTCTGTTTAGAGATACAGCATGGAAACTGGCCCTTTGGCCCATTGAATCTGTGCTGACCAGCAATCCCTGCACACGAGCACTATCCCACACACTTGGATACCGAAGCCAATTAGCCTACAAATCTGTAACTCTTTGGAGTGTGGGAGGAAACCGGAGTACCTGAGGAAAACCCATGTGGTCACGTGGTGAACGTACAAACTCCATATAGACAACATCTGCAGTCAGGATCAAACCCATGTCTCTGGCGCTATAAGGCAGCAACTCTACCGCAGCACCATTGTGCAGCCCCTTGAGTGTAGTCCCGATTAACCTTTTGTAATTAAAAGCTCAGGTTATTGAGTTAGGCACGGGTTATTGATTGGTGACGATCAGCCATGATCACAATGAATGGCGGTGCTGGCTCGAAGGGCTGAATGGCCTCCATCTGCACCTATTTTCTATGTTTCCATGTTTCTAAAAGCGCAGTAAAGGAATGTTTACACAGTCAGAGAGACCTCAGATGAAACATTCCATGTGATTTTTAAAGATGTGAGACTGTACCACCAATGTTTATATCAAATCAACATAATTTAAAATTAATTATCAGGTCAATTATCACATTTCTTTTGTGGGAGCTTTCTATTCATGTAACATTTCCAAATTACAAAGGTGCTTGCACTGGGTGTACAGACTGTGAACCTGGACACAATAAAGGCTAAGTTCTTACCTGCTTTAATCACAGCATCCAATAATTTAAAATTAATTACAGCCATCTATTAGTGAAGACTAGCATCACAAATAGTTTGAGGCCTGCTCAGAACAAACACTAGAGCCAGGTTGATTCTGGAAGGCCGATCAATTCCTGCTTCTGTCCTCAGCCCTGGATTGTTGAGAAAGGTCAGACTGTCTGCAACTGTGCAGCAGGGCATTCCATTAAAGTGAAAGCATCCTGTAAGGCTGAAAACAATTAGAGTCATAGAGTCATAGAGTGATACAGTGTGGAAACAGGCCCTTTGGTCCAACTTGCCCAACCGTATCATTAAATATATTAAATATGGGGTGGCACAGTGAGGCAGTAGTAATGTTGCTGTTTTACAGCATCAGAGATCCGGGTTAGATCCTGACTAAGTAGTGCTGTCTGTACGGCATTTGTACGTTCTCCCCATGACCGCAAGAATTTTCTCTGGGTTCTCCGGTTTCCTCCCATACTCCAAAGACGTTCAAGTTTGTAGGTGAATTGGTTTTGGTAAAATTGTAAATGATCCCAAACAGTAGGTTAGTGCTAGGATATTGCTGGTCGGCAAGGACTTGGTGGGCCAAAGTACCTGCTTCCGCGCTATATCTCTAAAGTCAGTGCTGGACCTGTACTACCATGAGGGATAGTTTTGTTCATTGAACTACAGGACTGTAGAAGACACAAATTGCGGGAGTAACTCAGCGAGTCAGGCAGCATCTCTGGAGAACATGGATAGGTGATGTTTTGGGTCAGGACCCTTCTCCAGAGATCCTGCCTGACCTGCTGTGTAACTCCAGCACTTTGTGTCTTCTTTTGTAATCCAGCATTTGCAGTTCTTTGTTTTCTGCAATACTGCAGACCCAGTGTCTGATGTATCAAATTTCGTGTAATGTCTCTTAATTAGCACAGAATCACAAACGTCTCAAGATAACCACTGGTCTTTAAACATCAAAACCAAACACAAGAAACTAACTGTTAGCATAAGACAGAAAATATCTTAAATTTAACAAAGGATTGCAAAAATGCTAATATGAGGCCATGTGTTTGCCACAAAAATGCCAAACTCAAATTACAACTGCAAACATCTCAGTTTCAGTAATGAGTGAAAACATGAAACAAAACACAGGGATAAAAGCATGTGAAATTCAGTGCAGTGTCAGAATCTAAAGGCTCTGTCCCACGGGTTTGCGGTCGTTGGCGGTGAAGCGCGGCGTCGCCGGAAGAGGGGACCAGAGGGGAATCCAGGATTTTTTGTTTAAGCTCTTTGAACCAACATAATCAAATGTTAAGCACAGTGATTTGACTTTAAACTTAGATTTTAGACTTTAGAGATACGGTGCGGAACCAGGCCCTTTGGCCTTCCGAGTTCACGCTGACCAACGATCGCCCCATACACTAGACCATCCGACACACTGGCGAATTTACATTTTTTTTACCAATGCCAGTTAACCTACAAACCTGCATGTCTTTGGAGGGCACCCAGAGAAAACCCATGTGGTCACAGGGAGAATATACTAACTCCGTACAGACAATACCCGTAGGCAGGATTGGACCCTGGTCTCAGATGCTGTAAGCCAGCAAGTCTGCCATTGTGCAACTGTACTACCCCTGTTAAGAATTGTGGAGACATTTAATATTTGCAATCCAACAAATTTAACGCACCATTTGCTTTTTGGCACAATTGTAACTGAAAGGATCTTAAAGCTATTTCAACCAATCAACAGTGAATTAGAATGAAATATTAATGTGATACTGAGCTGAGCTACAGTTTTATATTTATGGCTTCTTACTGTTTTGTTTTAACGTGATAAATCTGTTCTACAAGCTGCAAAGTAACTGGGAGACTAAATGGGCTAAGAGATATAACAAACATTCACAGCTCTGTGTGACTCAGTTATCTGAGCAGCTCATCAATGTATTATATACAGTATTCACCATGAAAGAACAAATGAAAAGACGTGACTGAATTTAATTATAAGGCGGATGGTCGCAGTCATTTCCCCTGGGTAGAGCAGTCTCAAACTCTCCAATTTCTAATTTCCAATTCACCAATTTCAAGTAATATCTCCCCACTTGCTCTCTATCTTTCAAGTGCTCCCTCCTTCACACCCCTGTAGGCCACCAGCTCTCCGACTATTTCCCACCCCCTCCTGTCACCCTGCTCCTTTTCCCCCTTTCGTACATCCATCTCTCTTCCTCGAGTCCATCATTTCCCATTTCATCCCCTCCCTCTCTCATTCCCCTCATCCCCTTTCATCTATATTCCTCCTTCTGGCTTTACAAACCCCCAGGTCCTGGTCAGTGATTCTGGGTGAACAGTCCTTTTCCTCTCCTCCCTGACACTGGCACTGGTTACATACTCCCTACTTCTCCCTGTGTTTGTGGCCCTGGGTAAGGACTCTCTCCCCTCTGCCCCCATCACTGACTCTGGGTACACACTTGCTACTTCTCCCCCTGTATTTCTGACCCTGGGCACATATTCTCCTACCCCTCTATCAGTGATTGTGGAAATACATCCACCCATCTCTGCCCCTGCCAGTGACTCTGGGTACACACTCTCTCCTCTGTCACCATGCCAGTGACCCAAGGTACGCATTTCCTCCGCTCTCCCCTCTCAGTGACTCATAATGGCTGCCTCACCAACACTGCCTCATCCTTTTCCTTCTTTGTTGTTTATTAGTATGTGTTAAATACAAGGTTTAGTGTTCTTTAGCTTGTTTTATATGGGAGACTTTAACATCATGGAACTCACGTTCCCTGGTTAGGGACTGACTTTGGGAGCTCGAAACCGCAGGAACTTCGACCACCCCGACGAGGGAACTTCGATCACCGGCTGCGGATGGTTCGACTGTCCCGACTGCGGGAGAATAAAGAGGGAGGAAGATTAACTTTATTGCCTTCCATCACAGTGAGGAATGTGGGGAATTCACTGTGGTGGATGTTTATGTTAACTTTTATGTAGCTGTGTGGCTTGTTGCTTTTTTTAGTATGGTTGTATGGTAAATCGAATATCACTGCACCTTAATTGGTACACGTGACGATAAAAGACCTTTGATTACTGTAAAAATACCTTTAGGAAGCTGAGCTAACTGTAGCTACAATAAAAAACCCAAGTTTGAGTTTGAGCTGGAGTTTAGCTTATTGTCATGTGTACCGTGTACAGGGGCATTTTGTGGTCCACAATCTCTATAATTGATCAAAAGTGTAATTAATATTCCACCAAGCCTGGAGAGAACAAGAGAGCAATATTCAAGCTGTGAATCTATGTGATGGAGCGAGGGAGAGATGGTGGGTTGTTTGTGACCCACTCAGCAACCACCCCTGTTGTTTTTGACTGTCTGTTGAGTTAGAACATGCTTTTTAATGGAGGTCTGGTCAGAGGATCGTGACCATATCAATCGGTTAGTGGGACGCACTTTGCTGGCTTAAAATTCGCAACTCAGAAAAATGTGTAGGGTTAGATTGCTTGACCTCTGACCATTGGGCAGTAATGTTGGAGTGCTGCCCTGTCACAAGAACAGAAGAACGCAAGAAAATCCAAACAGGAATAGGCCACCAGGCCCACCAAGCCTGCCCGCCGTACAGTCTGATCACGGGTGACCTAGGCTGCCCTCAATTCCTCGATCTTTCAAATATTTGCCATATTTCATGAGGGGAATTAATAGGGTGAATGCACAGAGTCTTTTACCTGGGGCAGGAGAATCAATAACCAGAGGACATAGGATTAAGGTGTGAGGGAATGATTTAATTGGCAACTTTTTCTTGCAGAGGATGGTGGGTATATGGAACGAGCTGCCAGAGGTGGTAGTTAATCCAGGTACTATAACCTATAACAGCATTTAAAAGACACGTAGATAAATACATGGACTGGACAGGTTTAGAGGGATCTGGGCCAAATACTGGCAAATAGGATTATCTGAGATAGGACTTCTTGGTCAGCATGGATGAGTATGGCCGGTGGGCCTGTTTCTATTCTGTATGACTCCATCATTCTATTTATCCATCCCCACTTTATATACTTGGGGGTAGAGAATTCCAGGGATTTTCTGTTCTCTGAAAGATGAAATTTCTACACTGATATGAAGACTGGGGAACTTGGGACAGTTAATGCCTGGAGGGCAGTCAGTATTACAGTCGAGGAGCTGCTGAACATCCTGAGGCGAATGAAGGTAGACAAATCTCCCGGGACTGAGCAGATAAATATAAGGAAACTGTGGAAAGCTAGAAAAAGGTCACCGCTCATTCTTCCAAACTCCAAGGAATTCAGACCCAAGCTATCTAGTCCGGAAACCCTTTCATCCCAGGAACTAACTTGGTGAATCTCCTTTGAAGTGCCTCCAATATTATCGTATTCTTGTTTAGTTAAGGGGACCAAACTGTGTACAGTGTTCCAGGTGTGGCTTCACCAGATCCCTGTACAAATATAACAAACCTTCCCTATTCTTAAACTCTAACCACTTTGCAATAAAGGCCAACATGTTGTTTGCCTTTATAACTTCTTATCAGATTTGCTAACCTTTTATGATTTGTGCACTGGAGTATTTCGCTCTCTATTTAGATAATAATCTGAATTTTACAAAATTCACTAGCAGTACCCTCATTTAGTTTTAGTTATTAGTTTTACTTTTAGAGATACAGCATGGAAACAGGCCCTTCGGCCCATCGAACCTGCACTAATACTATCCTACAAGAACTGGGGACAATTTTCAATTTTATCAAGCCAAGTAATCTACAAACCTGTACGTCTTTGGAGAGTGGGAGGAAACCGGAGTTCCTGGAAGAAAACCTACGCAGGTCACGGGGAGAACGTACAAACTCCGTCCAGACAGCACCCGTAGTCAGGATCGAACCTAGATCTCTGATGTTGTAAGGCAGCAACTCTACCGCTGTGCCACTAGGCTGTCATTATACAAACCATTAAAGCAAGGACTTGACTGCATTGTCACAGAGCAATAAGCCGCTGTGGCACCGTTACAAAAAAGGACAATGGCACTGCTTCCAAGTGACCTGGGGAATATTTAACCCCTGACTTCCATCACTAAAACCAATCAGCCCATCATTATCACCACGCTGTCTAAGGGACTTTGCTTCTTCTGATAACATTTCACGAAAGCACTTCAACTGGAAATTGTTGGAGGTTCGGAGCAAGTTCGGCAAGATGTGCAGTGAAAACAAAAAGTATTAATGTTATAAGTCAATCACCTTTTATCAGGGTTGTCAGTACATTAGATTATCCCAAGGATATGAAAGATGCTTTATAAATTTAAATATTTTGTTCCAGTGTGCAGTACCTTTTACCTTAGACGTCTCAAAAGTTTAAAACATTCTAATTAAGCCATCAATATGAATTTGTCTCTTTTAAAATTCTTCCTCTTTTGGAATGATAGATGTTTGGCAATCGGCTTTTCATCCAGCTCTTAATTAATTATTAGCATTAGGCATGAAAGAAAAAAACATGATTTGGGCATTCATCAACTCCAGCCCAAATGAACTGCAGCACCTTGCTGAATAGGGAGGGCATGAAACAGAAAATGTGCTTTATCGTAAATGCGGGCAAAATTTGTTGGTTTGACTGGGGTTATCAAAGGCTCATTGATGTATTGGAGGCCTTCCAAGACCCTAAGACATATTATCACCAAAAGCACAGCGCCTGAATACTGATCTGTGTGCCACTGCAGCAGGAATTTGTTTATTGTGTTCATTCATGGACTGGCTGCAACTTTCTCTGACAGTTATATAGAAGTAATTTTTTTTTTATTTTTTTTTAAATTTTTATTTATTAGAAGTACATTACATTACAACCACATACATTAATACTCGTCATTTATATCATCTTACAATTAATGTACTCCCTTTATTTATTTTTTTACACTAGAGAAAGAAAAGATTGAAAGAGAGAAGAAAGTGAAGGAAAAAGTGCAAGTGTAATAGAAGTAATTGACATTTTTATGGAGCATTCATAAAATATGCATTTTTAATCATTTAGTCTTAGTCCATACAAAATGCAGGCACAACATAGTTTATTTTCTTTAATTGACTTTCTTAAAAGTGCTGCATAGTTACTCTGTGAGAAAATATGTATTTTAAAATTCACCAGTAATTAATTGCAAAGCACATAACCAACACTGCTTTTTTCAAGGCATTCATCAATGCCTGGAAGTACACTGGGAAATGTTTAAAACATGCAAATGCAAATGTCTCTTAATGCCCCTCCAGTTCAGAAGATATCTCTTTAGCTGTGAGCCCTCTAGTTAGAGAGATAATCACGCTTGAGATTTAAAAAATACCTGAAATATGCACAATTACGATAAGGAGAATTGTTACCATGGGGAAAGTTGGATAGACTGAATCTCAGTTCGAGCTTGGAGCTGCTTTTCCCAGGAACTTCATCTTAGTTGCAGAATACATTTGCTTACAAATAGTGAACTTATTTAACCATTTCCTCTCAGCCTGGTTTACAGCAACACTAATGTAAGCACACTTTTTTTTGTTAAATGGTGGAAAATATCCAACTTTGCCTTTCTTCTTTGCTGAGCTTTTCATCTTTGCTGAGATGCAATTCAGGGTTTGCCTGACTTCAAAAAAGAAACTGTGCTTAATTGTTCCATATTTATGTCATCTCCCTATTTGGAAGATGATGAGTCAGTTCATTCGTCTCCAATATAAACTTCCAAAAATGGTATAATTGAATCTCAGGAGCAGTCTCTGTACTAAGTAACAGTTTGACACACCACTTTCACCACTGTGCTTAATTAAAGGTGCTGGTGCCAAATGAAGCTTACTAGCATTTCCTTTCATTTTTTCAATTTTGCACCAGACCAAAAACTCCTTGAGATAAAAGAATCAATTGCCGTGATGGTTCTAATTATATCCAATGCTCAGATTAGTGTTTGTAGTGTCTGTAGTCTCCTTGGTCTGGTGCATTATCCTGGCATCACTGTATTAGTGATGGAATTATTCATGGAATGTCCTTTATTGAAGGCAGTGAGCTTTCAACTAATGGCAGTGTCTGGCATAGGAGGGGAAATACCTCGGGCTTGTGGCGAGATGGATCGCTGGCTACTGGGAAAGGTAATTTCTGGGGCTCTCTGACATTTTTTTCAAATCTTTCCTGACTACAGGTGAGATGCCACTTGCTTAGAAGATAGCAAAGATCTAGGAACAAGGATAGCAAAGATCAAGGAACAAAGAGGGTAACAAGGATAAGCCTGGTAATTAAGGGGCAGTAAGTCTCACACCTACGATAAGGAAAATATTGAATAATGTGCTGAGGAAAAGGATAAACGTGCACTTGGCGGCACAGTGACGCAGCGGTAGAGTTGCTGCCTCACAGCGCCAGAGACCCGTGTTTGATTATGATTATGGTTCTGTCTGTATGGAGTGTATACATTCTCCCTGTGATCGTGTGGGTTTTCTCCAGGGGCTCCGGTCTCCTTCTACACTCCAAAGATGTACAGGTTTGTAGCTTAATTGGCTTCTGTAAATTGTCCCCAGTGTGTTAGTTTACAGGATGATCGCTGGTTGGCACTGACTCGGAGGGTGGAAGGGCCTGTTTCTATGCTGTATCTTTTAAGTCTAAAGTCATCTGAAAAGATGGGAATTAACGAGGAAAATCAACATGGCTTTGTTAAGATGAGATCTGATCTGAATACCTTGATTAAGATTTGAAGATATAGAAACATAGAAACATAGAAAATAGGTGCAGGAGTAAGCCATTTGGTCCTTCGAGCCAGCACCACCATTCAATATAATCATGGCTGATCATCCAAAATCAGTACCCCAATCCAGCTTTTTCCCCATATCCCGTGATTCCCTTAGCCCTGAGAGCTAAATCTAACTCTCTCTTGAAAACATCCAGTGAATTGACCTCCACTGCCTTCCCCGGCAGAGAATTTCACAGATTCACAACTCTGGGTGAAAATGTTTTTCCTCATCTCAGTCCTATATGGCCTACCCCTTATTCCCTAAACTGTGACCCCCTAGTTCTGGACTCCCCCAACATTGGGAACATTTTCCCTGCAGCTACCCTGTGCAATCCTGTTTCTATAAGATATCCTCTCATCCTTCTAAATTCCAGCGAATACAAGTCCAGTCGACCCATTCTTTCATAATATGTCAGTCCTGCCATCCTGGGAATTAACCTGGTGAACCACAATAGCAATAATGTCCTTCCTCATATTAGGAGACCAAAATTGAACACAATACTCCAACTGTAGTAGGAACTCCTTGCTCTTAAACTCAAATCCTCTTGCAATGAAGGCCAACATGTCATTAGCTTTCTTCACTACCTGCTCTACCTGCATGCTTACTTTCAGTGACTGATGTACAAGCATACCCAGGTCTCATTGCACCTCCCCTTCTCCTAATCTGACATCTTTCAGATAATAATCTGCCTTCCTGTTCTTGCCACCAAAGTGGATAACCTCACATTTATCCACATTATACTGCATCTGTCATGCTTCTGCCCACTCACCCAACCTATCCAAGTCAACCTGCAGCCTCATAGCATCATCCTCGCAGCTCACATGCCGCCCAGCTTTGTGTCATCCACAAAAACTTAGAGATGTTACATTTAACTTGTCTAAATCGTTAATGTTCATTGTAAACAACTGGAGTCCCAGCACTGAGCCTTGCGACACCCCACTAGTCAATGCCTGCCATTCTGAAAAGGACCAATTAGTTCCTGCTCTTTGCTTCCTGTCTGACAACCAGTTATCTATCCATGTCAATACCCTTCCCCCAATACCATGTGGTCTAATTTTGCACACTTATTTCCTGTGTGGGACCTTGACAAAGGCTTTTTGAAAGTCCAGATGCACCACATCCACTGGCTCTCCCTTATTCATTCTACTTGTTACATCCTCAAAAAATTCCAAAAGATTAGTCAAGCATGATTTCCCCTTCATAAATCCATGCTGACTTTGACCGAACCCGTCACTGCTTTCCAAATGCGCTGCTATACATCTTTAACAATCTACTCCCGCATCTTCCCCACTACTGATGTAAGGCAACTGGTCTATTATTCCCTGTTTTCTCTCTTAAAAAGTTGAAGTACATTGGCTACCCTCCAGTCCACAGGAACTGATCCAGAACCGGGAGAACATTGGTAAATGATCACCAATGCATCCACGATTTCTAGGGCCAACTCCTTGAGTACTCTGAGATGCAGACCATCAGGCCCTGGGGATTTATCTGCCTTCAGTCCCATCAATTTACCAAACACCATTTCCTGACTAATGTGGATTCCCTTCAGTTCCTCCATCCCACTTAATCCTTGATCCCCTAGTATATCCGGGAGATTGTTTGTGTCTTCCTTAGTGAAGACAGAACCAAAGTACTCGTTTAACTGTTCTGCCATTCTCATTATCAATTCATCTGTCTCTGTCTGTAAGGGACCAACATGCGTCTTCACTAATCTTTTCCATTTTACATACCTATAGAAACTTTTCCAGTCAGTTTTTATATTCGCCGCAAGCTTTCTTTCTTGCTCTTTCTCCTCCTCTTAATTAACCCCTTTGTCCTCCTCTGTTCTAAATTTCTCCCAGTCCTCTGGTTTGCCATTTCTTCTGGCCAATTTATATGCCTCTTGGCTTTAACACTATCCATGACTTCCCTCATCAGCCACGGTTGAGCCGCCTTCCCAGTTTTATTTTTTCGCTAGACTGGGATGAACAATTTCTGGAGTCTCTGAATTAACCATGTCACTCTCCACCCTAATGCAGAATTCCACCATATTATATTATGATCTTTCAATTTTTCAAAGAAGTAACTGAATATGTTGTTTGATGATGGTGTAGTTGCTGAAGGCCTTTGGTGAGGTTCAAGGTGGGAGACTAATCCTAATGATTTAAGGACCTGGGATTGAGAAGAATTTGACAAACTGGATCCAAACCCACTCTTTTTAGTTTAGTTTAGAGATATATCATGGAAATAGGCCCTTCGGCCCACCGAGTCTGCACTGACCATTGATCACCCATTCATTAGTTCTATCCTACACACTAGGGACAATTTACAGAAGCCAATTAAACCTACTACCTGCATGTATTTTGAATGTGGGAGGAAACTGGAGCACCTGGATGAAACCCACATGGTCACAGGGAGAACGTGCAAACTCTGTGCAGACAGCATCCGTAGTCAGGATCGAACCCGGATCTCTGGCACTGTAAGGCAGCAACTCTACTGCTGAGCCACCGTGCCTCCCTTAAGTGATGGGAGGCAGAGTGTGAAGTTGGGGCTGTTTTTGTCATTCAGTAGTGTTGTTATTATGTACATTAACTGTCTGGATCTGAATGTCATAAGAGTAATAATAATTTATTATCCAAGTATGTTTTGCAACATATGAGGAATTTGATTTGCCATACAGTTATACCAATAAAGAGCAACAAGACACCCAAATATTTTTTTAACATGAACATTCATCACAGCGATTCCCCCACAATCCTCACTGTGGTGGAAGGCAAAAAAATGCAATCCTTTTCCCTTCTTTGTTCTCCCTCGGTCGGGGCATCCAAACCGTCCATTATCGGGGTGATCTTGGCTCCCCCAACTTAGGAACAGTGGGAACCCTGGTGTACACAGGATGATATACAGAAGGATTTCTGAAGGCAGCAACACTAGTGGACAAGATGGTTAAGAAGGTCTATGAGTTTGTTGCCTTCATTAACCATCGCATAGAATAGATGCATTTTCCTTCAAATCTCATGGACCCTTATATAGAACATAGAACATTGAAAATAGGTGCATTTGGCCCTTCGAGCCAGCACCGCCATTCATTGTGATTATGAATGATCATGCACAATCAGTAACTCGAGCCTGCCTTCTCCCCATATCCCTCGATTCCGCTAGCCCCTAGCCCCGAGAGCTCTATCTAACTCTCATTTAAATTCATCCAGTGAATAATGCCTAATGCCTTCTGTGACAGAGAATTCCACAAATTAACAATTCTCTGGGTGAATATAGTTTTCTCATCTCAGTTTTAAATGGCCTCCCCTTTATTCTTAGACTGTGGTCCCTGGTTTTGGACTGACCAAACATTGGGAACATTTTTCCTGCTTGTCCAGTCCTTTTATAATTTTATATAAAAGGACTGGACAAGCAGGAAAAATGTTCCCAATGTTGGGTCAGTCCAAAACCAGGGACCACAGTCTAAGAATAAAGGGGAGGACATTTAAAAAAAAAGTATAACAACACCTGGAAGGTGCCAAGGCAAAGACAAGCGCCCGTGCCGCACTGATACGTCGCCTAGCCGGCACCACATGAGGAGCCACGACGAAGACACTGCGCATGTCCACAGTGGCCCTGGTGTTCTCAGCCGCCGAGTACTGCGCCCCGGTCTGGTGCCGTAGCCCTCACGCCAAGAAGCTGGATGCTGTCCTCAACAGCACCCTGCGGACTGTCTCCGGATGCCTACGAGCCACCCCAGTAAACCAACTGCCCGTCCTCGCTAGCATCGCCCCAGCCAACATCAGACGAGAAGCAGCCACGCTGGCCCTCTCTCGAAAGGCACAGACCAGTGAATCCCACCTCCTCCATCAGATCGTCACAGAGACACCACGACGAGTGCGCCTCAAGTCACGGCACCCCTTTGCCACGCAAGCCCAAGAGCTGCTCTGCACAACACCGGCTGATGCTTCTAAGGCTGCCTGGGTCAAGACAAGATGGAGAGACCAGTGGAAGTCAGCGGAACCATCTAGGCTACATCATTACATCGATGACCACATGGACGTCCCTGGCCAGGACCTGCCCCAAAAGCAGTGGACAACCCTCAACCGCTTGAGGACAGGCATCGGACGCTATGTAGTGGCAATGAAGAGGTGAGGCCTCGTGGACAGTGCCTCCTGCGAGTGTGGGGACCCAGCACAGAGAGTGGAGCACATAGTCACCAGTTGCCCCAAACACCGGCCACCGAATGGTGAACGAGGTCTGATTGACCTGGACGATGACACGTTGGCCTGGCTCGCCTCAACAGAGCTGCAGGTCTAAAAGACACACGACAGAAGAAGAAGATAATTTTATACATTTCCACAAGATTCCCTCTCATTCTTCAAATTTCCAGTGAATACAAGCCCAGTCTTTCCAATCTTTCCTCATATGACAGTCCCACCATCTGGGGATTAACCTCGTGAATCTATACTGCACTGCCTCAATAGCAAGGATGTCCTTCTTCAAAGTAGGAGACCAAAACTGCACACAATACTCAAGATGTGGTCTCACTGTGGGGCCTGTACAACTGCAAAAGGACCTCTTTACTCCTACACTCAAATCCTCTCGTTATGAAGGCCAACATGCCACTAGCTTTCTTCACTGCCTGCTCTACCTGCATGTTTACTTTCAGTGACTGGTGTACAAGGACACCCAGGTCTCATTGCACTTCCCTTTTCCCTAATCTGACACCATTGAGATAATAATCTGCCTCCTTGTTCTTGCTGCCAAAGAAGATAACCTCACATTTATCTACATTACACTGCATCTGCATGGAACTGCCCACTTACTCAACCTGTCCAAGTCACCCTGCAACCTCCTAGCATCCTCTTCGCAGTTCCATTGCGACACAGCTTTGTGTCATCTGCAAATTCGCTGCTGTTACTTTTAATCCCATCATCTAAATCATTAATATGTATTGTAAATAGTTGTGGCCCCAGCACTGAGCCTTGCGGCAGTACACTCGCCACAGCCTGCCATTCTGACAGGGACCCGTTTATTCCTACTCTTTGTTTCATGTCTGCTAACCAATTCTCTATTCATGTCAATACCTTACCCTCAATACCATGTGCTCTAATTTTTCCCAATAATCTCCTGTGTGGGACCTTAATAAAGGCTTTCTGAAAGTCCAGATACACTACATCCACTGGCTCTCTTTCATTAATTTAATTGTCACATCCTCAAAAAATTCCAGAAGAGTAGTCAAGCAGGATTTCTCCTTCATAAATCCATGCTGACTTGGACCAATCCCTTTACTGCTATCCAAATGCGCCGTTATTACTACTTTAATAATTGACTCCAGCATCTTCCCCACCACCGATGTCAGGCTAACTGGTCTATAATTCCTCGTTTTCTCTCTCACTCCTTTCTTGAAAAGTGGGTTAACATTAGCTCCACTCCAATCCACAGGAACTGATCCTAAATCTATAGAATATTGAAAATGATCACCAATGCGTCCACAATTTCTAGAGCCACCTTCGTGGAGTACCCTGGATGCAGACCCTCAGGCCTTGGGATTTATCAGCCTTCAGTCCATCAGTTTACCCAATACTATTTCTCGCCGAATGCAAATTTCTTTCAGTTCCTCTGTCTCCCTAGATCCCCTGTCCTCTAGTACATCTGGGAGATTGTTTGTGTCTTCCTTAGTAAAGACGAGAACCAAAGTACCTGTTCAAATTCTGCCATTTCCTTGTTCCCCATAATAATTTCACCAGTTTCTGCCTTCAAGGGACCCACATTTGTCTTTACAAATCTTTTCTCTTAACATACCTAAAGAAGCTTTTACTATCCTTTATATTCTTGGCCAGCACACTCGTACCTCACCTTTTCAGCCTCTATTGCCCTTTTTGTTACCTGCTGTTGTCCTTTGAAAGTTTCCCAATCCTTTGCCTTCCCGCTACTCTTTGCTATGTTATACACCTTTTCTTTTAGTTTAATTCCATCCCTAACTTCCCTTGTCTGCCACGGTTGCCTCTTACTCCCCTTAGAATCTTTCTTCCTCTTTGGAATGAAATGATCCTGCATCTTCTGGATTATGCCCAGAAATGCCTGCCATTGCCTGTTCCACCATCATTCCTGCTAGGATCCTTTTCCAGTCGACTTTGGCCAGCTGCTCTCTCATGCCTACATAGTCCCCTTTGTTCAACTGCAACACTGACACTTCTGATTTAACCTTCTCCCTCTCATATTATGGTCACTACCTCCTAACGGTTCTTTACCTTGAGTGCCCTGATTAAATCTGGTTCATTAGACAACATCATATCCAGAATTGTCTTCTCTCTGGTCGGCTCAGTACAAGCAGCTCTAAGAATCTCTCTCGGCAGCAGTCTACAAACTCCCTTTCTTGGGGTCCAGAACCAACCTGATTTTCCCAGTCTACCTGCATATTGAAATCTCCCATAACCACAGTGGCATGACCTTTGTTACATGCCAATTTTAACACCTGCTGCAACGCACCCTATATCCAGACTACTGTTTGGGGGACTGTAGATAACTCCCATTAGTGTCTTCTTACCTTTGCAATTCCTCAATTCTATCCACAGTGACTCTATATCGTCAGTCCCCATGTCACCCCTCACAAGGGACTGAATTTCATCTCTCACCAACAGAGCTACCCCACCTCCTCTGCCCACCTGCCGGTCCATTCTATAGGACGTATAACCCTGAATATTCAGTTCCCAGTCCCGATCCTCCTGTAGCCATGTCTCTGTAATCCCCACGATGTCATGTCTACCAATCTCAAACTGAGCCTCAAGCACATACACTTTACTTCTTATACTTTGTGCATTCATATATAATACTTTTAATCCATTACTCACCTCACCTTTCACATCGATTCCTATTTCACTTGGCCATACTCTCCTATTCCTTCGTGAGCTTTCTGCCCCGTTAATTCTGGTGACTTTCTTAACTTTTCCTATACTCTCTTTCCATTTAACTCCATCCTTGTATTTCCAATTTGCCTCCTCCACCCCCCCCCCCCCCCCAACCCATTTACTTTAAACACACCCATGTAGCAGTGGCAAACCTGCCTGCCAGAATACTGGTCCCCCTCCTGTTAAGGTGCAACCCGTCCCTTTTGTACAAGTCACCCTTACCCCGAAGCAGATCCCAGTGGTCTAAGAATTTAAATCCCTGCCCTCTTCATCAGCTCCTCAGCCACACATTCAGATCCCCTATCTCCCTGTTCCAGCATGAGGAACTGGAAGCAAACCGGAGATAATCACCCTGGAGGTCTTCTGCCCCGGCAGCTTCCAAGAGGGTGAACCTGTTTTCAAGAGGTACATCCCCCGGGGTCTCCTGTACTCCAAGCTTCCTTCCCTTCCTCACCGTCACCCACCTTCTCTCTTCCGGTATCTTTGGTGTAACAATCTCGCTGTAGGTCCTGTCCAGGAAACTCTTGTTTTCCCAGATGATCCAGAGATCATCCAGCTGCCTCTCCAGTGTCCCAACACGGTCCTTCAGGAGCTGAACCTGGACACACTTTCCACAGTTATAGAGTCATACAGCACAGGAAGAGAATCTTCACTGCACAATGTTCACACTGATCATTAAGAACCATTACAGATTCAACTGACTCAATGGAAATGACCACACTTAAAGCACTAGTATTGAGCTTTCCCCTTCCTTTATCTTAGATTAGCACTGTTGTTGCCCTGATCGATGAACTGGCTCTCTCTTAACATCAAAGAGATTATGGAGTCTTTTCTCAAATTGCCTACTGCTTGTGAATATAAATAAACTGTTCTGAAAATGTTAAATCAATGTTAACATCAGACTGGACTTGGGCTGCTTCTAATGGAATGTCTGATAACATAAACATTGGTATTGCTATTGGTATATTATTGTCACATGTACCAAGATATAGTGAAAAGCATTGTTTTCATGCTATTCAGTCAAATCATACTATGCATGAGTACAATCAAGCTATACTCAAGTAAAATAGGTAGTGCAAAGAGAAAAATACCAGAGTGCAGAATAGAGGGCTATAACATTATAGCACTACATGACAAACATGACATGGCAAATAAAAAAGAAGTGCAAGGGCCACAATGAGGTAGGATGGAAGAGTGGGACTCACCATTAGTTTACGAGAGGACCGTTCAGTTGTCTGATATCATATGGTCACTCAATCCAAATCACTCACTCTGATTTGTAGCCATGATTGTTTGTGTATGCTGTAGCCCATAAATTCCACTTACTTTGGAGGGGGGGGGGGGTGGCGCAGTGTTTGAGTTGCGGTCTTACAGTGCCAGAGACCCAGGATTGATCCTGTCTACGGGTGCTGTCTATACAGTTTCCTCCCACATTCCAAAGTATTGCAGGTTTGTAGGGTAATTGGCTTCCATAAAAAAAATTGTCCCTCGTGCGTAGGATAGAACTAGGCGGAGGCGTGGACTCGGTGGGCCGAATGTCCTGTTTCCATCCTGTATCTCTAAACTAAACTGAACTAAATAGAGTCATGGAGTCATATTGCATGGAAACAGGATCTTTGGCCCAATTTGCCCACACTGGCCAACATGTGCCAGCTACACTGGTCCCACCTGCCTACGTTTGGCCCATATCCCTTCAAACCTGTCCTATCCATGTATCCAAAGCTGGGCCTATCATCCATTCACCTCCTGGGTACATTTGCACCACTTGTAGTGAAGGAGGAAATTATTAAAATGGCTTAAAAACAAGAACTCAATCCTGTTGAGGGTTTTCCAAAAAAAAAAACATGGAGTTATGATCTATTTGGAATATGGCGATACCTTCAGATCATCCACTCTGTACTGGCAACTTAACTTATTTCCTCTGTCCATTTACACATAAAATGTGTGTTTCAAAACATTGGCTGTTTAAGACGTCCCAGGGATTTAAAGATTATTCTCATCTTGAATTAGATTTTTTCCCCCTCATCTGCGACAGTGTGGCACAGACAACCATTCTGTGCTGTCATGACTGTGGAAAGCAGTCAGATGTGCAAAGTAACCTATACATCCTGGCTGAGTCAATAGTGTTTATTTCTAATTTGTGCTTGAGGCAGATGCTGTCGCCAGTGCATTTTTTCACTTAAGAAGAAATGGTCTTAAACGTTCATGGGCTGATTGCAAATCTCTTTACAAATCATACAATTATGGTTAATTTTTACATACTCAGTCATAAATAATGCATGGGAAAACTGTGCTTTTATTTTAAGGTTTAAACTCCTACCTCTTTACTCACAGTAGGTAATAAACTTATCGCTTATTGGAGGGCTAATGCCAAAACAAGCCGTCGCTTTGATCTTGCAAATTATGCATGTACATCTTTCCAGACTTCTGGAACGTGGTAATAAAAAGCTGAGATAATTCTGCAATCCTATTAAACCGAAACACATTAAAAAGATGTTTGCAACTATTATTTTGCTCGACAAATTATCAAAAATTGCAGAACAAAATGTCAGCAGGCAGAAATTCAGTACTCTGCTCCTTTTTTTTTCTAAATCGCAAAGAATGGAGGGCCCGATAAAGACTGAAACTAATTAAACCCAACCTTTTCAACCTGCAAAACACAACTGTATCACATTTGAGCAACATGAGAAATCATTGCAAAGCGTCAGCCTACCCGGCAGTACACAAGTGCCTCATTAGTACACTGGCATTCTCGTGGCATATCATTAATTATTATGCAAATACTAATGCCAGCCAAATGCCGATCACAATCCTATCTACCTTGCTCGAATCCAGATATTTTTCAGCCCTTTGAACCACCATATTTTGCGAAAAAAACTTTTGGATCTGTTCAAATAGCTGTATTATTGCCCATCAAATGACAGATCTTAAACCCCTGCGCTCTGAGCCACTTTGAAGAATTTCTTGCAGACCTTGAAAGCTACGGATTACTTGCCAGGCACAGGCACGGACTCACATGTGATGGACACAATTTCACATCTGCTCCGTTTGTTGTGGCTGAGCACAGCTCCGTGCAGCCAATGCCAGAGGTTTGTTACATTCAGCACGGCTCAAACTGTGCAGGTTACAAAAATTCCATCATGCCTTTGTTCTAACGGAGATGGGTTTTTTTGTCAGTCCTGTGTCCTTGTTTTTATTTGCAGACAGATCATCCGGCAACTTTGGCACTATATCAACTATTGGGTTGAATGGCCTTAATACGTTATAGGAGCAGAATTAGGCCATTTGGCCCATCGAGTCTATTCCGCCCTTCAATCATGGCATAACGGAATCAAGGGTTATGGGGAGAAAGCAGGAATGGGGTACTGATTTTGGATGATCAGCCATGATCATATTCAATGGCGGTGCTGGCTCGAAGGGCCGAATGGCCTACCCATGCACCTATTTCTGTGTTTCTATGTTTCTATGACTGATAGTTCCCTCTCAACCCCATTCTCCTGCTTTCTCCCCATAACGTCTGATACTCATACTAATCAAGAATCTGTCAATCTGTGCCTTGATACCCAATGACCCAATGAATTCCACAGAATTCACCTTCTTCTGCCTGTTTCTGTGCGATGTGATCCACGCAATAATAAAGAGCAAATGGGTCCTGGAGGGCTGAGGTAGACATTGTGGGCTGAAGGGCCTGTTTCTGTTTTGAATCACCCCATGAATCTAAATGACCAAACCCACACTTCCTCTGGAGATATAAGAGACTGCAGATGCTGGAATCTGATGGTCAAAACTGACTCCTGGAGGAACGCAGTGAATCAAACAGATCCTGTGGATGCAATGGGATGGTTAATGTTTTGGGTCGAGAGACCCTGCGTCAGGAATATTTATTTCACTTTCTATACCCTCACACCCAAGTGCTTCACAGTCCACGGGGCAGTTTTGAAGCGCTGTAAGGTGTGACATGCCCTGGTTAATCAGTGAACAGCAACATCCCATTGAGTGGATAATATGCTTTAGCTATGTGGATTGATGGATTGATATTGCTGCAAATATCAGGGAGGCCATTTGCCCCATTGAGCTAATGCATGCCCTTAGTTGGCAGACCAGAGATTGGAAAATGAATTATAACGTGATAAAATGTGGTGGTTTAGTTTGGAAGGAAGACAAAAGAAAATAGAATTGTTTATGCGGGGAAGAACTGCAGAAGGCTGCAGCACCAAGGGGAAAACGTAGAAAGCCAGCAAGTGCAGCCTATAACAGGGAAAGCTAATGGAATGTCAACCCTTCTTTCAAGGTGCTTGGAATAGAGAAGTCCTACTACAATTGTTTAGGCACTGGTGAGACCACATTTGACAATAGACAACAGACAATAGACAATAGGTGCAGGAGTAGGCCATTTGGCCCTTCGAGTCAGCACCGCCATTCAATGTGATCATGGCTGATCATCCCCAATCAGTACCCCGTTCCTGCCTTCTCCCCATATCCCCCGACTCCGCTATTTTTAAGTGTCCTATCTAGCTCTCTCTTGAAAGCATCCAGAGAACCTGCCTCCAGCTCCTTCTGAGGCAGAGAATTCCACAGACTCACCACTCTCTGTGAGAAAAAGTGTTTCCTCTTCTCCGTTCTAATTCGTTTGGATCCAGTAAAGAAATCTGACCCCTTATTTAAGGTATTACTATTTAAGGTATATGTACAGGTTTGTAGGTTAATTGTCTTTGGTAAAAATTGTAAATTGTCCCTAATGTGTACGATAGAGCTAGTGTGCGGGGATCACTGGTTGGCGTGGACTCAGTGGGCCCAAGAGCCTGTTTCCACACTGTATCTCTAAAGTCTAAAGTATGATTTCATTGGCGGTGCTTTGGAGAAGGTTCGTAAGTTAAAATCCTAGGTATGGAAAGGACGATCAATGAGGAAAGGTTGAGGACGTAGGCTGAGATTTTCAAAGTCAAAAGGTCTGCCATAGACTCATGACTGGACTGCTCTGCTTACATCAATGACACCCTGCAAGTCCTAGGCTGCAGATTATCCCAGGTGTCAGCAGTTTACCAAATATAACAATCCCACAATTTAGATGTTCTCCAATCAATAAAATGGGGCTGTTTCCCATGGGGAAGAGCACTCACCAGGCCTAAATGTTGGCTGGTTTCCAGGGAGTGATTGACTGAACTGATGTTGATCTCCATCAGAACTCAGAGCTCCATCTTAACACATGAGATGTCACCTATTGAATATGCAACACCACTATGCCTCTGGATGGCTCTTAGATGGCTCCTTGATTCTGCATTTCCTGCTGCATTTCAACCACCTCACTTCCCTGCAGGCTGTCTCTTGGAGGCCAAGGGCAACTCCCCGCCGTCCTTGGTTCCTGATCTACCCGTGCCCCTCATTCCTTGGTTCCTGATCTATTCTTTCTCTAGCTTATAGAGCATTGCATCACCTTGGTAACACCAGGGACATCGGAGAACGTGGGTGTGCAGCGTGAGACTCCAGTGCCAGCACCGGTCTGGGGATTCACTGCTGTCCTCTCCAGTGAAGATTCAATGCCACACCATTGTCTGTTTTAGGCTGCAAGGCCCCACAATCAGGAGGGTTCAGACTTTGCCTGAATCCTTCAGCTTCATACTCGGTGCTAAAATTTGCACCTGACACCCTTGCCTTCACAGTTACATGGTGAACGGGGATCCAGGTGGACTCTACTTGTTATGTGAACAATTCTCCTGAAAACAGACCGCATTGAGTGCTTTTGTCTCTTTATTGACCGTCAATGAGACGGCTCAGTCATCCATTTCCTCTCACTGCCAGTCAAGCCACACAATCACGTCGCTTTAAGGTGCAGTTCATGCTGCTCCTACCTCAGGAATCGATGTTAGTCCTCACCTAACAGCATAACCTCTCACTGCAATGCAGTGACATTTCCATCTGCCTTGCACCTGCTGTTCAGTTGATCTCTCTCTCCGTGAAGCTCACATTTTTACCAATTACTGTCAGGTTGTTAGCATTTTTGTGCTGTGAACTTGTGCATTGAAGTGCTTCCTTTCTATAAAGCTCAGCCATTCTAGTTTTAATCTGCTTTTATGTCATGCTGTGGGATTGTCAATTAGTTCTGAACTATCATTGATTCTCTGCAGGATTCAGATTGTGGACAAAAACAGGTATTATCTGTCAAATGCATCTTTGATATTCTTATGAATTTTTCTCTTTTTGATATTTTTTCTGTGTATTCGATAATGCCAGGGATCAGTCACTTTTCCTGACCTACTTTCGGGGTGACAGACTGCCTTTTCATGGAAAGGTGCACAGGGTGGAGTTTGAAAACTCTCGCATGTGGGAAACTGTGTCACCAGTATTCACCCGAGTTACTCACATGTGCAAACCTCAGTCAGAAGTGGTGATCATTTCAACGCTTCACTCTTTGGCTTGCCAAATAGTGAAAGGCCTGGGTAAAGTGGATGTGGAGAGGATGTTTCCACTAGTGGGAGAGTCTATGACTGGAGGTCATAGCCTTAGAATTAAAGGACATTCCTTTAGGAAGGAGATGAGGAGGAATTTCTCTGGTCAGAGGGTGATGAATCTGTGGAATACATTGGCACAGAAGACTGTGGAGGCCAAGTCAATGGGTATTTTTAAGGCAGAGATAGAAAGATTCTTGATTAGTATGGGCCTTGATTAGTATCAGTGTTTATGGGGAAAAGGCAGGAGAATGGGGTTAAGAAGGAAAGATAGATCAGCCATAATTAAATGGCGGAGTAGTCTTGATGGGCTGAATGGCCTAATTCTTCTCCTATCACTTATGAACATGAATTGGTGCCTGTGTTCACTATTGTGTGATATATTTTCTTTCTTCTTGAATGCCTTGTCTGCCTCGTCACCAGTCTTGCCCTTACCCTTCGATTCCCTCCGCACTTGTTTGCTTTTCTGTAGGTCATGCTGACTGTAAAAGGGAGATTGCTGCTTTCAGGCTGCTGCCTGTCTCGATACAGCACCACTAGACACAAAAAGCTGGAGTAACTCAGCGGGTCAGGCAGCATCTCTGGAAAAAAGGAATAAGTGATGTTTCGGGTCGAGACCCTTCTTCAGACTGAGAGTCAGGGGAGAAGGAAACTAGAGGTATGAAGAGGCACAGAACAAATCAGAGGCGGCACCAACCTTTCCTGACTCATCGGTGCTGGCCCTGATTTGTTCTGTAGCTTTTCATACCTCTAGTTTCCCTCTCATTATACCGTTAGCTTCCAGATATTGTAGGCCGCAGGCCGACGGTCGGAGCTCTTCTCCAATGACCCCCGGCGAGGGATCGCCCGCTCCACGATGGAAGGTCCGCTCCACGCCTGCCGCCAGAAGCTCCACAGACCGAGGCTCCCGGATGCTGTAGGCCGCAGGCCTGCGGTCGGAGCGCTTCTCCGGCGACCCCCGGCAAGGGGGTCCGCGATGTTAAAGTCCCAGGTGGTTCGGGTCTGGTCCGACTCCGGGAAAGGCAGCACCAAACCAACTATATGGAACAAGGATATGGCAGACCAATTGAATAACTACTTTGGTTCCGTCTTCACTAAGGAAGACATAAATAATCTGCCGGAAATAGCAGGGGGCCGCGGGTCAAAGGAGATGGAGGAACTGAGTGAAATCCAGGTTAGTCGGGAAGTGGTGTTGGGTAAATTGAATGGATTAAAGGCCGATAAATCACCAGGGCCAGATAGGCTGCATCCCAGAGTACTTAAGGAAGTAGCTCCAGAAATAGTGGATGCATTAGTGATAATTTTTCAAAACTCTTTAGATTCTGGAGTAGTTCCTGAGGATTGGAGGGTAGCAAACGTAACCCCACTTTTTAAGAAGGGAGGGAGAGAGAAAACGGGGAATTACAGACCAGTTAGTCTAACATCGGTAGTGGGGAAACTGCTAGAGTCAGTTATTAAAGATGGGATAGCAGCACATTTGGAAAGTGGTGAAATCATTGGACAAAGTCAGCATGGATTTACGAAAGGTAAATCGTGTCTGACGAATCTTATAGAATTTTTCGAGGATGTAACTAGTAGAGTGGATAGGGGAGAACCAGTGGATGTGTTGTATCTGGACTTTCAGAAGGCTTTCGACAAGGTACCACATAAGAGATTAGGATACAAACTTAAATCACACGGTATTGGGGGTTCAGTATTGATGTGGATAGAGAACTGGCTGGCAAACAGGAAGCAAAGAGTAGGAGTAAACGGGTCCTTTTCACAATGGCAGGCAGTGACTAGTGGGGTACCACAAGGCTCAGTGCTGGGACCCCAGCTATTTACAATTTATATTAATGATCTGGACGAGGGAATTGAAAGCAACATCTCCAAGTTTGCGGATGACACTAAGCTGGGGGGCAGTGTTAGCTGTGAGGAGGATGCTAGGAGACTGCAAGGTGACTTGGATAGGCTGGGTGAGTGGGCAAATGTTTGGCAGATGCAGTATAATGTGGATAAATGTGAGGTTATCCACTTTGGTAGCAAAAACGGGAAGGCAGACTATTATCTAAATGGTGGCCGATTAGGAAATGGGGAGATGCAGCGAGACCTGGGTGTCATGGTACACCAGTCATTGAAAGTAGGCATGCAGGTGCAGCAGGCAGTGAAGAAAGCGAATGGTATGTTGGCCTTCATAGCAAGAGGATTTGAGTATAGGAGCAGTGAGGTTCTACTGCAGTTGTACAGGGTCTTGGTGAGACCACACCTGGAGTATTGCGTACAGTTTTGGTCTCCAAATCTGAGGAAGGACATTATAGCCATAGAGGGAGTGCAGAGAAGGTTCACCAGACTGATTCCTGGGATGTCAGGACTTTCATATGAAGAAAGACTGGATAGACTTGGCTTATACTCGCTAGAATTTAGGAGATTGAGAGGGGATCTTATAGAAACGTACAAGATTCTTATGGGGTTGGACAGGCTAGATGCAGGAAGATTGTTCCCGATGTTGGGGAAGTCCAGGACAAGGGGTCACAGCTTAAGGATAAGGGGAAAATCCTTTAAGACCGAGATGAGGAAAAACTTTTTCACACAGAGAGTGGTGAATCTCTGGAACTCTCTGCCACAGAGGGTAGTTGAGGCCAGTTCATTGGCTATATTTAAGAGGGAATTAGATGTGGCCCTTGTGGCTAAAGGGATCAGGGGGTATGGAGAGAAGGCAGGTACGGGATACTGAGTTGGATGATCAGCCATGATCGTATTGAATGGCGGTGCAGGCTCGAAGGGCCAAATGGCCTACTCCTGCACCTAATTTCTATGTATCTATGTATCTATATAAGGCCGCGAGGAGGGGGGCGAAGAAGCGACAAGGAAGAAAGTCACCTCTCCATCGAGGTAGGTGCCTGAAAACGGTTTCCCCCTATTCCCCCGCCCCCACCACAGAGAAACACTAAAACATACTTTTCAACATACTAAAAAAACCAAATAAAGTCAAAACAACAAACCCGCTGCAGGTGAGGCAGCCGACTCGCAGCGCGACTGGAACCAGAATCAGAACTGGAATTAAGTACTGAGATAACAGTTTGTTTAAAGAAGGAATATGTAGTCTATTTAGAAGACCAGGACATATTTTATACCCATCACCATAATGTCTAAGTAGTTGGTGTATACTTAGCAGAAGGTTCCTTTTTACTAACTACAGTTCATGGACATCCTCCTTATACAAAATAAATAGGAAAGGGGTTCAGATAAGCTGGGGGAGGAACCTAATTAGGAAAAAAAGATGTTTGATTGAAGCTGTACCTATGCACACTCTTTGTCTCCTCTTCCGATTTTCAAGCCAATTTGTTGAGAAAGTGTCCCAGTTTAATCATTCCACTAATCTTTACCTCCTCACTCACACTTCCTGCGGGTAATTGCCTCCTTAGTATTGTGCTCTCTGTTGATTTTTCTAGACTATGAGAACATCCTATTAAATGCTGGATCAATGCTATCGGAAATGTTGTGTCCATTTTTGTCCCCCAGAAATCTTAACATCATGGACATTCTTATATATGGAGAAACACTCAATGGAAGGAAAGAGTTGTGGTGGTTAATTTATGGTTATGACAGGCCTCTTTTTATGGGAATAATAACAGTTAGCAGAAATGAGCAAAATTGGAACTCGATGTTTCTGGTTAAATATACTGTATAGTTCATTTACCAGTGATTATGGGTTCTGGCAGTATTTCTGGAATTTATTAACGGTTGGAAGACCCTCCGGCCATCTGTTCAGTACTGATTTATATGTATGAAAGATCATTTTCAATTTTTGCAGTGGACAAAGAAATAAACGCATGCCTTGATATACTTCATGTCGCGGCACATTTTAACTCTGCAACCACCCAAAAAGACACATACTTGCAGAAAATTAAGTTAGATGCAAAGTACTGGAGTAACTCGGGCAGTGTCTCTGTCTGGAGAACATGGATGGGTGATGTTTCGGGCTGGGACCCTTCTTCAGACTGAAAATAGGTGGGTGGCGGTAGGGGGAGGGATGGGGGGGGAAGGGGGGAGGGAAGTGAAGAGATGGAGGCAAGGAAAGACCAGGACAAATTAGAGGCAGCAACAAATGACCTTCGGCAGAGCGTTGCAATATACTTGACAAAAGCAACTAAAGAAGCAAGTGTCAAGAAAGTAAGAGTCAAGAGTGTTTAATTGCCACACACATCAGGACCAGAACATGGAAATTCTTGGTTGCTTACTTACTTGGAAGCATTCAGGTTTCCACAAACTTAAAACATTTATGTGACTTCTTGAAAAAAAAGTTGTATTTTCTTTGAAGAGAATTAAGCAATTTAGCCCAAGCATCTGTTTCTTTATGTTATTCCCCGGTGCTTTGGTCATATTTCTTTTGGTAGCATTGTATCTTCTGCTCTTTCCTCTTTCCAACATTAACGCAAGGGGACCAAGTTGAGGTGACTTGTCCTTTATTCTCTCCATCTGTTTTAACCAGCAGACCCCCCCCCCCCTATCCTCCCCACCCCCATGAGCAACTGACCACACATGATGTTATTGCAAAACCAAACTCAGATAACAGCGTTTGGCATGACGCCTTAATTTGATGCTGTGGTTGGCGCAGTGGATTTTGTAACCTGCCAAAAGGAATTATACTTCAAAACGTTAGAAAATATACTGAACAAACAACTAAAATTTAATTCTGAGGACATGTTATGAAACACCAAATTTGCAACCAACTCAATTGAAAAGCTCTAACAATTTAAAAAGATATTACAATCTCCCTATCCTGCCCAAAAGTTTTCTGAAAAATAGTCTGACCTCCAATATTAAAGGAAATCAGTTCCAGGCAATTTTGTTTCTACTTGGGATCTCTGGGGTTTAATACTGAGTTTTGGATTCTTACCCTCTTGTTGAAATCTCATGTTTTAGACTGCCCCTTGGGCTTGAGTATGAGTTGTTTCTACTTTTGTTCTGTGTGTTTTTAAGGTGACTGTTGAAACTAAGGTGGGACCCACAGATTTTACCAGAGATGAGTGACAATGTGCGTGATGGAGCTGGTTGGTTAGCATTGTCAGGCCATTTCATGCACTCCCTTTTCACAGCGGCAGAGCTACTGCCTTCCAGCGCCGAGACCCGGGTTCCATCCTGTTTACGTGTGATTGTCTGTACGTGGGTTTTCTCCAAGATCTTCGGTTTCCTCCCACACTCCAAAGACGTACAGGTTTTTAGGTTAATTGGCTTGGTATAAATGTATAAATGTAAAATAAAAATTGTCTCTAGTGTGTGTAGAGTAGCATGAATGTCCGTGGATCGCTGGTCGGTGCGGATGGTAGGGCGAAGGGCTTGTTTCGATGCTGTATCACAAAACTAAACTAAACTAAACTACATTTTGTAACCAGATAATGTAAAAAATCGATACAGTAATCAATAAGTGGGCTTTTAATAATCCAAGTCACCAGCCCATGCCTTACATTGACTTGTACAATAAATTGAAGACAGTGACCTCTAGTACTAACAGAAAGGCCTCAAGTTCCCTCTCTCTGTATTGTCCCCCTGCCCTCCTGCAATTCAGCCATCTAATTTAACTCTCTCTTGAATATATCCAGTGAATTGGCCTCCACTGCCTTCTGTGGCAGAGAATTCCACAGATTCACAACTCTCTGATCGTTTTGTTTTTAGAGCTACAGCGCGTAAACAGGCCCTTCGGCCCACCGAGTCCAGCGATCCCCGCACATTAATTCTATCCAAAGCTAGAGACAATTGTTTTGACATTTATACCAAGCCAATTAACTACAAACCAGTACGTCTTTGGAGTGTGGGAGGAAACCAAAGATCTCGGGGAAAACCCACCTGGTCACGGGGAGAATGTACAAACTCCAG
The DNA here is from genome assembly GCA_038087875.1 of Malacoraja senta. NCBI lineage: Eukaryota > Metazoa > Chordata > Chondrichthyes > Rajiformes > Rajidae > Malacoraja > Malacoraja senta. Next base: position 70,109,978 of record CM075980.1, read on the forward strand.
ATAGTCAAGCATCCGTAGCCAGGAACGAACCTGGGTCTCTGGTGTTGTAAGCGCTGTAAGGCAGCAACTCTACCGTTGCGCCACCATGCCGCAATTTGGTTTTGCAATAACATAGAATCTAGGGTAAAACACAAAGAGCTGCAGTAATCCAATGAGTCAGGCAGCATCCATGGAGGGAATGGATAGGTGACATTTCAGCTCAGGACCTTTCCTCAGACCCTTCCTCAGCATCTGAAGAATCCCGAGGAATTCCAAAGAATGTGAGGAATGTCGCCTGCCCATTTCCCCCACAGAAGCTCCATGGCCTTCAAACTTACTCCAGCTCAGTTGTTTAGTCGGTTGGAGAATGTCACTGGCATGAAGGAACCCGTTGAGATTTAATCATTAAAGAAAAACTGTTATATTTATATAGAACAAAGAAACCGAGAGAGAGGAACAGAAAATGTATCCTTGTTTGATGCCTTCTTTGTTGCTTGTGTAGAATGAATGACAAGAAATCAATGAAAGTGTATTTAATTTACAGCCTGGGGTTGCATAAAGGGCCTGTCCCAGTTGGACGATCTAATCCATGAGTTTAGAAGACCTTAGACGAGTTGAAAAAAATGTCAAGGTCGTGTTGACTCGCCGAAGTAAAAGACCTCCTACGACCTCCTATGACCATGGACATAGGAGGTCGTGGACATTTTTTTACTCGTGGACATTTTTTATCAGGCTGGAAAAAACGCCTGCTTGAGGCCACGAGTACGCAGAGACCACTCACGAGCATGAGGAAGAGTTACGAAGACCTCCTACCCCCTCCTGCGACCTCGTGGCGACCATGCTGCGAGTATGAGTCAAGGGCAAACTCGGTAGAGGTCGCCAATTAGGTCGTGAATGTGGGACAGGGGCTTAAAGAAGCTTTAATCACTATTAACTAAATCTCTTCTAGTTTAATGAATAACACCTAAAACCTGTTATTCACCCAACAAGTGGCCTTTTAGACACAGTGTGATCTGTGCATGCATCATTTGGGCTGGGTGAATAATATGAGAGAGTTCTGTTGGGCTGAACCTTGACGTCTCTTTTAACACAAACATAGGTCTGGTTCAGAAAACATCGGATCTTGCATTGCAATCATGTCTGTGGCTTGAAGAAGAAGCTGAGAAGAAGTAAAGGGGCTGTCCCACTTGGGCGACTTAATTGGCGAGTTTTGAAGAGTTTAGGAGAGTTTGAAAAAAATGACATGTTAAAGTCCTCCTTCGACTATGTAGAAGACCTCCTTCGACCTCCATCGACTATGTTGAAGACTAGCTACGACTAGCTACGACTAACTGCAGGAAAATTGGACACCGAATAGTGGAGAGTGAAGACGACCTCCTTCGATCTCCTTCGACCTCCCTTCGACCTCCCTTCGACCTCCCTTCGACTATGATGAAGACTATCTAAGACTACCTTTGACTACCTCGATCACCTACGACTAACATGCCGACCTACTATGACCTATTACGACTAACGAGTAAAAAAAGTATTGATTTTTTCTATGGCGACCTCTTTTTACTCGCGGGCATTTTTTAAAACATATTGAAACAAAACGCCGCAACCTAGCTGAGGCCTCGTGTACACGGAGACCACTCTCGAGCATGAAGGACAGTTACGAAGACCTCCTATGACCTTGTGTCAACTATGATGCGAGTATGAGTCGAGGGCAAACTCGCCAGAACTCATGGACTAGGTCACCCAAGTGGAACAGGCCCTCATAACACCATTCAAAGTCAAGATATCAATACTGAAAGAACAAAGTCGCAAATACGTTTGGTTGTAATTCACAGCCAGTATCACTTAGGACTTTTAAGACTAGAATTGCAGATAATTAAAACGTTTTGAGAAGTAAATGCAATGAAAGGAATCTGCAGCAGATGTTTAGCAGTGAATATATAGTTGGAATATTCATAATCTTTGTGATCAATGTGAAGTAACACTTCTGGTACTGTATCAAGGGAATGGTTGTAGGAACAACTGTGCCCTCTGATAATGTGTACCACAATCCTACTGCGTCATCTGCAGAGATCTTTGTCCTGAGGTAGAATACAAAACAAAACATTTTCTGAGAGTCATTAGGGTTACAGAGAGGCACAGATATAACATGGAATCGAGCCGTTTGGCCCATCAAGGCCTTGCCAACCATAATCCACTTATTTACACCAATCCTACATTAATCACATCTTTTATTCTCCCTACATCCTCATAAAATCCCCTCGGATACTACCACTCACCTGTACACTCGGAACGACGTACCGTGGCCAATTAGCCTACCAATCCACAGTCTTTAGCACGGAGGAGGAAAATAGAGTACGTGGAGGATTACAAGTAGTTTACAAGTAGAACATGCGATTACAAGTAGAACATGCAAACTCCACACAGACAGCATCTGAGGTTAGCATTGAACCCGGTCTCTGGTGCTGCGAGGTGGCAGCTCCATCAGCTGCACTACTGTGGCCGTTTCATTTTAACTTCTTGTACTGTCAATGCTTCTCTAAAACATGCCATCATCCGCTTCTAAGCCTCAATCAAATGGTCAAGAGTCAAGAGCGTTTTATTGTCTTATGTCCCAGACAGAACAATTAAATTCCTCATAGCCTTACATAATTATAAGTTTCATCATCTGTCGCTTATTCATGTTATCGACTTCCCTGTGGTGAGCCCTGTCAACTGACCTCAGTCAGGCGAACAACAACAAACAGAGACAGCAGCAGCACCGCAGCTTGGCGCCAAACCGGAGCATGCGCCCTTTTTAGGGCAGGAACCGAGGGATGTCGAACCGGATGGCATCACCCTGCTGCAGACTTCTGCTACCTCAAACGCAAGAAGAAGAAGAAGATGGTTCCACCAATTTGGAGGGGCATATGTTCAAGAGAGATAAATAAAATGTGAAGATATCATTTGGCATTCTGAATGAAGTATTTGGACGAAAGAGTTAATATATTATCTACCATCTACTCTGCACAATCTGCACATAGAAAGCAGAAGGTCCACTGCAATCAGGGAATCCACTTTATCAAAGTACATCCTTTAATCAGAATCGATAAATGTAAGTGTACCATTTCTGATTGAAAACATGCTCCCAAGGGCCTGAGAATTGAACTCATTAGTCTCTAATGGCAGCTTATACCAACCAGTAAGAGGTGGGATGCAAGTGATCGGGAGCTTTATAAGGCAACTCCAGTGCAAAATCTCCTCAAAGTGACATTTGTTGTTCTTTATCTGTTCTGAGTACAATCCAGAAAAAACATGAAATAAATCTGGTATCACCTCCCTTACTGGACAAAGTCAATTTTTAGATTAGATTCGAGATACAGCACGGAAACAGGCCCTTCGGCCCACCGGGTCCGTACCGACCTGCCATCCCTGCACACTGACACCATCCTCCACACACGAGGGACAATTTGCAATTTTATCAAAGTCAGAGCCTACAAACCTGTACGTCTTTGGAGTGTTGGAGGAAACCGGAGCATCTCGAGAAAACCCACGCAGGTCATGGAGAGAACGTGCAAACTCCGTACAGACAGCACCTATAGTCAGGATCGAACCCGGGCCTCTGGCGTCATAAGGCAGAAACTCTACCGCTGCAAATACCATGCCCCCCATTATTAACCTTTCTTGTTTCCCTGTCATTTCTTGCAGTAAAATATATTTAAATTTATATCTCTAGAATTTCTATGAGATTCTAAAGTGAATCTCTGGAATATTTATTTATTCTGATCCACCAGAGTTCACATTTGCTATCTTGCCAATTAGAACCAATTGGAAGCAATTGGAAACATGATCTTATTTACTTTTGAAGTAAATGATCTGTCATTGCATTGAATGTGGTAGTGTGCAGTGAGACAGGACATACATGACTTGAGGTTTGCACTGGTTTTCATGTCCTCTGAATGTTACACCACCACTTACAAACACCACATGGGGTTTTGGTGAGACACAGACACTAAACATTGAAGATTGCATCAGGATGGAGTTTTTTTGCATAGGAAGGATATCGTGCCATAGAAATTGGATTGCAACTGAGCTGGCCTTTTGGAATACTTTGATTAGCTGTGTCAGCATAGGAATTTACACAAATGATGGGTAGAAAAAGGTAAACATGGTCCTGTCACACGCCTGTCACATTCTTGGTCACCTGGAGCATCATTGTGCTTTTCTTCTTTAGTTTAGAGATACAGCATAAAAACAGGCCCTTTGGCCCATCATGTCCATGCCAGTCATCAATCACTATTCACGCTTGTCCTATGTATTTTCACTTTTGCGTCACACACGGGGCAATTCACGGATGCCTATTAACCTACAAACCCTCACACCTTTGAGCTGTGGGAGGAATCCAGAGTAGCTAGAGGAAACCCTTGAGATCACAGGGAGAACTTGCAAACACCACATAGAAAGCAGCCATGGTCAGGACCGAATCCGGACTGTGAGACAGTAGCTCTACCAGCTGCATCGTTGTGGCCATAAGGTCATAAGTGATAGGGGCAGAATTAGGCCATTCAGCCCATCAAGTCTGTTCCACCATGCAATCATGGCTGATCTATCTCTTCCCCTCAACCCCATTCTCCAGCCTTTTCCTCATAACCCCCGATCATGAATCTATTTATCTCTGCCTTAAAAATATCCATTGACTTGGCCTTCTGTGGCAAAGAATTCCACAGATTCACCAATGGTACGTCCTTTAATTCCGAGGCTATGACCTCTAATCCTAGACTCTCCCACTAGTGGAAACATCCACTCTATCCATGCACTGTCGCCAAATTAACTAATTTCCTTGACAAGCTAATCCAGAAAAAGGAAATGGATAAATAAAGAGTGGAGAACTCTGGATATTTCCTCACTCCACATATCCAATGATTTAAACCAGGCTGCATGGAGCATGAAAGATTAACTGCTAATCCAATTCTCTTCATGCCACTTGGGCTGGCCTTTATACCTGCCATGAATTTTATACTGTATGAGAGTGTTCATAGTGACAGACATCTAACATTAGATTAAACCTCAACAAACAAATAAAATGTAAAAAATCATTTGGAATAGCTCAATTTTTATGCATTTTTAAAATAAAGATGTGTCTCCATGGCTTTGTTGGATTTAATTGGGTTGAAAGCAGCCATTTGCATTTATCTTGGGTATAACAAGTAATTTTTTTTTTTCAATCTTATCACTTTGCCCATCTGTACATGCTCAGTTGACCCAGTAGAAACAGAGAAACATAGAAAATAGATGCAGGAGTAGGCCATTCAGCCCTTCGAGCTAGCACCACCATTCAATATGATCCTAGCTGATCATTCAAAATCAGTAACCAGTTCCTGCTTTTTCCCCATATCCCTTGATTCCCTTAGCCCTAATAGCTAAATCTAACTCTCTCTAGAATTATTATTTGAAATCAGTATCTAGGCTGAAATTCCACCGCAATAATAAGGGAATGCTGAAACTATACTACTCTTTCAAGTGGGAACTTAATGCAAAGAACAGTACAGACCAGGAATGGACCCTTCAGCCCACTATATTTGTGCCAAACATGATGCCAAGTTTAATTTAATTTTTTTTAGTTAGTTTAGTTTTTAGATCTCATCTGCCTGTGCGTAATCCATCTCCCTTTATTCCCTGCACTTCCATGTGCTAACCTAATGTCCCAGTCGCATTCTTAGATATCTGTTTAATATTCTTTGGGATCATTCATAGAATGGGAATAGTGGGTAGATGAGTGATATATTGAGATATCTATGTAACTAAAAATCTCATCTTGACCACTTCTTGTCTGCGCTGTATATTGATTTTAGAAAAAACGCTACCATATATCGCTATGATTTTTGGCCATCTTACTCACAATACTCCTCCGCTGAGGCAGCCCTGAGGATTTTTCCGATTGATGAAAAATATATAAAAGTTATGAGTGTTTAAAAAATCTTGAGATCAGCTGATTAGTCCTCTCACCTGTCAATCACCACGATGAAGGTAACGCTCCTTCTGTGGGGGGCAGGACTATAAAACTCTAGATGCCTGGACATGAGTCAGTCACTCTGGAAGAACGCGAAGGAGAGTCCTCAACTTGATTTTAAGCAGTGAATCAACTGAGCTGTGAGTCTGCAATGTACTTGCAATAAATGATTTGTTAGCCCTTAATGACAATGCAATGAGTTGTTTGGCAATTTGATGGCCTGCACTCTGTTCGAAACGCTATGAAATTGAAATTGGTGGCCTACACTCTGCTCGAAATGCTATGAAATTGAATTTGGTGGCCTGCACTCTGCTTGAAATGTTATGAAATTGAATTTGATGGCTTGCACTCTGCTTGAATTGGAATTTCAAGGAATAGCCATGAGTGAACTGCCAGCCCACCAGCCCTGAGTGACTGATCTGCCAGCCCACCAGCCCTGAGTAACTGAGCTGCCAACCCACCAGCCCTGAGTGACTGAGCTGCCAGCCCACCAGCACTGAGTGACTGAGCTACCAGCCCACCAGGCCTGAGTGACTGAGCTGCCAGCCCACCATGCCTGAGTGACTGTTGCCAGCCCACCAGGCCTGAGTGACTGAGCTGCCAGCCCTAGAATCCATTCAGCCCACAATGTCCATACTAGCCATCTGGAAACCAGTCCCTTTGGCCCTCAACACCCATACTAGCACTCCAGAAAGATCCCCCCCACTGGCCACCAATATTGGAATTGGCGGAGAGATGGACCAGCTCTCCCATGTGAACATGAGACCCAATGGGTCCCACTTAGTCTAGTTCTCTTTTAAATTCATCACGGTTTGTATTGTGATTTTTGTGGGTCATCCTGAAGAAATTAAAGTATAAAAATAGTGGTTGAAGATCCATCTTTGGAGTCTTTCACTATTTTATTTCAGATTTTCAGCATCTGCAATTTAAAAAAAAACGTTTTGATCCCGGGAAATCAAGTGAAACCACTCAGAAACAGAGCATGCCATGTCATGAATAATGTCTTAGGGACATTTTCTTTTTCTTCTGGGTTTAATGTTCACACTTAGAACTGTTATTGCTGGGTCAGTGGACAAAAAGCAGACTAGTCTTTCTTAGCACTTAGTAGGTGCAAATATCACCATCCATGATGAGGTACGATTGTAATCTGAATTGTCTTCTAATAATTTTGTTGTGCCTAAACTTATGTTTTGAACCTTGGTTCAATGGTGCCTAATTTGCAAAACACATTGAAATTATTTTCTGAGTTTCCAGATTTGGCGACATTTCTGCAGTCCAGTCCACCCTCTCGGTCTAATAGAGTAGTGCCCAATCCAGGTGAGCCGAGGCTGCTGCAGGGCCTCCAGCCGTCCCCTTTGTTTGGATCGTTCAGTGAACAGACGTCCCACTCTTCACCCAGACACACTGATGTTAAATATCAAACATTAGATCACATCTTAGAATAAATGTCAAAAGATCAGTTTAAGTCAAAAACAGCTAAGATATTGTCCTTTATTGAAGACAAGAGTTGCAAAATCAACTCTGGTTTTGTGTGCCTGTTTCTTTTGCCTATATTTTCCCTCTAATTTTATTATTTCCTTTGGTTTTTGTACATAATGTTGATAAATTATCACTCTGGATGTTCCCTTGTGAGACTCTCTCCATTTATTATTCTATTCATATTCAGAGTTTCATAGTGAAGCACAGCATGGGTAAGGGCCTTTCGGCCCATTCAGTCCACACCAACCATCAATCACCTTTTTACCATAAATCCTACTTCAATCCAAGTTTTTATTTTCCCCGTTATTCTCTTCAACAACCTTCATGCTTCCCCCATTCTCCAGATTCATGCACTCATCTACACCCTAACATTGATCATTTACCCTACCAACCTACTTGTCTTTGGGATGTGGGAGGATGCCAGAGTGCCTGGAGTAAATCCATAGGGAGAACTTGCAAACTCCACACAGACGGCACCCATACAGGACAGAATGTGGATTTCTAGAGCCGTTAATCCACAGCTTTACTAGTTGTGTCAATGCCCTGCATTGGTGTGGCATGGGGATAATAATGCTGCGCCAATGTTTTTTTACAACAATTTTCTTTTAGACTAATGGAATTGGATGAAGATGTGAAGTCATTTTTAATTTAGATTAGTTTAGTTTAGTTTGGAGATACAGCACGGAAACAGGCACTTCGGCCCACTGAGACTGCACCGACCACTAGCACTCTCCTCCACACTAGGGACAATTTACAATTTTTATCAAAGTCAATTAACCTACCAATCTGTACGCCTTTGGCGTGTGGGAGGAAACTGGAGCACCCGGGAAAAACCCACGCGGTCATGGAGAGAACGTACATACTCTGTACTGGCAGCACCCATAGTCAGGATCGAACCCGAGTCTCTTACACTGTCAAGCAGCAACTCTGCCACTGCACCACCATGCCGCCCTAAAAGGTCTCAATGACCTGTCAGATGTTGCACGTAAGTGAGATGGACTCATTTTGTTTATTCAGGTACGGAGAAATCCGCTCCCTCAGAACTTCCACCAATCCACATCCAAGAACCTGGTCATCCTCAGGCCAATCTGTGAGCCATCCTAAGGTGTCTCAGGATACATATGAAGTTTCCGATCATCAGTCAGACCACTTCACATGTGTACATTAATGTGGATGAGTGGAACCAAACAATAGCGCTCTCCAATAATGGCAATTAAAACAGCACCTGAATCCAAATCCTTGTTTTGTGTCTGAGAGAAAAGTTCAAATTATAATAATCAACTCAAAACTGTGTGTGAAACAAGACTTTCAAACAGGACTGCTTTATCAGCTTAGTGTCTGTTTTGACCCTTTCAGCAACAGAAACCCCTTTGTTCCTAATGAACACTGCAAAATGAAGCAGAGCAAACCTACAGAACATAATTACTTCCCAAATAACCTCAGGATCAAATTATATTTCATACAAATGTCAGACAGCAACACTGCATTTCATTTACTTCCATGGCTCTCCAATATAAAATGATTTCTACGAGGAAAAGTCAGCCCCATTTAGATGTTAATGCTCATTGTGTGAAAAACAAACGGCTTCCTGCATGGTAACTTTTGAAGGTAGAGGTATAGCACAAAGTGCAGAACATTCTAGTTTCACTATAATTAGAGAATAAATGATTTAATAGTGTCTGGGAGACCGATATGCCAACAGACAGCTTCATTTGAAGATAGACACAAAAAGCTGCAGTAACTCAGAAGGACAGGCAGCATCTCTGGAGAGGAATGGGTGACGTTTCGGGTCGAACCCTTCTTCAGAAACGTCACCCATTCCTTCTCTCCAGAGATGCTGCCTGTCCCGCTGAGTTACTCCAGCTTTTTGTGTCTATCTTCGATTTAAACCAGCATCTGCAGTTCCTTCTCTCTAGTATAGCCACAACATTTAACAGGATTTGCTTGCACAATTTGTTTGCAATTGATCTAATTTAAGCACATACAGTGGATAAATGCCATCAAAAGTCAGTGACATGTCCGTGTGTCCTAAATGTGGTATTAAAGCGGAACATTCTGGAAACACATAGTAGATCAGGTTGTGGAAGAAACAAAGTTTACTAGACTAAGTGGGACCCATTGGCCCTCATGTTCACACGGGAGGGCTGGTTCCCCCAACGCAATATTCCACCTCTCCACCAATTCCAATATTGCGGGGGGGGGGGGGGAGGTGCTTTCTGGAATGCTAATATGGGTGTTGTGGGCCGAAGGGACTGGTTTCCAGAGGGCTAGTATGGACATTGTGGGCCGAATGGATTCTTGGGCTGGCAGCTCAGTCACTCAGGCCTGGTGGGCTGGCAGCTCAGTCACTCAGGTCTGGTGGGCTGGCAACTCAGTCACTCAGGCATGGTGGGCTGGCAACTCAGTCACTCAGGGCTGGTGGGCTGGCAACTCCGTCACTCAGGGCTGATGGGCTGGCAGCTCAGTCACTCAGGGCTGGTGGGTTGGCAGCTCAGTCACTCAGGGCTGGTGGGCTGGCAGCTCAGTCAGGGCTGGTGGGCTGACAGATCAGTCACTCGGGGCTGGTGGGCTGGCAGTTCACTCACAGCTATTCCTTGAAATTCCATTTCAAGCAGTGCAGGCCACCAAACTCAATTTCATAGCATTTCAGGCAGAGTGCAGGCCAAACTCAATTTCATAGCATTTCAGGCAGAGTGCAGGCCACCAAACTCAATTTCATAGCATTTCAGGCAGAGTGCAGGCCAACAAACTCAATTTCACAGCATTTCAGGCAGAGTGCAGGCCACCAAGCTCAATTTCATAGCATTTCAGGCAGAGTGCAGGCCACCAAACTCAATTTCATAGCATTTCAGGCAGAGTGCAGGCCACCAAACTCAATTTCACAGCATTTCAGGCAGAGTGCAGGCCACCAAGATCAATTTCATAGCATTTCAGGCAGAGTGCATGCCACCAAACTCAATTTCATAGCATTTCAAGCAGGGTGCAGGCCACCAAACTCAATTTCATAGCATTTCAGGCAGGGTGCCTGCCACCAAACTCAATTTCATAGCATTTCAGGCAGAGTGCAGGCCACCAAGCTCAATTTCATAGAATTTCAGGCAGGGTGCAGGCCACCAAACTCAATTTCATAGAATTTCAGGCAGAGTGCAGGCCACCAAACTCAATTTCATAGCATTTCAGGCAGAGGGCAGGCCACCAAATTTAATTTCATAGCATTTCAGGCAGAGGGCAGGCCATCAAATTGCCAAACAATTCATTGCATTGTCATTGTCAGAGTCTGCCTTGTTTTACACTATGACCTCCTTCTTGCCATCAATTCCGACGACTGTGCAATCCTGCTCCTTCTCGACCTCAGCACAGCGTTTGATACTGTGGATCATACCATCCTAATTGACCGTCTCCGGTACGGGGTTGGTGTTGATGGCACTGGCCTGAGCTGGTTCATTTCCTACCTAAAAAATAGGAGTTTCTCTACTAACATAGGCATTTGGCGGTCTGAAGAACGACAACTGAAGTTTCCAACAGATCTTTATTCAAAAGTTCGGTTTCCAGTATACAGGTTCTCTAGACACGTCTGGCCACAACGGTTTTCAGCGCTGAACTAACGCGCGGAAGCAAAAACCGCGCAAAACAAGCAGCCCCTCCCGAGTCACATGACCGTGGCTTCCGAACGCCGGGTTCGATCTCTGCGTGCGCCAGCAGGCGCCGCTACAGGCAATTCTTGCTCTTCCCCAGCTAGCCCTCTCTGTGGGGTTCCACAAGGCTCCATCCTAGGCCCCATTCTCTTCTCTCTGTATACGCTCCCCCTCGGCCAAGTCATCCAAAGGCATGGCATTTCTTTCCACTGCTATGCAGATGATACACAGCTCTATCTCCCCCTCAAACCCAATAACCAGTCTAATTTAAACAGCCTCATGCACTGCCTCGATGACTTAAAATGTTGGATGGCTCAGAACTTCCTCCAAAATAACTAGAGCAAGTCTGAGGTCATCCTACTCGGCCCCTCTGACCCCATCAAAATGATAACAGGCAGCCTTGGAAGCCTAACCTCATTAGTCAAACCGCACATCAAAAACCTTGCCGTGATATTTGACTCCGCATTAAAGTTTGACAAGCAAGTCAACTCTGTGGTAAAAGCTGGTTTCTTCCAGCTTCGTACAGTAGCTAAAATCAAATCATTCCTCAAATTCGACGACCTTGAAAAAATCATCCACGCATTCATCTTCTCCCGCCTTGACTACTGCAACTCCCTATACACTGGCATCAGCCAATCATCCCTGTCCAACCTGCAATTGGTCCAAAACACCACAGCAAGACCTGACGGGTACCCGTAAAAGGGACCATATCACCCCGATCTTGATCTCTCTCCACTGGCTCCCAGTACGGTACAGAATCAACTTCAAGCTCCTCTTATACGTATACAAAGCCCTCAACGGGCTTGCCACCCCCTATATCAAAAATCTTCTAACCCACCATTCTACCTCCAGGTCCCTCAGGTCGGCCGACTTGGGGCTACTGATTATCCCGCGGTCTAGGTTTAAGCTCAGGGGTGACCGCGCTTTTGCGGTTGCAGCACCTGGACTGTGGAATAGCATCCCGTTCCTCATCAGAACTGCCACCACCATCTCACCGATAAAATTGAATAGTATAATATATAAGAAGAACCCAATTATTCACAATACAATAAGAATTTGGAAACAAATAAAATTATCCTTGAAATTAAATAATCTATCAGTATTAACCCCAATTCTGAATAATCCTGCATTCAAACCATCTCTTATCGACAAAACATATAAACAATGGGATAGATTGGGGATTAGGAAAGTAGGAGATATGTATGATCTGGGCAAATTGTTATCATTTCAACAATTAAAATTTAAATTTAAACTGAATGATAATCAATATTTTAAATATATACAGATATGTGACTTTATAAAGAAATATATACATAGATTTCAAACTATATTTTTAGACCCTTTAGAAGAAGCAATGAATATTAAGGCTGATTCACAAAAACTAATATCATATTTTTATAATAGTATATTAAATAGAGAATTACCCTCAACAGAGGCACTAAGAGAAGATTGGGAACATGAACTAATGATAAAGATCCCGAAAGATAGATGGGAAAAGTATCTGATGAACACACATAATTGTTCCATTAATGCAAGACATAATTTAATTTAATTTAAATTATTACATAGACTATATTATTCAAAAACGAGGTTGAATAAATTCTATCCAAATGTCTCTCCCAGATGCGATAAATGTTTGTTTCAAAATGCCAATATAACACATTCATTTGTAGGATGTACAAAGTTGAATACATTTTGGAGCGATATATTTGATATATTTACAAAGCTCTTCAAGTCAAGAATAGAACCTAATACGGAATGGATTATATTTGGAATAATAGTAGAAGATATCAATTTAAACAAAGACCAAAAAGTATTTTTTAATTATGGGTTAATAATTGGAAAGAAATTGATACTTAAATTTTGGAAAAATACAGCTATACCAACTATTAAAATGTGGATTAGGAATATGACGGACATAGCACACCTTGAAGAAATGAGACTCCGCCTAATAGATAAATATGACCAATTCTTAAGGAGTTGGTCCCCTTTCATCGACTTTTTGGAATCATGTGATGCAGCAGTACCGTAAAGATTACTGATTTCAGGTCAGGTCGTGGATAGATTTACATCTCCGAACAAAGATTTGAAAATTTCTTTTTTAAGGGTCTTTTTCTACTATTTCTACTCTCTATTTTTTCTTTTCTTATATACACACTTCACGTTTTTCTATTTTCTACTATTTATTTTTCCTCTTTTTCTTCTCTCTCTTTTTTTTTTTTTACCTCCTTTTCAAAAACATAAAACTAGAAGTTGTACATAGAATGTATTACGTTATGACATAGTTGGCACCTAAAATAGTAAGATTAAACGAGAACTTACCAGTTTGAAGTTTGATCTGTATTTTATGAGGAGTTATGATGAGGGATTACGTGAAGAACCCGCTCAGTGCGCAGGCGCGGCATACTTCCAAGCAGCGGTGTGGAATCACAGATAGACACAGGTATTTGAAGTAAACATAGTAAAGAAAAGGAGACATCAATTTATTAGTTTGATCCATATAATGAGGGTGGGAGCGGAGGGCACGTAATCCCTCATCGTAACTCCTCATAAAATACAGATCAAACTTCAAACTGGTAAGTTCTCGTTTAATCTTACTATTTTACTTCGGAGTCACGTGAGTGACTACGTGAAGACTTCAAAGCTCTGTGATTTCAAACCGTGTAACAGTTTTATTTCACTCACTGCCGAAGTTCTTGAGGGAGGGTTATCGTAATCAACCAATGAATCTGTTTTCCAAGAAACAACAAAGGTATTTATTAACAATAACAAAATTAAAGTGCTCCCCCGGGCTTAAATTAAATATTTGCAGCTTGTAATATTTTCTCTGCAAATAAATCAGGTTTCATCAACGGCTTATTTTAAAAAGTTCTGAATGTCGTTTCCCTCGACCATCCTGCTGTATTCAGAATATGGTCAACCGGTATGTCCATTCTCTCGGCCGTTGATGTAGATGCTGCCCTAGTGGAATGAGATTTAAATGTATTAGTATCTATTCCGGCAGCCTTCAGTACCTCTTTGAGCCATCTTGAAATGGTTTGGCTCGTTACCCGGCCATGAGGTTTCTTGTGGCTGACCCATAAGGCTTTTTCACTCCCTCTGATATTGTGGGTTGTGTCTATGTAATGTTGTAGATGGGTCACGACACACAACCGTGGCTCTTGTGGGTAGGCCCAGAATACCACCAGTGGATTAGCTGTTCCTGGCCTGCTTTGCTTCACCAGACCCTGTATGATGAATGTGACCTGATCTGGGGTGGTCACCATGTTGTCCAGCCTTAACTTGTGTAGTGACTGGACCCTCTGAGCGGATACGAGTGCCATCAACATGAGCGTCTTTAGTGTAGATTGCTCGAGGCTGAGGGATCTGGCAGGTGGCCATTCCCTGAGGTATGTCAGGACCACACTGATATCCCAAATATGGGTATACCTGGGTTTAGGGGGCTTGATATTATAAATGCCCTTCATCAGTTTTACTACCAGTGGATGGGATCCCATTGCCTGTTGTCCTGCTGGTTTGAGATAAGCAGAAAGAGCACTCCGCGCTGTGTTGATGGCACTGTAACTAATCCCTTCATCATGGTGTAGATGGGCCAGGAACTCCAGTACGTTGGTGGCTGTGGCTGTTGCATACGTTGTCCCTGTTTCCTGGCAGTACTTCTCCCATTTTCTTATGCTGATTAAGTACTGCCTCTTGGTGGATGTTCGAAGGGATGCCGACATGGTGGTGATGGTACGTTCGGACAATCCCAGTTCCAGGTAAGGTCTATTCAAAACCTGCAACCCAGGAGTTTAATTTTCTCATGACATGGGTGGCTTATGCCTGATACTGGGTGAGTTAATAATCCTGGATCACTGGGAAAGACCATTGGTGACTCAACCACCATGTCATGTAGAATCGGGAGCCATGGCTGTGTAGGCTAGTCGGGCACCATCAAAATTCCAGAAGCAGAGTCCATCTGTATTTTGCGAAGTACCCGACTGATGAGGCAGAAGGGAGGGAAAGCATAGAAGAAGAACTTTCCCCAATCCAGCGTGAAGGCATCTACCGCTGCTGCCTCTGGGTCTGGTTCCCAAGCGACATACATAGGTAACTGGTGATTTAGTCGTGATGCAAATAAATCGATATCTGGCGTTCCATACTGCTTAATAACTTTAGCAAATACTTTAGGGTTTAACATCCATTCGATGTTATTATTGAATTTGCGTGACCTGGTGTCTGCCACTGTGTTTAGCTTACCTGGTAGATAAGTAGCTGATAGCCAAATATGTCTTTCGACACACCATTGCCAAATCACATTGACCAATTTGTCGCATGATGATGATTTTATGCCGCCCATATGGTTAATATAAGCCACCACCGTAGTATTATCAATCTGTAACCGAACATGCGTGCTGCATAGTAGATACATATGCTTTTAAACCACAAAAGGCTCCCAACATCTCTAGATAGTTAATGCCCAGTGTCAGTAGTAATGATGACTCTAGGTTAGTCCATCTACCACCTGTGCTGGATATGGAGTTAGTTGCTCCCCAGCCTTGAGCACTGGCATCTGTTTGAAGAACTAAAGTAGGGTTAGTGATGATGATAGAGCTGAAACTATGCCAAACATTTTCTGCCCACCACTGTAGCTCTGATATTGCTTTAGTGGGTAATTTCATGACACGATCATAGTGACTTGTATGTCGTTTTAGTGCCTGTACCTTTGCGCTTTGTAAATTTTGATAGTGCAAAGGTCCGAATTGTGTAGCCGGAAATGCTGCTACCATTTTCCCAATCACTCTTGCTACTTGTCGAATAGTTGGTTGTTTGTTGACCATTAAATTGTTGCATGATTGTGCTAATGCAACCATTTTTTCCTTTGGCAAGTTAACAGTCATATGGACTGAGTTAATTGTGAAGCCCAGGTAGTCCATGATAGTGGATGGCTTCAACTTAGATTTATCTGGATGTATGACAAACCCCAGAGTTTCGAGGAGCTGTTTTGTAGCTGATACTGCTGCCACAGCCAATTCCATCGTTTTCCCTACTATCAGAATATCATCCAGCTATGCCATGACAATATGTTTTTGTTTTCTTAGTATTGCCATGGCTATTTTCAATATTTTGGTGCATAATCTTGGGGCTGAAGTTAGCCCATTGGGCAATGCTTTGTACTGCCACAGCTGCCCCAACCAGATACATTTTAGGTATCTGCAATGATCCTTGTGTATGGGGACTGAATAGTAAACATCTTTAAGATCAATGCTTGCCATGAAGTATCCTTTGTAAATCAGTTGTTTGGCAGTAACAAATGTTTCCATTTTGAAATGTATATACTTAACAAACTTATTTAGTGATCTTAAGTCAATGAGGATGCGACATCCACCATCTTTTTTGGTTTTAGTGAATATATTTGATACAAATTCCAAAGGTTCATGTTTGGTCTTTTCGATGACCCCCTTTGTGATAAGTCTCACCAGTTCAGCTTGTCCCTCACGTTTCTCTTTGACGGTGGGAGAAAATACCCTTTGGGGCCAATGTTGAACTGGTGGCGATTGTTCTGACATGAACTGAATTTTATATCCACTAATGCTGTTGAGTATAAACTTGTCACCCGTGACAGTAACCCATGCTTCTTTAAACAAGTGTAATCTCCCCCCTGTTAGTACACCCTTATTCTCTATATGCTGGCAGGAACCAGACCCACCTACCTCCATGGTTATTGGTGTTTCTTTTGTTTCCTCATGTTTTTGTAGGCTTTGCTTGTCTGACGTGCTGGCGATGTTGGGGGGTGGCGCATGTTCCATGGGGTCCGCTGTGGGCCCTGATCTAAAAAAGATCTTTGGGGATAAAATGCGGTCCCCGAGCTTTCACCAGTCCCATATTGAGGACGTCGACTGGTGGATGCCATGGGGTGCTGCCGCTTGGGTATTGTAGGTCTAGGTTTGCTCGTCCCGGGCCCTGCCCTCATGAGGCCGAAAGTTTTTGCTGCTTCCTCCATGTCCCTCAGTTTTTTGTTGAGGTCTTTCCCAAATAACAGAGCGTCCGTCTCTGCAGCTGGGGCTCTGCACAACCCAGCAAATTTGGGATTGAGGGCAGGTCTTATGTTTTCCCGCCGGAGATTATTGATCTCAAATTGTGTGTTGCACATCAGTGCCAGCACATCCTGCTGGCAGGTATCCATCTCCGTGCTTTCCACAGAACGAGCAAAGGCTGTAATGGCCGACGTCAGGAGCCTTAGGATCCGCTGTAGCTTTAGTTCATGGTTACGAATGTGTGACCCCACGTGCCCCAACCCTGGTCACCCATGCTAGCCTCCAGTAATGAGGGAGTAGAGGGCAGTGCACAAGACACTGTGGAGGAGGTGCCTGACCTACCTCCACGAGAACGCTCTTTCTGCGTATCCCGCTGGAGCATCTGCTCCAAGAGCTGCTGTAAGCTCTGGTGGCTGTCTCTCCTCCGTTTTGGTGGAGACATGTCCCCATCCTACGAATCGGAAATTACCGGCCGGTTACTTTTCCTCATGGATTTCCTCCCTGTCCGCTGTTCAGGCATTAGCGGGACTGGGCTTGGCTCGGTGTCGGGGATAGCGGAGCACTCTATGTGCGTTCCCGCCGCCTGTTGCTGCCCCCCTTCCTCTGGTGGAATTGAGCTGGGGCAGTTCTTTTGGAGAGTCTTTTCTTCAGTGTACTCATTTTCTAAGAACACCCACACTACGACTCTCTTTCTCCGTTAGACTACTTCTGTATACTTACCCAACGGTCCGATTTTTAAACTGCAGCCGGAGAGCCTTCCTCCAGCTGTCGCCGCTGTTGCACTGCTGGCATAATGCCGCGCCTGCGCACTGAGCGGGTTCTTCACGTAGTCACTCACGTGACTCCGAAGTAAAATTAGGTACCACTGTATTGTTTTGTATTGTATTAACTTCTAATAAAATAAACAAAAACAAAACAAAAAAAAGAACTGCCCCCATTTAAGTCACGACTCATTTAAGTCACGACTCAAAACCTATTTCTACTCCCTAGCGTTTTTGAGCCCCTCTGAGGAGGCGTTATAAACAGTTTATGTATGTATTGTTGGGTCTGTCTACTGTTGTATGTATCAAATTAGTACCTGCACTGATGTGAAGCACTTTGGTCAATGTGAGTTGTTTTTAAATGTGCTATACAAATACATTTATTATTAGTAGTACTATTAAGGGCTAATAAATAATTTATTGCAAGTACATTGCAGACTCACAGTTCAGTTGATTCACAGCTTAGAATCACAGTTGTGGACTCTCCCTCGCGATCTTCCAGAGTGACTGACTCATGTCCAGGCATTCGGGGTTTTATAGTCTTGCCCTCCCGGAAGGGGCGTTACCTTCATCATTTTAATTGACAGGCGAGAGGACCAATCAGCTGATCTCATGATTTTTTAAACACTCATAACTTTTTTATTTTTCATTGATCGGAAAAATCCTCGGGGCTGCCTCAGCAGAGGAGGACTGTGAGTAAAATCGCCAAAAATCATAGTGATATATGGTAGTGTTTTTTCTAAAATCAATATACAGCACAGACAGGAAGTGGTCAAAATGACACTTTTAGTTATATAGATATTTCAGGTTTTTGATTGAATGAAAGATGCAGCCTGGTGCCCACAGAGTCCATGCCGACCAATGATCACCCATACACTAGTTCTTTGTTATCCCATTTTTCCATCCTACACACCAGGGAAAATTTACAGAAGCCAATTAACTTACCCGTCTTTGGAATGTGGGAGGAAACCGGAGCACCTGGAGAAAACCCACACGGTCACAGGGAGAACGTACAAATTCTGCACAGACGGCACCCGTAGTAAGGATCAGATCCCTGTCTTTGACACTATGAGGCAGCAGCTCTATGGCTGCGCCACTGTGCCGCCCCAATTATTGTATAGTTTTCCATTAGTTTGTAGGGCTTTTAGGTGGATCAAAATATACTTATTTATAAAGGTAGAGGAACTCAGGGAATATTTTTATGCTAATATGATTTCAAAACCTGAATATTTATATTTAATAATGCTACCTGTTCTGTACAAGGCAGATAAATTATGTTTGACAATGGAAAATGAGTTTGTTCATACATTTTATAGGAAACTTTTAGTATAATTTGTGAACCTAATGTCATTGGCAAGTGATAGAAACAAACATCTCTCGAAAAATTACCTTTGATTTTAATCTGAAATTATTTTCGAGCCATCTCTGTACAATAGCATTAATTATTGAGACCAGTTTAATGGTCCACTATTTACTTAAAAACTGTCCATGATGTCTGCAGATTACATTGCAGTGTGTTATTATCTTGCTGAAATGTATTGCATTATTACTCAGCTCAAATGGAATGTATTTTGCAAAGATAGACATAAAGTGCTGGAGTGACTCAATGGCTCAGGCAGCATCTCTGGAGAAAAGCGAGAGGTGACGTTTCGGGTGTGGGCACTTCATTTTTGCAGCCTGATTCTCCATGGGTAATATCAGACGCTTTACAAACAACACTGAGTTTGTGATACACTGTTCCCTCAGCAAAATAATTTCTCTCGCTTTTAAAAATTCGGTGATGAGCACCTTGTGTTAATATTAAGGTGGTTTGTGGCAAAAGTGCTTGTCTTCTTGTTCATTCAGCCATTAATGTTAATCAAAACAAAGAGCCAATTGTTGTTCACCCTGAATTGAACTGACCAATTCTCAAACATTATAATCCTATTGGCTTCACTGGATTGAACCCGGATCTATGGCGCTGTAAGGCAGTAGCTCTACCACCATGTTCTCCCGATTCTATTAATATCTGAGAATTTATCAATCGCTATCTTAAATATATTCGTAGACTGATTTTCCACAGCATTTTTGAGGGAGAATTCAAAGTAATTTTTTTCTAATCTCTGATCTGCGTGCTATCCCCTTGTCTAGTCACAACAGCCAGTGGGAACACCGAAGAAGGGTCTCGTCCCAAAACGTCACCTATTCCTTTCCTCCAGAGATGCTGCATGACCCTCTGAGTTACTCCAGCATTTTGTGTCTATCTTTGCTGGAAACATCAATCCCCCCATCGAAGCTGTCAAATCCTGGAAGGATTTTGTAGGCTTGGACTAGCAGCTTGGAGAACTGCTTCTCCTGAGTAAGGTTTGTCATGTTGATTACGTTTTTAATACCATGGATTATGGATGTATTTATAATGGGGCAATTGTAGCAAGCTCTTTCATTAGAGTGAACAGATGGAAGCAACCTTAAAATTAAAGCCAACCCATTGAAGGAAGGACTTCTTCACACAAGGTCTTTTGGAAATTTGGAATATTCACCTCCAAATGGAGTCTGGGTTTTACATCGATTCATTGTTTTTTTGTTGACAAAGGGTCATCTGAGTTATAAGAACAAAGTGAGAAATCAGTGTTGAGATAAATGAAACTGAATAATAAAACAGGCTTGTAGAAACAAGGAACTGGTTTACACAAAAAGACACAAATTGCTGGAGTAACTCAACAGGTCATGCAGCATTTCTGGAGCAGCAGAAATGGCAGAGGGGGAATAGTGAGAGAGGGTCGGAGAACGAAAAATAAATTATTTAAGGTAGGTCACTCTGAAGAATGGTCCTGACTCAAAACATCACCTATCCATGTTCTCCAGGGGTGCTGCCTGACCCACTGTTATTCCAGTAATCGTTTTTCCTGTTTGTTAACAAATCAGGCTGAACTGGCTGAATGACAGGCTCACATTCCTATGTGACAGAAATCTGATCTTCCTTTGGTGGACACTTCTATTTGGGAAATTCAATCCTTCTGATGCCATAAAGTGTAAGTTTTGAAAGCTCATTTCCAACAAACTGATGAATGAACGAATGAATGAATGAATAAAAGAATAAGTTTAATGGCCAAGTATTCACATACAAGGAATTTGCCTTGGTGCTCTGCCCGCAAGTGACAACATGACATACAGTGACAATTAGGAATAACACATAAACATTAAACATTAGCTATTATATAAAACGTTTAATTTAATACTTTAGGAAAAAAATGTAACTCTAACAAAAAAATAGCAAAAAAAAAATGCACTGGGGAAGGTTAGAAATTGTTCTGGAACAAAACTACAACTTTAACACCCAAGGCTTATGTTGAGTTTTCACTGAGGCATAATCCTTGCTAACTATAAACTTATCACACACTTAAAATTGGCAAGTCTCTCATATAGAATTCTCTTTTTCTAATTATGTTATCCTCTAGGCTTTATTTTCAAGTGTTATCTTTCCTATTCCAATTAATTGGCATGAACTCTTATTTTCATTATTATTTACTTCTTCTCCTAACCAGCAGCCATAATATCAGTCCTATTCACATAATGCCTCGCTAAACCTGAGCACTGGAATACTAAGGTTTGCCCACATTTTCTTGGATTTGTCACATCTTACTTTCCACAATGTTTTTCTTCCTTAGTTCACTCAACCCAAAAGATTGAAAAATGAGAACATGCATTTTCTAACATTTTATCTCATCTCCCTGCAATTATGTCATATTTTATCTCATCTCCCTGCAATATTACAGGATAGATGTGGAAACCTTTGAGATGGTGTAGCGGAGGTTCACCAGAATGCTAGACAGAAAGTGCAAGAGAAACTCAGTGGGTCATGCAGCAACCCTGGAGAAAAAGGACAGGTGATGTTTCAGGCCGGGACCCTTCTTCAGACTTCCAGAATGCTGTCTAGATTAAAAGGTTTCAGTTACAGGGAGAGATTGGATATCCTTGGATTGTTTTCTCAGGAATGCCAGAGCTGAGGGGAGTGTATAAAATTATGAGAGGCATAGATAGTGTAGACAGTCAGAACCTTTTTTCCAGGGTGGAAATGTCCAGCACTAGAGGGCATAGCTAGAAGGTGAGAGAGGGAAAGTTTAATGGAGATATGCAGGGCCAGTTTTCTACACAGAGGGTGGTTGGGCCTAGAATGCAGGGGTGATGGTGGAGGCAGACACGATAATTGTGTTTATGAGGCTGTTAGATAGGCACTTGGACGTGCAGGAAATGGAGGGATATGGATCACGTACAGGCAGATTAGATCTGTTCAACTTGGCATCATGTTCAGCACAAGTATTATGGGCCGAAGGGCCTGTTCCTGTGCAGTAGCATTCTATGTATTCCAGAATGCCATAATGAATTGCTATCTAGTCGCTACTGAGTTGAAAGGAATAATGTACACAAACAGAATATTGGGAAGGGTCCAGAGGAAGTTTACAAGAATAATCCCAGGAATGAGTGGGTTAACATATGATGAGCGTTTACTCGCACTGGGCCTTTACTCGCTGGAGTTTAGAAGAATGACGGGGGCACCTCATTGAAACTTACCGAATAGTGAAAGGCCTGGATAGAGTGGATATAGAGAGGATGTTTCCACTTGTGGGAGAGTCTAGGACCAGAGGTCATGGCCTCAGAATTAAAGAACATTCCGATAGGAAGATGTGGAGGAATTTCTTTAGTCAAAAGGCGGTGAATCTGTGGAATTCATTGCCACAGAAGGCTGCAGAGGCCAAGTCAATGGATATTTTAAAGGCAGAGTTAGATAGATTCTTGATTAGTAGGGGTATCAGGGGTTATGGGGAGAAGGCAGGAGAATGGGGTTAAGAGGGAAAGATAGATCAGCCTTGATTGAATGGCGGCATAGACTTGATTCTGCTCCTATCACTTATGAACTTATGAACTTCTTGTTGATTATGATGTTGGAGTATGTGCCCGTTAAACACAGTTGGTTGTGCTCTAACATTTCCTGGCTGGTAGAGGTAGTGAATGCAGTCAGCTCTAACAGGAACTGCAAAGTAATCAAGTTCTCTATAATTAATATCTACTCAAAGGTGCAATTTTACAGTTCATTCAAAAGATGATTGAAACCCCAGATAAGCTCCATTGCACAGCTTTCTTTCATCTTCGCAAGTTCAGCTTTGCAGATTTTCCTCAATAACAAAACTCATGGAGGAAATTCAGTAATTAAGATTAAATAGATAGGTTGAGATTAATCAAGGTTGGTTTACTGCATATCTGTTGAATCAAAATAACATAATGGTGTGTCTACATTGTGACTTGCCTATCACTTGAGTCAACATACCAGCCTGATAGATGGAAAGATTGAGTTTTGGATAGCAACTTCCACAAATTTACAACCAATGAAGTAAAATGAAAATCACAGGCAGGGAATGGATGGGTATGGATTATGTGCAGACAGATAAGACTTGGTCTTGGTATCAGGTTCACCATTGACATGTTGGACCAAAGGGCCTGTTTCTCTGTTCTATTAAGAAAAAAAATGAGTCCATGGTATTGCAAGTTCTGTAGGCAGCATGGTGGTGCAGTGGTAGAGTTGCTGCCTTGCAGTGCCAGAGACCAAGGTTCGATCCTGACTAAGGGTGCTGTCCGTATGGCGTTTGTACATTCTCCTTGTGACCGCATGGGTTGGCTCTGGGTGCTCCAGTTTCCTCCCACACTTCAAAGACGCATAGGCTTGTAGGTTGATTGGCTTCTGTAACGTTTAAATTGTCCCTTGTGTGTAGGATAGTACTAGTGCATGGGTGATTGCTGGTTGGTGCAAACTCAGTGGGCCGAAGGGCCTGTTGCCATGCTGTATCTCTAAAGTCTAAAGTCTAAAGTCATAATGTTCCATCGTCAAGGTATGTTTATAATCATATGGCTTGGTTCAAGTAGCTGATAGTTATAGGAAAGCAGTTGTTCCTGAACCTGCTGGTACTTTTTGAAATACAGTTAAAATAACTTTTTTTAAATTTGTTTCGGTTTGTACACCACCAGGCTTCACAAAAAGTAATGAACTGTGTTTGTGCATGAATTATGTGTTTGGAGAGATTTAAGTTGTTCAATGCAAAGGAAGAACTCACTTTCTCCGTACCTGAGATGTTAGATGGGGTCAAACCTTAATATCATCCATAAAGCTATACTGTGGGCATCTTCCACAGCATAGCATTCGGTTGATGTTGGCAGCCGGAATTACATTCTCAGGTCTCCGAAGTGGGATTTAAACATATTTGCTGACTCAGGATGGACTGTTCCAGTTCAGTTTAGTTTACTGTCACGTGTACGAGGTACAGTGAAAAGCTTTTGTTTTGTGCTAACCAGTTAGTAGAAAGACAATACATGATTCCAATCGATGCATTTGCAGTGTATAGATAAGTGATAAGGGAATAAAGTTTAGTGCAAGGTAAAGCCAGCAAAGTCCGATCAGGGATAGTCAAATGGTCATCAAAGAGGTCCAGTAAGTGATAGCTTATACTTGAGCATGAAAATACTGAAAAAATGAGTCTTCTTGTTCGTAGATCACTCTCCCTCTCTCATAGTGGAAAACAATTATCAATTCATAATAACAACGGAAGTGTTTCATTATATTAATGTCAATATTACTGTTGAAAGACCTCATTTTTCTCACTGTGGCTTCCTCCACATACTCTCTATGTTCCTCTCCACTGGACATACTCTCTAGATTACTCTCTCCAAACAAGGCAGTAACCAAACAGAGTGGAGTTGGCCATATGCAGTCATGAAAGTAGTTGAAATTTTTTACTGGTATGGATTGCTGAATCTGGAAATATAATCAATAACCGATTCATCATATATCCAACAGAGAATTGAATGTCCCTACTTGATCACAAATTGTCATAATTAATCCAAGGGCAATAATGTTGAAAAGCAATTCATTCCGTGAACCATCCAAATCAGAGTCTGCGAAGAGATGACATTCAAGGTCTAAATTGGCAACAACAAAAAATAATTCCTTATAACACTATTACTAGATAAGAACAAAATCACTAGATAAGTCTTCTCTGCAGAATTCTGCCTACACTAAACAACAAAGGTCAAGAGAGTAGTTGTTGAAATGAGGTCGATTTTTAGACCAATTTATATTTCCGTCATCATTCGAGGAAAATAAATGGACTGTGGAATCCTTGTGTTTCCACTTTTCAACGTTATAAAATAGGGTGACGTTATAAAATAGATAATGTTTAACTTTTTACATGTACATATCAATCTCTCACATCATTTCAAGGCATCAAAACTCAATTCTGTGAAACTGCCTGGACTCTTTGTAACTTTCTATGCATCTTTGAAATCCTAATTCCCCTGAAATAATCCTTAAATTTATATCAGTGAGCCTCACTGTTCATTGATGCACTCCAAAGCACCTTTGTAGCATCAAAGCACTTTTGTGGCAGTTTGTAGCACACTATTTACATTTTCCCCCAGTAGGTTAGCAAAGTTAAATTAAGTTCCAACGACGGATAATTAAATGTCCTTGGAAAGAATTGCAGTATTGGTAACAGATATATTTCAAATGGTTAGTTTACTTACTCCCATGATGATTCTTTCCATAACAACTATTTAGAGGGTAACATGAAAGTAGAAGACTGCCAAAATCATTTTTCTGAAACTTTAAGGAAGAGTGAAACCAATGGAAGAGAAATTTAAAGCATTGGAGCTGGGGTGAATGGGAAGAGAAAGAGGGGGAATGAGGGGAAGGGGTGGGGGAGGTAGAGAGGGGGTGGAGAGGTGGAGAAGGAAGAAGAGGGAATGGGAGAGGAAGGTGGAGAGGGAGAGGGAGAGGGAGGTGGAGAGAGGTGGAAAGGAAGGTGGAGGTTGATAGGGTGGTGGAGAGGGAGAGGGAGGTGGAGAGGAAGGTGGAGTGGGAGAGGGAGAGAGAGAAGGAAATATAGAGGAAAAT
This sequence comes from Malacoraja senta, assembly GCA_038087875.1. NCBI lineage: Eukaryota > Metazoa > Chordata > Chondrichthyes > Rajiformes > Rajidae > Malacoraja > Malacoraja senta. The sequence goes on from CM075980.1 coordinate 70,135,753, forward strand.
AAAAGCTTGATGTTTAAGAAGGAACTGCAGATGCTGGAAAATCGAAGGTAGACAAAAATGATGGAGAAACACAGCGGGTGAGGCAGCATCTATGGAGTGAAGGAAATAGGCAACGTTTCGGGTCGAAACCCTTCTTCAGATGAAGCTTGATATTGGTGGAGGTGATTATTGTAACTCCAGCGCAACTTGTCTATGCTGTCCAAGGTACCATGTAAGCTAAGTCCCATTTGCCCGCATTTGGCAAATATCCCTATAAATATTTCCTATCCATACACCTGATAAATGTCTTGTAATTATGGTTAGTGTATCTGCCTCCCATACATCCTCCGCCACCTTGTTCTACATACCCACCACCCTCATGTTCCTATTAAATCTCTCCCTTCTCACCTTAAACCTGTGCCCTCTTATTCATGATTATCCTACCCTGGGAAAAATATTCTGTGCTTTCACCATATTTATTCTCCCTATGATCTTATATATCTCTAAATAATCACTGCCCAGCCTCCTGTGCTCCAAGGAATAACGTCCCAGCCTGCCCAAACTCTCCGTATAGCCCAGGCCCTTGTTATGAACATATGGTTGCTTAGTAAATTAGCTGGTCTGATTATTATGCACGTACATTATTATTCCCTCACACACAAAATATAACTTTAAAAAAAAACTTCAATTTCTCCTCCAATCGCAAGTGCATGTTCCATCTCTTAAATGTTCCATTGCTGTTGCCTCTAACGTCTAAAAAGTTACTTAAAAATAGCCACTTCTGTCTCCTGCTGTGCTGTTTTAGTGAATACTTAAATGCAACAAGCTTCTTATCTACCTCAATGATATTACAGCTGCAGGATGTCAAATATCCTTTTAGAATTAATCTTCACCACAGCAGGCACTGGAATTTGGGAAGGCAGAGTCCACTGAGGCTTTGCAGGACTTTTTCTCCAGTCAGCGGCAAGTGATGTCTCTTCACTGCAAGTTCTGGGCCAATGTTGACTGCCTCCCTGCTGCTGCCTCAAATAAATTGAGTCAACACTTGCTAAAAATAGCAAGAGGTACCTTGAGAGATGCCAAAGGATGCGATACGGTGCTAGTCTGTCCTACAAGGCTAGGCCATAACTCTCAGCTCTACGGCTGCTATTTTCACCTGCAGGGCAGGATTTACGTATAAGCTTCACAAGCTTAAGCTTAGGGCCTCGAGATCTAGGGGGGCCTCGGCAGGGCCGGATTTACCTATAGGCTTCATAGGCTGAAGCCTAGGGCCTCAAAATCTAGGGGGCCTCCGGCCAAGGTGTTCTTTCCCCAGAGTAAAAAAAATCCCAAGGAAAAAAAATTGGAGTGCTATCAGCGTTTCCACTTTGACTGAAATTACTGGAAATTCTGGTTCCCGCCCGCTGGAAGTTTTGGGGGAAAAAATTGCGACCATCCGTGCCTGCGCAGTTGGGGGAAGCCGGTGACGCAGTAGCAACGCAAAATGACGCTGTCTCTCCGCGCATGCGCAGTGGTCCCGGGCGGGTTCAGATCTCCATTTGCACTCCACACAATCACCTCGATGCCTCGTGTCTACCAAAGATCCTAGGTGTCTACTCCAGGTAAGTAGTGGAATATTGCGTTGCGGGGAGTGCCCGTTTCTCCGGGCCCGGGGGGGGGGGGAAGCGGCTGCGGTGTCAGCGGCGCGGAGTCGGAGCCTCGCTGCATGGGAGGGAGAGAGAGGGGGAGGGAGGGAGAGAGATGGGGATGTGAGAGGGGGAAAGGGGGGTTGAGACAAAGGGGGGAGAGAGAGGGAGGGGGGAGAGAGAAGGAGGGGGAGAGAGAGAGGGGGAGAGAGAGAGGGGAGAGAGAGAGGGGGAGAGAGAGAGGGGGAGGGGGGGAGAGAGAGATGGGGAGGGAGAGAGAGATGGAGGGAGAGGGAGGGGGAAGGAGGAGGGGGGAGAGGGAAAGGGCGATTATCTTTAGTGAGATTGCAAAATTAAGGTAGGTTTTAGAGCAATTATATTTTTTCCTCCATATAAATAATATTAAACAATTGGAACTGCTTTCTTTTCCTTGATAACAATACTGAAAAATATGTATTCCATAGTTTGCGACTTTCATTTTGCATCATATTTTTAACGTGCACACACTAACACAGTTGAACAGTAACAGGCAATCAAATCAACACACAAAACATTTTCTAAAAAAAGGTTTTATTTACTGCAAATACTTACAGTATTTTATTTGCAGTGTTTGCATGCTCCTTTATAACATTTTACATAACATTTTACAGTACAACTTGATTATTAAAACAAGGACTGCTTCAATTTTTGATTTAAAAAAAAGTGTATACAACAATGACCCCACTCATCCCATTCCAACCACTCATTACTCTTGACTCAACTAAATTTATTTCTGAAATATTGGTCATAAATTTGGTGCAAAAATGCTCCAAAATAAGGCTCAGAATGCACCAGAGAGCATCTAAAACCCTGGCCGCAAGGGTCTTTGAGCTTCGCGCTTGTGATATGCGCTGCATGCACTTATTTCACATTAAATTTTTGTAATCCTGCTATGCCACCCCCCTTTTTGAAAAGCTTCGTACGGGCCTGATGTATAATATTTTTGACACTGTCATAGGCCTTTCGTACATATACACAATGCACTGTAGTCTCTAAACAACACTTCAGTAATTTTCCTTGCCCTCCATTTCAGAATAATAGTGTTTTAAGCCGATAACTCGACCCTAGCACTGGCAATAAATAAAAAGTGCAGCTTTCCAGCCCTTATCTCATTGGCCACGCGTGGCTGCAAATCGGTGTTAATCTGGTGGACTCTTCCATCTTCCTCTCGTCGTGGGGAGTGGGGGATTGGGAGGGGCCTCACAAGTGGAATAGCCTAGGGCCTCCCTTCATCTAAATCCGGCCCTGTTCACCAGCAATTATAACTTTAGCTATTGTGCGCAATAGCTATCTACGCCACAATACTGAAAAAATATAGATGACCTTGGCCACGATAGTGAGTCAACAGAGAGATGCAGCATGGAAACAGGCCCTTCAGCTCACCAACTTCTTGCTGACTATCAATCACCTGTTGACCCTAATCCTACTCTAATCTCTTCAACACCGCCCAGAGTCTGCCACATTAGGGATAATTTTACAGCAGCCAATTAACCTACCAATCCACACTTCTTTGGATGTGGGAGGAAACCTACGCAGACACAGGAAGAACATGCAAACTCCATACAGTCAGCACCCTAAACCAGGATTGAATTTAGCCACTGGAGTTGTGAGTCAGCGGTTCTACTAGCTGCGCCACTGTTCTGTCTGAGTTCTCAGGATTCATTGTCTTATGTGAAAAACAAGTGCAATTACGCATGAATCATAATTCCTCATTATTTGTTTTGCTTTGAACAGTTCTCGGGACATTAACAAAATGGACTCTTTAGTATTTATTAATCCTGTCATTGCATAATATTTTTAATGGTTTAATTGCTCAGTGAATAATATATTGCCCTTCGGATTTGGTGTAGATTTACTTGCACCTGTCTAAATTAAATATGAAATAATTTGGGCAGATTTACTCCATGTATTGATTTTGTTTTGAAGCAAGTGTTTTGTCCTTTCTGCATTTCAATCACGTTGAAAATTCAGTCAACACAAGATGAAAATACAAGTGCAGTCAGTTCACATATTAAACAATAAGGATGTTTAATGACTTGGATATTGCAGTCAGTGGTGACTGCAATGCTGACCTCAAAGAAAGCTGTCAAAAAGATTCTGCCATCTCTGTCCGTAGATTTGACCTTTCTTTATGTCATAAGCACACAGACCAACTATGATGGTTCTATGACTTCCAGCTGCAGTGACATTATCAGGCAGACTGAATAACCCATCAATGCAGAATTCTCTCATCATAAAGTAAAAAGCATCAATTTTTAGTTTAGTTTTTTCAGCTTAGAGATACGGAAACATGGGCCCTTCAGCCCACTGAGTCCGCTCCAACCAGTAATCCCAGTACACTAACACTATCCCACACACACCAGGGACAATTTACAATTTCTACCCAGCCATTAAACGCGGTTCCTGAACTATCACTGCCCATAAAACAAGGCACCCTGAGAAGCCGACTCACTTTCTGGTGCAGGAGAAGACAAATCTTTCTCCTGACATTTAATTAGAATATTTAATCACTGAGACCATGCCAGAACTTTTTGTTTCTATGATTGGATCTTGTGACATTTGTACATGCCTATTAAAAACGGAGATATTTCTCTCAGTGCATGTACCCGATGTGAGTGACTAACGGGTAAATTAAATGAAATTACAATTTTCATGCTTGAAATTCTTTGTGTGAGTTTTGTTGCTACTTTCGCCTATGTCCATATTCATCGGGAATGAGATTTTGAGGATGCATAAACGTATCTTGACAGCAGCAAAATGAGCACTACATTTAGGATATTATCATATCTGACTTCTGGAATATGGCCTGGGAGAAAGGTTCAGACCATATTGCAGCCATCATTTAAAATGAAAACTATTTCTCTCTCGTCATTTTTTCAATTTATATTACTTGCTTTTCTGGATTAACATTAATTGCCTAATCTTTCAATTTTGCTTTGATTCCCTCATGCATCCTCAATAAACATCCCGACCACCATAGCTGCAATGTTGTGGTACCTTGCCCCGGCTGATGCACTGTGGCTGGAGTGCGCATTAATAAATGGATACATATGAACACATCTATGGCTTCCTCATCATGAAGACAATGACAGTAGGTGCGAGAGAATACCATCATCTCCAAGATCCCTTGCAAGTTGCTTGTTCTTCACTACTGGGTCAAAATAATGGAACTCTCAAGTAACATTTCTTGAGTACACGTAGATCATAAGGCCATAAGGTCATGTGATTCGAGTAGAATTAAGTCATTCAGCCCATCAAGTCTACTTTGCCTTTCAATCATAGCTGATCTAATTCTCCCTCTTAATCCCATTCTCCTGCCTTTTCCCTGTAACCCCTGACACCAGTACTAGAATCAAGAATGTGTCTATCGCTGCCTTACAAAATATCCATTGACTTGATCTCCACAGCCTTCTGTGGCAAAGAATTCCACAGATACACCACCCTCTGTCTAGATAAATTCCCCATTCATCTGTTCCCCATTCTTTCCTCTGGACAGCCTTCGAGTTCTTCCATGTGCCAATGACCATTACAAACCTGGTCAGAAACTACTTCCAAGATTTGCAATTCTGTATTACAACAACAGAATACACAACATCATGGCAATCACTGGAAGTGGGAATAATGGCAGGTTGCATCATCTCCCCGCTAGCCTTCACCATGGCGATGGAAGTGATCATCCGAGCTTCCAGGTGGGTTGTAGGTGGAGAGCGGCTGCAGTCTGGGCAGCGGCTACCTCCCATTCGCGCCTACATGGGTGACATGACCACCCTGACTTCAACCATTGCATGTACCAAGCGCCTGCTGGAAAAGCTTCATGCGATCATAACATGGGCCCAGACGAAGTTGTAACCCAGCAAATCCAGGAGCATATCGATCATCAGAGGAAAAATTGTAGACAAGCGATTCCACATTGATGAAACGCCCATTCCGATGGTGTCAGAGCTGCCAGTCAAGAGTTTAGGACCGTGGTACAATGCAAGCCTCAAAGACTCAGACCAGTGTGACCAACTGAGGGAAAAAACCATCAAAGACCTTGCTAGCATAGTCAAGACATCGCTTCCTGGAAAGCTGAATCTGTGGTGCCTGCAGTTTGGATTGCTCCCCCATCTGATGTGGCCTCTGATGGTCTTATAGGTCCGCATCACCAAAGTCGAGAAGCGGGAGAGGACAGTCAGCTCATACATCAAGAAGTGGCTTGGACTCCTGCGTTGCCTCAGCAATATCAGCTTGTATGGACACAGCGCTCTGCAACTGCCTGTCTCTAGCCTCACAGAAGAATACAAATGCACCAAAGTGAGGCTGGACATGACCCTGACCGAGTCTCAAGATGATGCAGTATGAGCAGCTGCTCCAGACTGGCAACTGGGAGGAAGTGGACCCCTTTGGAGGCTGTACAGCAAGCAAAATCTGCTCTCAGGCATGGAGACATTGTAGGACAGGTGCAGCAGGTAAGAGGTGGGATTGGACTTGGGACAAGTCGACCCACATGGCACAAGGCAACATCCACCAGAGAAGAAAGCTGGTAGTTGCTGAGGTCCGTCAGCAAGAGGAGGCAGAGAGATGCGCAAAGGCAGTCTCACAGTCCAAACAGGGCCAGTGGACTATCTGGGAAAACATGGAGCATCGTAAGCTTACCTGGAAGGATCTGCGGGAGATGGAAGGAAGCCGTCTTAGCCTCATCATCAGAGCCACCTACGATGTTCTTCCCATACCCAAGAACCTAAACCAGTGCCCTGGAGAAGATCCATCATGTTCTCTCTGCCAAACCCCAGCAGCATTAAGGCACATCCTCACTGGCTGCAAGACCAGTCTTTCACAAGGCCGCTACACCTGGAGGCACAATCAGGTTCCTGCGACAAATGGCGATTACTTTGGAAGGAAGGAGAACTACCACCAATGCCCTCCCTCCCCCAATGCCTTGTTACACCACCCCTTTTGTAAAGGCAGGACAACTTCCAGAGAAGCCATTTGCAAGAAAGGAACCGACCCTCCTGGACACAGCCCGGGACTGGAAAATGGAGGTTGATCTAGACCAGAAGCTCATCGTTTCACCAGAGATCATCACAACTAATCTCAGGCCGGACCTGATCTTGTGGTCAATCTCACAGAAGTCCCTGTACATCGTGGAGTGAACTGTGCCTTGGGAGGCTGCAGTTGGTGAAGCGCATGAACGCAAATGTCTGAACAGACTTAACAGCTGAGGCAGAACAACACGGCTGGCGTACCCAGGTGCTCCATGTGAGAGGTTGGTTGTAGAGGGTTTGTAGCCATGTCAACAACCAGATTCCTGAAGGGAAAGGAAGTTCGAGGACAGGCCTACCGGCAAGCCGTCAGGTCACTGTCAGAGGCTGTCGAGCGAAGCAGCAACTGGCTGTGGCTGAAGAGTAAGGACTCCAACTGAGCTGCAAAATGACCCGCAAGAGGGTAAAACGGAGGGGAGCGCACCTGGGACGCCAGGTGTTGCTGTTGAGCTCTCTGGAGGTGTCGTGGGCCTATCAACGAAACACCAAGGAAGGAGGTGCCCACCTGATGACCCCAATGAAGTCTTTACCCCTACTCCAACTCAAGATATTAAGAAGGGGGCGATTATAGTAGAGAGTGTAAAATCGTCCTATAAGCTCAACTCCTCATCTCCTTCCTAAAGGAACGCCCTTTAATTCTAAGGCTATGACCTCAAGTCCTAGACCCTCCCACTAGTGGAAACATCCTCTCTACATCTACTCTATCCAAGCTTTCACTATTCAGAAAGTAGATGGCAGTAATTCAGGAAGGTGTTCCACCAGCCCTTCTTTAGGGCATTAACATTAGTTTTGCCATTGTTCCTTATACCCCCAGAGTGAATTGAAACATAAGGGAAGCATTGGTTGGAAAATAACTTAATGTGAATTCTTCTTTGCTTAATTTTCTATACTCCTTGGCCAGGTCATAAAGGTCAAGCACCTTTTTTCATTGAATTTTGGCAGCAAAGGTTATTTCCTAGTTGGCTCATTGACCAAATCAAATTGGTCTTTGAGATTAAATGCAAGGCAATCATTGAAATTAAAATATGGCATAATATTTGATTTCTGAGTAGAAGGCATTCCCTCAAAGTAGTTTGGAAAAATACGTATGCAAAAGTTGACTCTCTTTAAAAAAAATGTCTTGGCTTTTATGAAATTGTGTGCCTCTTCAGTATATTTTAAGTTAAATTTCATCAGATGTCTAAATATAGCAATGTCACAAAATTTTGAGATTTTAAAAATCAAGTCTGCAATTTATCCCATCGGATAAAGCATAAAAAGAAGTTTAATTTGACACCTAATTCACTTTCATATCTGCGGTATTAAAAATGTTATGGCCATTTTCATACTCGGAAATTAGCATCTTGTTCCCTATTGCTTTTCCATTGACAACACAAAAGCTGTGATTGAGGACAGTCAAAAGCCCATAACTTTCTTAAAAATCAAGAGAACTGAATGAAATTTTCAGTTGTTATAGATTGAAGCATTCTGAAACAAATATAAAACATCTTACTTGGATGACCTGAAATTAAAGCATATAATTAGTTAATTACCTAATTGTAGTTCATTACAAAATTGACCGTTGTGACGGAAATAGCAATAAACACCCAGGCTGCCTTGGAAAATTCAAAAATGTGATATTCTCAAGATCAGAACTTTAATATTATTGTATTATATGCTGTAAATCCATAACAGATAGGTAAATAAATTACAATTTCGAGCAATAGAGGGAGTGCAGAGAAGGTTCACCAGACTGATTCCTGGGATGTCAGGACTTTCATATGAAGAAAGACTGGATAGACTTGGCTTATACTCGCTAGAATTTAGGAGATTGAGAGGGGATCTTATAGAAACGTACAAAATTCTTATGGGGTTGGACAGGCTAGATGCAGGAAGATTGTTCCCGATGTTGGGGAAGTCCAGGACAAGGGGTCACAGCTTAAGGATAAGGGGGAAATCCTTTAGGACCGAGATAAAGAAAAACGTTTTCACACAGAGAGTGGTGAATCTCTGGAACTCTCTGCCACAGAGGGTAGTTGAGGCCAGTTCATTGGCTATATTTAAGAGGGAGTTAGATGTGGCCCTTGTGGCTAAGGGGATCAGGGGGTATGGAGAGAAGGCAGGTACGGGATACTGAGTTGGATGATCAGCCATGATCATATTGAATGGCGGTGCAGGCTCGAAGGGCCGAATGGCCTACTCCTGCATCTATTTTCTATGTATCTATGTAATAGACCAAGTCCTTATGGAGAAGATCAGTTGCTAGCTGGTACATTGGCATATCATAATCAGTAGCATCACCATACTCCTCAGATTGTAACCAATAAGCAACTCTGTATGCCTTGTTTTTCCTCAACTTTTCAATTTTGGCATTGTAAACTACGTTTTTGCTCTTCAAACCACACATGACATGCCTTTCTGCCCACTACTTTCCCATTAACAATGTCCTGTAGATTCACTTTCTGAAGAAAAGGATAATTTTTAAAAATAGCCTAAGTATCCAAATAACAAACTAATGCCATTCACACAAGAATTCACAATATAACATGATTTTAAAATCTCACTGTCATGAATTTATATCCCAGATGGAAGGAATTTAATGTTTAATTCCCATAAATTAATCTAGAAACATCCACCCAAAATATAATCAAATTATTGTTTTTTGCACAATACATGTGACTCAAACTGTTGTGAATATTTAGATTAAAAATAATGATCATGGAGAGAATAAGACAAAATATAGACAATTTAGATGGCTTATCTCCAAAAAAAAAATTGCATTTTAATCATCTTGCTTCGGGAATGGAAGTCGGAACGATTTTTCGACATCAGCTAGATGCCCGAGGAAATCCGCCTCGGACAGGCGGTAGAAAACTGGATTTTAATCCCGCCCCCCCAAAGGCTCCAAAGTCGCACACACGGCCAGTGGCAGAACTGCAGCGCCGTTGAAGGTAAGTTTTGTAACATCGCTACTAAATAGCTCAGAAGGCAACCATTATTACTCAAGGGCTTGAATGCTCTATCGTGGCATCATTACCCATAAATATATTCATTAATTAATCATAATCTCACAATATAAAAATTCACGTAAAAATGAAAAGCAATGTGGGGAGGGGGGAATGGCAGTCTGCTAAATTTAAATTAAACCAAGGTGAAATGTGCTGTATGCATTGGCCTCATTTACTTTGGACCTATGTGTTTTTTCATGCAGTGGCTAAGTGCCACAATGCAACATGTTCTGATTTTAAGCAGATTTAGTCTTGCTGAGGTTGAGATGCATTTTGAGTGGTGGAAGCTTCTGTGAGGTACAAAACGCTGGAGTAACTCAGCAGGTCAAAACAGCATGTCTGGAGAAAAGGAATAGGAAGCTTCGAGGCTTCTGGGAAATTGGGCCCATAAATGCATATAAATAATTTGTAAAGCAAATGCATTTAATGAAGAAGACACTTTGTGTCTTGTTTTGTAAACCAGCATCTGCAGTTTCTTGTTTCCACTGTACAATTCTATGTTCCATGATCTATCTTCCCTGTTCTGTTGATTTTCTATTGCCAGAGTGAAGCCACAATGAAACTGGAAGAACAACACCTCAGAATCCTCTTGTGCAGTCTCCAACTCATTGGCATGAACATTCAATTCCCTACTTCTGAGTTTAGCCACCTCCTCCTTCTGACCTACACACGCCCTCTCACACATATACTTTCCAATCCACGCCACCTGTCCCCATCTCCCAGTTCCTTTTCCCTTCTCCACCTCCTCCTTCTGCTCAGCACCCACATCTACGCTCTTTGGTTCTCTTATCCATCCCTCCCGTACTCTGTTCCCATCTGCCCACCATCCATCCCAATGGTTCTACATTTCACTCCTCAGCTCTTTGTCTTCTCCACTTATCATCTCCAGCCTTTATGGTTTCTCCACCCTGCTCACCTCCATCTGACACATTCAGCAATCATCTCTTCTTTAATTGGACCCAATTATCTTCTGCCAGCTTTTGCCCACTTCTTCCCCTTACCTCCATATACCAACTATGTCCACTCTACTCCAATCTTGAAGAAGGGGACAACACCTATCCATTTTCCGTCGCAGATGCTGCCTGACCTGCTTAGTTCCTCCAGCAGTTTGTTTTTTGCTGAATATACTTGGACACATTGCTACCAATATAAAACTCACATTTAAACTATTTGCATTTAAATTATTTGTGACATTTGTGAAGACATGTATGCTGCAGGCTTCACTGATATTATGAGCAGATATTGGCTTCATTGTCAAGTGTTTTTTTCTATAGATATCCCACAGCTGTAGCATCTTAACATTTCCCAACTTATTGACTGGAACTAAATATTGGGGGGTGGGAATTAGATACAATGGGTGGTTCATATTCTCATTCAGTGCAAGCTACTAAGGACAATTTTTTGCCCCTTATTTTATTACATTCAAGGAATGCTTATTTCATCTACTTAATTCATCTATCAAAGTAAATCATTTGCCATTTCACTTTATTACATTTAATTTTGATTTCATCCATCCGCATGCAAACCACTTTGTGCACTGTTATATTTTGATGTAATCTTCACTTAGTTAGCTAGAGCCTTTAATTTCTTATCAAAAGTGAATTTTGGCACCATACACCTTTTCAGGAGTCCAATTTTTGTTCACATATTCATGGTTCCAGTATCCATCATTGTAGAACAATAATTCCTGCTATTTTTATATTTTATTCCTATTTTTATCTTTTACTAGACTAAGTGGGACCCGTTGGGTCCCATGTTCACATGGGAGGGCTGGTCCCCCGACGCAATATTACACCTCTCCACCAATTCCAATATTGGTGGCCAGTGGGGGGGGCTTTCTGGAGCGCTGGTATGGGTTCTTGGGGTGGCAGCTCAGTCCCTCAAGCCTGATATGCTGGCAGCTCACTCATGGCTGGTGGGCTGGCAGTTGACTCATGGCTATTCCATTTCAAGCAGGGTGCAAGGCCACCAAATTCAAGTACAGTTTCTTACCACTTCGAGCAGGGTGCAAGGCCACCAAATTCAAGTGCAGTTTCCTACCACTTCAAGCAGGGTACAAGGCCACCGAATTCAAGTGCAGTTTCCTACCACTTCAAGCAGGGTGCAAGGCCACCGAATTCAAGTGCTGTTTCATACCACTTCAAGCAGGGTGCATGGCCACCAAATTCAAGTGCAGTTTCATACCACTTCAAGCAGGGTGCAAGGCCACCAAATTCAAGTGCAGTTTCATACCACTTTCAGCAGGGTGCAAGGCCACCAAATTCAGTGCAATTTCATACCACTTCAAGCAGGGTGCAAGGCCGCCAAATTCAGGTGCAGTTTCATTCCACTTCAAGCAGGGTGCAAGGCTACCAAATTCAAATGCAGCTTCATACCATTTCATGCAGGGTGAAACCACCATAAAACCACCATAAAACCACACAAAACACCAAACTCACAGTTCAGTAGACATTCAGTGTGTTCAGTTGATTCACAGCTCAGACAGAGTCGTGACCTCTCCCTCCCCCATCGTGCAGAGACTGAGCCACACCCACACTTCCGGGTTTTATAACCCCTCCCCCTCCCACCGGAAAAGGTGTGGCCTCATGGCGTGATTGACAGGAGAGAGATTCTCAACATTTTTAAAACACTAATAACACTTTTATTTTTCATTAATGGGAAGAATTCTCTGCACCTGCTGAGCGGAGGGGGACTGAGTAAGATGGCCAAAAATTACAGTCGTAAGTGGTAGCGTTTTATCTAAAATCAATATACAGTGCAAACAGGAAGTAAGCCAAAGCACCCAAACCACCATTTGCAGTAGTGCCTTTTAACTTCAAGCCAAAGCACCCAAGCCACCATTTGCAGTAGTGCCTTTTAACTTCAAGCCAAAGCACCCAAGCCACCATTTGCGGTAGTGCCTTTTAACTTCAAGCCAAAGCACCCAAGCCACCATTTGCAGTAGTGCCTTTTTACTTCAAGCCAAAGTACCCAAACCACCATTTGCAGTAGTGTCTTTTTACTTCAACCCAAAGCACCCAAACAACCATTTACAGGCAGTGCCTTTTTACTTCAAACCAACCATATTTTCATTTTCAAACCACATTAAGGGGACTCAGTTGAGTAGACATGTATTCAGACCTCCGTGAGACGTGACCCTCTGGCTTCCTCCACCTTGCATAGACTGAGTGAGGCACACCACTTCCTGGTTTTATAGTCCCTCCCCCTCCCTCCAACAGGGGAAGCAGAGAGAATGGCAATTTAAAAAAAATCATTAATATCTCTCTGATTTTTCATCATTGGGAAAAACCCTCTGGTCCAGGAAGGCGGACGTGGGCTCTGAGCGAGGTGGCCAAAAATGACGGCCGTAGGTGGCGGCGTTCTCTCGGAAATCGCACCACAGTGGGCCAAAAGCGGTCAAGATCAGACTTTTTAGTAATATAGATATTTTATCCCAATTTTTTTGATTTTTGATTTTTTTAATTAAATTTTTTTTTAAAAATGTTTTTATTTATTTATTTATTAGAAGCAAATGTACAAAAATAGAACCAACGGCATATAAAAGAATACATTTATTGTACAGCTTCAATTTTAACTTTTTGCTATAGTTGGAAGAAAAGAAAGGGGAAAAAGCAAGAAGGAGAAAAAGTGAGATGTGCAAAGATAAAACCCATAGACTACCAAAGTGGTGTAGCCAAAGAGTGAATAAATGAAAGAAAGAAGAGAGGAATAGAAAAAAATAAAAATAAAAGGACAAAAAGAGAAAGAAAGGAAAAAGTGGTGATATACCTGCCTCACTTCCCTCCCCACCCACCTCACCCAACCCATAATTAGATTTAAATCCAAAGCTATGTTGTACCATACTATCCTTGTAATAAATGAATGAATGGTGTCCTTGTCTTTGAAAAATGATCTGTTTTTTTCTGCCAAGTCTAATATTTTCAAGATGTAGCGTCTTGGACATGTTTATAATCCACATCTTAAGAGTAGGGACTGATGTATGTTTCCAGAATTTGTATTAGTTTTTTCGCCGTTATCAGGCCATAATTTCAAAACGTCTTTGAAATAATGATAGCTCAGAGCAGGCATCTGATGTACCTAGAATAATCAATTCTGTATCAGGATCCAATTATATCTTTAGTGTTTTTGAAAAAATTTCAAAAATTCCTCTCCAGAAATTATGTAACTTTATACAAGAGACAAAGGAATGAGTTATATTTGCTTCCTGAAGAAGACATTTATCGCAACTTGGAGATACATTTGGAAAGATCTTATTCAGTTTAGACTTTGAATAATAGAGTCTGTGCAGTATTTTAAATTGAATTAACGAATGCCTAACGTTAATCGAACAATTGTGTATATATAGAAGGTTTTCCTCCCATCTGTCTTTTAGAATTTTTGGACCAAGTTTATCTTCCCAAGCTCTTCTAATTACTTCTGACGATGGGATTTCTATATTTAAATGGGTGTTATACAGATATGATATTAACTTGTTTGAGTCCAAGTTTCTATTCATACATTCGTCTAGTATGTCTGGCAACAAAGATTGGTAGTCTTGGGTATATGATTTCAGATAGTCTCGAATTTGAAGATATCTAAAATATTGACTACCTTTCAGGTGATATTTCAACTGTAATTCTTGAAATGAGAGAAGAGTTCCCATCTCATAAAGATCTCTGAGTTTTTTGATTCCTAATCTTTCCCAATGTGTGAATGTTTTGTCTAAAATAGATGGCTTGAACGAAGGATTGTTGGCAATTGATGAGAGAAGAGATACATTTCTCAGTTTAAGGGTTGACTTCACTTGTCTCCAGATTCGTAAGGTACTGTGGATAATCGGATTTTTCTCATATAGTGTTTTCTTCAAACTTATTGGTGAGAGAAGAATCGCGCCTAAAAAAAAAAAATATTTTATCCAAATTTTACGTTAACCCCCATCCTTTGTTTTCTGTTTTCTTACCATTTTTCTGTTAGTTACCAGATATCTGACTCCACACAGTAGCGGGGTAACAGATTGAAGTCCTTCTGTAAGCCCCATGTTACGGTATCCACTGCATTGCACTTTTCTATTTTTTCTGCTATTTCTGCATAGAATTTAACATGTTCGGTTAAACATGACCTTTTGGAAAACCACATTGATTATTTTTTTCAACATTACATTCCCTATCCCTAGATATTGTGTCATCTGATCATTCAGTAACAATTGCAATACTTTTCCACCATTGACAAGAAGCCAATAGGACGGTAGATCCCTGAGTTATTAAATTTCCCTTTCAAAAGACGTATGACATTTGTTGTTTATGGCCTCAGGCAATAATCCATTCTTTGTTGAACTTTTATATGTTGATACTGATATTTTTTCCCTTGATACTTTGAATTAATAAGAGCATGCTAACTGAAAATTGGATATCTATATAATTAAAAGTCTAAACTTGACCACTTCCTGTTGGTTTGAATTTGAAAAGAAACTGTGGTTGGTTTGAATTGAAAAGAAACTGTGGTTGATTTGAATATGAAAAGAAACTGTGGTTGGTTTGAAAATGAAAAGATGGTTTGAAAATCTATGTAATTAAAAGTTAAATCTTGACCACTTCCTGTTTGCGCTGTATATTGATTTTAGAAAAATTGCTACCACTTACTGCTGTGATTTTTGGCCATCTTACTCAGAGCCCCCCTCCAGCTGTCAGGGCCAGAGGATTTTTCCCATCGATGAAAAATAAAAGACTTATTAATGTTTTAAAAATGTTGAGATTCTCTCCTGTCAATCACACCATGACGGCCAAGCCCCTTCCGGTTGGAGGGGGAGGGACTATAAACCCGGAAGTGAGGATGTGCCTCATCGCTGCAAGATGGGGAGGGAGAGGTCACGACTCTCAGTCTGAGCTGTGAATCAACTGAACACTGAGCACATGTCTACTAAATTATGAGTGTGGTTTTATGTGGTTTATTTGGAACTGTGTTTGGAAGGAATAAATGTTTTTATGTGCCTTTTAACTGTGCCTTTAACTGTGACTTTAACTGCGCCATTAAATGTGACTTTAACTGTGCCTTTAACTGTGCCTTTACCTGCCTTTTAACAGTGCCTTGTAACTGTGCCTTGTAACTGCGCCTGTTAACTGCGCCTGTTAACTGCGCCTTTTTTACTGCGCCTTTTAACTGCGCCTTTTAACTGTGCGGTTAATTGAAAAGTGTGGCTATTGATTGTGCCTTTAAACTGTGTGGCTAATTGAAAAGTGTGGCTATTCACTGTGCCTTTGTTTTAAAATGTGTTTTGCTTTTTAAATGTGGCTTGCGTTTTAAATGTGGCTTGCTTTGCAACAGTTTTTGGAAGGAAAAACCGTGAGTAAACATTTTATTAGATCAGGACTGTGTTTAATGCAAAATTGCCGTTCATTCCGTGACTTCCGGTTAGTGGAGAGGTGCCGCTGATTGTGTTATTTCCGGTGAGTTCAGAGGTGGCGCTGAGTGCGGAAGGCCCAAAGTGGAGACGCCTCCCTGAACCATTTGAGTAATTTAAGAGAGCTTACTGCTATACATATGGTGACTGTGTGTGTGTTTGTTGAAAATTATTTAAAGCATGTTTTTGCATTAGCAGCAGCTCTGGAGGAGTGTTTCAGAATAAAAAAGGCTTTAAACATTTGAATCATTTGATTTAGACACACCTGTGTTCTTATTTTCAAACTGCTTACATAGAGTATATGGTTAGTTACAGGATTCAGTATGCTTACCACGTTCTGAAGTTACTTGGCATTTTAGTATTGGTGCTGTGTTTGAGTGTGTGTCTGTGTGTGTGTGTCTGTGTGTGTGTGTGTATGTGTGTGTGTCTGTGTGTGTGTCTGTGTCTGTGGTGTGTGTCTGTGTGTGTGTGTCTGTGTGTGTGTCTGTGTGTTTCTGTGTGTGTGTCTGTGTGTTTCTGTGTGTGTGTGTCTGTGTGTGTGTGTCTGTGTCTGTGTCTGTGTGTGTGTGTGTGTGTCTGTGTGAGTGTGTCTGTGTGAGTGTGTGTATAGGTGTGTGTCTGTGTGTGTTTGTGTTTGTGTTTGTGTTTGTATTTGTGTGTGTGTGTATCTTTGTGTGTGTGTGTGTGTGTGTTTGTGTGTGTGTGTGTCTTTGTGTGTGTGTGTATGTGTGTGTGTCTTTGTGTGTGTGTGTGTGTGGCTTTGTGTGTGTGTGTATGTGGCTTTGCGTGTGTGTGTATCTTTGTGTGTGTGTGTGTCTTTGTGTGTGTGTGTGTGTGTGTGTGTGTGTGTGTGTGTGTGTGTGTCTAAGTGTGTGTGTGTGTGTGTGTGTGTGTCTTTGTGTGTGTGTCTTTGTGTTTGTGTGTGTGTGAGTGTCTTTTTGTGTGTGTGTGAGTGTATGTATATGTGAGTTTCTGTTTCTGTGTGTCCCTGTGTGTATCCCTGTGTGTGTCCCTGTGTGTTTCCCTGTGTTTGTCCCTGTGTGTGTCTTTGTGTGTGTGTCTGTATGTGTGTCTGTGTGTGTGTCTGTGTGTGTGTCTGTGTGTGTGTCTGTGTGTATGTCTGAGTGTGTGTCTGTGTGTCTGTTTGCGTGTGTGTGTGTGTGTCTGTGTCTGTGTGTCTGTGTCTGTGTCTGTGTCTGTGTGTGTGTCTGTGTCTGTGTCTGTGTCTGTGTGTGTGTCTGTGTGTTTGTGTGTCTGTGTGTCCGTGTCTGTGTGTGTCTGTGTGTCTGTGTGTCTTTGTCCGTGTGTCTGTGTCTGTGTCTGTGTCTGTGTCTGTGTGTGTGTCTGTTGGAGTGTGTGGAGGGCTGTAAGGTTGGACTTGCTGCCTGCACTCTGCTTGCTGTGAGGTTGGACTTGCTGCCTGCACTCTGCTTGGTGTGCTGTGAGGTTGGACTTGCTGCCTCCACTGCTTGGAGTGCTGTGAGGTTGGACTTGCTGCCTCCACTCTGCTTGGAGTGCTGTGAGATTGGACTTGCTGCCTCCACTCTGCTTGGAGTGCTGTGAGGTTGGACTTGCTGCCTCCACTCTGCTTGGAGTGCTGTGAGGTTGGACTTGCTGCCTCCACTCTGCTTGGAGTGCTGTGAGGTTCGATTTGCTGCCTGCACTCTGCTTGCTGACAGGTTGGACTTGCTGCCTGCACTATGCTTGCTGTGAGGTTGGACTTGCTGCCTGCACTCGGCTTGGAGTGCTGTGAGGTTGGACTTGCTAACTGCTCTCTGCTTGGAAGGCTGTGAGGGTGGACTTGCAATGTTTTAAGAGTCATTCATATTTAAACTTTAATAAATCCTTTTTCCACTTGCCGTGTTTGCGTGTTCTTCATCTCAACGGGTACCTAATAGGCAGGAATGGCTGCGCTGTCGGAGAGCCACTAAGAGTGCATGGGGGGGGGAGGGGGAGGTTGAGGGGAGATGGACTGAATGCGTGGGGGGAGAGGAATGGCAAGGAGCAGTTGAGGGGTGAAGGGAGGAGGAGTAACTGAGTGAACTGCCACCACACCAGCTGTAAGTGACTGAAGTGCCAGCCCACCAGCCATGCCTTAGTGAACTGCCAGCCCACCAGCCATGACTCACTGAACTGCAAGTCCAAGAATCCATTCAGTCCACAATGTCCATACTAGCCCTCTGGAAACCAGTCCCTTCAGCCCACAGCACCCATACTAGTGCTCCAGAGATCCACGCAAGGATAGACTTTCCTCCCTCATTGCTGTGATCTGTAAAAAAAGATGAAAATGTCTAAAATTGATTGTCCACCCTCCCCCCCTTCTCTCACAGAGTCTGTCACCTGTTTTAAGCAGAATTTCTGGCAGTTTGAGCTGCCAGCCCACCAGGCCTGAGTGACTGAGCTGCCAGCCCACCAGGCCTGTGTGACTGAGCTGCCATCCCAAGAATCCATTCGGCCGACAATGTCCATACTAGCCCTCTGGAAACCAGAGCCTTTGGCTCACAACACCCATACTAGTGCTCCAGACCCCCCCCCCCTTTACTGGCCACTAATATTGGAATTGGTGGAGAGGTGGAATATTGCGTTGGGGACCAGCCCTCCCGTGTGAATATGGGACCCAAGGGTCCCACTTAGTCTAGTCTATATAACTAAAAGTCTCATCTTGACCACTTCCTGTCTGCGCTCTATATTGATCTTAGAAAAAACACTACCATATATCGCTATGACTTTTGGCCATCTTACTCACATTCCTCCTCCACTGAGGCAGCCCCGAGGATTTTTCCGATCGACGAAAAATAAAAAAGTTATGAGTGTTAAAGAATCTTGAGATCAGCTGATTGGTCCTCTTGCCTGTCAATCACCACGATGAAGGTAACGCCCCTTCCGTGGGGGGGGGGGGGGGGTGGTCTGGACTATAAAACCCCAGATGCCTGGACATGAGTCAGTCACTCTGGAAGATCGTGAGGGAGAGACCACAACTGTGATTCTAAGCTGTGAATCAACTAAACTGTGATTCAGTTGCAATAAATTATTTGTTAGCCCTTAATGACAATGCAATGAGTTGTTTAGCAATTTGATGGCCTGCACTCTGCTTCAAATGCTATGAAATTGAATTTGGTTGCCTGCATTCTGCTTGAAATGCTATGAAATTGAATTTGGTGGCCTGCACTCTGCTTGAAATGCTATGAAATTGAATTTGGTGGCCTGCACTCTGCTTGAAATGCTATGAAATTTAATTTGGTGGCCTGCACTCTGCTTGAAATGCTATGAAATTTAATTTGGTGGCATGCACACTGCATGAAATTCTATGAAATTGAATTTATTGGCCTGCACTCTGCTTGAAATGCTATGAAATTGAATTTGGTTGCTTGCACTCTGCTTGAAATGCTATGAAATTAAATTTGGTGGCCTGCACTCTGCTTGAAATGCTATGAAATTGAATTTGGTGGCCTGCACTCTGCTTGAAATGCTATGAAATTGAATTTGGTTGCTTGCACTCTGCTTGAAATGCTATGAAATTAAATTTGGTGGCCTGCACTCTGCTTGAAATGCTATGAAATTGAATTTGGTGGCCTGCACTCTGCTTGAAATGCTATGAAATTGAATTTGGTGGTCTGCATTCTGCTTGAAATGCTATGAAATTGAATTTGGTGGCCTGCACTCTGCTTGAAATGGAATTTCAAGGAATAGCCATGAGTGAACTGCCAGCCCACCAGCCTGAGTGACATATCTGCCAGCCCACCAGGCCTGAGTGACTGAGCTTCCAGCCCACCAGGCCTGAGTGCCTGAGCTGCAAGCCCAAGAATCCATTCGGACCACAATGTCCATACTAGCCCTCTGGAAACCAGTCCCTTCGGACCACAACACCCATACTAGCGCTCCAGAAAGCCCCCCCCCTTACTGGCCACCAATATTGGAATTGGTGGAGAGATGGAATATTGCGTTGGGGACAAGCCCTCCCATGCGCACATGGGACCCAAGGGTCCCACTTAGTCTAGTATCTATATATCTTCTATCTATCTATATACTTTTAAAACTCTCTGGCTGTCGTCCGTCTGTACGTCCGACGGCCTGCTTGACTTTGCCGCGCGGCCTTTGATACGGCCCCTGGCCCACGCGGCGCGCGGAAAGGCCCACGTTTTTCGCCATTTCCAAAGAGATTACATTTATCTTTACGAATAGCCACTCCTGATTAAATTCGGTCCTGTTTATGTACACGTTTTTTAATAAAATCCATCCCCCCCCCAACCCCAATGTGATTTTCTCCGATTGTCTCCGATTTTCTCCGAAAATATTTTTTCCCCGATTTTCTCCGAAAAAGACGCCATCTTTTTTTCGCCGATTTTCTCCGATTTTTCCCGAAAACGACGCCATCTTTTTTTCCCCGATTTTCACTCAGAGGTCTGAAGCACCTTCGGAAACAACACCCCGGGGTGTCAAGCACTTTCGGGGACCAGACCCAACGGGTCTGCACTTGGTCTAGTATACTTTTAAAACTCTCTGGCTGTCGTCCGTCTGTACGTCTGTACGTCTGTACGTCTGTACGTCTGTACGTCTGTACGTCTGTACGTCCGTACGCCGCCTTTGATACCGCCCTTGGCCCACACAGCGCGTGGAAAGGCCCATATTTTTTACCATTTCCAAAGATATGACATTTATCTTTACGAATAGCCACTCCTGATTAAATTCGGTCCTGTTTATGTACACGTTTTTTAATAAAATCCATCCCCCCCCCAACCCCATGTTATTTTCTCCGATTGTCTCCGATTTTCTCCGAAAACGACGCCATCTTTTTTTCGCTGATTTTCTCCGATTTTTTCCGAAAATGACGCCATCTTTTTTTCCACGATTTTCACCCAGGGGTCTGAAGCACGTTCGGGAACAACACCCCGGGGTGTCAAGCACTTTCGGGGACCAGACCCAACGGGTCTGCACTTGTATATAACTAAAAGTCTCATCTTGACCACTTCCTGTCGGCACTCTATATTGATTTTACAAAAAAACACGACCATATATCGCTATGACTTTTGGCCATCTTACTCACAGTCCTCCTCTACTGAGGCAGCCCTGAGGATTTTTCCAATCGATGAAAAATAAAGTTAAGAGTGTTAAAAAATCTTGAGATCAGCTGATTGGTCCTCTCGCCTGTCAACCACCACGTTGAAGGTAATGCCCCTTCCGTTGGGGGGGGGGTGGGGCAGGACTATAAAACCCCAGATGCCTGGACGTGAATCAGTCACTCTGGAAGATCGTGAGGGAGAGTCCACAACTGTGATTCTAAGCTGTGAATCAAACATAACTGTGAGTCTGCAATGTACTTGCAATAAATGATTTGTTAGCCCTTAATGACAATACAATGAGTTGTTTGGCAATTTGGTGGCCTGCACTCTGCTTGAAATGCTATGAAATTGAATTTGATGGCCTGCACTCTGCTTGAAATGCTATGAAATTGAATTTGGTGGCCTGCACTCTGCTTGAAATGCTATGATATTTAATTTGGTGGCATGCACTCTGCATGAAATGCTATGAAATTGAATTTATTGGCCTGCACTCTGCTTGAAATGCTATGAAATTGAATTTGGTTGCTTGCACTCTGCTTGAAATGCTATGAAATTAAATTTGGTGGCCTGCACTCTGCTTAAAATGCTATGAAATTGAATTTGGCAGCCTGCATTCTGCTTGAAATGCTATGAAATTGAATTTGGTGGCTGCATTGTGCTTGAAATGCTATGAAATTGAATTTGGTGGCCTGCACTCTGCTTGAAATGGAATTTCAAGGAATAGCCATGAGTGAACTGCCAGCCCACCAGCCTGAGTGATAGATTCTGCCAGCCCACCAGGCCTGAGTGACTGAGCTTCCAGCCACCAGGCCTGAGTGCCTGAGCTGCAAGCCCAAGCATCCATTCGGACCACAATGTCCATACTAGCCCTCTGGAAACCAGTCCCTTCGGCCCACAACACCCATACTAGCGCTCCAGAAAGCCCCCCCTTACTGGCCACCAATATTGGAATTGGTGGAGAGATGGAATATTGCATTGGGGACCAGCCCTCCCATGCGCACATGGGACCCAAGGGTCCCACTTAGTCTAGTCTACATAACTAAAAGTCTCATCTTGACCACTTCCTGTCGGCACTCTATATTGATTTTACAAAAAAACACGATCATATATCGCTATGACTTTTGGCCATCTTACTCACAGTCCTCCTCTACTGAGGCAGCCCCGAGGATTTTTCCAATCGATGAAAAATAAAAAAAGTTAAGAGTGTTAAATAATCTTGAGATCAGCTGATTGGTCCTCTCGCCTGTCAACCACCACGTTGAAGGTAATGCCCCTTCCGTTGGGGGTGGGGGGGGTGGGGCAGGACTATAAAACCCCAGATGCCTGGACGTGAATCAGTCACTCTGGAAGATCGTGAGGGAGAGTCCACAACTGTGATTCTAAGCTGTGAATCAACATAACTGTGAGTCTGCAATGTACTTGCAATAAATGATTTGTTAGCCTTAATGACAATACAATGAGTTGTTTGGCAATTTGGTGGCCTGCACTCTGCTTGAAATGCTATGAAATTGAATTTGATGGCCTGCACTCTGCTTGAAATGCTATGAAAATTGAATTTGGTGGCCTGCACTCTGCTTGAAATGCTATGAAATTGAATTTGGTGGCCTGCACTCTGCTTGAAATGCTATGAAATTGAATTTGGTGGCCTGCACTCTGCTTGAAATGCTATGAAATTGAATTTGGTGGCCTGCACTCTGCTTGAAATGCTATGAAATTTAATTTGGTGGCCTGCACTCTGCTTGAAATGCTATGAAATTTATTTTTGTTGCCTGTACGCTGCTTGAAATGCTATGAAATTGAATTTGGTGGCCTGCACTCTGCTTGAAATGCTATGAAATTGAATTTGGCGGCCTGCACTCTGCTTGAAATGCTATGAAATTGAATTTGGCAGCCTGCACTCTGCTTCAAATGCTATGAAATTGAATTTGGTGGCCTGCACTCTGCTTGTAATGTAATTTCAAGGAATAGCCGTGAGTGAACTGCCAGCCCACCAGCCCTGAGTGACTGATCTGCCAGCCCACCAGGCCTGAGTGACTGAGCTGCCAGCCCACCAGGCCTGAGTGACTGAGCTGCCAGCCCAAGAATCCATTCGGCCCACAACACCCATTCTAGCGGTCCAGAAAGCCCTTTCCCCCCACTGGCCACCAATATTGGAATTGGTGGAGAGGTGGAATATTGTGTTGGGGAACCATGTGAGCATGGACCCAACGGGTCCCACTTAGTCTAGTTATACTTAAGTTTCACTTGTTTGTCCATAGTCTCCTTCTCTCTGATATGAATCCATTGCTATAGTCTCTGTGGCTTTTACAGTTGTACTTTCCTCTCCAAGAAAGAGGCAAAATATCGATTCACTTTGTTGTCATTGCAGTATCACCTCATATATCCCACTTTCTTGGTGTAAATTTCTTCATTAATTCTTTTTGAGTAATGTGAGCTAGTAGAATGCTTTTATTCATTCTTTAATATTTTCATTTCATATATTCTCTTCCTTTTATTGATTTGTTTTGTCTTCTTTCCTAGGTTAAATTTTTGACTTCCCGTATAGTTCTACTATTTGTGCTAAATTCGAGTTTAGTTTGACCTTTTATTTTCCCCAACCATATCTCATTCTTGTCTAATTTGTTTCTATCGCATTAATGGAATACAATTCCTTGACGCACTTTAGATTTTTATTTTAAATATTGATTATGCTGTTCTATTTATTTCCATTGCTTCAGCTCCACCCTCATTGTCAGCATCTTTTTAATCTATTAGATAGATCTTTGCACCATGTATTTGCACCACTCCCAGTCATTATCTCAAACCCAATTAGATTTTGATCATTACAGACTAGAAGTACTCGCACACTTAATTTGCCTGTCTGATTCAGTTCACTGCTTTTTACCAGGACAATCTCTTAGCTAACTTAGCTATCTCCTAACTAACAATGATCTATTCTACATTTTCCTTTTTGATGTCTCATTTTCACACCTTACACTTCCTTATCTCGTCATAAGGTCAAGGAAAAGGAGTAGAATTAGGCCATTAGGCCATTCGGCCTATCAAGTTTACTCCGCCAACCAATCATGGCTGATCTATCTCTCCCTTCTAACCCCATTCTCTTGCCTTCTCTCCATAACCTCTGACACATGTACTAATCAAGAATCTATCGATCTCTGTCTTAAAAATATCCACTGAGTTGGCCACCACAGCCTTCTATGGCAAATAATTCCATAGATCTCTGTGTCTCCCTCTCCCCTGGCTCTCAGTCTGAAGAAGAGTCTCGACTTGAAACATCACCCATTTCCTCTATCCAGAGATGCTGCCTGACCCGCTGAGTTACTCAAGCATTTTGTGGCTATCTCTTATGTTGAACACTTCGAGTATTGTACAGGTTTGATCATCATGCCACTTTTTACGCCCTCTTCCAACCAATTTCTTTGGGGATGTTCGATAGTCTCCATTTTCCTCATCTGAATCTGCCATTCTATTTCTCTTTCTTTGGCGATATTTGGCCACTCTCTGTAACATGCCCTTTCCATCTCAAACAATCTGCATTCCGATTCCTTCTCTTGGTAATTTAGTTTTAGTTTAGAGATACAACACGGAAACAGGCCCTTCGGCCCACCAGGTCCACGCTGATCAGTGGTCCCCGCACATTAACACTATCCTAGACACACTAGGGACTATTTACAATTATACCAAGCCAATTAACATACAGACCTATACGTCTTTGGACTGCGGGAGGAACCCGAAGATCCCGGAGAAAACTCACGCGGGTCAGGGGGAAAAAGTACAAACTCCGTACAGACAAGCACTCGTAGTCAGGATCGAACCCGGGTCTCTGGTGCTGTAAAGCAGCAACTCTACCACTGCACCACCCTGCCATCCTTTAGTGCCAATTAGAATTTGTTCTTCCCTCATCATCCATGCAGCATTTCATGCAACATCCTAGCTTTCCCTAAGCTATTTACTGTATAGCCTTTCTTTCTGCTGCCATTATGTTGCTTTGTATTCGCATAATGACGACACCAATCTATCAGTCCTGTCATCTATTTTCTCATTTGTATTTACGCTCCAATTCCCGTCGTGTTATTGATGCTGTGTACATCGCGGTGGAAGTGATTTAATATGCTGTTATGTTCGTTACCCATCCTATGTTTCTGGCAGATATTTTATTATTGCTTCCTGTCACCTATTGTGATCTGAGAATTTGTTATATGAATCTGTTTTTTACCTTTCTTTACCTCATTGAAATTTACCGAATAATGAAAGGCATAGATAGAGTGGATGTGGAAAGGATGTTTCCACTGGTGGGAGAGTCTAGGACCAGAGGTCATAGCCTCAGAATAAAAGGGTGCTCTGGGGAGGAACTTCTTTAGTCAGAGGGTAGTTAATCTGTGGAACTCATTGCCACAGAGGGCTGTGGAGGCCAAGTCAACAGATATTTTTAAGGCAGAGATAAACAAATTCTTGATTAGAACAGGTGTCAAGGGTTATGGGAGAAGGCAGAAAAATGGCATTAGGAGGCAGAGATCAGCCATGATTGAATGGCGGAGTGGACTCGATGGGCTGAATGGACTAATTCTACTCCTATAACTTGTGAACTTGTGAAACATCTCCATTAACTGTCCCATGTTCCCCAGTCTTCATGTCTTTCTCCATAGTAAAAACAGAGACAAAATACGCATCAAGAGCTTACCCAACTCCTGAGGTTCCAGACCGATATGACCACTTTGGTTTTGAGGGGCACTATTCTCAAGTTCAAGTTCAAGTTCGTGAGTTTATTGTCATGTGTCATAGGACAATGAAATTCTTGCTTTGCTTCAGCACAACAGAAAATAGAAGGCATTGACTACAAAACAGATCAGTGTGTCCATGTATCATTATATAAATATATACACACATGAATAAATAAACTGATGAAGTGCAAGTAACAGATAATGGGCTATTAATGTTCATAGTTTTGTCCGAGCCAAGTTTAATAGCCTGATGGCTGTGGTGAAGCAGCTATTCCTGAACCTGGTCGTTGCAGTCTTCAGGCTCCTGTACCTTCTACCTGAAGTGTGTGGCCAGGATGGTGTGGGTCATTGACGATACTGCTAGCCTTTTTGAGGCAGCGACTGCGATAGATCCCCTTGATTAAAGAGAGGTCAGAGCCGATGATGGACTGGGCAGTGTTTACTACTCTTTGTAGTCTTTTCCTCTCCAGGGCGCTCAAGTTGCCGAACCAAGCCACGATGCAACCGGTCAGCATACTCTCTGCTATGCACCTGTAGAAGTTAGAGAGAATCTGCTTTGACAAACCGACTCTCCGTAATCTTCTCAGGAAGTAGAGGCGCTGATGTGCTTTCTTAATAGTAGCATCAGTGTTCTCGGACCAGGAAAGATCTTCAGAGATGTGCACGCCCAGGAATTTAAAGCTCTTGACCCTTTCAACCATCGACCCATTGATATAAACGGGACTGCGGGTCCCCATCCTACTCCTTCAAAAGTCCACAATCAGTTCCTTGGTTTTGCTGGTGTTGACGGCCAGGTTATTGTGCTGGCACCATATGGACATTTGCTCGATCTCTCTTCTGTACTCTGACGCATCCCCATCAGTGATACGTCCCACAACTCTTTCTAGTTGCCTTCTTTCCCTCAATGTACTTATAACACTTCTTTGGAATTTCCTTCATATTATCTGCCAGCACTACCTCTAGTGTAGTCTTCAACCACAAAACTTCTCCATCTGTACACACTGCCTTTGGTGCTAATATTGACTTTGTCCCTATTCACATTTCTTATTTATTTCTCAAGAATGCTGACTTTCCTTTTGTACTAGATTATGATGAACACGCAGAATTGTTTGCATTCTGCTGGATACATTCAGATAATAATGTACCTTGCCAATATTTCAAATGGTTAATTTGCAGCTTACTGTGTGTATACAATGGGTTCTTATATTTATTCATCTGCAGATAGTTTTCTGACACAAACATTTGTTCTCAGGGTAAACTAATGCGCATATTTCTGGTGAATAAATGGTTAAAAATGCTATTTCATTGCTTTAACTTAATGCAAATTGAAATGGCATGTGGGTGTAATTTTACTGTGGGAGGC